>JAWZYU010000002.1:89619966-90828300 GCA_038380435.1 Ryuthela nishihirai
TAAAAATTCTGCTGCTGATAGCACTAAATCACTCTCATTTCATCATTCACCCTTATTTGTCAAATACCAGTTGAAAACTTCTGTATTTTTTTTTAATTAAAAAACACAAAGGATAGAGATAATCTAGCTTTAACAGGCTTGTCCTGGTTTCTTATACTACATTCATGAACAACAATCATGCCATCCCAGAACTCAAAACCAGATCCTGGAAGCTGCAGTGTCACTAGGAGACAATGTGATACCATTGTGACAGTAACATTCAAAAATAAAAATAATGCTACATAATCTAATGATTCTCACATCAGATATTGAATTCATTCTTGTCCATTTAACCCTAAGCCGTCAATGTCCTTAATTTGGAGTATAGTTACTGAAATGTAGTAACAGAGATCCTCTTCATATGTTTTTATCGGGTAGAGTGAAAGTTTTATATTGATCAATAAGAGTTCCAGAATACAGCTTTCGTTATCAACTAAGGTACATGATAAATGGATTTACCAACTTAAAATAATGGTTATAAAAATTAGAGGATAAAAAAAAGAGAGATATCAGAAATTATTACTTGGTGGAATGAATATCTCTTGCAGTATTATAGACCATATGACAACGATTAAGGAAGGGCACACAGTGCAGCAATTTGCAACTGCAATTTAACAATAATTGCAGTTGCCTCTTAAAAATGGAAAGATAAAGCTCAGGTATAGTAGCTTAAGTAGGCACTGGAGCAATCAACTCAATTGCAATGCAACTGGCTAGCAATGCGAAAACTGCAACTTTCCTGTGAATAGCACTGCCAACTCCTTCACCATTTGAGCGATTTGTGTTTGTGAAATGAGGTGGTCATGTCTCACTCTCCAATCATCAGCTGGTCCTTGATTATTCTGCAAGTTTGCTTATCATTTAGTACCCTATTACTAAGAGTTAACAAGAGAATTAGTGTGAATCTTCAAGCATTTATTTTCTAGGATAATCGCTGAGTGGCTCTCCAATCATGAGCTGGTCCTTGATTATTCTGCAAGTTCGCTTTATCATTTAGTACCCTATTACTAAGAGTTAACAAGAGAATTAGTGTGAATCTTCAAGCATTTATTTTCTAGGATAATGGCTGAGTGGCTAGTATGCTTGGTTACTGATCAAGAGACCTGGGTAATTCATAGATGTTTGTGTTGCTTTTCTGCTGAGGTCCTATCATCCTCACAGGTCTTCTATTATGACATATAAAGTAGTTATGAGGCATCACTACTGCTGGATTAAAATTGCAAGGATCACTTGTGCTATACTTATGACTCAGGGGTAAATGGGAGTAGCTCAAAAGACTTGGTCACCCTACCAGACACACCAAACTAACAATTGCATCATCTTTTGTCCATGATCGTAAAGCCGCTATGTCATGACTCAACTACACTGCATCAGACAATGATGCAATAATTCTGGGGGTTGTGTGTATGGCGGGCTGATGCAATACAATGCAATATGTTGCAATCTGGAGTTTAAAATACAGCGTTGCGAAATGGTTCCCTATGTACTCAATGCGGATTATACATGTCCATCTCTGTCTCTCCTAAACAAGAGCCAACTGACAAATTTTATTGTTATTTTCATGTTCAGCACCTCGAAATTAGTAAAGATTGGCTATTTCCATTTCAAAGATTTTTTTGTGTGTTGCCCAGTGATATCAGATATGGTTTATAATACCAGATACATGCTATCCCCAAAAATGCTATCTTTTTTTTTTTGCTGTTGAACACAATTCATTTTCAGGATCCTTGAATTTAGATATAATCAAAAGCAGCAATGTGCCATAACTGTTGTGGACAGTTATAACATTTGACTCTTCTTTGAGGTATTGGATAATGTACAGTATCTGAGACAATCCCTGAAAATGGAGTTCCTATCATAATAATCATCTATTCCCAATCTTAAATTTGAATCCTATGAGAACACCATTGATTGGAAGAGTGGATTTCATTTCTAGTCATCATCATCATCATCCTCAAGCAGCCATGGGCTATGGAGGTCCAACCAGACCGTGCAATTTAGTTCTCCAAGTAAGTCTATCCTAAGCTACATATACTGCATCTGGCCACTGCACACCAATTCTAACAAGGTCCTGTTTGACATTGTCTGCCCACCGCATCCTAGGTCTCCCCTTCTTTCTGAGGCCTTTAGGCACACTGTTCATAACCCTATTCGCCAATCTATAATTATTCATACGGGCAACATGGCCAAACCAACGGAGTCTCTCTCTGCACAATATGCTGCTTAAAGGAGGTTGCAAACTCCTTTGCCTAACCTCATCATTAGTTACAAAGTTGACCACCTAATGCCCAAGATACTGCGTAAGCATCTGGAATCAAAAGCATCTAGTTTTCTGTTATCTTGTTTACAAAGTGTCCAAGTTTCACTACCATAACTAACCCTAGAAAGAACCAAACTATTATACAGTCTAATTTTAGTCTTTAGGTGTAAACGCCTATTTCTCCACAATCTCCATAGATTCTTAAAAGTCCTGGCAGCAATACCTATTCGTCTGTTAATCTCATGCCGCACATCACCATTATCTGTTACATAGCTCCCAAGATAATTAAACTGTGACACCTGCTCAAGACTGCAACCATTCAGATTAACTGAATCACAGCCTGCCTGACCAATTTTCATCACTTTAGTTTTCTCTCTGTTTATAACCAAACCTACTCTACTACCAGTCTCATTAACAGCACGAATGAAAGAGTTCATCTCATCAACATCATTTGCCAAAAGGGCTAAATCATCAGCATAATCTAAATCAGAAATTTTCATATCTCCAGCCCATTTAAGGCCAAAATCTTTCCCTTGAAGTGAATTTCGCATAACATAATCAATAACCAAGCTAAAGAGAAAAGGAGACAAAATGCACCCTTGTCGAACACCAGAAGTAATGCTAAACCAATTGCTACAAGCCTTACCAACTCTCACACACGACTCAGTGTTATTATAGAGAGCTTTCATTATGTTAACTAACTTGTCTGGTATACCATATGATTTCACAATCAACCACAAATTATGACGATCAACAGAGTCGAAAGCCTTTTTGAAATCAACAAAGCTAGCAACCAAAGGTTTCTGAAACTCTAAACATTTCTCAAGAATCTGCCTAAGTGAAAATATCTGATCCACACATCCCCGACCACTTCTGAATCCACATTGCTCATCACGCAATTGACTGTCAACCAGATTCTTAATTCTTTTAAGCACAATCATGGAAAGAACTCTACCTGGAACAGAGAGTAGGCTGATACCCCTATAGTTATCACAAGAACTGCGATCACCTTTTTTGAAAATAGGGATAACAATAGCTCTGGTAAAATCCTTAGGAACCATGACTTTATCATACAAGATATTCAAAATTTTAGTCATCGAAGTGGTAACAGAAACATTCCCAGCTTTAAGTATTTCCGCACTAATTTCATCTACCCCTGAAAAATTTATGAAGTTTAAGTTTAGAAACAGCCAAAATAACTTCAGATTGTATTATAGGGCCAACATTAAAGTCACCAATGCATCTATCATCATTGCAAATAATGGGAGTTACCACATTGCTTAAAACATCACTGAAATGCTAAGCCCACCTAGCCATGACAGAATCCTCACCTTCTATAACCTTACCTTGTTTATCCTTCAATCCCTTTATACCTGTCTGTTTTCTACCACACAAAACATTAACTGTCTGGTACAGCTCTCTGCTGTTGTGCTGTCTAACTGCTTTCTCGGCTTTGTCAGCCAAACCATCAAGCCAAAGATTCTTATCAGCAGCTAACTGATCTTTTACACGTTTATTAAGTTCTCTGTAATGCTTTCTATTAGGACTAGTAGGGTATTGATTAAGGACATTCCTGCAGTTCTTTCTTTCCGAAATATAGCTCAAGTGCCTTATCACTCAGATAATTCTGCCTCTTCTGCTCCTTTTTTCCTAAAAGAGTACTGTTAAGTGTCCAAAAAAGCCTGTTTAAAATGATCCCATTCTTCCTCAACTTCAGTAGTAAGCAAACCATGACTGTCATAATTGACTAAGTAACCTATCATGGTAAGCTTTGGAGGGTCTGATAATCTGTGAGTGTGTAACTGCTCTATCATTTAAAAATGTCAATTTTCTTTTTATCAACAAAATCATGATATGCATTTTGATTATGTCATCTGTTTGAATTTTTTTTTTGTATTCTGACTGGTACAGCTCTGACTCTACACTCAATATTATGATAGAATTAGTGAAATTTTACCAAAAAATTTCACTTTTTTAACCTCTAGTACCATACCAACCCAAAATAGGTGAGATTTTATTTTAAATGGACTCTTCCAATCAATGCTATTCCTTCCTCTTCACTACCTCCTACCTGCAGTTTGGGACATTTTGAGCTGTAATTTAATAGATAATAAAAAGGAATGTAAACTTGTCTTATCAAATTTTCCTAATCCTGATTCAATAGAAAGTAATAACTCTTTGAAAATTGCTAATTATTTTAATTCATACTTCATTCATATTCTAGACAATGACAGTGGAAACCAAGCTAATTATAATTTAAATACTGTAAGTAATTATATTACCAGGAAAAAAAACAGTCGTGATTCCTTTTTGCAAAAAAAAGAAAACAAAAATACTCTTTCAAATTACAGACCCATATCTATTATTCCACTCTTTGGAAACATTTTGGAAAAACTTGTAAATAAACGACTGAATAGTTAGAGTAGTAATGCTTTCTACTCTGATAGTTCTAGTTAGTAATGCTTTCTACTCTGATAAACAATTTGGTTTCAGAGAGAAATAAAAGTACAGAAGATGCTATGATAAGCTACACTAAACAGGTTATGAGTCTATTGGCAATAATTATTTAATGTCAACTATTTTTTTAGATATAAAAAAAAATTTGACACCGTTTTCCATCAGATTTTATTACATAAATTGGAATGTATTGGAGTCAGAGGTGTTGCTCTCAAATGGTTTTTGAGTTATTTATACAATAGAATACAAAGTGTGAAGAAAATGTAACTTTTAGCTCTGAGTTGGAAATAAAACATGAAGTCCCCCAGGGCTCTGTCTTAGGGCTAATATTCTTTTTAATTTTTATCAATGATTTCTGCTCTTTAAAAATTAACAGTTTTGTCGATGATATTGCTATTGCATTTACAGCAGAAACTCTTGCTGACCTACATAGTATAATAAAAATGATTTAACAGACATTGTAAAATGGTTTAAAATAAATAAGCTAACTCTAAATTATCTAAAACGAAATGTATATTGTGGACTCTAAAAAAATAAATTTGATATTGTAGATAATTTAATGGCTAAAATCCATGAAACTAATTGTGATATTAATGAGGGCTGTTGCTGTGTATCTATTAATAGACTGGATGGAAATAAAGCATTTAGAAATAACAACTGATCAAAATCTGAATTGGAAGCCACGCGTTCAAAAGTTAATCAAAAAACTAAGAGCAATGTTGTGTCAAGTGTATTACCTAAAAAAAATAGTGTATCACCAAATGTTGATAACAATTTATTATTCTTGAATTCATTCTGCAGTGTAATATGGGCTACTATGCTATGGTAGTACTCATAGGTCAACCCTGACACCACTGACTCCCTTCAAAATAAAATTATTAAAAAGATAACTGATGGAAGTATTTATCAAAATTGAAATAACACACTTCAAAATTTGAAACTGCAGCCCTTCAGTCATTTGTTTGTTTATAAATTGATGATTTACATTTTTAAGCATAGTTTTTTTTTTAATTAAAAGTAGATAATTATAATTTTCATTTAGATGGCAGAAAGTGTGTAGTTCCACTTGTAAAAAAAGAAATATTACACAACATATTTTATATTTAGCACCAAAATTTTTTAATGTTACCTAGTGAGCTTCAAAATTGTATTTGTGCAGTATTTATCGTTAAGAAAAAAATTAAAGTTTTATCTCTCACATACACTCAACTTGGATTTTATGTTTTTAGTTCTATGATAAAAATTAGAATTAAATTTTTTTGGTTGTACTCTTCTTGTACTGTGTGTAGAAAATACGTTTTCTTTCCTATTTTTCTTTGTTTTCAAATGAAAATACTCATTTTTATATTTGCTGAAATGTGAGAACATTAAAGTTTGTCACAATCCACCTTGTGTGGATCATTAGGTTGTAATTAATTTGTGAAAATAAGTTGAACTTTCTTTTTTGCTATTTCATGTAATGTTAACTATAATAACCTAGATAAGCGAATGCTTTTGAGTTGTTTATATTGTACTAAATGTATAGTCTAATGTGTTGAAAATGAAGTATTTTGATTGACTTATTTGATGGGTAGGGTAGAGAAAGGGTTAAACACAAGATTATAGAAAACCAGTTGAAAATGTTAAATAATTACATTTTGTTTCCAAAAAAAATGGCTTACACAAATATTAAAAATTCCATTAAATGGCATCTGTTGCATTTTAAATTCGAAAACAAAACATTAAATCAAGTTTTCTTTCTTTTTCATAGTTTTCCTAATTACAAAAAAATTTATGCTATCTATGCTAATTTCCCCATTACTGCATACAATCTAATGTATTTACAATTTAAAAGTGAAAAGCACTAGTGACATCAAATATGATTTCAGTTGTCTTGACTAAAGTTGCTGCAGTATGCAAGGATCTCTAAGTAACTGGTTTGCAATACATAAAATGCAACAGATGCTTTCTGATTGCTTTGGAATTGAGGTTGAATTGCAGATGTAAGCTGCTGTGGAGTGCACCTCCTCTAAAAGTAAATTTGCATTCCAAGACTTTTTATTGTTTCAGATTTATTTTTGAAAATTTTTACTTTTCACATAAATGCTGTGGCACACTTGGATCAAGCTCACAGAGAAGTCACTGAGAACCACTGCCCTACAAGAAAAAGTACAATGGGGTCAAATCTCCCAAAAAGTGCTCATTTTCTGTGAAATCAGCCATTTCACTTCATAACTAGTGTTGGTGCAATAAGCAGGAAATACCAATGCAAAAAAGGAAAAAAGTCTATTGTCCTCCAATAAAATAATATTCTTTGTCTCTTATTCAAAGTTCTATTAATTTCAAAGATACAATTATAAAATATTGTGACCTAATTTAGAAAACGTAGTATAATTTGCCATCAAAAATTACTTAAAACTAATCAAGGGTTTCAACAGTTTAGTAAAAAGATTAAGAACCATAAGTAAACATTAATTACCATAAGTAATATTCAAGCTTTCTTTTAATTTTATTACAGGAACTCAAATACAACAATTTGGCAGGTAATTAAAAATCCTCAATATTTCGTATTTTATTGTAATTATTACAAAAGCTACAAAATAAAATATATCTGTTTCTCTCTATATTTTTTGTGTGTACATTTTTCATTAATAATTGTACTCATAGCTGTCTTAGAATAGGTAGATTAACATATGATGAAACTGAAGACAAATAGATTCACTTACTTGTGAGTAAATATTCTAATATTCCGACCCCTGACTGGCTGCAACCACCTCCCCCAGTCAGGGGTCGAAATATTAGGATACTTACTCACAAGTGAATCTATTTGTCTTAAGTGTCAATGTATATTAATCTACATTTTTCGTTTCAAATTATAATATACTAAACAGAAATACATGATATTCAGTTATTGTCTTAGAAGAAATAGAACTGATTTTTAAAACTGAAGATTGCAATTTATTGTTTCACCTTCCTTCCTTCCATATTACATTTATTTCCAGAATATATCATATACTAAATATAAATTCAACGATCCAGGAAAAGCTGCATAAAGCATTAAAAACATATCTGTAACAACATTTCTTTAATTTACATCTACAAAAGCTTGGCATTGCGAATTCTCATGTAGTTTGGAAACATATACATAGCTCAACATTGCAACTGCCCCACACAGCAGGAGCAGTCTGATTTTCATGCAAATCAGTGTGTGAGTGCAGGACAGTGACGACTCATTAATGCAATGCATGTTGTATGCAATTGATTACATTTCGATGACAAACATGATATCTGTGGGAGATCGCAGAGTGTAATGTAAGTGTTGATAGCAAATATTGAGGAAAAATTATAGATATTGCCATTGACATTGTTACCACCAGTTACTTCAAGAACTTTGTCAACCGTGCTTGGCCAAAAAAAAGGAGGAACTTTAGAATTTCTGCTGCCGAATAACCATTCAACAGAAATAGGTCTGGCTACATACCAAAAGAAAAAGCATTCAATTGTAGTTATTTATATGGGGAAAAAATTAAAGAAAAATCTAATAAGTTTTTTTAATTGCAATTTCCATTTCAACTTCAATAAAAAATGTTTTAAAATTAATTTTGACATCTTTTCTAAGCATTTAATTATCTGAATAAAAATAATTCACAATATTTCTATTATTACTTAAATGTTTTATGCATACAATATTTTCTAAAATTTTTAGTCATTTATTCAACAATGCATAATGCATATTCATGGATATTTTGGCAATTGCAAACTAAGAGTAGTGAAGTAGGGTCACAAAAAATTATTTGCTTTAAAAGCATGATAATTTAAATAAATCAAAAAGAAATATATATTATTTAAAAAGAGGTAAAGAACTATGAAAAAATTAAATTGTAGGTCATAAAGTTAAATTTGATCACTGAAATTGAGACACAATCATCTACAGGTCAATTTTCATTTCATACAACTACAGAAAAATTGAATTTGGAAACAAGGGCAAAAATTTCATTTGAATTGTGCTCCCCATTATTTTCCCTCTCAGAAAAAGTGAATGAAAATTTCATGGGAATCTACACCTTAATTAGTTATATCTCAAATAAAGCTTGTGATGTTTCCAATGTCATTGGCTACCCCAAACTCATCTCCCTACATGAAAAAAAGTGTGGGGGGTTTTAATGACATTTGCAGTTACCTTTCGTAATGTTTGTTTTCTTACGTTTAAAATCTCTCTTAAAATGTGAGCCTTCAAGACTTCAACATCAAATATATGAGGTTTGTTTTGAAACACTACACATTTGAGATATCCCCAAAGGAAATAATCTGGAGGAGTAAGATCTGGGGATCTTGGGGACCACAAATTTTTTTAATCAAATGATTACCAAAAAATTGTAATGGGCATCACACCATCTTGTTGAAACCAACATTCTTGTTCATTCACATCCAATAGTGCAATAAACTGTTGGATGAGGTCACGATAAACTTCACCAGTTACAGTTGAGTCAAAAAATAAAGGTCCTATCACACGATAACAGGAAATGGCCCACCAAACACCAATTTTCCATGCGTGTAATGGTCATTTGTGAAAAGTGTGAGGATTTTCACTGCTCCATATTTGACTGTTTTGCCTGTTCACATACCCATCCAAGTGAAACTAAGCCTCGTCACTGAAATAAACACGGTACAATATTTCAATTCCTTTTTCATCAACAAAAGAATGAAACCAACGATAGTACCGCAAATGTTTTTCATGGTCTGGTTCTTTCAGTTCATGAAAGACACTAATGCAGTATGCATGAAATTTTTACTTCCTTGTAACCCTGAAAACAGTAGCTGGTGACAGTCCAACCCGTGAAGATAACTTTCTAAGAGATTTCCTGGGTGAGAGAGTTAAACGCTGAGACACATCATCAAGAACTTCAGCAGTTAACAATGATGATCAACCTGGGCTCTTTTGATCCTGTACAGACCCAGTGGCATGAAATTTATCAATCAAACGAGATATTGTCGACTTGTTGGGAACTGCAGACTGAGGAAACTTCAACTCAAACTCCTCTCTCACATTTTTGTAACATTTCCATACACAATAAGTCTCAACAAAAATATACACATTCATTTTTGGAAAACGATATAGCTGACACAACACAAAGGAATGAATGCTTTGTGATGCCCCCTCATTCACTTTTACTTTACCTTAACCAGTTTTGCTTAATTTGCATTATATTTATCATTTTAGGGATTTTTATTTCATTTTTGGCATCACAGCGCTCATTTCCAAGAGCATAGGAGTTGCACATGCGCAACTCCGAACTTTCGATTGTCACCCAGTAAAGCGTGTGCACAAGGACACACCCACTCTTGTGTAATAGCTTGTGCCACTCATCAATTTATGCAAATGTCATTCAAGACGTGCAACATGACGTGTGGGTTTTGTACCTCTCATTATAACCTGGTGACATGTTAGATGCAGATAGTAGAGTAGAGAGAGTTGTAGAGCACAGCACAGTTTAGAGATCAGTTTTAGTTTGGAGTTTGTTTAAGATGTTTGTAGTAAGAAATGATGTATGTTTAAACTTTTTGAATCTTTACTAATTTTTTTCTCTTGAGCAACGTTAGTTTGTTTTGATTAGCATTAACATAAAATTTTGACAATCATTTAATATTTTTGAATTCTTACTCATTAACACTCGCTGGTACTTCGAACCCTAATTAAACTTTATTTTTGGCAATTTGTTAATTATTACCTGGCGCCCGACTCAGCTATCCAGAGCATGAAAATAATTGGATCAGACAAAGGGTCCAAACTTTAAAAGTATTTCATCGCCTTTTGGAGCGTTACAGAGGCTGTTAAAAGAAGTGGCGCAATGAACAGAGACTCACTAGTAGTAAAAGATAGTGGTCCAAGAATAGGGAGTGTATATTTGTGTATAAATTTTGTGTGTTATTTAACGTGATTGTCAAAGATAGTAATTTTTGAGCTCATTAGTTAAATTCCAAAAATGTATATGTACTATTTATAGATTTAACGGCAGCTTAAGCCGAAAATTTTTGTTGAGCAAGAAGCTTAACTTTTTTTTGTATTAGTCAAAGGTACTGAAGTTTCAGTGCAGTTATTGCTGATAATTAAGATATTTATTGTATGTAAGGATTAGAAATGTCCGGGCACACACATACATAGGCACGATAGATAAACTTTTTTGATAAGCAAATTTACATTTTTGCAAGCTTAGTTGCAGCTTTAGAATTGTTGTACAGCAGTACTTTGAGCACTGCTCAAGATTAAAAAAAAGGCTTCAAGATTTCCAAAATTCAAAATTTTACCAGACCGCTAAACATGTTTGCTAGTAATATGGCCGATTCTGCCATAATGACTCCTAACTTAGAAAGAGTAAAGGGTAGGTTGCAGTATGTAATGAAGGAAGCAGAAATGCTAACGAATCTGCTTGATGATCATCAGAAAAAAGGGGAACAACAACCCCTAAATTGGCTGACAATGCTACGTCAGTTCACCAACATAGAAACTTTGAACGTAAGGTTCCATTTTCTGTTCCATCAGAAGCAAGTGATAGAACAGAATATTATCAACCGCCACAACGATGATTTGCCAATCCATCTATTAACTATAGTCCTTATGTTAATTGGCCTTTACCTGAGATAAGGTTCGACGGTTTGAAACGTCCATCATTGTGGACATTTGTCAAGTCCATGGAGGAGTATTTCCATTTACATGAAGCACCCGGCAACAAAAAGGTGGTTTAAGCAGTATCTTATCTAATTGGATGTGCTAAGCAATGGCGGAATAACGTAAGATGTCATAATGCAACTGAATATTGGGAAGAGTTTAAAAATGAAATCATGGACATATCATTATCATCATCATCCTCAAGCAGCCATGGGCTACGGAGGTCCAACCAGATTGTGCAATTTAGTTCTCCAAGCAAGTCTATCCTGAGCTACATCTACTGCATCTGGCCACTGCACACCAATTCTAACAAGGTCCTGTTTGATATTGTCTGCCCACCGCATCCTAGGTCTCCCCCTCCTTCTGAGGCCTCTAGGCACACTGTTCATAACCCTATTCGCCAATCTATAATTATCCATACAGGCAACATGGCCAAACAACGGAGTCTCTCTCTGCACAATATGCTGCTTAAAGGAGGTTGCAAACTCCTTTGCCTAACCTTATCATTAGTTACAAAGTTGAACCACCTAATGCCCAAGATGCTGCGTAAGCATCTGGAATCAAAAGCATCTAGTTTCCTGTTATCTTGTTTACATAGCGTCCAAGTTTCACTACCATAACTAACCCTAGAAAGAACCAAACTATTATACAGTCTAATTTTAGTCTTCAGGTGTATACGCCTATTTCTCCACACTCTCCATAGATTCTTAAAAGTCCCGGCAGCAATCCCTATTCGTCTGTTAATCTCATGCCGCACATCACCATTATCAGTTACATAACACCCAAGATAATTAAACTGTGACACCTGCTCAAGACTGCAACCATTCAGAATCACAGCCTGCCTGATCAATTTTCATCACTTCAGTTTTCTCTCTGTTTATAACTAAACCTACCAGTTTCATCAACAGCTCGAATGAAAGAGTTCATCTCATCAACATCATTTGCCAAAAGGGCTAAATCATCAGCATAATCTAAATCAGAAATTTTCGTATCTCCAGTCCATTTAAGGCCAAAATCTTTCCCTTGAAGTGAATTTTGCATAACATAATCAATAACCAAGCTAAAGAGAAAAGGAGACAAAATGCACCCTTGTCGAACACCAGAAGTAATGCTAAATCCATCATAACATATATCCAGCTTATAATGATTTTACAGAACTAGCTACAGAGTGGTTTTCACGAAGACAAAAGGAAAGAGATGATATAGAAAAATTTATCTGGGGTACAGTAGTTATACCAGCTGTACGATGCTGATGCACCTGAAATTGATATTGTAAATTGCATATTGTCTCAATTGCTTTTGCCCATTAGAGAATTCCTAGAAGTATGAAACATGAACTCAATTGCAGATTTAGTCAAATTGGCTCGGCAATATACTGCAAGAAGAGCATCTGCAGCAACTACATTAAACCAAAAATGGATGCAATCCCCGCCAAAGCAGCGCTATCAGGTTGAGTCTTGTAGAATGAGTCCTGCATGACCGGAAGTTACATGGTCCCGACAATTTGCGCCGAACGCGCCTAGAACAATGCAGAATGAAAGAAGTACAGAATTTGTTCCACGTCAAGCTTCGAACAATGATACTAGACCTAAAACTTTTTTTAAGAACAATAGAGAAACTTTCAGATGTGATTTTTGTAACCGACTAGGACACATGGAGCAATATTGTTATCGAAAGAATGAAAATTCAGGAAACTGGAATTAGGATCTTTGAAGCGAGAGGCCAAAGTTCCTCACGAAAAGCCCTCTCATGAGTTATGTCTTGCCACTATGGTTTTACCTTTTGTTAATGCTTGTCACGAAGAAACTAAACTAACAGATCATAACGATACAGAAGCTGATCTGCCATATTCAAAGGAACAAGTTTTAGATGATGTTTATGACAATTGTCAATTGACAGTGCAGCTGCGATCCCGTGGACTTTTTGAATTACCATGTAGTCCGAAGCAGAATATTCAAGAAGCACCTACAAAATGTCCCATTAGTGCAATTGATACAATTTTAGATAACAAGTTTGTGAAGCAGAACAACCTTATGAGAGAGACGTTTTTGTTGATGAAGAGGTTTCTGAAGTAGAAGTTTTTAATAATGATGAAAATATTTTTGAGTCTGATTTAAGGGATGACAACAATAATGAAGTAGAAAGAAATCAAGAAATTGTGCCAACTACAAATAAACCTGATGAGTCTGGCAAGTTTGGAAGTCCTCAACTGTTGAAGCGTCATTTGGAGGTGGACACCAATAAACCTAAAAAGTACAAGACCAGGTTTTTCAAAAATATGCACGTAGTGACTAGATATCGAAGAAACAACCAGATCCTGCAGAAAGCAGTCAACATAGCCAAGATGACGTCACGAGCGAGATCTTCAGCAATGACTTCATTTGAAGCAAGCCAATGACGAAGGAAAGACTTCAACGGAACCCGACTGGATGATTTATCGCAACAGAGTGCCAACAATGAAAAATTTAACTATATTATTATTCTTCCACTTGGCACTTATTGATTTATAAATGTTCTCTTCTCTCTGGAATAGATGAAGATGAAGAATAATGAAGAAGCTTTATTGTAATTTATATAATTAGCAATGTTTAATTTCTTGTTGAAACTTTGGAGTTTCGATATTTATTTTCGGAAAGGGAATTTATTGTAGTTAGAGTTTATACTGTGTGAATAGAATTTTTTTGAATTCTTGTAAATTGAAGTTTTAATTGTTATATAATATTAACGTGATTTAAAGTGTATTCTGTAGATTTTTTCGTTTCAGCTGACTGATATCTGAAAATTTGTAAGTTGATATTGGGAAGTTTAGAAATTGTAAAATGTTTATGGATATGAATGAGGAGAGTGAAAGAGAATTAGTGATTTAATATTTTTAAGAAGAATTTTGTATTGTAAAACAACAATTCCCAAGTGCATTCCCAAGTGAATTTATGTATGAAAAAAAAATGAAATTCATGTAAAAAGTGATTGGCTGAAATGCTATTGTCATATTTTATAAATTATTTACACATTGTTTTCTTTATTCTTAGATACGATATTTATGTATATGTGTTTAAATCTGTTCAGTGTGATCAGTGATATTTGTGTCAATGATGCATAATTTTTGGGATGACATTGGCAGCATTTATTTGTATATATGTGAGCTGACGATAATGATGACTGTAGAATTTTTTTTTTTTTTTTGGGTGGGGGGGTGGGGTACCTTTTCAGAGCTTTGTACCACCAAATGGCCAAGTCTGGTGACCGAGTTGTTACCAGCATAACTCCTTTGGGAGGGGGATGTTTAGCTCTGAAAGGGGAGGTATTTAATAAATGTTTTATTTCAGCTAGCTTGTGATTTCTGTGTATAGGTGAAGAATTAGCGGATGATTACAATCCTGCTTGTTTGTAAAATTTGAATTTTCTTAGCTTTACATGTTTGATGTAACTAGGAGGAGATAACGATGTTCGAATCTCGTTTTTTATGTAACTTAGGAGAAGAATTAGCTTTCACATATTTTTTGATTGTGATTAGGGGATAAGCGGAAGTTATCACCCCATTAGAAATGTATGTAATTGAATATATTCTTTTCTTTAACCTTTCTAGACGATAAGAAAGCTAGGAGTGTATTAACCCATTTTCATTGTGAAGTTCAAGTTATGGCAATTTCGAGTTTGTATCAGAATGTGATACTAGGTAGGCCGATAACGCTAGTATACAGTTAACTGCCACAGCCACTGGTATATATTTACACTAGGTTAGCTGTCACACACTTTTGTTAGGAGATTTGGGAGGAGGTACCTTTGGTTGTGTTGGAAAATTGTGTCGAAGTGAGAATAGATCGTCTTATCAAAATTTGCGTAAGCATACTTTTACTTATTATGTTCAGCCATGTGTAAATGACGTGAGATATGTCCTTTTATTCAAAATTTGCTCGTCAAAATCTGTTAGATCAAATCTTTTGATTCCCTTTGGAAGGGGGAGTTGTGATGCCCCCTTATTCACTTTTACTTTACCTTAACCAATTTTGCTTAATTTATGTTATATTTATCATTTTGGGGATTTTTATTTCATTTCTGGCATCACAGCACTCGTTTCCAAGAGCATAGGATTTGCACATGCACAACTCCGAACTTTTGATTGTCGCCCGCTAAAGCGCGTGCACAAGGACACGCCCACTCTTGCGTAATAGCTTGCGCCGCTCCTCAAATTATGCAAATGTCATTCCCGACATGCAACATGACACATGCGGGCTTTGCACCTCTTGTTATAACCAGGTGACATGTTAGACACAGATAGTAGAGTAGAGAGAGTACTAGAGCACAGCACAATTTAGAGATCAGTTTTAGTTTGGAGTTTGTTGAAGATGTTTGTAGTAAGAAATGATGTAGTATCTTCTTTATTGAAGTTTTGGTGAGTGATTTTTTGGAAATAAATTGTTTGTTATTTAAACCTTTCGAATCTTTACTAATTTTTTTCTCTTGAGTAACGTTAGTTTGTTTTGATTAGCATTAACATAAAATTTTGACAATCATTTAATATTTTTGAATTCTTACTCATTAATGCTCGCTGGTATTTTGAACCCTAATTAAACTTTATTTTTGGCAATTTGTCAATTATTGCCTGGCGCCCGACTCGGCTACCGGAGCATGAAAATAATTGGATCAGACAAATGGTCCAAACTTTAAAAGTATTTCATCATCTTTTGGAGCGTTACAGCTTGAGTGAGACTAGCGCATGACTAGGTCATTTCAATTGTTAAAGGCTGTTAACCTTGAGTACAGTAATGCCAACTGACTAATATTATGGCATAAAATGTATATACGCGTATGTCCTACTCTTTTATATTTAGGGTTGCGTCCTTTTTGAAACACCCTGTATAACAACTCTATACTTAATAAACCTAAATGCTTAAATATACTCAAAGCACCTAAACCAGGATCAAACTAAAATTTTACAGAAAGGAATAAAATTAGCTTATTTGACAACAATACCAAAACTACAAAATCTAACACCAATATTAGAACATACTATTCAAAAGATTGACCCCTTACAAAAGGATAAAATCAGATTTAACACTAGCACACAAATAATAATGTGAAGTATATTAACTATAATCTCCTGAAAAGAAGATCTTAATAGAATTAAAGAAAAACTCATTTATTAAAATATTTTTAGAATCATTTTTTGTTAAAAAAAACACCTTATTTATGAAGAGCCTCCAATTTTTAATTGAAATGAAGAATTTATATTAAAATAATCTTAACATTTTAATTAAATTTACGAAACCATTATTGTATCAAAAAAATTTCAATTAGACGCTAGTGGCGGTGGGAGGAGGGGGCCTTGAGGTGCATGCATCTTTCATTTGAAGAGCCTATTTTTAGAAAATACATTCATGGTTCAAGGTTCAAGGAGTTGTAAGAACATAGTGAAATTATCCTCCAATGAGGGTCTCTCTACAGAGAAAATACATGTACACCAGAGAAAAAACCATCAGAGGGAGGAGAAATTTTTTCCAACCTCACTTGAATATGGGACCAAATTATTTTTATGAATACTAATCACAAAATTTTATTTAAATTTTGAAATATGAAATCATGCTTCTGCCCCTTACTTTCCACAGATAAAAACTTTCTTCTATTTTGCTGAAGTACTAATTTTTCTTTTTTATACCTTACAAAAATCAGGCAGAAAAATAAATGAAGTCTGGTTAATAGCTGCTATTTTTTTATACAGTGAAAAAATATTCAGATAGAAATAGGAGCTATACTTGAAACTGATATATGCATGTGAAATTACATAAATAATTAAAGAATATTCAGAAAAGCTATTCGATTATAAGCAAAGCATGCCAAAAACATATAGTTAACTGCATGCAAGCAGTTACAAAATAATCTAGAAGTGAAATTATTTAATACAAAAAAAAATAGTTTTAATAAGGCTATAGAAGCTGAAAGATTTCATTTAAATTAATAACATTTTATCTGCATTGGAATTACTCACCTATTCGTTAAGGAAAAAAATATTCATTTGAATCCTTCTGAACAAATAAATAATAAAATAAATAAATATCTCCTCAAGCGGCTGCTTGCCACAGAGGTCTGAGAGGATGGCAGGACCTCAGCAGAAAAACAACACATACAACCATGCCTTAACAGAGGATACAAAATAATTTCTACAGCAAAATAAAATCCAATTTAAATCAAAACTAACATCTGATAAACTCTTCAAAAGTTCCATGCACTACCAGAATATATGAATATGATGGAATTTTGCCTATTGGTAAATTTGAGGTTAAAAAATAACGTCTATAAGAAACATTTCCGAGATCATAATGAAAAAACAAATATCAACATGTGAGAAGATTGATGAAAGGTTCAACTTATTACTAACATTTGATATTGAAATATTTTACACTCGTCTAGTATTCAGTGTTTATTTTATTAGTAAAATTACTTTAAAAATTACTATCACAATCGTATGAATTCTAATAAGTTGTTGTATGCCCTACTGAAAGTAAACTTTGCAGTCAAAACGAACTCATGCCACAAAACAACAGCTGACATTATAGTTTTATTAGCAGCTGTTATTTGAAATACTGAAACTTAATCTCCTGAACATTAATATTTCAGGGTTCATTTCAACTAAACATAGTACTGTTTAATAATCATAAGAGTTCTATATTAATATTGTATGAGTATATAATATATACCATATTACACAGCTTGTGTACTAGCCATATTGGCATTACTGAACTCCTACACTATGGTTTGCCACATTATTGCAAATTTCCAATTATTTAACTGTGTAGCAGTAATTGTTTATATAAATTGAGCAGAAAAATATGCCATAGTATGTTATCCATTAGTATTCTAATGTAATTCTGTCAAATATTAATCACTGCATAATAAATGGTTACTTACCAGACTACAGTTTTAATACAAATGAAATCCATATTGGACATTTGCCAAGTCTAGCTTGATATCATGGTCATGATTCGATGCTTTAAATAAGCAAAACTTATATTCCTAGCAAATAAATCCCAGAAAATTCATGCAATTACCTTGTTAATGATGAGTAATGGAATAAAAGTAAGTAATGAAATAAAACTTGCAGGATAATCCAAGACCAAAAACGAAACAGGAGGATGACACATGACAGCTTTTGTTCCACAACATATCACTCAAACTGTTTGCAATAACATTTCAAAGAAGTAGCCAGTGCAAATCATAGGAAAATTGCATTTTTCGTGTCGCAAGCCTGTTGCATCTCTGCAGAGTTAAAATTGCTGCAGTGTGCAGTACCCTAACTTTGTATATACATTTTTAAGAAGCAACTGCAATCGCTGTCGCAATGCTGTTGCAAATTGTGGTGGTGTTCGTCCTCCCATAGCTGGAAGTTGAGTATGCAGATTAGAGCCTGGTGTGCTACTGACTGAGCCACCCCTGTCACCAGGATGGGGGATAAAAGTCTGGGTTTCCAATGCAAGACTCTCCCCTCCATTTTACAGGTTTTTAAAAATTTTCTTGCAAATATAAGTTCAGTAATTTTTTGCCTCTATTACCCTTAGTAGCATTTTGAAAGTGGGAGGGAACATGGCCCTATTGCCCTCCCCCATCCAACCCTGATTGTGATCAATAATGGCAAAAATTCAAAGAAAAAAAATTAAAATTTTACAAGCTTTTCTTTTTTTTCTTTTCTAAATGATTCCTAATATTTTTACAATTACTTAATTTTTTTAACTTTGTTTTCTCCAAAATAAATAGCTGCTCAAGTCTTTTTTTCTCTCACACTGTTACATTTATTTTATAAGTGAGACTGAAATTAATCAATTTCTGTCAATTCTGTTAAATTTTGAAACGTCTACACACAAGCAATACTAGAAAAAAATTATTGAGTGCAAAAATTTTCCCTTCCTGAAATCAATGCCATTCATGAAGCTCTAAAACTAGTCACCAAAACCAAATATTTCCAGTTCGGCAACAAAATCTTTAGGCAGGACTCTGGGCCCTCCATGGTCTCACCCCTTTACAGCATCCTGTCTGAGATTGCCCTTCAAGACCTCGAAACAAAATTCAACTGAGCAGTGATTTTACCCATCTTCTAGAGTTGCTATGTTGATGATATATTTTCAATTTGGAATGGCAACATCGAACAATTAAACTACCTCATTAATGTAGGCAACAATATCTATTCTATAATATGTTTTATGAAAGAGGAGGAAAGTAGCAGTGCCATTCCCTATTTAGATGTTTATATCCAAAAAGGTGATGCAGGAACCTACCTACATCCTCTTCATCATGTGCATGGATTCATGCACCACACAGGCATACAAAAATTGCAGCCTTCCATTCTCTCATCCATAGGGCTTTCACCATCATCAAATGAGCATTTGCTTAAAAAAATTGAAAATATTCAATCCATTGCTATGTCCCATGGCTTCCACCCAACAACAATGGAAAAGCTAATCACTAAATACAGAAATGACAACAGTAGAGATTCAGCTCTCCTACCAATCACTGATTTGAGCAGACAAACTGTCAGGTATACATCTTATGTTCTTGTCCTAAGCAAATTAGTCAGCAAATTACTCAGAGCCCAAAAAATTAAAATAGTTTTCAGACCAACTTGAAATCTGAAGAACATTATAAAAAGGGACAGACAAATTTAGTCACCTTCAAAAATCAGGCATATATAGATTTCCCCTACATTTACTGGATAATTCCATTGTCTACTAAATAGGGAAAAACCATGCACTCTCTATAGAAGAGGTTTACAGGAGCATCAAACAGATGTCATCCAAAACAAGCTAACAACTGCATCCACTTACTATGGAATCATAGTCCACAAGGCTATTGAAGTGATCTCATCCATCCCTACCTGCAAGTGAGACACTGGGACCCCCTTCATGATGCATGGAAAGAAACTCTTAACAGTGTTAACATCACCATATAGTGTCATTTCATTGAGACAAAAATGCTGTCCTTGCTTCAAAAAGCTTCTGAGGTTTCTCCTAAAAACTTTTAACACGCAAATATTTTGTAAGATAACCTAAAAAATTTTATTGCTCAATGACAGAAGAGAATTTTAAGTTAATTTAATGCATTGTTGTAGTTCTAAAAATGTTATGAGAGAGAATTCTAACATTTTATACATGAATATAGACAGAATCAAACTACAATTACAGAAACATAAGGGTTAGCTAACTTGAAATTGAGGAACAATGGCTTTTGGACTAGGCTGATTGGCATCATATCCAAGAACATCAAATACACCACAGCAGTTTAACCGCAATCTGGAATAAAATTAGAGATCCTTATATCTTCATTTAATGTACTGATAATCACAAAATAAATCATTTAATACTCGACATATTATGGGAAAACTACCTTATTTCATTAACTAGTGAGTATAATACTATAACTATAATTTATCAAGAGGTCATGAGTTTACCCCAAATCATATATTTGCATTTTTTTTTATACAGACCCATGAAGTTTTGCATAATACAACACCCTAGTGATCAATTGGTTTCATGCAGTGTTGTCAATTTATTCATTTAAATAGAAAGAGGACACCATACTGATTCCAGTTAGTGGGGAAAATATTTAGCCACATTGCACTAATTCAGAAATTGCAATAACGTTAGAAACATGTCCATTTACACTTTATCCCTTGCCCTATATATATTTCTTCACGCATCCATATTCCTATGCATCTTCAGTTATGGTGAAGATTATATGATTAAAATAACCTTTAAATAGTGGTATACAGTTATGTACAATCTGAAAAAAAAAAAAAAAAAAATCCTGCTAATAGAAGTGCAACACAAGAGCGAAGATGAAGATAATTCAGCAAAGTCAAATTTAATATTGTTGTAGATACACTTACAGTTCAAAGTAGTAGGAAATGAATGGTAATTCCTGGACGTACAAACTTGATGATATTATTCTGGAGCAATGAAGAAAAACTTCATGGTAATATCACATCAATATTAAAAAACAGGAAAGAAAATAAATTACACTGTAAAATACAGTATAAATATATCGATGACAAAAACAAAGTATCTAGATTTCGAAATGTATAATACATTCTTCTTCAGCAAAATGGTGGTTAGATTTATATCACATTCTGTTGTGAGTAAGTCTATTTGGAAAAAAAAAATATGAAAAATATGCATCATTACTGAGATGCATGTGTATGAAGTGTCACTATAGTAGAGATGACATGTGATGGCAGTTTATATTGTTGTAGAATGTTATTAGGAAGTTGGTGGTATTTCTTGTTGTTGATTAAAATAAAAATATTTAAATCATGATTATGCTGTAATATTAAAAGGTCTTGAGCAAAATTATTTTCATTAAGCTTAGTATTATTCACATAGTCAAGCCATGAGTATTTTTCACCATAGTATACTGTCACTTAACCCTTCCAGTGTCCAACCTGTCTGTATACTTACAGAGAATCTGAATTGAGGGGCCAATGACATATGTATACCCATTTAGTACAACAAACATATATCGATTTTTTAAAAATAAAAATTGCTGTTGTAATTTTTTTATATGTATATCTTATAAAAATATATAATTCAGGCTTCAAAAATAATATTTCGTTTTTTAATTTGATGCATATTTTACTAAACTACAATATAAATAATTTTATAAAGCCATCTGATTGCCATTTTTTAGAAGCACTGAATGGTATTGCCAATTTGCTTGTTAACGTTTCTATTTGCTGAAGCAACCTTCTGATTTAAGCTCACAAGTTTGATTTGAGCTATTATCAACAAATTTTTCCCTAACTTTTCGAAAATCTCCTGAAAATTAACAAAAAAAACTATTTCTAAACACCATAGTTTGGAAGTAATTACAAAATACACATTGCCATTTTTTTTTTCGTTTCACACTCTTTCTGTCATAAACCTATTTCAATATTCCCAAGTTATTTTAATCATTTTTCCCAGCATAATATGTATCTTTCCCCACCTTCAAATCGAAACTGAAAGTAAACACATCCTTCTTAGAAATTCTGGTTGCACCTGCATTTAATTAATTCTTCACTGAGACATACAAGATGCAGATGGCTGATGCAATCTACATTGTGTGTGTTATAAGTGTTGTTTACAGTTTTGGTCCAGCATTTTGGATACTCTTTGTAAAGTTAGTATTTTTTTTTATATTTAAACCTTAGTTAATATTCATTTCAGTAGATTTATTTTCAGAAATTAGAGATCTTTTGGCCAATCGATAAGTATTGATTTTTTTTTCATAGTTATGTTATACCGTATGGCCAGCCTATAACTTGTTGCTGTGGATATTTTAACGTCACGTTAGGTTAAGTTTTATTTTATTATTCATTACTTTTGAGGTAAAACTTTGATCTAGTATCATTTTCTGAAATAAACGAGTTTTTGGATATGAAAGCAAATTTACTTCCATTAGTTAGCAATCTTATGATTGGCTGATTTTATGATCTTTCCGAGATACGCTAGATCGCAGGCTGGTTAAAAGTTATTGCAGTATTTTATTTAACATTTCATTAGCTTATATGTAATTTTTATTTTATTTATTTCTTGTTTTTTTTAGTAAAAAAACTGAGCTTGTACTGTTTTTTGAAAATGAATGTTTTGGATATGGAAGCAAATAGACTTCCTTGCTACGGAAATCATCCATTATTTGGGAGGGCAATTTCGGGAAGGGCTGGTGCTTTGGTGCAAAAACCTTTCTGCCCTTAGCCAAGATTGCCAAATTTCAACACCCAAAGAAAAAATTCATAATATTTAGTAAAAAAAAAAGCCTAGGAAGTTTTTTTCTATTTTATAACCAGTTCAGAAAATCCCGTAAATATGAGAAGGTCAAGTCGCGTTATATAACGCTGGTCATGTTTAAAATATACAATACTGAAAAGAATCATTAAAAGAAATAAAAATCATATTTCAGGTTGAATATTGTATTATTCGGGAGGAATTTCCTTTCGATAAATATATAATTTAACTATTTTTATTCAGCAGGTTTTCCAAAATAAAGCCTTAATGGTATAGTGCGATTTTTTTTCACCATATCACAATGAAAAAGGCTTATTAAAATCAATATGCTTGCAAATTTATTTATATTATTTATTTTCATAAAATTCGTAATTAAATTCTGTTTTATTTGATATATAACATGACCTATTTCCATTGATTGTTTATTTTTATAAAAAATTCTAAAGTTGACTTGTTTATTTGACAGCACAATTTGGCTCAAATCCTGAAACCAAGGAAAAAATTACAAAACGAAAAAAAATATTTAAAACCAAAAAAAAAATTTTTTTTGTTATTCAGAAATACAAAGTCATTCTAGTCATATTCATTACAATCATTTTTGTCTATTAGTTTCTTTTAAATAAATTTTTATTTGTGCATTTTTTTACAACATGACTCTAAAAAAGTCCTATTAAAATAAAACATATCGTCTTTTTTTGTTAAATACTTGATTTTTAGAAAATCCAGAATTAAATGCTGATTAATTTGGCATACAACATGCCATAATTCCTTTCATTAGTTATTTGGCAAAAAAGTTCTAAAGTTAAAGTTTTTTTGGCTGAGCATAGGCAGAAAATAGCTTGGCCCCTTGTGATACCCCATCGTTCATTATTACTATACCTTAACCAGTTTTGCTTAATTTACGTTATATTTATCATTTTGGGGATTTTTATTTCCTTTTCGGCATCACAGCGCTCGTTTCCAAGAGTTAGGAGTTGCGCATGTGCAACTCCGATCTTCCGACTGTCATCCGCTAAGGTGCGTGCACAAGGGCACGCCCCCTGTTGTGTTATAGCTTGTGCCGCTCATCAATTTATGTAAATGTCTTTCCCGGCGTGCAACATGACACGTGCCGGCTTTGTACCTCTTGTTAAAACCTGATGACATTTTGACACAGTAGATAGTTAGAAGCTAGAGTGCAGAGAGTAGTAAGCATGGAGGAGCACAGTTAGTGCAATGTGTAATCAGAATTGATGTATCTTCTTCATTGAAGTTTGGTGAGTGATTTTTGGAAATAAATTTGTTTGTTATTTAAACCTTTTGAATCTTTACCTATTTTCAGCAACTCCGATCTTCCGACTGTCACCCGCTAAAGCTTGCGTCATAGCTTGTGCCACTCATCAATTTATATTTAGTAAATGTCTTTCCAGGCGTGCAACATGACATGTGCTGGCTTTGTACCTCTTGTTAAAACCTGATGACATGTTGACACAGTAGTTAGTTAGAAGTTAGAGTGCAGAGAGTAGTAAGCATGGAGGAGCACAGTTATTGCAATGTGTAACCAGAATTGATGTATCTTCTTCAATGAAGTTTGGTGAGTGATTTTTTTGAAATAAATTTTTTTAAACCTTTTGAATCTTTACTATTTTTTTTTCTCTTGAGCAACGTTAATTGTTTGATTAGCATTTATCTTTACGTTTTCACAATCATTTTCGAATTCTTACTCATTAACACTCGCTGGTATTTTGAACCCTAATTTAACTTTATTTATTTTTTTTGACCATTTGTTAATTATTGCCTGGTGCCCATCTCAGCTATCCGGAGCATAAAAACAAATTGGATCAGACAAAGGGTCCAAACTTAAAAGCATTTTGCATTTCTTAGGAGCATTACAGAGGTCATAGAAAAGAAGTGGCGCCCGAACAGGGAAGCACCAGTAGTAAAAGATAGTGGTCCAAGAATAGGGACTGTATATTTGTGTATAAATTTTGTATGTTATTTAACAAGATTGTCAAAGACAGCAATTTTTGAGCTCATTAGTTGTATGTACTATTTATAGATTTAACGGCAGCTTAAGCCGAAAATTTTTGTTGAGCAAGAAGCTTAACTTTTTTGTGTATTAGTCAAAGGTACTGAAGTTTCAGCGCAGTTATTGCTGATAATTAACATACTTATTGTATGTAAGGATTAGAAGTGTCCGGACACACACGTACATAGGCACGATAGAAAAACTTTTTTGATAAGCAAATTTATATTTTTTCAAGCTTAGTTGTAGCTTTAGTATTGTTGTATAGCAGTACCTTTGAGCGCTGCTCAAGATAAAAAAAAAAGGTTTCAAAATTTCCAAAATTCAAAATTTTGGCAGACGGCTAAACATGTCTGCTAGCAATATGGCTGATTATGCCATAATGATTCCCGACTTAGAAAGAGTAAAGGGTAGGTAGCAAGATATAATGATGGAAGCAGAAGTGCTAATGAATCTGCTTGATGATCATCGGGAGAAAAGGGGAACGACAACCCCAAAATTTGCTGACAATGCTTCGTCACTTCACCAACGTAGAAACTTTGAACGTAAGGTTCCATTTTCTGTTCCGTCAGAAGCAAGTGATAGAGCAGAGTATTATCAACCACCACAGCGACGATTTGCCAACCCATCTATTAACTATAGTTCTTATGTTAACTGGCCTTTACCTGAGATAAGGTTTGAAGGTTCGAAACGTCCGTCATCATGGACATTTGTCAAGTCCATGGAGGAGCACTTCCGTTTACATGAAGTGCCCAGCAACAAAAAATTTGTTTTAGCAGTATCTTGCCTAATTGGATGTGCTAAGCAATGGTGGAATAACGTAGGATGTCATCATGGCATAGAACTTTGGGAAGAATTTAAAAACGAAATCATGGACATATATCCGGCTTATAATGATTTTACAGAACTAGCTACAGAGTTGTTTTCACGAAGACAAAGGGAAAGAGATGACACAAAAAAAATTTATCTGGGGTACAGTAGAGGAGTGGTCAACTTCACAGGGTCCTGGTGCTGACCATTTATACCTACTAGACTGGACTTGTTTATGGATTTGAGCTTGATTATTGATCCTGGACTTGCTGCACTGGTGGGCCTCTGTTGAGGGAGAGTCTGCCGCTGTGTTTTCTGTTTGCTTCTGGGTTGCCAGCTCTAAGTGAACATAGGCATGGGATACCTTATATCAGCTGGTAGATAATCCTAATCAGAGGCCATCGCAGGTACCTGAACCTTACTTAGCTAGTTGGGCATCGTCAAGCCTAAACTGGAGTAATGTGTCTCAGGCAGGCCATGTGGCTCTTGAAAAAGTCCACTTGAAAAGGTGGTGCCTGAAGTTCCTACCAGCATCGGTGACTTCAGCCTTTAGCAGAGGAGGAACAGGTCTTTGCCCCATGCCTGCGATCAGGGGGCTGTTTGATATTGTTGGCCCTACCAATCTCAATAAACCTAATTTCTTTAAAAATCCTACTAATCATTTTCTCTCTGCAGGAACGTGGAACATGAGGACATTACATAGAGATTATTCTCTTGATGTCCTCATGCAGGAATTCCAGCGCTATAACCTAGATATTCTAGGCTTGCAAGAGACCAGATGGACAGGTAAAGGTGAGATACTTAAAAATAACTTTAAATTTCTTTTTACAGGGAGGGAGGATGGAAAGCATCACAAAGGCGTGGGTCTGTTGCTCAGCAGACATGCTAGTGATGCTCTTCTAGGATATGAGTGCATTAATGAAAGGTTTCTTACAGCAAAAATTTCAGACAAGCATTAAAGACTTGAATGTTATCTGCTGTTATGCCCCCACTGAGGATGCCGATGAGGATAAGAAGGATAGGTTTTACGGACAACTTCAGGATATTTTGAATTCTGTCAAAAAAGGAGATATTACCCTTGTTCTAGGTGACTTCAATGCCAAAGTTGGTACTGACTCTGACCTTTGGGTAGTAGTAATAGGTCCTTTTGGTAGTGGTAGCTGCAATGGCAATGGGTAACGTCTCCTACAGGTAAGTAATCTCAATGGATTCAGAATAACTAACACTTATTACAAACACTGCGAAATACATAAGTACACATGGGTTTCACCTGATGGGCTGCATAAGAATATGATTGATTATATACTAATTAACAGCAAATGGGCTAGTTCTGTTAGAAATACCAGGGCATATAGGGGAGCTGAAATTGGATCTGACCATTACCTTGTTAAAAGTGTCTTGCAACTTAAACTTAAAAAGTGTTGTGCTAAAGTTAAAAAATTTACCTTTAATACTGAAGCTCTGAAAGACCCAGTTATAGGTAAAGCTTACCATGATAACCTATCATGGTAATGATTACCTAGTCATTATGACAGTCATGGTTTGCTTAATACTGAAGTTGAGGAAGAATGGGGCCATTTTAAACAGGCTTTTTTGGAAACTAACAGTACTCTTTTAGGAAAAAAGCAGCAGAGGAGGCAGAATTATTTAAGTGATAAGGCACTTGAGCTTATTTCAGAAAGAAGGAACTGCAGGAATGTCCTTAATCAGTTTTGTGTGGTAGAAAACAGACAGGCATACAAGGATTAAAGGATAAACAAGGTAAGGTTATAGACGGGGAGGATTCTGTCATGGCTAGGTGGGCTGAGCATTTCAGTGATGTTCTAAACAACGTAGTTAGTTCTACTCCCATTGTTTGCAATGATGACAGATGCATTGGTGGCTTTAATGTTGGCCCTATAACACAATCTGAAGTTATTTTGGCTGTTTCTAAACTTAAACTACATAAATCCCCAGGGGTAGATGAAATTACTACTGAAATGATTAGAGCTGGGAATGTTTCGGTTACCACTTGGATGACTGAAATTCTGAATATCTTTTATGATAAAGACATGGTTCTAAGGATTTTACCAGAGCTATTGTTATCCCTATTTTCAAAAAAGGTGATCGCAGTTCTTGTGATAACTATAGGGGTATCAGCCTACTCTCTGTTCCAGGTAAAGTTCTTTCCATGATTGTGCTTAATAGAATTAAAAATCTGGTTGACAGGCAATTGCATGATGAGCAATGTGGATTCAGAAGTGGTAGGGGACGTGTGGATCAGATATTTTAACTTAGGCAGATTGTTGAGAAATGTTTAGAGTTTCAGAAACCTTTGGTTGCTAGCTTTGTTGAATTCAAAAAGGCTTTCGACTCTGCTGATCGTCATAATTTGTGGTTGATTGTAAAATCATATGGTATACCAGACAAGTTAGTTAACATAATGAAAGCTCTCTATAATAACACTGAGTCGTGTGTGAGAGTTGGTAAGGCTTGTAGCAATTGGTTTAGCATTACTTCTGGTGTTCGACAAGGGTGCATTTTATCTCCTTTTCTCTTTAGCTTGGTTATTGATTATGTTATGCGAAATTCTCTTTAAGGGAAAGATTTTGGCCTCAATTGGGCTGGAGATACGAAAATTTCTGATTTAGATTATGCTGATGATTTAGCCCTTTTGGCAAATGATGTTGATGAGATGAACTCTTTCATTCGAGCTGTTGATGAGACTGGTAGTAGAGTAGGTTTGGTTATAAACAGAGAGAAAACTAAAGTGATGAAAATTGGTCAGGCAGGTTGTGATTCAGTTAATCTGAATGGTTGCAGTCTTGAGCAGGTGTCACAGTTTAATTACCTTGGGAGCTATGTAACTGATATTGGTGATGTGCGGCATGAGATTAACAGACGAATAGGTATTGCTGCCAGGACTTTTAAGAATCTATGGAGATTGTGGAGAAACAGGCGTATTACACCTAAAGACTAAAATTAGACTGTATAATAGTTTGGTTCTTTCTAGGGTTAGTTATGGTAGTGAAACTTGGACACTATGTAAACAAGGTAACAGGAAACTAGATGCTTTTGATTCTAGATGCTTACGCAGTATCTTGGGTATTAGGTGGTTTAACTTTGTAACTAATGATGAGGTTAGGCAAAGGAGTCTGCAACCTCCTTTAAGCAGCATATTGTGCAGAGAGAGACTCCGCTGGTTTGGCCATGTTGCCAGTATGGATAATTATAGATTGGCGAATAAGGTTATGAACAGTGTGCCTAGAGGCCTCAGAAGGAGGGGGAGACGTAGGATGCGGTGGGCAGACAATGTCAAACAGGACCTTGTTAGAATTGGTGTGCAATGGCCGGATGCAGCAGATGTAACTCAGGACAGATATGCTTGGAGAATTAAACTGCATGGTGTGGTTGGACCTCCGTAGCCCATGGCTGCTTGAGGATGATGATGATGATGATGATGACAGTAGAGTTATACCAGCTGTACGATGCTGCTGAAATTGATATTGTAAATTGCATATTGTCTCAATTGCTTTTGCCCATTAGAGAATTCCTAGAAGTACGAAATGTGAACTCAATTTCAGATTTAGTCAAATTAGCTTGGCAATATACTGCAAGAAGAGAATCTGCAGCAACTGCATTAACCCAACAATGGATGCAATCCCCGCGAAAGCAGCGCTATCAGGTTGAGTCTCGTAAAACGATTCCTGCATGACCGGAAGTTACACGATCCCAACAATTTGCGCCAAATGCGCCTAGAACGATGCAGAACGAATGAAGCAGAGAATTTGTTCCACATCAAGCTTCGAACAATGACACTAGACCTAAAACTTATTTTAAAAACAATAGAGAAACTTTCAGATGTAATTTTTGTGACCGTCTAGGGCACACGGAGCAATATTGCTATAGAAAAAATGGCAACTCGGGAAACTAAAGGTAGAATCTTTGAAGCGAGAGGCCAAAGTTCCTCAAGAAAAGCCCTCTCATGAGTTAAGTCTTGCTACTATGGGTATACATAATATCCTACATTTACCTTTTGTGAACCTTTATCACGACAAGACCAAATTCATAGCTCGCATTGACACAGGAGCTGATGTTACATGTCTACATAAGAAAGTATGGGATAAAATTCAGAAAAGTTGTGAACTGAAATTGCAGCCGTCGTCCGGTGGACCTTTGATCTTAGCTTGTGCTTCCAAGCAGTGTTTTACGCAAGGAACTGTTGAGTTACCTATCACTTTAAATAATGTGGAGATAAGACTTGAATTTTTAGTAATAAGTGAATTATTATATGACCCTTTGATAGGAACAGATGCGATACGGAAACACTTGATTTAATTTGATTTTGCTAATAATACTATTTCACTGAAAGCAACAATGAAAAATAAAACTTGATATCGATCAGATAAAATCGGATATTAGAAAACATGCTGACAGCGCTCATTTAGATATAGCGAGAGAGTTAAGTTAAAAGCTCTGCTCAATGCTAATTACCAACTTTTTAACAACAAGCCTGGCAGATGTCAGATTTTGGATCATATCGACACAGGCAATACTATATTTTAGATCATATCGACATAGGCCTGTTTATAGCAAACCATATAATTATCCTCCCAGTAAAGAAGAAATAGTTTCAACGCAAATTAAGGAAATGTTAAAGGATGGGATAATAGAACCAAGTTTTAGCCCTTGGGCTTCACCGGTCGTTCTCGTTAAAAAGAAAACTGGTGATTTGAGATTTTGCATGGACTATCGAAAATTAAATGCTGTTACAGTCCCCGACAGATATCCACTATCTATTATTCAGAATCTACTAACACAACTGGCTGCCAAGAAATTTATTAGCACACTAGATTTGTCTTCAGGATATTGGCAGGTGTATGTATATCCACCAGATCATCCCAAAACAGCTTTCCTCACAAAAGATGGATTATTCCAATTTCGTTGCTTACCATTTGGCTTATCAGGAGCACCCGCCATGTTTCAACATCTTATGTCTGTGGTTCTGGGTGACCTAAAAGGAAAAATTTGTGAAGTGTACCTAGACGACTGATTTTTCAGAGCATCTACGTGATTTAAATTTGGCATTTGCAAGGTTAAGAGAAGTCGGACTCACCATAAAATTGTCTAAATGCACATTTCTCCGAGAAGACATTCAATACCTCGGTTTCAATGTTAATACAGATGGAGTAAGAACATTACCTAATAAGGTCAAAGCCATAGAACGATTTCTCACATTGCGCAATTCAAAACAACTTAGTAGATTTCTAGGAATGTGTGGTTGATACCGACAATTTGTACCTAATTTTGCTAATTTGGCCGAACCTTTGTGAATTACGGCGAAAGCGAAAACAGTTCCACTAGACACCTGTTTGCGATACTGCATTTCAGACCTTAAAAGATGCATTGTGTCATGCTCCCGTGTTGGCCTTGCCGCAGTTAAGCAAACCTTTTAACATCTACACTGATGCTTCCGATGTCGGTCTCGGTGACCTGCTGAGCCAAGTACAGAATGACAATTGTGAACATGTTATCATGTATGCCAGTCACAGTTTGAGTCACATTGAAATAAACTTTAGAGTGACTGAAAAAGAATGTCTAAGCGTAATATGGGCTCTAGAAAATTTTAAAGTACAATTAGACACGTCCGACATTACTATTTTTACCGACCATGCTGCTTTACAATGGTTGCAGACATCCACCAATCTAACAGGTCGTCTAATGCACTGGGCATTACGCCTACAAGAATTCAATTTCAAGGTCGAGCACTGAAAGGGAAGTGCACATCAGCTACCAGATGCATTATCCCGTGTGGCCGGCAGAAGTTACGCAGAGCTCGAAGATAAGCCTTTTTCTCCCTCACTCGCCACAATAGTTCCCATCAATCCCACAAGGAACACTTAATTAAGGAACAACAAAGAGATTTAGAATATGGAAATGTGTATCATTATTTGAAAACTGACGAATTACCTCTAGATCCTAATATAGCTTCAAGTATTGTTGGAAGAGCCAGACATTTCAGATTAATTAATGATATTTTGTACTATTGCAGACGACAGAGTCAAACAGGCAGTTATCGCCCATTTATTCCCAGGAATTTATGAGAGTACGTACTCCGAGAATTACATGATGTACCTTCAGCTGGATATTTACGTACACGGAAAACATATCAGAAAGTGGCCAAAAGATCATATTGGCCAGCTTTGAAAAAAGACGTAAAAACCTATGTAGAAACATGCTTAATTTGTCAAACCACAAAATTCGATCAGAACCGTCCTTGTGGTCTTATGAAAAGCACGACTTCCAATGAACCCATGGAATTAGTTGGCATGGATCTAATGGGCCCGTATCCACAAACGCAAGCGGGATCTCAATATATTCTGGTCTTGGTAGATTATTTTTCGAAATGGGTCAAAATATTTCCCGTTAGAAATGCAACAGCAACAATCGTAGCAAAAAATTTATAAATGAGTTTATATGCAGATACGGGGTACCCAAGAGTATAGTTTCGGACAATGGGCCCCAATTCATTTCAAATGTGCTTGCTGAAGCATGTGAAACGTTTCAAATAAAACACATATATATACAACTCCATATCATCCACAGTCAAATTTGACCGAAAGAATAAATCGAAATATTGGTAGGATGATAGCTGCTTATGTTGAAAATAGAGTACCTAAGATAAATATTTGCAAGTTTTCCTTTGCTTTACGCACTTCATTACATGAAACCACCAAATTCACGTCTTCAAGGATATTTCTTGGGAGAGAGCTGACATTTCCCTGGGATAGACTCATTGGCCAACCTGCATCTCCACAATCCATTGAGTTTAGAACGGAACAGCATATTCGAGCCATTTCAAAGGCACAAGATAATTCCCTATGAGCACAACAAAAGCAACGAGAGGATTATAATAAAAGACGACGACATATGGAATTTGAAGTAGGTGATAAGGTCTTGGTTAAAAATATATATAAGTAATATAGTTATAAGTGATAAAGAAAGAGGATTCATAAAGAAATTTGCCCCATTATATGCTGGACCATATATTATAAGGAAGAAACTTTCTCTTCTGTATGAATTGGCCAATATGACCACTAATGCCTCGGTGGGATACTTTAATATTGTAAATATCAAAAGATATAACCAATCTATAGAATTTTCCAGATCAAAAGTAGATGCTCCACAACAAACACAGGAGAATGATGGCTCTGATGATGACGTTGAACCTTTACCAAGCAGAAGAGACAAGAATAGGTTAGACTGACAAAGCCAGATTCAGCTGTTCCATCGATGTCAAGAGCGTGACGAAATACCGACACAACAACCAGATCCTGCAGAGTGACAACCGGCAGCGAAGCAGTCAACATAGCAAAGATAATGTCACGAGCGAGATCTTCAGCAACGATTTTACTTGAAGCAAGTCAAAGATGACGGAAAGATGTCATCGGGAAACGGACTGGATGAATTATCGCCACGGAGTGCCAACAATGAAATTTAGGTATATTATTATTCTTCCACTTGACACTTATTGATTTATAAATGTTCTCTTTTTTCTGGAATAGATGAAGATGAAGAATAATGAAGAAGCTTTATTGTGATTTATATAATTAGAAATGTTTAATTTCTTGTTGAAACTTTGGAGTTTCGATAATTATTTTCGGAAAGTGAAATTACTGTTGTTCAAATTTATACTGTGTGAATAGAATTTTTTTGTATTCTTGTTCATGGAAGTTCTAGTTGTTATATTGTATTAACGTGAGCTAAAGGGTATTTTTGTAGATTCTTTTCGTTTCAGCTGACTGATAGCTGAAAATTTGTAAGTCGATATTGGGAAGTTTAGAAATTGTAAAATGTTTATGGATATGAATGAGGAGAGTGAAAGTGAATTAGTGATTTAATAATTTTTCATTTTTTAATTTTGTATTGTAAAATAATGCGCATTCCCAAGCGAATTTATGTATAAAATGAGATTCATGTAAAAAGTGATTGGCTGAAATGCTATCGTTGTATATTATAAATTATTTACACATTTTTTTTTCTTAATTCTTAGATACTGTTATGTTACAAACTTTTGAGTCTGTAGTTTTTATCTTGAGCAACGCTGATTTAGAATCTTTTTTGCATTAACTTTTATTTGTTAAGATACATTTTGACTCTCACTTATGAACGCTCACTGGCATTGGAACCCTAAATCAACTTATTCTACATTTTTGGCAATTTGTTAATGATTGCCTGGCGCCCGTTAAAGCTATCCGGAGCAATAATAAATACGATGTTATGTACATGTGTTTAAATCTGTTCAGTGTCATCAGTGATATTTATGTGTCAATGATGTGCAATTTTTGGGATGACATTGGCAGCATTTATTTGTATATATATATATGAGCTGACCATGATGATGACTGCAGAATTTTTTTTTTTTGTGTACCTTGTTGGAGCTGTCCCCAAATGGCCAAGTCTGGTGACCGAGTTGTTACCAGCATAACTCCTTTGGGAGGGTGACGTTAGCTCTGAAGGGGGAGGTATCTAATTATTGTTTTATTTCAGCTAGCTCGTGATTGCTGTGTATAGGTGAAGAATTAGCAGATGATTACAATTCCGCTTATTTGTAAAATTTGATTTTTCTTAGTTTTGCGTATTTAATGTAATTAGGAGATAAGGTGTTCGAGGAGGAGATAAGGTGTTCGAATACCCTATAGTTTATGTGATTTAGGAGAAGAATTTAGCTTTCACATATTTTTTGATTGTGGTTAGGGGATAAGCGGAAGTTATCACCCCGCATGCAACGTATGTAATTGAATATTTTTTTTCTTTTCTTTAACCTTTCTAGACGATAAGAAAGCTAGGAGTGTATTAACCCGTTTTCATTGTGAAGTTCAAGTTATGCCAATTTCGAGTTTGTATCAGAATGTGATACTAGGTAGGCCGATAATGCTAGTATACAGTTAACTGCCACAGCCACTGGTATATAATTACAATAGGATAGCTGATACACACTTTTGTTAGGAGAATTGGGAGGAGGTACCTTTGGTTGTGCTGAAAAATTGTGTCAAAGTGAGAATAGATCATCTTATCAAAATTTGCGTCAGCATACTTTTACTTATTTATGTTCAGCCATGTGTAAATGACGTGAGATGTGTCCTTTATTCAAAATTTGCTCAAAATTTGTTAGGTCAAATCTTTTGACTCCCTTTGGGAGGGGGAGTTGTGATGCCCCCTCATTCACTTTTACTTTACCTTAACCAGTTTTGCTTAATTTACGTTATATTTATCATTTTGAGGATTTTTATTTGCTTTTTGGCATCACAGCGCTCGTTTCCAAGAGTTAGGAGTTGCGCATGTGCAACTCCGATCTTCCGACTGTCACCTGCTAAAGCACGTGCACAAGGACACGCCCCCTCTTGCGTCATAGCTTGCGCCGCTCATCAATTTATGTAAATGTCTTTCCCGGCGTGCAACATGACACATGCCGGCTTTGTACCTCTTGTTAAAACCTGATGACATGTCGACACAGTAGATAGTTAGAAGTTAGAGCGCAGAGATTAGTAAGCATGGAGGAGCACAGTTAGTGCAATGTGTAATCAGAATTGATGTATCTTCTTCATTGAAGTTTGGTGAGTGATTTTTGGAAATAAATAAGTTTGTTATTTAAATCTTTTGAATCTTTACTAATTTTTTTCTCTTGAGCAACGTTAATTGTTTGATCAGCATTTATCTTTAAGTTTTGACAATCATTTTCGAATTCTTACTCATTAACGCTCGCTGGTATTTTGAACCCTAATTTAACTTTATTTATTTTTTTGACAATTTGTTAATTATTGCCTGGTGCCCGTCTCAGCTATCCAGAGCATAAAAACAAATTGGATCAGACAAAGGGTCCAAACTTAAAAGTATTTTGCATTTCTTTGGAGCGTTACTCCCTGGATAGAAACGCGTTTTTCAGCCTGGGCCTTGGAAGCGTTAAATGAATATATTGACAACACTGCATGAAACCAATTGATGTGACACCTACCACATACCCTAGGGCAGGGGTGGGCAATTGTTTTCGTATCTACACTGCGCATGCGTATTGACTTGGCCATCCTAGTGGAAAATACGAGACGAATCTTCGGTCGCGCACGGGAAGGAAATCTCGGTTCAAGGCAGATTTTTCTGACCGTCTTGGCGGGCCACAAAAAACTCTTCACTGGCTGAATGTGGCCCGCGGGCCGTTATTTGCCCACCCCTGCCCTAGGGTGTTGTATTATGCAAAATTTCATGTGTCTGTATAAAAATTATGCAGGTATATGATTTGGGGTAGACCCATGACCTCTTATTAAATTGTATAGTAATAGTATTATGCTCACTAATTAGTAAAATAAGATAATTTTATATTGTAAAAAATATATTATAAATATATATATTATATATATTTATATAAGCAATCTGAAAATAGATTAGGTGGCATATTTGCCTACATTAAAAACATATTTAATTCTTCATATACAACAAAGTTGAACCTTACTAGTTCAAAGAAATTCTTAGTGAATTATCTTGAACTTCCCCCTCTGAGAATTCAAACTTAAAAATCCATATCTATGTGTTGTTCATTTAATCAGGCTTTCAGACTCAAAATAAACATTTTGTTCCCTTCAAGATATCTAAGACCACATCTTTGGTACATATTTTTTCCTTGTAAATGAAGATAACCATTAAGAAATTCTTTTGCTGTATAGTTGAGATTGGGAAAAAAAAAAGATGCAGAGGAAAAAACCAAATACTGCATTAGTGTAGGTTATAAGAAAAAATAATTTAAATACAGAAAATTTAACATACAAACTGTTAGTGCCCCACCAACTAAAATTCCAACCGGAACACATGGAAAGTATGCTTATAAATTTAATGAAGGGAAACATATACAACAGTAAGATCCCACATCTATCATCTATGTGGAATCTTCTGCTGCACGAGCAACCTGGCAGACAGACAAGGGAAACTCTTACTTAAACTTCACGAAGAACCTAATTGGTGCTAGATGAAGCTCCGAAAAAGCCAGGAGCAAAACATGTCGTCAATGTGCTAGATCAATTTTTTTCCGTGAGCAATTAGTTTTAGTGATTTTAGCACCAAATTAGCTTAAAGAAGCATATTGAAAATTGGTGACAACTAAGCCTACAGCAACAGGTGTTAATAAGAACTGGTATATGGATGTCAGTAAACATCAAGTGGATCTGTTAGTGACTGTCAGGCAAGAGGTGAAGCTAAATAGCAATAACCACAGGAGAAGTGAACTTCCAGAGTGCAAGATGTCCAGCAGAAGATAAACTGAACACTCATCTTAGCCAGCCAAAACAACCAGGCTAATGTTAATATGTAATTAAGCTGGTTACTTTTGAACTTTTTAGCATAACTTAGAAAGTATCTTAAGTAGAAGCAATTAGTTTGCTGCAGAATTTGAATATGAAGCAATGAGTATAACATCAATGTCTTGATTGCGATCCTAAGGAATGATATTTAACTTACTTTTAATGCAGTATAATCATGAAAAGATTAAATGTTTTTTAAACAATTTCTGTGTTCAGATATTTTTTAACATTTATATGAATAGCCCATCCCTTCTGGTTAAATAAACTCATAACTTTTATTCACTTTAGAGGGCAAGACCTAAAAAAAAAATCAAGAACCAGAGGCCATACAGAGCTTGCAAACTGCATAACAGAAAATCCAATAAATTGTTCGATACGATTAAAAGCTATTATATTGTACATTATTCACTTACACTATTTTACACACCTTAAGAAAGTTCAGTTACCATTCATGGAGCCATCTAGTGAGTGAGTGCCATATACTGCAAGTGTACCTATATATTGATTAGTTACCAGTTATTAGCAATTAAAGTATATTTACATAAGTTTCGGCATTTTGTGAATCCCAATCATTCATGGATGAAAATAAATAGCCTTCCCATTCAAACAATCTGAGTTTAGCAATGGTCATTTTATCACTCATTGCATATTTATCTACAAATCACAATAATGCATAATAGCTAAATTTTACATAAGCAAAATAATTTTAATAACTAGTTTAATTAAAAATATTTTTTTCTCTTCTGTAAATTCTGTATTTAATAAAAAGATGCATTTACAGTGAAACCCCAATTACATTTTTTTTTTCAAAGATCATCATTACAATATATCTATATACAATACATTCTCAGTGGGTTTTTTATATTTAGCATTTTCCTCATTACAGTGTTCAAATTATTTGATAACTCGAGAATTTCTATAAGGGGTTCCACTGTAATTTTTTTTAACTAATATTAATTGCATACACATTAAAAACTTACCTAGATTTTCCTGTTATCAGTATTTTTGTAGGATCAAATGCTCTACAAGCCAATCCTGCAGCATGAATAGTCCGTAAAACTGAACTTAACTGAACTATATAAGCCCATATTAAGCTTTCAGGAAGTAAGCCTGCATGCTGCCGCAAATTATTTAATCCTGTAATAAGAAAATATTACTGAAACATTTCTGCTGCTTGTTGAATAGCACTTCCTTGCATTACGTGACTATATCAGACTTTCAATAATTGGATTAATTTTGAAAAAAACAAAACAATTATCTTTTGTCAGAAACAAATTAGTGCTTAATGAAAACAGCATTCGCTTGAACAGGAACATACACCGATCAGCCAATACATTAAAACCATCTCTGTGTTATGCAAAGAAGCATGCATGCAGCCAATCAATGTCACATGCCAAGGTCGTGACTGATATATATATATATAATACCTGGGTCGGAGCTCTCGCAGGCAGTATTTCATTTCAGCTCAACATGGGAAAGCAAAGGATTTATCTGATTTCGATATAGGTCAGATAGTTATGGTAAGATGCCTTGGCAAGAGCATCTCTGAAACAGCGATGCTGGTAGGCTGCTCATGCTATGCAGTAGTTAGTACCTATCAAAGGTGGTCCAAAACAGGTGATACTTCAAGCCATTGACAAGGCGTGGGCCAACCACACCTTATTGATGCCAGAAGTCAGCGCAGGCTATCTCATCTTGTCGGCAGCAACAGGAAGGCTACTGTGGCTGACATTACCCATAATTTCAATTGTGGCAAAGGGCCAATGTGTCTGAACACACAGTTCATCACAAGCTCTTGGTTATAGGTCTCTGCAGCCGCAGACCCATTCATGCCTATGCTTACAGCCGTTCACCACCATCAATGTTTGCAGTGGGCACATAATCATCGACATTGGACCATAGAAGACTGGAAGAGGGTAGCATGGTCAGACAAATCTCGTTTTCTGTTACACCATGTGGATGGATGAGCTTGTGTGCGACGTTTACTCACGGAAGCCTTCTCACCTGGATGCATTGTGGGATGGATCCAGACAACTGAAGGGAGTGTGATGGTCTGGGATTCTTAGGGAACACTTGGATCAATTATCCATGTAGAACAAACTCTGACAGCTGTCACCTACCTGACATAGTGGCTGACCAAGTACACCCCTTTATGGTGACTGTATTCCCTGGCAGAGATGGTGCCTTTCAACAAGACAATGCCCCATGTCACACTGCAAAGAAGGTTCAGGAATGGTTCCTAGAACATGATGAGGAATTCCATTTATTGTCATGGCCCCCAAATTCGCCAGACACGAATCCGATATTGAGCATTTGTGGTTTAAGTTGGAGAAACGGGTATGAGCAGCATCACCCCAACCACATAATTTATGGGATCTTCTGTTGCAGTCATAGTACCAAATATTAAGTGACACCTACAAACACATTGTTGAATCTATGTCTCATTGGGTGAGAGCTCTTTTAGTGGCGAGAGGACCTATATCATATTAGGTAGGGGTTTTAATGCTTTGGCTGATCGGTGTATATAGTGAAATCTTGATATAATGATACTGGATATATTCTCTTGGATTAAATCCTTTTTATAGTGACTCCAAATAAGAATATAAAAAAAAAAAAAATTTTATCCAGTATTTAATCAACATAATAGCACCCATTGTATAATAAATTATTTCTCTTTATCTAATGATATGAAAGATTGAACTTTGATTTTATAATTGTACAGGTAACTTTTGTGATTCAACTGGAATGCACTCTGGAAAACATGATTGAATCTCAGTCGAACATCAAATCATATTTTCACTCAGACTTATATGTTATAATTTGAGGATGCAAACATTCCACAGAAATATAAATCCCCTTTCATGTTATATAAATATAACATTACTAGAATGTGAACAACAATATTAATCATTAAAAAGAATAAAATAAACTTAAGGCTATAAAAGTGATGCAAATAAAAATATTTTCCCATTTAAATATTTTTTTAACTGGAATTACTGGACTTGGCTAATAATTGAGAAGTTAGAAAAAGAGAGGCTATTGGCTATGAAATTGGATGGGGTAGGAGCTGAAAACTTTGAAGTCACTGCAAAAGGGATTTGGGTGGAGATTTTGCAGGTTCTCTGCAGCAAATGTTGAATCTGACTTTGCTGACAGTGGTCTGCCAATTTTCTAAAAGAATTTAGATAGCTTCAGTTTTACACTATCCTATTTTTATTCACACATACACAAAAAAAAAAACATGTAGCAGACTATGTTCTCACAAAAACCTCATCATTAACTCCTTTTAGCATTAGTCTTTTCTTTAGTGAAATTTAAGAAGTTATCCAGACTGCTGAAGATTTCACTAAAGACTTTTCAAGACAATCACTTATGCTGAGTTGAAGAACAATAACAGGTCTGGTACTATTCGTCTAATGCCAACTGGTATAATGCCAGTACATCCAATGCCAATTCATCTAAAAGGGACAATCCGTCCAATGGACAATAGGTTTAAAGAGATGTTTCATCTAATCGGAAAATTTGACCAAAGTCAATTCTTCAAATGGGACAGCTGATTTCTCAAATGTGGAAATCATCCAAAAGTGCCAATTATGATAAAATGTTACATTTCATGGTTATTATTCTGAATCAGAAATTTCTTTTTTTTTAATTTGTTTTTAGCACATTTTCTCGAAAACAAAACTTGTTTATGTTATTGCTATGTTTGACCATTCTTCCATCTGTCAGTGCATGCAATGTCTGGAACCTGTAAATCTATTTCGATGGTTCTTTTAGCATTGGATGGGGAAAAGGGTTAAGCTTGCATGCTGATATTTTTTATAGCTGTTTGTCTGTGCACACAATATTTCTGATAATAATCAACTGATATCGATGGTACTTTTTGAGTTGGATGGAGGAAAGGGTCTAGTTTTGCACTCATATATTTTTAGTTCCTGTGGTCCCCAGTAATGAGGGTGTCACCTAAAAAACACTGCTTCATCTTTAGTGTGGACTATTCGAAGTCAAACATATAAAGGAAATGTGTTCTTCAGCCACTCTATGTGAATGATAATATCACTTTTTTGTGCAAAGCTTTGCTTTTTCCACTTCCTTATAAAGTTTCAACTATTTTTTTTTTGTTTTTCAAATATCTTAAAAGCTTTTAAATATTGGTGCAATGAAAATATGCTAAAGGAATGAATTAAAAAATACACACTACAGAATTGAAAAACCCCATTTTTTTAAATTTGTTTCAAGATATTACTATTTGCTATCTTGATAAAGGAAGCAGAGGATGCTGCGATTAATATAGTTTCTCGAATGTATTTACAGTTCCTTGATTAATATTTAATTCTGTTGATTGATTTTTCTGATTTTTAATTTATATAGGGTTAATAATTGGTTTTGAAGTTCACTATTAAAAAGCATGTGTTACCTCACCATATTTATGAACAACATTAACAGTTTTATTTGAGAATAATTTTAAAATCAATACATTATTACCATGCGAAAGCCTTAAGCCATATGCATTTTCCATTAATTACTGAATATTGTACTTTTTATGAAGTGCACTAACACAAATTTTAATACGTTTTGAACCGTGGAATCTAGATTGCGCTAAAAAAGGTGATATAAAATATGGCAGTCGGAAAGAGGGCTGTATAAGGAAAAAGGTTCGATTAAGTTTCCCTCCCCCCTCCTCGAATTTTTTCTAGACTCTGGCCTGCCCACAAGAAATGGTTCTCAGGGGGTAGAGAGAAGAGAGCCAGTTGCCACCCTCTTGATATCGTTAATAACCCAAATGGAGAGAAAAAAAAAATAGTAAACCAATAAATATCACAAATTTTGCAAGAACATTTTTAAAAGGTCTTTAAAATGGAAGGAAACATTAAATACTGGCAGGTCCCGAATCTAGAAAAAAGTGAGGCAGGAGGGGCAACAAACACAGTCAACTTTATTTCCAATGCCATATATAATTTCCCCATATGTTTTATGAGTTTTTTAAAAAAATCTTAAAAAATGCATCAAATATAAATAAGTAACTATTTTTTTTTGCCCTTTTTTTACCCTTACTCCCATTCTGAAAGAGGGAAAAATGAAAGTTGGGGAAAAAAAATCAGAATATCCTTTTTATGTTGAACTCTATGTCATTTTTATTTCATTGGCTTAGTTGTTCATCACTGTGAGTTACTCTCTGAAATTAAATCTAATTACATTAAGTAATAAATAATATAAATTAAGTTCAATGCATGAATACTAAAACTTTGTTTCATCTTTAGTGCATCTCTGTTACCATTCTGGATGTTATCCATATAATCACAGAATGTCCAGAACATCATGTAACAACTTTATCATGTTTTATTAAACCTATCTTCTAGTTAGCTGTGTTTAAATTATACATAATCATGAGGAAAGAAACAATTTAAAGCAAATCTTTGCAATTTTATTAATATGGAATTCTTACTTCAAAGCATGTTGAACCCACTTTCAATTAAATCAGCTACATGAATATGGACTGAATTATTAAAATTCTTGAGAAGAACATTATTACTCCAAACCAGATAATTTAGTTTCTATCTTCACACAAACCAAGAAATCTCATTCAAGAATGCATTTTTTTTTCTTAAAAAATGCATTCTTGAATGAGATTTCAGTCCCCTCAACTGCACTTACACCCACTTGGAATAGCAATACACTTCCAAAGTCAGCTAGCAATCTACTACTACCAGACACCTTTAGGGCCCAAGCAGTCCCAGACAAAGAAAGCTGCACAAAACAATCAGAATCTATTACAGAAAAACAAAGAGAATAACCACAAAATCCTTACCACTGAAATAAATGACAAAACTGGAATAAAAAGAAATATTTTGTCTATAAAAATATACAATTTATAAATGATATATAGTGATATTAGTTTTGGAAAAAAACAAGTGGAATTAAAAGAGGGAAATTAACATGTAAAAATAATTAGCTGTTTACTTCTTAACTTGAGAATGCACAAGAGCCACCTTTACTTTCTTGTCACTGTCTCTGTAGGCTGCACCTGCATGCCTCAAGCTAGACAAACTACCGATCCTAATGAGCACACCCCTCCCCCACTATGGAACAAGACTGCAGCTCAAAACAGCTCTCAGTAGGCAACTTTAAAACGGAGGTAAACTGAAGTACACTATAGTCGAAAACAGAAAAGGAAATGGACTCAAATATGTATGACTTGTATATAAAACTAAGTCCCTACAAGTAAATGAAGTTCCACACCTTCTACAAGCAAGAAAAGAACTACAAACAGCATTCAGTTTGTTATGAATGAAATTGTTTATGAATGTCAAAGTTCTACAGGTGTGATGCATATTATATATACAGGATACATCATGCCTATAGAACTTTGACATTCATAAACAATTTTTACCCCCCATTCTGATCGTTCTACTTTTCAAATTCTCTTTTTTCGATCTGAGATAGAAAGCTCTATAAGCCTGAATTTCGGCAATGAATATATAATAAAAAGAAAAGGTCTAAAGGCTTCAGAAAATTATTTATGTTTATTCAGGGGGGGGGGGGGTTAAAAGTTTAAAAAATCTTACTCTAAGAGGGTGATATATTGAAAAATGGTGGGAATGTGATAGGTAATTGTTAAATAAATATCATATGAATTTCAGTTACTTATTAACTTAATGGTAAAAGTTTATAATTTTCTAAATAATATAACTAAAAAAATCCTGAAATTTTGAATAAAAATTGCTGGTAAATCAATCCCGTTCATAACTTTTAAATGGTGAGAAACTTTTATTAGTATCATATTATTTGATTAGTATCATATTATTATTACACAAAAAAAGGTTTACTTTTTGTTTCAAAACTGGAGAGTCCCTTTGTTATAGCAAAGTGCTAAATCGATGGTTAGGAAGAGGGTGACTACAGAAGAGACATAATCATCTATTAAAAGAATATAAACATTGGTATTTTCAAATCGTTATTATTTTAAACAAAGTAATGATTGAAATTGAATTTTAACCATTAGGGTGATCCAGGGCCAAACTTACGCATAAGCTATTTTTACATTGAAATTAATCTATTGTGCAAAACTGTTCATCTCAGCTCCACACAGTCATTACTGTATACCAATACTTGTATAATGTTTTCACCAGATCAATTTCATATTTATCTTTTAATGTTCCATTCAGTCAGAATAATGAATATACGACTTATTTCAGCTTCCAAAATTTTGGGACCTCTTAAACTTATTGTAGCTTAGGGCCTCAGAAGGTTCAAAGTCCGGTTCTGGAGCGACCGATAAGATGTACTTTAATTTTACTTCTAGAACTCTTGAAATATTTTATAAATATTGCTAAAAATCTGTATTCACATAGATTTAATGTAAAAATTTAACTTACCCATAAGATTTTCTCCACATGAAAAAAAGTCATAAGAAATTGTTAAACTTATGAGCAACTAAGAAGTTGAGGAACTCAGATTTTGCCTCATCACCAATGTTAATAAACACAGCTGAAGTGACAAAATATACTTATGAAAAATAAAAATAAAAAAACTCTTCTCTAACAAAAACAGTTAGAAGGAACTAATTATTTGATGATTGCAAAGGTCATAGTAACCTGATAACCTGATACAAAAATTAGAGAATTAAGAAGATAAGTAACCTGATACAAAAATTAGAGAATTGCTAATAACTTTATTGTTTTCCATTTTACATGAAAGGTTAGCTTTTTACCTATCTTCCTATTGCTTTTCACTCATCATTTGTCTGTTTCTCAATCTGACAGTTTGTCAAAATAGTTGCTCCACCTTATCTTTCGAATGCAATGTTCAAACTTAATGAATTATGTGCCAAATCAAAGCTATTGAGGTGGGGAGCATCATAGGTTTAAAAAAAAATACTGAATGCCCCCATGAATTTTTTTTCGTAAAAAAAAGGGAAATATGAAAACGATTGTTCCTTTGTATCTCCAGAACGTGGGTGACGAAAGTAAAAAGCTATGTCTCAAATGAAAACTTGTAATATCGGATTTCATAGGATATAAAAAACTAACCCTCATGCTTTCCTTCTCCCTAAAATTGAGGAAATATGAAAACAGTTGTTCTGCTACATCATCAGAACGAGACTGCTGAAAGCAACAAGTTATGTGTCAAAAGATAAGCTTGTGAAGTGGGAAGTATCATAGGCTCTAAAGCATTAAACCCCATGCTTTTTTCCCTCATAAAGATGGGAAATATGACAAACTTTGTTAAGCTATATCTTCCGAAAGCCTCAATTACCGATTAGGTGTCAAATGACAGTTCATATGACGACGGTCGTAGACAATTTTGAATTCTCCCTCAACTATTCTCTTCTTTGAAAAGAGGGCTGATGTTTGGGGAGATAGATCGTCACAAGATATATTTCAAATTAAAGCTTGTTATGTCTCGAATGTCATAGCATTGGTTACTTTAAACAGGACTTCGAAAACGGGGGGAGGAAAAATGTGATCAGTGTTTATGAGAAATATATCATATGAAAGTTTGTGAAGGTAGCTGTTTTTAGTGACAAAGAAAAAAAAATATAAATAAATTTAAAAAATACCTATCTTCCCATATGCACCCTAAAAATCAGAAAATAAAACTAAAGTATATCATTAACGAATTACCACTTTTGAGTCGATTCAAATTTTCAGAGGAAAAATTGTCTTGAGCCAGGTGGGATACGAACCCATGACCTCCTGATAACATGTCAGGTGCTCTTGACCTCTGAACTACCGGCCACCGATCAAAATAATTCTTTAGTGTATATCAAAAAAGTTGAGTTTGTTCAATATTTAATCAACTGAATATTTGTAATATATACTTTCCATCTATATGGCATCTATCTGCTGCTTGTGGCTAGATTGCCTGAACAGTGCCTATATGTGACATAATGGAATATAATTTAATTCTTTACAATTAATTACTGTTCAACTGCAGGAATGTTTTTAATCAGTACCCTACTAGTCCTAATAGAAAGGATTACAGAGTGCTTAATAAACATGTAAAGGATCAGTTAGCTGCTGATAAGAATCATTGGCTTGATGGCTTGACTGACAAAGCCGAGGAAGCAGTTAGACAGCACAACAGCAGAGAGCTGTACCAGATAGTTAATGTTTTGTGTGGCAGAAAACGAACAGGTATACAGGGATTGAAGGATAAACAAGGTAAGGTTATAGAAGGTGAGGATTCTGTCATGGCTAGGTGGACTGAGCATTTCAGTGATGTTCTAAACAATGTGGTTAGTCTTACTCCCATTGTTTGCAATGATGATAGATGCATTGGTCACTTTAATGTTGGCCCTATAACACAATCTGAAGTTATTTTGGCTATTTCTAAACTTCAACTTCATAAATCCCCAGGGGTAGATGAAATTACTACAGAAATGCTTAGAGCTGGGAATGTTTCGGTTACCACTTGGATGACTGAAATTTTGAATATCTTTTATGATAAAGGCATGGTTCCTAAAGATTTTACCAGAGCCATTGTTATCCCTATTTTCAAATAAGGTGATCACAGTTCTTGTGATAACCATAGGGGTATCAGCCTACTCTCTGCTCCAGGTCAAGTTCTTTCCATGATTGTGCTTAATAGAATTGAGAATCTGGTTGACAGTCAATTGCATGATGAGCAATGTGGATTCATAAGTAGTAGGGGAGGTGTGCAGCAGATATTTTCACTCAGGCAGATTCTTGAAAAATGTTTAGAGTTTCAGAAACCTTTGGTTGCTAGCTTTGTTGATTTCAAAAAGGCTTTCGATTCTGTTGATCGTCATAATTTGTGGTTGATTATGAGATCATATGGTATACCAGACAAGTTAGTTAACATAATGAAAGCTCTCTATAATACCACTGAGTAGTGTGTGTGAGTTGGCAAAGGCTTGTAGCAATTGGTTTAGCATTACTTCTGGTGTTCGACAAGGGTGCATTTTGTCTCCTTTTCTCTTTAGTTTGGTTATTGATTACATTATGTGAAATTCATTGCAAGGGAAAGATTTTGGCCTTAAATGGTCTGGAGATACTAAAATTTCTGATTTAGATTATGCTGATGATTTAGCCCTTTTGGCAAATGATGTTGATGAGATGAACTCTTTCATTCGAGCTGTTGATGAGACTGGTAGTAGAGTAGGTTTGGTTATAAACAGAGAGAAAACTAAAGTGATGAAAATTGGTAAGGCAGGTTGTGATTCAGTTCATCTGAATGGTTGCAGTCTTGAGCAGGTGTCACAGTTTAATTACCTTGGGAGCTATGTAACAGATAATGGTGATGTGCGGCATGAGATTAACAGACGAATAGGGATTGCTGCCGGGACTTTTAAGAATCTTTGGAGATTGTGGAGAAATAGGCGTATACACCTAAAGACTAAAATTAGACTGTATAATAGTTTGGTTCTTTCTAGGGTTAGTTATGGTAGTGAAACTTGGACACTGTGTAAACAAGATAACAGGAAACTAGATGCTTTTGATTCTAGATGCTTACATAGTATCTTGCGTATTAGGTGGTTTAATTTTGTAACTAATGATGAGGTTAGGCAAAGGAGTCTGCAACCTCCTTTATGCAGCATATTGTGCAGAGAGAGACTCCGCTGGTTTGGCCATGTTGCCCGTACAGATAATTATACATTGGTGAATAGGGTTATGAACAGTGTGCCTAAAGGCCTCAGAAAGAGGGGGAGACCTAGGATACAGTGGGCTGACAATGTCAAACAGGACCTTGTTAGAATTGGTGTGCAGTGGCCAGATGTAGTAGATGTAGCTCAGGACAGATATGTTTGGAGAATTAAACTGCATGGTCTGGTTGGACCTCTGTAGCCCATGGCTGCTTGAGGATGCTGATGATGATGAAAAATTAAATTAAGATCGATAGGAGTGCATTACATTCCTTTGAGCTAAGTAACCTCTATGTTACTATTCACATGCTCTTAATGTAATTTCCTTCTTTGATACAGTCTAAAAGCGTCCTTTCCATTACAAAGGGGCTATAGAATATAGGAAATTATAGTTACCAGTTCTTTAAGTGAAGACCTTGATTGAAAATACGCTAATACAGATACAGATAGCTTTTCATTTTCTTCTGTTGTTGGTAGAAGTTTTTGGCCATATTTGATGGATGTTTATCATTTCCACCATTGCCAGTTTTGATTGCTTGGGCTAACCAATCTTGCCTGTTAATTGATGTTATTGGCACTTGGTATACCATTATTTCAGCTGCTATATAATGTGAGGTATAACAACAAGTGAGTCCTTTGGTTACTCACTTGTTATACCTCACGGTAGAGGTTCTCACTCTTTTTTCTGGTTAAACAGGTAGTTTTCTTGCACATCCGCAAAACTTAATACACAACTTAAAACTCATTTAAAATTATTTAAAATAAGTTTAAAACTACAAGTTACGTTCAGTTAACCAACAATCATGGGTCCAGACAATCATGTCCCAATGGGTTCACCACTGTCTGGGCTCATGGCTGATGTGGTTATGCGACATGTAGAATTTTCTGGAATTATAATATGGAGCAATTACAGGATTTAATAGAAACTTTTAATAGCATATTACCCACCATAAAATTTACATACGAAGCAGAAAAAGAAAATTTATTACCCTATTTAGATATCTTAATAAAGAAGGAAAACAAAAAATTTGCACAACTGAGGTATATTGGAAACCAACATATATATCAAATATAATCCCTTACAATTCAGCTCATCCCTCTAAATATAAAAAAACACAATAACCCCATATTTCATAAGAGCTTTTCAGTACTATACAAATACTGCAGTACTAATGAAGGAGTTAAATTTTATAAGTAAAATAGCATACGAAGCAGGATACCCAAATTATATTGTAAAACAGTTGGAAAAAAGCACTAAGTATCACATTAAAAAAGACTCGCAACCAACACCTAATCAGGTAAAAAAATCTTGTACATATGTAGATAGTTCCCCACATACGGAAAATGTATTAAACACATTAACTAATATTTTGAAAAAATATGATATGCAATTACCCACCACTATGAATAAAACTGTCAAAAAACTGATAATTAACGATAGAGATTGAACTAAACTGACTGGTTTTTTTTAATGAAATTCCTGACCCTATTAATAAATTAAATGGAAAAAAACAATTAAAAAGGGAAAACATATCGAACATTCAAACAAAGAATGTTAGAACATCAAACAGACATTAAAAATAAGCAATCTACTATGGCATTAACACAACCATATTAAATAATGACATAAAAATTGAGCAAATTACATATAGACCATTAGCAACACCACAAACAAAATATCAAATCACTTATGCTGAAAATATGTTAATTCACATTAATCAACATAAACTCTGCAACACGGAGATTCCATCCCTGCCATTGGCATGGAATCTCCTGCTGCATGAGCAGATGCACACAAACGAAGTGCCATAACCTCTGACACCAATGAGACATATTTAAATTCACACAATATCAAAAAAAGGGAAGCCTGAGGATGCCAATAAGTGAAAGTTGGTGAAACGCGTAGCTGATGGAGGGGGGGGGGGGCCTGTAGTTTTAAACTTATTTTAAAGAATTTGAAATGAGTTTCAAGTTGTGTATTAAGCCTTGGGGATGTGCAAGAAAACTACCTGTTTAATCAGAAATAATAGTGAGAACCTCTACTGTGAAGTACAAGAACAAGTGAGTAACCAAAGGACTGGTATATAGCAGCTTAAATAACGTTATACCAAGTGCCAATAACATTAATTAACAACAGGCAAGATTGGTTAGCCCAAGCATTCAAAAACGGCAATGGTGGAGATGATAAACACCTACCAAATATGGACAAAAACTCCTATCAACAACAGAAAAAAAATGAAAAGCTATTTGTACCTGTACCAGCAAATTTTCCATTGAGGTCTTCACTTAAAGAACTGGTAACTATAATTTCCTATATTCTATAGTCCCTTTGTAATGGAAAGCAGAGATTTTAGACTGTATCAAAGAAGGAAATTACATTAAGAGCATGTGAATAGTAACATAGAGGTTACTTAGCTCAAAGGAATGTAATGCACTCCTCTCAATCTTAATTTTTATTGTAGAGTAATTAATCGTGAAGAATTAAATTATATTTATATAGATGTGACTTGTAATTTATAGGGATAATGGAATGTGTACTGTAGGTAGAAAATGCTCACATCATCAATTAGAGGAGATCTTGATCAGTGGCCGGTAGCTCAGTGGTCCAGAGCACCTGACATGTTATCAGTATGTCGTGGGATCGTATCCCACCCAGCTAAAGACAATTTTTCCTCTAAAAATTTGAATTGACTCAAAAGTGGTAATTCCTTAATGCAGGGGATGGCAACCTTTTAGTAGTGTTGTGCTGAAGTAATGTTGCAAAGTCACTCAGTGTGCCAACCTAAGTCTACCATATTTTTATATACAACAACCATTGAAACAAATTAATTTGATTTTGTATTAACATGTTTCCAATACATTAAATAATTATTCTATTCTATGTAGATTATTCAATACTTTAACACAAATAGGAACAAATACAAATATTATGTTTTGCAAAATTTAAGTTCTGAACACGTTATTTTGAAATTTTATTATAAAATTGCCATATGTAAATTTTGTTAAAACAAAGTCTAATAGTTTGAAGAACAAAACAATTAAATAATTCAAATATAAAACATGCTATTAAAATTTTAATATAAGTAATCATTGACAATTATTGATCTGAGTCATTAATCAATTAATGGGATCATTGTCCTTGCTTTTCCTTGGTTAATTGTTAAATATTGTGTGTATTTGGTAACTTTCAGCTTCACATAGGCTTCTGAAAGCACAGGTTTAGGCAACTTCTCTGTGGACTTAAAACAATTTTCATGTGTGAGAAAATTTGTTCACATATATAAGTTGACCCAAAAGCTGAAACCCGAGCAAATGCAACTTTCTTCAAACAGGTGAAAGCTTCAGGCAGGGATGTCCAGTAGTTGAAGATGGCGGCTGACTTTTCAAACAGTTTCCTTCAAACGTTTTCTGCAATTCTACAAATTGTATCATCCATAACTCTGATACCTAGAATTTGATGTGTTACATTTCAAAATTGTCAACATCCATCCACTCGAAAAGAGATAGGTCATATGGAATGGTAATAAGATCAATTAAGTTGGGCTTGATGAGGTACTATTTGTTGCCAGATGTTCATGGCAATCCCTGGTTCCGTCTCACGACATTATCAAGTTAACGGAAAGCCATGACTATCTAGAGTCAGGGGCAAGAATACACCATATAGATGCATCTCATACCCTACCTCACATGGCAGTAGTCCTATAAAAGGAAAGCTAACCACCGGAAGAAACCTGAAATTTAATCTGTTCTTCGGTTAGCCATGAACAAGGATATGTAGATCCAAGTTCGCTTGGCACCCGGGGTGGAGACTCTTAGTGAGGCCCAGACGTTGAAAGGGCTCGTGCCTACTAGGGGACCAAATCTGTTCAGCCATGCCCTTGAACTTGCTCCACAGAGCACCTGAAGTCTTGACACTGTCCAACAGGAACGCCCACAATTGGTCAGCAATGTCTTCGACCTTAGTTGGTCTTGGCTTTGTCCAACCGGGGACCCAATCCGGTCAGCAAAGTCTTCAACCAGTTGCTGGGCCTGCCGAACCCCCCCCCCACCACCACCACCACGTCAAGGTGGTCCCCTATGGGGGGGGGGGGGGGGGCTTGATGAGGTAAGAAAATATGAGCCTGTGAATTGCAGTCCATCGCTAATCGTCATCAGAACTGCGGCAGAAAGACTGTGCTCACCAATAGGGGACGCCGCAGTGTGTCATGCACTGTTAGGGCAAACCGCTTTGCAATGAGGCAGGAATTGCTCCAGTCAGTCAATGCAGGCCTACATCAAGCTGTTTCCGAACGAACATTCCAAAGGGAACTGCATGCCATGGATATCTGGAGCAGAGTACCGCAGAAGAGACCCATGTTAACAGCTGTGCACAAGGTTGCATAACTACAGTGGGCATGATGCCACAAAGACTACACTGTTGACTCTTGGAAGCGGGTGATCTGGTCGGATGAGTCACGTTTTTTGCTTGTACTCGAATGATGCGAGGCAATGGGTACATCATAAGCCGCATGAAGCCTTCCATGCAGACTGTGTGCAAGGTTCAAGCTGGAGGAGGCTCTGTGATGTTCTGGGGGTGTTTCACGTACAAGGAACTGGGTCCCTTGGTTGGGGTGACATCACACTTGAACCAGAAAGGCTACATGGAGCTACTGGATGATCACATGTTGCCTTTTCTGCAGCATCTCCACAGTGAACACCAGAAGTATACCCCAGTCTTCCAAGATGAAAATTGTTGTGTGCACAGGGCTCGAAGTGTGTCGGATTGGCATGACAATCATTCTGAAGCCTTTGAACATCTCGACTGGCCTGCCAAATCCCTGGATTTAAATCCCATAGAAAACTTGTGGGACTATTTGGGGCAATGAGGGAAGAGCCGTCCCAGCCATCCGGCCAATCTGGCCAAACTGCGGCATTTGCTGCTGGAAGACTGGATGAATATTGATGTGCACTACATCCGCACATTGGTGGTATCCATGCCAGACAGGATTTTGGCTGTTCTTCGATCTTATAGATGCATTAAGTGGTATTAGGTGACATTCAGCCAGGGGTGATTAATTTTTTGCCTGGTGAGCTTATATCAAACCACCCATGACTTGCACTAATTGAAGGCTTATCCCTAGAATTTTCACCCATTCATTCCTTAGTCTTTACTTCAAATAGCCAATTAGGTTAAATTTTATATTACATTTAGTTATTATTATATTTTATTAGGCCTCACTAATAGGAACACATTTCCAACATTGTCTGCCCAAAGTTTTAAGTCCTTTCTTTTTTTAACAATCATAACACCATACCTAAGACTATTTGTGATTGTTATCAAATTATCTAAATTTTTCGTGTTCTAGAATATTTTCAAGCATTAATAATCAAGAGCAAAATCCCCAATAATCATGGAATTTCATCATGGTCTCCAACTTTTTCAACACATTTTAAAATTTCTAATTTCAATTCATAATGTATGTACTCCTATTTGACTCACTTGTATTTACTTTAACCTTTACTTTGAATGCCATGCTAAACCTTCATAGAAGTGTTTCAATAAAAAGAAAAAATCTTGGACAATGCAATCAGCCATCTCCACCAATGTAACACTCACAGATGAGTTCAAAACCACATGTGAGGGGTTGCAAGGCCCCCTTTGGAGAGTGTACACATCACAGGGAGGTGTTTGCTTCCATACAGGTTATTCTTGACTACCCACATAAAGAGTGGAAGGATCGAGGAGGAGCAGATGGAAAATCAACCAGCTTGGCCCTATGAAGGTGAGTGTTATCATCAATGAAGATGAATGAATTTCCAATTGCTGCCTGCATAGGGAAGAACAATGGGCCACAGAATATAATTTCTATACCTTATTCCTGTCAGATATCCATTCTTAATGATGCAGAGATCTGTAAGCTCATCAATACTGATGTCTCCCCAAACCATCATTCCACCTCTGCCAAAATGACGCTATTCCTGTACACAGGAGGGCCTGTTGCATGTTCCTTGTTCACAACAGATGAGGGCATGTCAATTATCAGGCTGCAAGTTAAACTGCGACTTGCCACTGAATAGAACTGACTGCCATTAGTCACTGCTCCAGTAGTAGAGTTCTGCAGTTCATTCTCTGTGGGCACTACAGTGACATGGGATTAGAGGAATGTGCCCCATTAGTCCCCAAGCATTGCATGGCGAATGTGGGATGATACATGCATGGTGAAGGTGATTCTGTACTATTTGCACTGATATACACAGACTGCTGTGTCTGACCGGCTTCCAATCTTCCTATTGTGTTCCATGATGAAGATTCTGGCAAATCATGCTGAGATATACATTAACTTTCAATCACTGATAAACAACAGAATTTTCTCATTCACAGTGAAATGTGGCAGAATAATTGAGTGCTGTACTTGCACCTGGTTTTTTCCTAATGTCAGTCGTGCATAAAATCATCACTAAAGATAATTTGCATATTTGTTAATTATCTTTAGTGTCTTTAGTTGCACTGTTAATATTCCCTGATACATTTTACAGCATACAAGTCTTAGATGCTGACCATGACATTCACATTACCAACACTCTGATTTGCCTGCGAAATAATGTTGACATTATTTCGCACCCTAATCATTTTGACAAGTGTATAATTATATAAATTAAACAGATTACAATACCCCAGTTCATATTTCGGTGATTGTGGATGTATTTTAGAGCCAAAAAGTTTCCTTTATTTTATTCTTACACCTAGAGCAATTATTTGTGATTATAAATTTTAGAATATGTAGAAATTTAGGTATTAAAGGGTAATATCTGTATGAATTATCTGTTTGAAAAACATCTAATATTTAAGGAAGAAAGTTTGTTTGTCTGTCTGCTTATGCATTGACCCCCAGAAGAGTTAGAGGCAACTTTGCATGAACATTCCCTTCACCCAGAGAAAGAATAGAGGCTAAATGCAAATCTGCTGGGGTCAGCCAAAATTGGGATGGGTGGGTTTGAATTTCTCAAAATCCTCACAGACTTAACATTAACAATTGAAAGCCATTCAAAATAACTGTTGCCACCAATAAATTTAAAAGAAGGAATGCAAACTAATTTCTTTCTGCTTTCAAGTGATAAAGTCATTGTTCAGTTTGTTGGGTCAAGAGAACGAGCATCTGTGGATTGCGAAGAGCAGAACACGAGATTCTCTGTTGAAATGAAAGCTTCAAAAATTAAGAATTTGTATTGAAAGTTAAAATCATTAACTTAATTTGAAAAATATGCAAAAGTTAATAAATGTACATCTCATAAGACATGTTAATTAATAAATGTTTTAAATATTATGTTAAGCAATATAATTTTTTTGGTACCTTTACATTTTTTTATGCACCTAAGACCATAGTTAATTTTTGTTTTTCTATAAAGTTACATATGCCTGGTAAATTGTATCCAAGGAACTCTGGTGGGTATGAAGTGATTTAAAAAGTTCAATTATCTGAGTGAGGATATTTCATTTTTAGGTTTTGAAACTTCTGATGTGGGGAGGATTATGGGTACCTTGAACAATGTCCATTTCTTTCCTCCCCTAAAAGAAAGGGAGAAAATTTTAACTGGAGGGGGACGAGATTGATCATAATGATTTTTATGACAAATGAAAGCTTGCAATGTGAATAGTGACATCTACTCTATTTTCTAAAAGTTTCAGACCTGAGCAATGTCAGGTAAATTTGCTAGTTTTGAATTGAAAAAAAATACTAATATAGTTAATATTTAAACCAAAACAGAAAATGAAGTAGTAAGAATTAATCAATAGGAAATATGAAGATATTACCAGCATTTAAAATATGATATAAATACCAGCATTTAAAATTCAAGAAATAATTAGGCAAGGAAAAATGAGTGGGCCTCAAACCCATGTCTCCCAGTTACATGCAGAATATTTTAACTGCTAAAATACCAAAAGCTAGTTTATTTATCCAACAATTATGACTATAAATCCTCTCAACCTTGTTGTTTGTGATGCCATCTACGATTGGGAATGGCAACCTTTCAATATTGCTCAAAAGTAATGTTAAATTGGAGTCACTCATGCTAAAGTGTTATTAAAGAATGATCAATCAATTGTACATAAACAGAGTACCTGTAGACTTAAAATTAGAGATATAATTAGGCAGCAAAAATGAGTTTCTTGAAGTAGTACTATGCAAGTTTTTACCATACCTGTTTTTGACTGTGCACAAGTCCTAGGAATGCCATCTCCACCAGCATAAACTCCAGGAAGATAGCCATTTACTGATGTAGCAGGATGACTGAAGTATTGATTCATTAAGGTATCAGCACCAGGGTGAAAATCATGGACAAATACTATAGCTGAATAGAAAAGGAAAAAACAAAACACACATTTACTCAACAGTAATAAAAGTTTACAACAGTAGTAGAACAACTCCAATGGTATGGACATCCTTTCCACATGTCCATACCATGGAGTTGTTTCCTTTCTATTATATCTATTATGAAAACTACGCAGAATCCACAATAGAAAGAAAACAACTTTAATGGCATGGACATGTGGAAAGAATGCTTCCTGAACAGCTGCCCAGTCTAGCACTTTATGCTAGAATGGGTGGAAAAAGAAAAAGGGGAAGGCCCAGAACTAAATGAATAAATATGATACAGATCAAATCTAGATTTCAGACTTTCTAAGAACTTAATAGATGAGCAAGGGAAAGAGACATCTGGAAGAAGATGTGGAGACATGAAAGGACTCCTCAAACCGTCTTCGACGGAAGATGAAATGACCGAGTAAAAGTTTAGATCATAAATGTTACAGCTAATGTTGAGATTATTTAGAAAACTGGTTAATACTACTCCATTTTAAACTTTAGCCAGGTAATATTGATTGTGACAAACACATATGCAATTGCCACATTCTCAAGCCTCACATGAGCAAACTTAACATTCAGCTAAACTTTTAAATGGCATTTTTTTGTTTAATTTCTATTCATTTTCAAACTCTCCTGTTGGGACCCAGCTGTGCCCTCCTGAGAACCAGGAGAGTAGTAGGTGAGATGTAGAGCATTTCTCCCTTGAGAAGTGGGTGAGTGACATGAAGTGAAGCTTTTGACCAGAATTGCTGGTGGTTGGAGCAGAGTAGGTCAGGCACCCACCTGAACCTGTCTTGAAACACAGATCTAGGGGTTTGACATGCGCAAGTCATAAGGTCCTTCACAGGCCCACAGATGCAATGAAAGTGAAGGCTGAACTTGACTCCAGCTGTGGGGGACTCTTCATGCCCATTGTGGAGAAGCACCAATGATCTGTCCGCTCCTAATCTTAGGTGTTGGAGAGTTAGAGCACAGTCACTGGGATGCAAAAGACAGTGAAATATGCCTGGGTAGGATGAAGCCAGAGGAAACTCTGGTGGAGGTTTGTAACAGTTCTGACATTGAAATCCATCATCATATCAAAGCATAGGGGCAAAAGACTAATTAAACTATCTAGTAGCTTGGTTACCTCCAAAGTTTCCCTCAAGATAACTGGCACTCAAAGGAATCAGTCTTATCCAGAAAAGCAAATGATTATTGGCCTTGGGGCCAAAATGACCTCAACCTATTCTCAAACTTTAAATGGGTGAGAAGTCCAGCTTTCATGATTAAATCCCAGATGTCAGGATGAGAGTGCCCAGTGGCACTTTTGGAAAGCAGAACTGACACTGCAAGATAAACCAAATGCTAGGTTACAGCACATGATGCGAGACACTCATGTGACCCCATGAAAGGTGTTTTGTACAGACACTAGGATAGTGACAATGGAAATCTGAATCTAATAAGGAGTGTGTAACAATCAACTTGCCGAAGCAATTAGCCCTGAAAATGGATGGTGCTTGAGTGATCAAGTGAGAAGGAGGGTTGCAGTGGCAAATGTTGAAGGTGTACAACAGGACATGAGACTGCCTAGAGCCAATAGCTGGTACAGATCTTGGTGTAATAACAAATATTCAAGTGAGAATTTTAAGTACTGAAGTGAAGGGTTCCATGTAAACAGCAGTTAAATATGAGCCAGTCGGTCATTGAGGTTGGTGCTTTGTTTTAATGCAATCAAATATTAATGCATACATTTAACAACTCAGAGAAAATCTCAATGCCCTATATTTTGGAAGAAATGTACTTGAAAGTTATTTAAATCAGATATTAAATTTGTTTTGAACGTTAACAATTCCAGTGTCCACATCATCTGTATAGGTTCGGAGAATCTGAATTGAGAGGCCAAGGGCATATGTATCCATTTTTAGTACAACAAAAAAAAATATCGATTAAAAAAAATTGCCGTTGTAATTTATATATATCTTATAAAAATATATAATTCAGGATTCAAAAAATTTTTTTTGTTTTTTAATTTGATGCATATTTTATTAAATTACAATATAAATAATTTTATAAAGCCATCTGATTGCCATTTCTTAGAACTAAATGGTATTGCCCAGAGTTATTGCTTGTAAATGTTCCTATTTACTGAAGCAACAGTCTGATTTAAGCTCACAAGTTCGAACTATTATCAACAAATTTTTCCTTCAAGTTTTGAAAATCTCCTAAAAATTAACAAAAAAAATGCTATTTTTAAAAATGATAGATTTTGGAAGTAATTACAAAGTACGTACTGCCATTTTCTTTTTCCATTTCACACTCTTTTCTGTCATAAACCTATTTCAGTATTCCCAAGTTATTTTTATCATTTTTCCCAGCATTCAATGCATCTTTCCCACTCTTAAAATCGAAACTGGAAGTAAACACATCCTTCTTACAAATTCTGGTTGCACCTGCATTTAATTAGTTATGCTTCACTGAGACAAACAATATGCAGATGGCTGACACGATATCTCCATTGTTCCATGTGCTGTTTTTTTTTTCAGTTTTGGTCCAGCGTATTGGATACCCTTTGTCAAGTTAGTATTTTTTTTTATATTTAAACCTTAGTTAATTTTCATTTCAGTAGATTTATTTTTGGAAATAAGCGATCTTTTGGCCAATCGATAAGTATTGATTTTTTCATGGTTAGGCTACATCATATGTCCGGCCTACAGCTTGTTGCTGTGGATAATTTAGCATTGCATTATATTAGGTTACATGTTAATTTTTATTTTATTATTCATTACTTTTCCAGTAAAACTTTGATTTGGCATAATTTTCTGAAAATGAATGAAGTCTTGGATATGGAAGCAAATTTGGGCGGGGGTGGCTCAGTCGGTAGCACGCCAGGCTTGTAATCTGTAGTTCCCATGTTCGAGTCCCAGCTGGGTCAGCATTGAGATTTATCTTTGCAAAACTCCCCGCCCTGCCCACAGTCAGTAGGGGACACTGATGGGCTTGGAAAGGCCACCATCCATCGGATGGGATGTTAAGCCATGGCCCCATGCGCAGGAGAGCCATACCCTGTGCACATTAAAGAACACGCTGGATGGCCTTGATGGGAGGCTACCATCTGTCTCCCAACAGTGGGTCCCCTCCCCCAACCTTCTCTGAGCCTTCGGGTCCTTGTGATCTGGCCATTTAGCCCATGGTGTGCAGAAAAAGTGCCGCTCAGAGGTAAAAGCAATCCAACAATCCAATCCTATGGAAGCAAATTCATTTCTGTAGATTTCCATTAGTTAGCGATCTTTCGATTGGCTGATTTATAGATCTTTCTGAGTTATGCTACATCGGAGGCAGTTAAAAGTTGTTGCAGATATTTTATTTAACATCCCATTAGGTTACATGTAATATTTCTTTTTTTATTTCTTGTTTTTTTTGTAGAAAACTTTGAGCTTGTACTGTTTCCTGAAAATGAATGTCTTGGATACGGAAGCAAAATAGACTTCCTTGCTATGGAAATCAGTTGTCATGTAGCAGGGCAATTTTGGGAAGGTGTCCCCATCTGCTAAACTCATGGTGTAAGTCTCCCCCCCCCCCATTTAGAAAAATATTTTTTTTAATTACTAGTTTTTATGTTTATACTGAATGATTTTAAAGCCACCCCCCCTCAGTACCTTGGCTGTGCCACACAGACGATATAACACTTTCTTTTTTGCTTTAGTGCACAAACCTTTCTGCACTTAGCCAAGATTGCCAAACTTCAATACACAAAGAAAAAATTCATATTGTTTAGCAAAAAAAAAACAGCCAAGGAAGTATTTTTTTCTATTTCATAACCAGTTCTGAAAATCTTGTGAATGTGAGAAGTCCAAGTCACTTTATATAACATTGGTTGTGTTTAAAATTTACAATACTGAAAAGAATATTAAAAGAAATCAAAATTATATTTCAGGTTGAATAATATATTTTCCAGGAGGAAATTTCCTTTCGATAAATATATAATTTAACTATCGGGTTGTTGCAAATGAAATGGGCGATTTTAAGGACGATTGAAAAAAAAAAGAGAATAAAAAGAAGAATACCCGTTTAATCAAAGTAATCTCCAGCAGCATCAATGCATTGTTGCCAATGTGTGGCAAGGTCATTTATACCACGTTTGTAAAAATCAGTGTCTCTCGAAGTGATGAAGTCCTCCACTGCCGATCAATTGATGCATCGTTGGTAAAGCATTTCTTGGACAAAAAATGGCTCAAGTGCCGGAAAAAATGGTAATCTGTTGGGGAAATGTCAGGAGAGTATGGAGGATGAGGCACAATTTCATATCCCAAATTGTTGATTTGCTGTATGGTTGACACTGCCGTATGTGGTCGGGTGTTATCCTGAAGCAATAGGACTCCATGTCTATTCACAAGTGCTGGTTGCTTAAGGCACAATTTGTCATGTACTTGCCACATATCTGTACAATATTGATCTACATTTATCGTTTCACCTCGTGGAAGGAATGAGTAGTGAATAACACCAGCAGAAGACCACCATACAGTAAACAACATCTTCTTTGGATGCAAAGGTGCCTTTGGAATCCTTCCCGGAGCGTCTTTCACTCCTAACCACTGCGACGAACGTGTAAGATTGTCGTAGAATATCCACTTCTCATCCACAGTCACAATTCATTGCAGGAGCCTTTCTTCTTTACTTCTGTGGAAGGAATGAGTAGTGAATAACACCAGCAGAAGACCACCATACAGTAAACAACATCTTCTTTGGATGCAAAGGTGCCTTTGGAATCCTTCCCGGAGCGTCTTTCACTCCTAACCACTGCGACGAACGTGTACGATTGTCGTAGAATATCCACTTCTCATCCACAGTCACAATTCATTGCAGGAGCCTTTCTTCTTTACTTCTTCTTAAGAGAGAAGAGCACACTTCCAAATGCCGTGCTTTGTTTTCATCAGTGAGTTCGTGAGGCACTCACTTGTCGAGCTTCCTTACTTTCCTATTATTGCCAAGTGCCGTGAAACTGTCAAAAAGTGTACATTTAGTGTCTGGGCGATCTCTCGTACAGTTTGTCGTGGACCTAATTCGATTAAATTCTTTAATTCATTCGAATCAATGGAGGAAGGGCAATGGCCACAGGTTTCGTTTTGTAACCTCAAATCTCCTGAGCGAAATTTTGCAAACCAACGGCGAGTGGATCTCTCATTAGTTGTTCCTCCACTGAATACTTTATTGATGTCTTTTACTGCAGTTGCTGCAGAATTTCCCAATTTGAACTCGTAAAGGTATAGATAGCAACCTTAATTGACTGGGTTCCATGATTGACTTGATGTCGGTATATTCAATGTTTAATGCTCGTTGAACGAAATGAAAACTACAATTGATCACCCACATGTGATGTTGCTACACAACATAAAAAAATTGCATAAACCTCAGCGCTTGCTTTCTTCCGCAACCAGTAGAAACCTGACATCATTCAATGGCCATTCCATTTGTAACAACCCAATATTTTTATTCAGCAGGTTTTTGAAAATGAAGCCTTTATTATATAGTGCGATCTTTTTTTTTTCATCACATCACATTGAAAAAATCCTATTAAAATCAATATGCTTGCAAATCTATCTATATTATTTATTTTCATAAAATTCGTAATTAAATTCTATTTAATTTGGTATATAACATGACCTATTTCCACTGATTGGATATATTTTTAAAAAATTCTAAAGTTGACTTGTGTATCTGACTCAGCACAGTTGTCTAAAAGCCTGGAATTTTCTCAAAGTATAGTACCGAGAAAAAAATTACAAAACGAGAAATAATTACTTAAAACAAAAATTTTTTTTTTGTTATTCAGAAATATATAGCCATTCTATCCATGTGTATTGTAATCATTTCTGTCTATTAGTATTTTTTAAATAAATTTTCATTTGCATTAGCAAATGCATTCTTTTACTACATGACTAAAAAAAAGTCCTATTAAAATAAAACAGTTTTTTTGTTAAAATACTTTATTTTCACAAAATCCAGAATTAAATGCTGATTAATTTGGCATACAACATGCCATAATTCGTTTCATTAGTTATTTGGTACAAAAAATTCTAAAGTTCAAGTTTAGCATAGACAGAAAATAGCACTGGCATCTGGATGGAAACCTGTTTTTCAGGCTGGACACTGGAAGGGTTAACCATGGCATTCAGAGTAAAAGTTATAGAAGTTAATATCTAAAAAAAAAAAGCCTTGTTACAAGGGTAGATAATTTAATTTGAGGATTGATGATGTCTCACCTTCAAATTCCCATCACATTAAGCTACAGGTTGTTTTCTCCTTCTCAAAGTGTCCTCCCATTGAAAACCATGCACTTAAGCCGTTGCTTAACTCAGGCATCAAATGCTTCTTGCATTTTGTATGGAAGTGTATTTTGTATGGCAATTTTTTAGGATTAGTCTCAGTAATGAGTACTGTCATTATGGCTGCTCAAGCCTCCTTGTTATTTTCAAGGCAACAGCTTTTTACCATTCTTTTCAGCTTTAGAAACAGGTGTAAATCATGAAGTGCAAGATCAGGAAAGAAAAGGTCTAGCTTTCTCCTTGGTGATAACAATTTGAACCCAAGTAGCACTATGAGACCTTGCACTGTTGTGATGCTGAAACCATTTTTCCCTTCGGATTTATGGTAATTTTTCACTAACTGCACAAGAAAGTTGGTTTTATTCAAAGGACTTCTGCATAAGTTTCCTTATTCATTGACACTCATGGCATAAAATATTATACAAGAACACCTTTGCAATCAAAAAATAACAGAGCCTTTTGTTTCCCAGCTGACCTCACAGCTTGAAATTTCATAGGCTGCAGTGAACAACTTGAGAGCTTTGATTCGCTGAATTGGTGATGTTTCCAGGTCATTAAAGAAAATCCAAGTCTTGTCTCTGATCAAAATACACCATAAGAATCTTTTACCTTCCTCCTGAAAACTTTCTGACCAAGTTCAACAAACATTAACTCATTTTTGTTTAGGGATCAGGTTTTGCAAGATCGATTGGACATAAATTCATTGGCATTTTTGGAATGTTCCATCACTATTACATGAACACTGCCTTAAGAAAGGTTAATCCTTGCTGCAAGTGCATGCAGGATTAGTCTGTCTTAAATGACTAGACTAATCTAATGGGCTCAAGCAGTTTGTTGCACATTGGTGGAAGTGTTTGGTTGTCCATATCTTTTAATTGTAATAAATAAAATGTTTATTGACTATATATAACATATAATACACTTAATAATAAATAAATAATGCCTATACAAAATAATGAGTTAAAATGAAATCCACAATTCGGTATGAACAATTGAACAAAATATACAACTGATATAAATAAACCCATGTAATGTAAAATATTTATTGTGAAATGAAATGCAATAAAATAGAAGCCATATAAGAACAATCAATAAGCTTTATGCTCTTACAGGTTGTCAAATTAAATTATTAGTTTTCAATGATATGCATTTTTATAATACAGAATTAAAGGTTTAAGAGTGGAAAAATTAATAATTTTAGATTTATTCATAAATGACATGAAATGAGGAAAGTTACTTAACAATGAAATAAAGACTCAATATTGTTTATGTGTAATAATCTTCGCTTAATTTTTATTTTAAATATATTTTAATTTTTTTCCCTTATATTTTTCAGTAATTTATTAAAATTTTGTGGAGCTAGAATCATGAAATGTTCATGGATAATTTCTTTTCTTGAAAACGGTACATAATAAAGTTCTCTATTTCTAAGATTTATTTTTGTATGTTGTAATTTCAAGAAATCTGGGTTTTTAAACAGAAACATAAGGATTTTATAAATATATAATTGTCTTAAATTCAAAATTTTATTTTCAATAATCATATTTTTTAAATTTGTAATATTGTTATTCATAATAACCTTCAGAATTCTGTTTTGTAATGTTATTAATTTATTTCAAGAATTAAAATATGTTCCTCCCCAACTAATTAAACAGTATTGTAAAGTAGATTGAATTCATGAATAATAAAGAGTTATTAGAAAGGAAGTACCTACAATTTTATTTAGATTATATATTCTAATTAGGAAATATCTTAAACGTTTTGCAATTTTATTTGTATGATTATTCCACTTCAAATTATTATCAATAGTAAATCCCCAAATATTTGTGTTTTAATTTGTTTAATTTCTGAACATGTACATACAATATTATTACCACAAGTAAATCTATGATATATGATTTTATCTTTGATATAACTCTTGTTAATGAGACTGAAATACATTGAATATGATTTTTTGATATTTAGTGTAAGATGATTTTGATGAAACCATAACTGAATTTTTTTTAAATCATGAGATATAGTCAACTTCCATTCTTCAAAATTATTACTTCTATATACTATAGCAGTATCGTCAGCATAGGATATAGGATATCCTTTTAAGTTATTAAAAAAGAAATCATTGAAATAAATCAGGAATAAAATAAGTCCGAAAACCGAGCCCTGAGGCACTCCTTTAGTAAGCAATAAGGGTGAACTTTTTGTACTTTTTATGTCTACAATTTGTTTTCTATCTGTAATATATGACTTAAACCATTTTAGCACATTTCCTCTAACACTAATCTAATTAAGTTTCTGCAATAAGATATCATTATTTACAGTATCAAATGCTTTTGCAATGTCTAAAAAAATTACCATAGTTTTTTTAGAATTATTTATACCATGTAAAACAGTAGTGGTCATTTCCAGCACTGCATGATCTGTACTCGTATGTTCTCTAAACCCAAATTGCGATTTATAAAAAAAATGATGAATTATTTAAAAATTTTATGTCTATTCTTCATTATTGTTTCGATAACTTTTGAAAAAATAGGTAATACAGAGATTGGTCTATAATTATTTAAAATATTTTATCTCTTTTTTTTGTATATAGGCTTTACAATTGCAGTTTTCAATTGGTTTATAAAAATACTAAAATTAAACAATATATTTATGATTTGTGTTAAAAATGTTGCATGGTATTTATTAATGATTTTTAATATTTTGGGATTACTAATTTGTTTATAATATCATTCAATTCAGTTTCAGCTGTCTTTTTTAAAAACATGGAATTTTTGTTATTTAAGATAGAGGAATAGTTATGAAAGTTAATAGTTATGTCATTATTATAATTATTAACATTAATGAAATGATAATTAAAATCATTAGTTAATTTTACTACATCAGTATACACTGGTAATGTTGAATCAGAAGGTTATTCATTAAAAATTTTCTTTACACATTTCTATTGTTTTCTTGCATTTTTTTACATTTTTTAAACTCAGTTTCATAATATTTATTTTTTTAATTTTTTATTTTTGAAACTATGTTATTTCTAATTGTTTTATAATCATTATATTTACAATATAAATGGATATTTTTTGTGTCTTAAAAATGCTTTTTCTCTTTTTTAAATAAAAATAATTATTTCATTAGTTATCCAAGGATTACCATTAATTTTTATGTTTCTATCATCAATATCATGTGTTTGTGTGCTGTTTAATATTGCATGATTAACTAACTGTATAAAAGTTTGATATATATCATTAATATTTGAATTATCAATTTCATCTAATTTAAAATTCAAATATTTTATCTTAGATTCCAACCTTTTAAAATTGATACTAGTTCTTTGAGATATTTCATGTTTCTGTTTCATACAATATTAGGTTTAAGAATTTTTAAAATTAAAGTATATTATATCATTAAAGTCTGTTATATCATTTAGAAATAGTGCACATTTGTAATCATATATCTTACTTTCTCTAATAATGATTATTGCAACTTTTAGATTGATTATAAATTCTTGTATAATTGAAATTCTTGTATAATGAAAGAGTCAAATCCATTTGCTGATAATATAATGAAATATTCATTAGTATTATTGTTATCATTAAAAATAAAATAAAAATAAATACCCCCTCAAGCAGCTGCTTGCCACAGAGGTCTGACAGGAGCCTGTCAGTTTATATGCCAAAGTAGAAGAACTGTGAGGTTGGCAGGACCTCAGCAGAAAACAACACCAACATCCATGCCTTACCTGGGGCTCGAACCCAGGTCCCTTAGATCAGTAGCCAAGCTCGCTAACCACTCGGCCATGGGATGGCTACTTATATCAATATTGATATCTTCAATACATAAAATATTTTTGAATTTAATGGTATGTAAAATCGAATCTAGTTCTTCTATATAATCATGAGTTGAATAATTATGATCCCTATATAATGCCATAATATAAAGATCAGTTACTTTATCATATACATTTATATAATCAGCAGTATTCATTTAAATGTTAATATTATGTAAATCAAATATTTTTTTCTTAAAATAAAATATTATGCCACCTGATTTATTGTAGTCTCTACATTTAAAAATCATGTGAAATCCTATTATATTAAATAAACTGATTTCATCATCTTTCACCATATTTCACATATTATAACATCTAAGTTGTAATTAACAGTAGACAATAAAATTAATAAATTCATCAAAATGAGCTCTTAAACTATGAATATTTAGGTGAAGTATATTAAAGCAATTGTATAAATCATGTCTAATGAAATTACCAAAGTCTATTATATTATCAAATTTTGAACACTTATTATTATAGAAAGGAAAAATGTTAGAATTTTTATGATCCAAATTACTCATAATTTAAGGAATATTAATTAAATCATTAATATTTGTTATACTTAACACTCGAGAATTGTCATTTTTTCTCATATACACTTTTCCTTCTTTAGTCCATATATATTTGTAATTGTGCTCATAACCAAACTGTTTAACATCATAGAATAGTTTCTTATTTAGCTGGGTTAAATGTTCGTTAATGAAGATTTTTGTTTTCATAAATCAGGAAGAGATCTCATTAGCATTGATTTTTTTTTCTTTTTTTTTTAGAAGCTTGAGGAAATCTGTTTCTTTGGTCTTTGCACTTAAACTTAACTATAATGGGCTTGATTTTATTTTTTTACTTTCGTTGGAACTCTGTGTATTCTTTCAATAACAACTTCTTTAATGTTAAGATGACTTTTTACAGATTTAAAAATATCATATATATTTTCATTTCTCTCTTCTGGAATACCCAGTATTTCAATATTAGAGTTTTTAGAATATTGTTCCATATCATTTAATTGTGCTTTCAACATTCATTTCATCCTTTAATTGTATATTTTCATTTTTTAGGCTTAAATTTTCTTTCTTTAACTTCTGATTTTAATTCTATGATAGTTTTGTTTAATTCCATTATATAATCAGAATTGAATTCAAAGGATTTTTTTTAATTTCTTCAAATTCTTCACGTATACAATCAGTAATGTCTTTTTTCAGTACAAAACTGCTATCAGAAATAATTGTATGTGGTTTTAAATCATGTTTAATATTTATTTTGTTACTAGTTAGATTGACATGATAATCATTAATTTCTATACATTTTATTTCGGAGAAAGTTTGTTTGAGTAATGCATTTTACAGATTTTTTTAAAGCAAAGCAGTTATCTTTAAATTAATTTCTTCAAGTGAAATGTACACACAAAATATTATCATTGAAGTTATAATTTCCACAAAGTCAGAATATCATTAGTTTACAACAATTGAATACATTGGCGAAATAATGAGTCCTGAGTTAGACATGCAATGACATATGAGCATGAAGAAATAAGAATATCATGTATGTTCATTCTGAAGTCAGTTTAAAACATAATACAGCAAAATTCTTAACGATTTCACAGTTCCTTTGAGAAATATTGGAAATCAAACTATGTTGTAGCAATTGTAAAATAGTTCAAAACTTACTCAAATCACACCTTGCATATTAATGAATCAATCCTCAATCTATCAACAAAACAATCACAACTGTAATAAATAACAGAAATCACGGAGCACAAAACTAACATAACCATCAGCTTAAAAAGCTGTTGCCACTTTTGGAGTAGACCTCTATGTAATCATATCCATGAGCATTTGTTCCCCTTGAATATCACACTTCAATTTAACCAACACAATAACATGCATACAATGACCTTAGCAACCAGATATTTTTGTAAAATCAATTATCAATCCCACATTATAATAACCAAATCATCACTGCAGAATCGAGATATTGATGATTTGAAAAAGATGAATAGACATAATCAAACAATTGCCAGGATCTCTAGTGTGTTTAGAGCATTTTTATAGCAATCTATTCACATATACAGATTAAAAAGAATTCATTTTTTTTTTTGGAGGAAATGTCACACTAAAGTACTTTGGACATTAGCTGCTGCATCTGTAGAGAAATATTAATACTTTTACAGTCATATTAATTACAGAGAAAAAAATACTATATGGATCGATTTCCCATTTATTATTCCATTAATGGAATAATAAATGGGAAATCACATCCTATTATTCACACTTTCTGAAATATACTTGACCAATGTTACAAAACCTTGCATCATATACTTTCTTCCATAACCAGTTTTTCCATTCATTTCATGAGATGATGAGTTTTGGCTCAAAATTGCACAGATGACTTCAGGCAAGCTCAGAATAATTGAAATTTACTTATTTTTGATTATAATTTCAACTTTGTTATAAATCTTTAGAAATTAGAAATAAGTAATGTGCAGCTTTTGATTATATTTTACTTATTCCCTATCTTTAATAAATGAATTGCTCTTTACATTTATAATGATAGTACTCAAGAACTTTCAGTTATTACTAGTATTTGTAATATTTATTGCTCCAAATGCCATCAGTATTTTACTATTGTGATAAAACAATTTTAATTAATATAAGAATAAAATAAATGATTAACAACATAAATTTCTGTTTATATATCTTATGATGTGCTAGAGAAATTTATTTGCCAAATCAGGCTTGGGTGGAACAATTGTCCAAGTGGTTTTAGAATAACCTGGTCACTGTATTATGGCCGTTTTTGAAATTTTTGTGGACACCAAGTCTTTTTCTAATTTAAGGGAAATATTTTTTGTCTACAACATACAAACTGCCGCAAGCACAGTATGGGGAGGGGGGGGGGAAGCTAAGGCTTTCAATTAGTCATGCCACGAGAAAAGTCACACCTCTGTAAGACATAAGCTTACTGCCATTTTACACAGCATAACTGAAATCTTTACTCGACATGCTTGGAATGGGTAAATTATTGCACATCACCTACTGTGAACCATCATACCCATTGCACCTTTCTACAACTGCTATAGTTAAATTTTCTGTGGGAGTTACACTTTGGAGAAGAAGTGTTCCACTTTCAGTAATCTAAAATCGAAACATTTAATAACCTGTCCTGGGTTTTACCAATCAAAATCTGGTCACCCTATGCATCACTTGACATAGGATGATGTAGACTTTTTCATTTTCCTCAACATAGGATGTTTGCTCATCTGTGCCAAAGAATATGAACTTTTGTCAACAGTTATATCATTGACAGCAGCAATATAGCTGTGAGTATCAGCCGAATGGTAGATGGAATGGTAGGAGTTACAAAGTTATACTTGAGTGCAAGCAGCAAAACACATTGGTAGCCTCCCCAACTAGTGTGCAGGCACAAGAGCATCATTGCGGCCCCCTGAAGTGCATAGTTAACAATAACATTGGTACAACTTCAATATTTTTTTCTCATTATCAAAGAAATGATCATATTCTAAATTGCACACAATGTTTTTATAGGGTATAATGTACAACATATGTCAATTTTGATTTTTTTTATCTGTAGACCCACATTACTTTTCTTTCACAATTTAAAAAGTTCAGTTTTTTTTTTCAAACCATATTTTATTTTGCAAATTTGATTTTTTTTTATTGAATTAATAATAACAAGACTACACCAAAATACCAAGTTTGGTGTCCTCATTTACCATAGAAGCAAAGAAAAAAAAAAAAGAAAAACTTTTGTCACAATTACAATTTGCATATTTTCCCCCTTAGGTTAAACGATTATAAAAGATTCCTTACAAACTTTTACAAAAGATTTTTTGACTCGAAACATTTTTGACAAAGATATCACGTGCACTAACATTTATGCTAAATTCTTTGAGATCTGTGATGGATGGTGAACTGGTCTGGTTGAACTGACATGGAATGACACTATAGACATTAAAATTTTTGTTGAGATAAATTAAAAATTATTTTTGTGTTGGATATGCTTTGATGAAATATGATTTGCATTTTCTGAATCTCCCAAAAGCTATAATTGTTCCCTATAACAGTGTAAAATGAATATTGCCAAATGTATTTATGCTAAAAATTTGAAATTTTGGTGGTGGAATTTGAAGGTCATGAAGTTTCTATTGGCAATAATGAATTTATTGACGTCTTTTCCCAGGAGTGGTGGGAAAGTGAAACATTTTTGTTTTAAGGTATAATTGTTTATTTTCAGAGATTAATTAATATTTCTTTTAGGTTGGATAGTTATTGATGAAATATGATTTGCACTTTCTGAATCTCCCAAAAGCTATAATTGAGTCCTATAATGGTGTAAAAAATAAAAAAATTTCAAATGAATATTGCCAACAATATATTAATGTTAGAAATGTGAAATTTTGGAGGTGGAATGTGAAGGTCACCAAGTTTCCATTGGCAACAATGAGTCAACTCTTTTTAGTTGGATTGGTACTAACAAAATATTATAATTAACATTTTTCAAATACTTAGGAAGTTTTAATTTATATTGTTAAATATCATTCGTATGAAAATGGCAAAAATTTTAATGAAGTATTCCATTACAGTAATAATCTGACCCCCCCCCCCTCTTTTCTTAGACGAGTGTAGGGAAAAACATCTTTTCAAATTAAAAAAAAAAGACAAATACTTTTTATGTTGCATAATTACTAATCAAATGCTACTATTTGCATTTTACCCATCATCCATTAGGTCAAATTAAAACTTTTAAGAAGTGAAAAAGTAGAGAAATGAAAAACTTCATTTTCTTTGTTAATGAGATTCTCAAATGCACAAAAGGTGATATGCATTCTAGTTTTATATAAACCGAATGGAAAAATTAGTATATACACTCTGATAACAATATGCAAAGCAGAAGTATCACATCCAGTCATGCGGGATGCTGTAACTGGCAATGCCTATAAATATAGCAGGTCTACGCATTAGAAATCAGTCACAGAAAAGTAATCATGGGTAAAGGCAACAACATAAGTGAGTTTGACCATGGCCAGATAGTAGGTGTGAGAAGGGCCAGTTGTTCAATCACTGCAACTGCTGAACAGTTGGGATTTCCATGTCAGACTGCTGCACATATATACCAAAACTACATAAAATAAAACAAAACTTCTAACCAGCAGGAGAAATGTGAATGTAAATGTGAAATTGACTCTCGAGGTGAGCGCAGACTGTCCTGCATCATTATAAGGAATCGCACAGCTACTGTGGAGCAGATAATGTCAGAATTGAATGAAGGAGTCTACAAGCTTATGCATAAAGATTATCCATCGTACCATGGAAAAAATAGGTTATGGCCATCGACAGCCACACTATGTCCCCTAGTTGACTGTTAGTCACCGAAAGATTAGGCTGCAGTTTGCAAGTGCCTATTGCAATGGGAGTCATCTGGTGTGATGAATAATGATTTCAACTCTATCATGCCAAATGGGGTCAGGGCAGGGGTTGCTCAATCACTAGTGCACCAGACTCGTAATCTGCAGTTCCCAGGTTCAAGTCACAGCTGGGTCAGAGTTGAGAATTATCTCCGCAAAACTCTCCACCCTGCCCATGGTCAGTAGGGGACACTGATGGGTTATTAAAACACAGCCCCATGTGTGGGAGAACACAATGGATGGTCGTGATGGGAAGCTACCATATGTCTCCCAACCTCCTCTGAGCATTTGGGGTCTTTGTGACCTGGCCATTTAGTCCATTGTGCAAAAAAGTGCTGCTCACAGGTAAAACAACCCACAACCCCACCACATTTTTCCACCTCAATTGCATTCCTTGCTCCTCCCTGTGGATTTTTTTCTCTAGATCTGCCCATTTGGCCCTTGGTTGGTGTGCAAAAAAGTGCTGCTCAAAGGTAAAACAACCCAATCAAACCCAACTGGGGTCATACAGGCAGGTGGAGGCAGTGTAACAGTTTGGGGTGTGTTTACATGGCTTCCTTGGAGCCCCTCGTACCCATTAAGACCTTCATTACCAGCATAAGGTATATGAACATCCTTGCCGTATTTCATTACTATGTCATTTGTAACAATTCTCTTTCCACACCATGATGCCATTTTTCAACAGACAACACCACACCACATACTTCCAGAGTGGTGACCAATTGGCTTCAGGAGCATACAAGTGAGTTTTCCACGCTCAAATGGCTGCCTCAATCTCCAGACTTCAACACCATTGAGAATTTGTGGGATGAATTGGAAAGATCTGTTCGAGCCTGCCAACCCCCACTGGCAACGATGGATGCTCTACGACAGGGATTCCTCACTTCATGGGCAGTAATACTACCTTGGTGTTTTCAACACCTCACTGAATCCTTACTAAGACAACTGGCTGCTGTTGTGAGGGCAAAAGGTGGAGTAACAGGTTATTAGGTAGGTATATATAATAATTTGTCCATTCGGTACATATATATCATGGCACAGATTTGCATGACAATGATTCAAATAATTGAGAGAAGACTAGTCAAATCTTAATTTATAAATAGATTCCTTTGTTTCTCCTGAGCAAATTGATGTATAATACTATATATATTGCATGCATCTTGTAATACTACATATAAAAATCAAAAGGTTGCATTTTTTCTATTAAATATCTGCCACTTTAGCTATTTAGAGTGCAGCTTTTAGGGTTTTTAACAACAAAATGAAACAATCTGATCCAAGGTAAAAAAAAAGTATAATTCATGAAGGGTCATCTTGGCATCAGGTAAAAGATAAACGTTGTAGTATTATATATTCCACATACAAATTTTTCCTACTTACAATTGTCTCCAAATGCTTTTGTAGTGAACACTTCTCTCAAATGAACAAGATTAGAGTGCTGTATTTTCTTCCATGTATCTATAACTGCCATACATTTTGTATTTGATACTCGAAAGCCTTAAAAAAAATCACCATATTTAGAACAAATACTTAATGCTAAACAGCAATTATTTCATTTCATTGCATTCTTTAACATAAAAGTTATAATAGAACATGATATTTCACTTATAAAAATTCAAGTTGATACTGAACATTTTGAATTAGGTATGTGAAATGATTTATATACTAGATTTTTTTTTACCAATGCTTCTTTAATCAATAACACAATAGTTTACCATGCCTAATTCATTCATTTATAGAAGCTAAAATAGTGCTAAGTGTTACAAAAATATGTTCTGAAACTTATACAGTACACTGATTATGTGTATCAAAGAAGAAGTGTAATGCACATTATTTCAGAATTGGAAAAATCGTAATAAAGGATAAACTGTAATAGGTATAAATAATGTTTTGAATGTAGTAAGTAGAATAAATCAAGGAATTTAAGCAATTTACATTTCTGAAAATCATGCATTTTTCAGTAAACTCATAAAAGAAAAAAAGTAAACCTTTGTGGATAGAGCTTCAAAGCATAAATCTCATTATTGCCACATAAAAACCAAAACTGAACATTTTGTTAAAATGGTGAGTCTTTCCCAAAAAAGGTGCAAAAGTTCAGGGAAAATATTGTTCTATCAGGAGGTTTTAATGGATTCAATCTAGTTAATCTTAGTTGAATTTGGAAAAAACAATTAACAGTTACATGCAACTTATGAGTTTATAAGCATTTGACTATAACATATCAGATTTTTTTTAAGTTCATAATCAATTTGAAGTTTGAGTTCTACTGAACTGGAAGGTTCAGGTTTTGCAGATAATGAAGGAAAAAGACAAAACGCTTCTTTGTTCAGAAGCCTTTTTTCTTCCTTTCATAAAGTTCATGATAGCATGCAATGGCATTGTCTAGTTTGCTTTTGCAGCGAGCATTCTGCCCATTGGAGTCATTTTTATCTGTTACATCAATCAAGGTATTGTAACGCTCCAAAGATTATTAACTTTTCAAGTTGGACCTTTGATCCAAATTTATTCAAAATTCTGGATAGCTTTGTTGGGTGCCAGGCAATAATAACTTGCCAAATAAAGTTGAAATAGGATTCGTTAGGTATTTGTCAAGTGTTACTTATCAAGTAAGAATTCAAAAAAGGATTGTCAAGTTTAATTAAAGTTTAAATATAATGAAAAAATCCTTTAACATTGGCTCAAGAGAAAAATAGCAAAAATTCAAAAGTTTCTAAAACAAAGTTCATTTCCAAAAAATTCAAAGACTCATCAAATTCAATGGAAGAATGCAAAAGTTGGAGTACTAGCAACTCACATCTATCTACACAACACATACTTCTCACAATATTTCTGACTCCTACATTTGTACTAACTATACTGTCAATTCTACTATTCACAATATCATTCTAACTGACTCTGTGACCTAACATCACTTAGTTATAACATGCTGCATACAAATTCAGCACGTCTGTTGCACACCGGGAAAACATTTGCATAATCTGATGATCGTGCTAGCTATGACATAAGAGGGGTCGTGTCCTACACACGCACATTAACGGCTGACAATCAAAAGGTCGGAGTTACGCATGCACAACTCCTACGGCTCGGAGAATTGCAATGTCCAAAAAAAAAAATCCCCAAAATGATAAATATAATGTAAATAAAGCAAAACTGGTTAAGGAAAAGTAAAAGTGAATGGGTCGACCATCACAATATCCCAAAGTACAGAATACAGAAGACAGAATTTTAAGGTTTAGTCTATCACTGGTGGATCTGCTACATCATCATCTTTACATTCATCTTCCTACAACTTTTTCTCATCTAACTCAATTATTCATTCATCAGCTGTTTTTCATGAAACATTGGAAGATCCTGCATGAAAACTTTAAGGTACAATGTAAGAAACTTTTGACTACAGCACCACAATGATGAAGTACATTTCACTGGTTTAAGCACAAGTGAATCTTTCAAACTTATTATATAGAAGTATTATGTTGGACATAATACTTCTATATAATAAGTAAATAGTAGGAGCTTAGGTCACTTGCATATTTGAGAAGTTTTGGATTCGGTGACTGTTGTTAATGTTTATAAGTTTTTTTCTTAAAACATCATAAGCATTTGGCACTTTTTTGTATCACATGAAATATTCAACTTTTTTCTTCCTCCCCCCCCCCCTTTTTTCCCCATTCATCACTTTAATATATAATGTTAATAAAATCTTCACATGTACAATTTTTAATAACATATAATTTTCCAAATGACCTATATTTTGTTCTGATTCTTACATTGGCAAGGGTTCAGGTACCTGTGATGGCCTCTTGATCAGGATTACCTACCAGATGATAAAAAGCATTTCTGTCAGTCTATTCACTCAGGGCTTGTCAACCCACAAACAAAAAGCACAGCGAAAGATTTTCCCTTAACAGAAGCCCACCAGTGCAGCAAATTCATATTCCATACTCAAGCTCAGAGTCATTATTCCACTTAGGTGGTATATAGAGTTAGCACCAAGACCCTGTATGGTTGTGTTCTACACAGATTTTTCATATTTGCATAGAACCATTTCTACATTGACCTTAGTCCCTTTGTTCAGCAATCTGAAGCCATGGAAATAATTCTCTCATTGGACAATTCTGTTTGAAGTGCTGCAAAACAAAACAGTACAATCTATCTGCCATGCTGGCTGTGGGTATCTAAGCTGAAGAAAGCATACCAAAACTAATTTGAAAAATGAGCTTGTCCTTGCACTTATGCAAAGCACCAAAGGCCTCTGATAACCACGCAGAAAGTGATGGTCAGGCCGACTCCGGGAATCAGACACAGGATATCGTTTGGACTGCTGTTCAATGGTTTCAATGAAAGAACAGGGCAATCATGTGATTTGGGGACAACAATTTTGTAGTATTGAACCAGTCAGATTTTCTTCCCTTACCACTCCTTTTGTAGAGAGAATTGTGTGGGCAACCAGACACAGGATAACCTCCCTTTGTATGCAGAGTGAGAAGAAAAGACAAAATATTTTTGGGAAGTCAACAAACAAGATGCAAGAGAGAGAGAGAGAGTTTGCCCTCAAGGAGGTGGTCTGTAAGAAATTTTGCTGAGGAGACTTGGGTGAAACCCAGAGTCTTATGATAGTTCCCCCGCATGCAATATCGTACTACAAAAGTGTTTCACATTGTTTTAAGTTTAAAATTTCCTTATAAAAATGTTTTTCATGTACTTGCATAGAGTTTTGCCATATGATTTTATATGTATACTATACAATGGTAATTGCAACACTCAGTTTTACCAGGAAGCTGGTCATGATACTGAAGGGAATGTATATAATGCCAAGCACGATAGTACATAAATATCTGTCTTTTGTTTAAACTATTACCTGCCATGTCATTTTGCATTTCTCATGGTGAGTGAGGTTGGCCTTATGCCTCTAGCCAGATGTTTGGCAGAAGATTAATTACTTCCTAAGAGATTAGATCTGTATTTGGTAGATGGGAAACTTGCCTTAAACTATGTACAAGATGATTATGATTCTTCGACAATTTTGTCATATGTGATATTATATTTTAACTATTTAGAAAAAGGTAACAACACAGTGTTTGAACAAGATCATGGCCACTTAATACAAAATGGAGGATTGTGAGTGGATTCAGAATTTAAAAATAGTCTGCTCCTCAGCAGGACAGGAAAAAAAAACCTCTTCCTATATATGACTTAGAAAGCAGAAAATAAACCTAAAACATACTGATGGTGCAAATATTAATTGAATTCGTATTTACTTCAAAGGAAAATATGGCACCGATTTACCTACTTATATGATTACTGGCCTCTATCTTTCTTTGAAGTGAATACAAATTCAGTGACTGATTGCACCATTGATATGTTTCAGGTTTATTTTCTACTTTTTACGGCACACATAGAAAGATGGTAAATGGAAAAAAAAATCCTTTCTTTAAAAATCTTTTATTGAACATATAATGCATAAACATTGACCACATATTTTGTCCCTTTTTTTTTATTTGTGTTTGAGTTAGTCCTGACAATGGAGATGTCACAAGCTTTAATTTGAGGTATAACTTGTTAAAATCAACCTTCCCCTATCCCTTTGAAAATCTGACCCCTTTTGGGGAGCAAAATTCGAAAAATCTATGACAATCGTCATGTGAGCTTTCATTTGACACCTAACTTATAACTGTAGGCCCTCGAGTTTGAAAGATATAGAACAACTTTCACATTTTCAATTTTTAAGGGGGAAAAAGCAAGGGGCTACATTTTCATTACCCACAACACTTCCCATGTCACAAATTTTGATTTCACATACAACTTTCTACATTCAGCCCTCTCTTTTGAAAGATATAATAGAACAATTTTTTGCATATTTTCCCCCTTTTTTTGGAGGATGGAGGGTGGGAGTTGGTTGGGGTTTTATGGTGCAATGGCAACTAAGGACAAATTGTGCCAATTTTTTCGGGGGGGGGGGGGGTATAACTTGTGATATTACCCATAGCACAAGCTTTCAATTTGATGCTTAGCCCATTACATTTGACCCTCATGTTCCGAAGATATAGAGTAACAATCATTTTCATATTTCTCCCTTTTTAGGGGGGAAGAAGAAAGGGGTGGAAAGTTCTTAACATGCAACATCCTCCATGCCACAAGCTTTCATTTGACACATGTAGCTTGTTACTTTCAGTACTCAGATTCTGGAGATAAAGCACAGCAATCATTTCCTCCATATTTATCCTTTTTTAGGGGAAAAGAAAGCATGGGAAGTCAATTTTTTATAGCCTATGATACTCCCGGCATCACAAGCTTACTTATGGCACATAAATCATTAAGTTTGTCTATGGTGTTCAAAAGATATGGTGGAACAACTAATTTGGCAAATCTATAAACCAACAAATGACGAGCAAAAAGAAAAAGTAGTTATAGTAGTCCAGATCAATAGGCTACATTGCTCTGGCAAGCCCTTCCTTCCACAAGAGAGTATTTCTTTCAAAAGGCACTAATAGCTTGCAAAGGCAGGGTTGGACTTTAGGTGCTACACCTGACCAGTTCTGTGCATCATCACAGGGGATCAGTGTATGTCTCTCCTTCCAGTGAATACCTAGCTACCATTTACAGAAAGATCATAAGGAAAAATACAGAAAAGCATAAGAGAAAAATAATCATGGGCCCCTTTCATTACTAGGCCCAGGTGTCTAGTAATAAGTTACATCCTCTGCACCATTACAGTTATGCCACTGGCCCCTAGACCATGTTTGAGCAACATGAATAATGCCAAAATAGCAACGTTTGTTACTTTTCTTTTAAGCTCCTAAACATCGAAATTTTAAATAAATTGAAATGGAAACATTATTTATTAATTTTAAAACTTTTCTACATTCATATATAAATTCAAAAATGGAAATTTCTGGGTTTTTTTTAATGAAGTTTCTTTTATTACACTCAAGATGCTGACTGGTGCTGGTGAAATTTGGGATAACAATTTGAAACACTAATTGGTGACAATGGTTTGAGAAGATATATTTTTGATGCTAAAGCCATAATATCATTGTAAAAATTAATATGTGACAGCTGTCTTCTTCAAAGAATGTAGCTAATATGTGGTTCGTTTTAAGGAATGCAGCGCCCATATTTTTCATATAAAACAACTTTTGTTTTTAATCCTTAAATTTGATTCTTACAGTAGATATATAAAATAGCACTGAACATCCTTGTACAGGATTCCCAAGTTTAATTCTTTTGTAATATTAAACTTCATGTTACACAAAGATGCAACATATATATATATACACATACAGTTAACTCTCATTAACTCGAACTTCTATACCTAAAATGTCTCGTTAACTCAATTTCTTTTCAAATTCCCACTGAATTCTTATATATTTATTGTATTTTCTCTCTTACTCTATTTTTTAATTGTCACCTTGATATATCTAAATTTTATGAAGAATATTTAGAAGAAAATCCCTGTTTAATATGCTTTTTCCCCCATGAAATTTTGTTTGTTACTGGTGAAGGTAAGTTGCTGAAATTCTTGTCAGGTGAACAAAGCAATTCTCATTATATGTTGTCCCCACTCTTGTAAGTGAACAGTGATTTTTATCGGCAAGAATAGCTGACAGATAGCAAAGCATTCCACCAATTCCTCAAAGAGTGTGATAGTTTAATTTTAGTCTAGAGCTAGTTTCCATTGATGCAGATTTAACTGTATTAGAATGATAGCAGAGTGTAAGTTGAATGCATTGTCATTAAGTATAAAGCAAAAGTGATCACAGCTATTGAAAGTAGAGGAAAGAAGCAAAAAAAAAAGATATTGTCAAAGAATTTGAAATTCCACATGGTACTTTATAAATCGTTTTAAAGAACAAATATATGGTATTGAAACAACCAGATTCTGATAAAGGAAAAAGAATGAGGTATGCAGAATTTCCTGATGTTGAACAGCTTTTGCTAAAATGTAGTGCAATAACATTCTTCAATGTAGGAACAATAACATTCCAGTAGGTGGAAATCTATTGCTGGAGAAAGTCTTAGAAAGTAAGCAAGGAACTTGGTTACACAAAATTTACAGCTAATAGTTTTAAAAAAAAGCACGATAAAATTTTTCATAAAGTTTGCAGTGAAAGTGCAGCAGTGGATGTCAGTATTGCTAAATGGATTGATAAACTCTTACCAATCGTGCATGACTATGATCCTGATGATGCATTTAACACAGATGAAACTGTAATTTTTAAATGCCTACCAGATAAAACAATGAATTGGAAAGTTGAAATGTGCACTTGTGTGAAAAAGAGAAAGGAAGCTGCTCCTAGGGACCAACAAGAGCGATACTAAAAAGCTCTCTCCTTTTATGATTGGAAAATTTTAGAAGACCAGTGCTTTGCATGAATAAAATCTTTTCTACTGGAATATGCTGCAAACTTTAAAGTGTGAATAACAAATTATAATATATATAACAACGTTATCATTTTATGTTGAACACTAGGATTCATCATACAGATCATCTAGTACATTGCTAGCATTTTAGGTTTACTGTTCATTGTATTAGAGGAATAAAGCAGAACCTCCATTGACAAGTTCTTAGTTCTGATCACTTGGAATCAGCAGTTACAAAGGCTTACAGTTGACAGATGTATGATTGTCAGCAACTGGTAGTCTGTTATATAGACATATCTTGTAACTGCCAAGTTTGATTTGCTGTAGGCACATCTGGACGTTTTGACTGGGAGCAAAAAAAAACAACAGACACTTGACAGGCAGTGGAGACTACTAGGAATTTCCTCAAAGCTTTGCCTAATATTAATAGCCAATGAGAAACTGCTATTGCTCATATCCAAGCCATAGTGGAACAAGAGTACAAAAAAAGGACAAACTGTATTGACTTTTTATAAAACTCAGAAAATATGTAAGGAACTTAAATGGAATATGTGAATTCTACCCTCATTGAGAAAACTTGGTGTCCGTTTCTGACATAGATGGCACCAAGAACAAAGCGAAAACAAAAAAAAGGGGAAATTCGTAATCCCAATTAGCTGAGAAAGAGTTAGCAGCTGATAGTTTACTGCTATGTATATTTTTAGCACAGATCTGATAACTCGAATTTTTTTCATTTCCTTAGAGTTTTGAGTTAATGAGAGTTGATGTCACATATTTTGCTCTAAAAATAACATTTTTACTTTTATCTAAAATCTATTATTCACAAATAATCAAAAAAGTTAACATTAACTAATGTATATACTTTACCATGTATCCTTCGCAAGCAGTAGTGTACTCCTGTTTTCATATTGGCAGCTTTGTACACAGATGTAACAAATCCAAAAGTTGTAGATTTGGTTGGGCTTTCTCCATTTGAAGCTTCAAGAGGACACAGTTTATGATAGGTATCTACTTCAGATGGCAGTTCTGTGTAACATTAAAAAGCATTTTAGGGAAAAGTGGTAGAAAAAAATTATTCACTTAAGAATGACATAAATCACTTCAATTCAGAACTTTTTCACAATAAAATGGTGTGCAACGTTATAACACCTTTCACCTTCAATTTGCAGATGGAATGAATGAATTTAAAATAATTTAAAAATTCTCTGTCATTGAGCAATAAAATTTCAGAGTTTATCCTTCAAACTATTTGGATGTTGAATGTTCTTAGGAGAAAAACTCTCAGAAGCTTTTCGGAGCAAAGACAGTGCTCCGTCTTCAGTGAAGTGACCACTGTTCTAAACTAGTTTATTACAATTCTTCACTGAAGACGGAGCGCTGTCTTTGCTCCGAAAAGCTTCTGAGAGTTTTTCTCCTAAGAACATTCAACATCCAAATAGTTTGAAGGATAAACTCTGAAATTTTATTGCTCAATGACAGAGAATTTTTAAATTATTTTAAATTAACTTTTGAGCAAGAAGGTCTTTTAATTGTATACTGAATGAATGAAGACCCAACCTAGCGGATTCGACCTTGAAAAGTCCCCAAGGTCATGGGGCTATGACCACGCCCACTTCCGATTGTGTACCCGTGACGTCACTTCCTGTTACGAAAAGTTCCCATATTTTTGCTCACCATCTTGGATTCTGATGTCATCACAACAAACTCCCCCGTTTTTACCGTTCTTACACCATTTTGAATTCTGACGTCATCAAACTCCTGCGATTTTTCCAGTTTGGATTCTAACCCACCTGTATTTTTAAGCCCTCCAAAAAAGTCCCCAATTTTTCCTCACCTTTAAGCCCCCTCTGAAAAAGTCTTCAATTTTTGCAATTTATTTTTGATGGCGCCATCTAGTGTATACCACAAGTACTATATATTAAAAAAAATTAATTTTCCGTACGGTGACTTGATCCCACGACCTCAGGTTTAACCAGCGCTCTTATCCACTACGCCACGGGTTATATAGGGTTGAGGTGCTTAAAGATAGATGATCTCTTTAAAATTGAATAAACATATTTTTTTTTATTCCTAGAAAACCACATTTATCTTGAGAATAAATTATACATTTTTTTTTTATTCCTTATTGACTTACAAATAAATTATATTTTTATTTATTGTAAATATATAATTTATTTTAACTTGTGAATTAATTATATTTCTTGTAAATTACAAACATTTTAACTTAGGAATGTATTATTTTCATAAATGAAATTTTTTATTTCACATTTGGAAATAAGCACATCGACTTCTCACCCCTCCTGTGGACTAAATGAAACAGACCAAGAAATAAATTTATATCTTTCTCGCACATTTTTATTCTCAATCACGTTTCATAGGCAGACATCGTAATAATAGAAATCAATGCTTGAAAAAATAACTGTTTTCAAAAGTCCCAATTATCGAGCCCACATTCTACAGGTGTCTGATTTTTCCCCTCCCTATCATCCTGCATTTTCACAGAACCACGTTATATTGATGGCTGTCGCTACCCAAAGCATTATTTCAACAATCTGAGAATTAAAAAGTTCTACCATTTGCAAAAAGGCCAAGAAATAAACACTATTTTTTCCAAGTACACTCTTTGCTTAGGAATAATAATTATCAACGTAATTTATTAGGAATAATCAGTCATGGCTACAGAGGTCCAACCAGACTATACAATTCCAGACACATCTTTCATCAGCTACTGTTGTGTTCCCTCTTTTGTTGAAGCTTTTAGACCAGTGTTGGCATATAAAATGAAAAAAAAAAGTTTTATTACATTTTTCGTTACTGCCAAAATTTTATATCTTTTTTCGTTATTGTAAAATTTAAATTTCGTTATAAAGTTATGCTAATGTTATTTCAAAATATTTTTAGTATAAATAACAGCTTTATTTCACAATTATCACTGTTAGGAGATTTTGTCTCCTGTATTGCAGCTAGAGATGCTAAAACAATTCAACGGCAATAGTTAGTTTTAGGTGTTGTGCAGTTAACAGCTTAGTATATTTACTGCTGTGGGAGGATAATCCTTGGCTGGTACACTAGCCATAGTTGCTGCTGAGGTTTACACTCAGTTGCTGTGGTGCTCTAGTCATTGGTTCACCGGTCCAATAGCATTGCAGGTGATCGTTGGCACTGTCCACTGATGCATGGAATATTCATCTGTTTAGCACCAAGGGGAGGTTTTTTTTCTAAGTGTATTGCAGGATGACATGCTATGGGGCATGGTCACAGTGGATATGTTCTTCCAAGCTTTACTGTGCTCCCTATGCCCCCTCTTGCATCATAGCTAGAGCAATCATAAGATTATGCAAATGTTCTTTCTCAGTGTGCAACACACGTGTCAGTTGCAACACTTATAGTAAATGACATTAGGTTATGAAGTTAGTGTCAGAATGCGAGTAGAGAGAAGTTTTTGAAGTTAATAGGAAGGATGTTGGTTGAGATGTTTGTTAATTTGGAGTTGTGATTTGAGAATGTAAGTGGAGATGTTGTTTTGAGTGAGCTTTTAGTTGCTCAGAGAACTGGTTGTAGAAGTTTCACTCTGGTGAGTCACAATTTTTTTGGAAATAAACTTTGTTTTATGAAATAATTTGACTTTTCTAATTTTTATCTCTTGAGCAGGATAATTGAATTTGATTAGATTTAAACTTTAATAATTTGACAATCTTTTGAATTGTTTGCATTTGACTAAGTAACACATAATATACTTAGCGCACCCTTATTTAACTTTATTTGGCAAGATTAATTGCCTGGTGCCCAAAGCTATCTGGCAATTTAGTTTTTTCTTTTTTGATCAGTTACAAGGTCCAACGTGAAGAGTTTAACATACATTTGGAGTGGGCTGGTGCCCTTACCTATTTTACCTGATATAATCTCTTATGGCATTAACAAAATATTAAAATAAACCAAGAAGAAGCAAAACACTTTTACAATTACAATCAGATAAAGTAATAAACTAGTTTAGAACAGTGTTGCACAGAAGTATCATAGTTGATGGTGCTAGAGATAAGCTGATTTGAGTGATTTTCTGCATTTTGAAAGAACTTGATTGCCTGGTCTTTGATGTATTCATGCACTGGTCGTAAATTAAAATCTCGGTGAATGATAGTGTTTCTCACAAACCATGGTGTGGCCATAGTTGATCTCAAAATTTGATTTCGGAAAGTCTGAAGCTTTGATATTAGTTTGTGAGCAATGGCCACAAACTGGAGCAACATAGAGAATAATAGGTTTTAGAATCATATGACAGATTGTCAACTTGTTATTGATTGATGGATTAGATTTTCTGGAGATAAGTGAATATAATTTAAATTGTATTACATGGGTCTTATGTATCACAGAGGAAATGTGTTCATCCCATATGAATTTTTGATCGATCGTGACACCAAGGTACTTTGCTGAGTACTTCCACACAATCTGCTTATCAAAGATCATATTAATAATGAAATAAATATATATTTAGTAGTAAATAGAATTGCTATAGTTACTTTATGTGCTATTGATTCCTAAAAATTATGGTTTAAGAATAATAATGAAATAAAAATTTCAGTTAGGTTGGGTTGTTTACCTCTGAGCGGCACCTTTTTGCATACAATGGGCTAAAAGGCAGGTCACAAGGGCCCCGAAGACTCAGAGAAGGTTGGGGGAGGGGACCCACTGGAACAGCTGTTGGCAGACAGATGGTAGTCTCCCATCAAGCGTGTTCTTTAACATGCACAGGGTATGGCTGTCCTGCACATGGAGCCACAACTTAACATCCCATCCGATAGACGGTGGCCTTTCCAAGCCCATCAGTGTCCCCTACTGACTGTGCACAGGGCAGGAAGTTTTGCAGAGATAAATCTAAATGCTGACCCAGCTGGGATTCGAACCTGGGAACTGCAGATTACAAGCCTGGCACACTACCGACTGGACCATTCCCACCCCATTTCAGTCAGGAGATCCAGTTATGAATAAATAGGATGACACCACTGTAGGTATTCTAATAATGTATGTAAGCCATACAATCAAAACTACTAAAGACTGGAATGTATCACGATTCAGTTGGGGGGGGGGGGTGAATTTAGTATTGGGGATGGTTCAAGAATTTAGTTTTGAAGGGGGTCCAAAAATTTAGTTTGTGGGGGGGGGGGGGGGTGAGTCTGAGAATAAGACTTAAGTATGGTTTCCTAAATATTAAAATATTTCATCAGACAGGAAAGGTTAAAATGATATTCTATATGGAATAAAATTTTATAGTTTTTATCTACTTTTAGTGTCAGGCATAAAATATGGGGCTAAAATAAAAATTATACAAAGCCACCTGTTTTGGATTTCAAGGCAGGTAGACAAATTTGAGATTTAGTATAAAAGGATAGGTTTTTGGGGGAACCCTCCACCCCTATGGATATGTTTCTGCCTGAATAAATTTACACCAAATTTCTAGGAATTGTTCAGAATAAAATGGAGCATTATTAATAATAATTTCTGAGCATAAGTATGCAATCATAATTCTTGATACTATAATGATTTTTGTGCATAAATTAATATTTTTGAAACAAGTTGCTAAAATGACTCAAGTAAATTTAGAGGAAAAGTGAAATTCTCTTCAGAATAGTTAACATCTTAACACATAATCAATGAAAATGATAGGAAGATCAAAATCGAAAGTTTCGACTATTGGCAATAAGTTAATGGCCCCTTCCTCCAATTCTCTATCCTATTAAATTACCCCTCCTACGTAGTTCCTTTTCTAAATGTCTAAGCCGATCACAGGGAATTGTAATATACCTGGGATTTTTGCCTTATTGTGATTGCCCTGTTTTCCTTCTGCATAAATGGAGACACCCTTTATTTCCTCCTGCATCTCTTATCTGGCTATCACAAAGTGCTTTCTCTGAGCACCAATTATGAGGAAAGTGTTTAAGATAGGTGCTTCCCCTATTCTTTTGGAATGTGTCATTGAGCAAAGTCACTGAAGGGCTTCGTTCGCTAATCATGAAAGTAAATTTTACATCTGTCTGTTTCACACAAGTTTCTAAGTATATTTTATAAAGGAAAATATCTAAAATATATCAACACAAAAAAAGTGAAAATAATGAAATTATTTTTTCTGTTTGATGCATACTTTATTGCTATTCATAACATTAATTCAAAAAATATTTCATCATTACGTTATTTCATCACATTACAATAACGTTTTCCAACACCGCTTTAGACACACTTTTCATAACTTTATTTGTTAATTAGCAGTTCTGCATATGGACATGGCCAAACAACAGCCATTCTCCCTACGGAAGATGCTTCTCAAAGGTGGTCAATGACTCCACCTAATCTCATCATTACTTACACAGTGAAATCATTTAATACCCAATACACTATGTCATCATCCTCCTCCTCCTCCTCAAGCAGCCATGGGCTACGGAGGTCCAACCAGACCGTGCAATTTAGTTCTCCAAGCAAGTCTATCCTGAGCTACATCTACTGCATCCGGCCACTGCACACCAATTCTAACAAGGTCCTGTTTGACATTGTCTGCCCACCGCATCCTAGCTCTCCCCTTCTTTCGGAGGCATTTAGGCACACTGTTCATAACCCTATTCGCCAATCTATAATTATTCATACAGGCAACATGGCCAAACCAACGGAGTCTCTCTCTGCACAATATGCTGCTTAAAGGAGGTTGCAAACTCCTTTGCCTAACCTCATCATTAGTTACAAAGTTGAACCACCTAATGCCCAAGATATTGCGTAAGCATCTGGAATCAAAAGCATCTAGTTTCCTGTTATCTTGTTTACAAAGTGTCCAAGTTTCACTACCATAACTAACCCTAGAAAGAACCAAACTATTATAAGTCTAATTTTTGTCTTTAGGTGTATACGCCTATTTCTCCACACTCTCCATAGATTCTTAAAAGTCCCAGCAGCAATCCCTATTCGTCTGTTAATATCATGCCGCACATCACCATTATCTGTTACATAGCTCCCAAGATAATTAAACTGTGACACCTGCTCAAGACTGCAACCATTCAGATTAACTGAATCACAGCCTGCCTGACCAATTTTCATCACTTTAGTTTTCTCTCTGTTTATAACCAAACCTACTCTACTACCAGTCTCATCAACAGCTCGAATGAAAGAGTTATCTCATCAACATCATTTGCCAAAAGGGCTAAATCATCAGCATAATCTAAATCAGAAATTTTCGTATCTCCAGACCATTTAAGGCCAAAATCTTTCCCTAGAAGTGAATTTCACATAACATAATCAATAACCAAACTAAAGAGAAAAGGAGACAAAATGCACCCTTGTCGAACACCAGAAGTAATGCTAAACCAATTGCTACAAGCCTTACCAACTCTCACACATGACTTAGTGTTATTATAGAGAGCTTTCATTATGTTAACTAACTTGTCTGGTATACCATATGATTTTACAATCAACCAGAAATTATGATGATCAACAGAGTTGAAAGCCTTTTTGAAATCAACAAAGCTAGCAACCAAAGGTTTCTGAAACTCGAAACACTTCTCAAGAATCTGCCTAAGTGAAAATATCTAATCCACACATCCCCTACCACTTTTGAATCCACATTGCTCATCACGCAATTGACTGTCAACCAGATTCTTAATTCTATTAACCCTTTCAGGACCATAAGGTTTCTAAGAGTAAATATTAGTATGTAACTGTTTATTTTAGTTTGTTTAGACGTAAAATAAATAAAAATCATAAGAAAAATATATAACAATGTGTAGTTTTTTTGGAATTTTATGGGAAATATTTTTCCCAATGGACTATAAAGGTAACACAAATTATAGTTAGGCTTATTATGCAATGTCTTTTATTTATTGGTTTATTAGAACAAATGTTAACTAAAATAATACAAAATTATGAAATAAAATTACTATACAAAATGATGTGCTAATTATGATATTCTGCGAAGCAATTTCTTTTGGTAGTGAGGCAAAGATGGACATTGCACATAGTACATATATTATGCGTCCTGACAGTTCTGTTTTTGTTTTCTAAACGTTCTCGTTTACGTAATTGCGTTCGGCATACGTTCTATTTTGACATTCTGTATAAAAAATGCAGATAAGGTTTTAATTAAATACGACAATCACCAATTTTAAAATGGAAAAATGTTTCCCTTGGTCGTGAAAGGGTTAAGCACAATCACGGAAAGAACTTTCCCTGGAACAGAGAGTAGGCTGATACCCCCATAGTTATCACAAGAACTGCGATCACCTTTTTTGAAAATAGGGATAACAATAGCTCTGGTAAAATACTTAGGAACCATGTTTTTATCATAAAAGATATTCAGAATTTCAGTCATCCAAGTGGTAACCGAAACATTCCCAGCTCTGAGCATTTCTGTGGTAATTTCATCTACCCCTGGGGATTTATGTAGCTTAAGTTTAGAAACAGCCAGAATAACTTCAGATTGTGTTATAGGGCCAACATTAAAGCCACCAATGCATCTATCATCATTGCAAACAATGGGAGTAGAACTAACTACATTGTTTAGAACATCACTGAAATGCTCAGTCCACCTAGCCATGACAGAATCCTCCCCTTCTATAGCCTTACCTTGTTTATCCTTCAATCCTTGTAGGCCTGTCTGTTTTCTACCACACAAAACATTAACTATCTGGTACAGCTCTCTGCTGTTGTGCTGTCTAACTGCTTCCTCGACTTTGTCAGCCAAACCATCAAGTCAAAGATTCTTATCAGCAGCTAACTGATCTCTTACACGTTTATTAAGTTCTCTGTAATGCTTTCTATTAGGACTAGTAGGGTATTGATTAAGGACATTCCTGCAGTTCTTTCTTTCCGAAATAAGCTCAAGTGCCTTATCACTCATATAATTCTGTCTCTTCTGCTCCTTTTTTCCTAAAAGAGTACTGTTAGTGTCCAAAAAAGCCTGTTTAAAATGATCCCATTCTTCCTCAACTTCAGTAGTAAGCATACCATGACTGTCATAATGACTAAGTAACCTATCATCGTAAGCTTTGGCTATAACTGGGTCTTTCAGAGCTTCAGTATTAAAAGCAAATTTTTTAACCCTAGCACAACACTTTTTAAGTTTAAGTTGCAAGACACTTTTAACAAGGTAATGGTCAGATCCAATTTCAGCTCCCCTATATGCCCTGGTATTTGTAACAGAACTAGCCCATTTGCTGTTAATTAATATATAATCAATCATATTCTTATGCAGCCCATCAGGTGAAACCCATGTGTACTTATGTATGTAGTGGTGTTTGTAATATGTGTTAGTTATTCTGAAACCATTGAGTTTACTTACCTGTAGGAGACGCCCATTGCCATTGCAGCTACCAATACCAAAAGGGCCAATCACCCCTCCCCAAAGGTCAGAGTCAGTACCAACTTTGGCATTGAAGTCACCAAGAACAAGGGTAATATCTCCTTTCTTGACAGAATTCAAAATATCCTGAAGTCGTTCATAAAACCTATCCTTCTCATCCTCATTGGGTTGGGTTGTTTTACCTCTGAGTGGCACTTTTTTGCACACCATGGGCTAAATGGCCAGGTCACATGGACCCCGAAGGCTCAGAGAAGGTTGGGGGAGGGGACCCACTGGAACAGCTCTTGGAAGACAGATGGTAGCCTCCCGTCAAGGCCATCCAGCACGTTCTTTAACGTGCACAGGGTATGGCTCTCCCACACACGGGGCCACGGCTTAACATCCCATCCGATGGACGGCGGCCTTTCCAAGCCCATCAGTGTCCCCTACTGACCGTGGGCAGGGCGGGAATTTTGCGGAGAAAAATCTCAACGCTGACACAGCTGGGACTCGAACCTGGGAACTACAGATTACGAGCCTGGCGCGCAACCGACTGAGCCACCCCCGCCCCCATCCTCATCGGCATCCTCAGTGGGGGCATAACAGCAGATAACATTCAGGTTTTTAACGCTTGTCTGAAATTTTGCTGCAAGAAACCTTTTATTAATGCACTCATATCGTAGAAGAGCATCACTAGCGTGTCTGCTGAGAAGCAGACCCACGCCTTGGTGATGCTTATTGTCATCCCTCCCTGAAAAGAGAAATTTAAGATTATTTTTAAGAATCTGACCTTTATCTGTCCATCTGGTCTCTTGCAAGCCGAGAATATCTAAATTATAATGGTGGAATTCTTGCGTGAGGACATCAAGAGAAAAAGCTCTGTGCAGAGTCCTCACATTCCAACTACCTATGGAGAGAAAATGGTTAGTAGGATGTTTAAAGAAACTATGTTTATTGAAATTTTCGAAAATCTAAAAATTAACAAAAAACTGCTATTTTTAAAAACGGAAGATTTTGGAAGTAATTATGAAATATGTACTCATTTTTTCAGCATACCAATGTAAAAAGTGTTATTAAAATTAATATGCTACTACAATGTTCATAATTTTTACTTCACAATAAAATTAAGAATTATATTCTTTTTAATTTGGTATATAACATGACCTATTTCTGTTGATTAGTTATTTATTAAAAAATATATTCTAAAGTTGACTTGTTTATTGGACTTTGCAACAAGCCTGGACTTTTCTCAAAGTGGATAATGGAAAAAGAATTACAAAACAGAAGAAATGTTTACTTTAAACAAGAAAATTATATTTTTGTTATTCAGAAAATAACAGCCTTTCTATTCATGTGCATTATAATCATTTCTACCCATTAGAGTTTTTTAAATAAATTTTTGTGTTGCCAGATGCAACTTTTTACTACAAGACTCTAAAAAAGTCCTATTAAAATAAAACTAGTAGTATTTTTTTGTTAAAAATTTTATTTTCAGAAAATCCTGAATTAAATGCTGATTAATTTGGCATATTCCATAATTCCTTTCATTCAGTTATTTGGCAAAAAAAGTTCTATAATTTTTTTTTTGCCTGATCAATGTGAAAAAATAGCTGGATTTGGGAAGGGTTAAAATCCCAGTAGTATTGACCATTCCCCTGTTTATCTAATGTTACACACACACACTACCAATATGTCTGACACAACTCCTAACAAAATTAAACCATGAAACTTGCACAAGAGCACATCCATTCAAAAAACCTGCAGCACTACTCACTTGAATAATTTTCATCACTTTAGCTTTCTATTTATCACCAAATGCCAGTCTCATCAATAGCTTTAATAAAATTTCATCTCATCAACACCATTCAAGCAAAGAACATATAAGGCATAAAGGGAAGCTCTGAATAACTAATGTAAATCCAGGTTCCTAAATGCCTACTTCCTTGCACTAGGGTTTGAATCTCAAATAAAAATTGTCACACTAGGGGACCATATACATTTCTGTTGGTTTCTTTCTTGTACTTTAAATATTATATTAATCAATAATAATCTTTATTAATGCTGTTCACAAATATATTACAAATTATATACCAAATAGCAAAACTGAAAAGCTAACAGTAACTTTGTCATGTCGCTCGTATGTCCAATGATTAACTGCACAATAGTAGAGGACAATCAATTAGTCCCTTGATTACCTTCACCCTTATTTTGGTGAAATAACAGGTTCGTGGGTTGTTACACCTGTACCAACGTATGCCTCAGACTTGCTGTGCCAAGTGATGTCTAGAAATATGTCTAACAATTCACGCACAACAGTTGTATAGGGATGACACAGTTTATTCACATTACATACAATGAAGTGTTGGGGATGCGCTCGACTCTGTAGGCTTTTGCTGCTTTGCTGCTGGAAACAATTATGTAATGAGGTGGAGAACAGCACTTTGCAGATTCTCACTTTATTAACCTCAAACTCGGTGAAAGGATATCAAACCCTTGCCTATAATGTGGTTCACTAAGAACTCACTTCAATTCCACAGAATTGTATTTGATTCACCAAGAATCTTGATTCTCACATAGAATTGAACCCTCTCCTTAAGCGTTTTGTTTGAGTAAGAGCAGTGTCCCTTGATATGTGTTCAAATGTCCTTCCTGTTTGACAATGATGCTCAAGACTGTTGTTTCCTTATTGCCTGGCTCGTCCCAGCATTCAAACTCAGGCCCCAGGCTAGTTGTAAAAGGCCATAAAAGGGCTTTTCGGATTGTCATCCTGTGCAGGCAGCCAGCTCAGACCCGAAAACAACATCTATGAGTCACACCCCCACAATAGCACTTCCAAAAACACAATTAATACATAAAAATATTTACAACAACAAAAATGCAACAATAAATAAAAATAAACAAATTACAGGAACATGACAAACTTATCAACAGAAGTTAAAAATAAAGTATGGCAGACGAAAATAAAGCTAATAAAAAATTTTAAAAACTTCATAAGAAATTAAATATAAAGTAACTCATTACACTTACATACATAAGACATATATTTCACATTATGACAACATTATTAACACTTTTTAAAAGTATGGCACAGAAACATAACAACTAAATATTAGGATTCAGTTTTTAATCCAATATTTAGAGTCTTTATCTTCTAAAATACACATTTGGGATTTGCAAACTTTAATTGAAGAGTATAAAAATACAAAGAAAAGCTCAGGGAATATACACCAAAGAGCCAAAATATTATGACCACCTGTCTAATATGATGTTGGTCCTCCATGTACTGCCAAAACATCTCTTACCCGGTGAGGCATGGATGCTAGATTTCAAAGGTGTCTTGTGGTATCGGGTACCAACACATTACCAGAAGATCCTTTAACTCTTGTAAGTTATATGGTTGAGCTGGTGCAGTTGGATATGCTGTTCCAACACAAATCACAGATGCTCAATTGATGTCTGGGGAATTTGGAAGCCAGGGCAATACCTGAAAGTCTTATTTATGTTCAGTGAACAATTCTTGAACAATCCAGGCTGTGTGACATGGTGCATTATCCTGCTGAAAGAAGGCACTACTAGAGGGGTATACTGTTGCCATGAAAGGATGTACCTGCTCTGCAATGATGTTTAGATAGGTGGTAGATGTCATAGTTTCCTGCCCTTAAATTACTGGACCCAGGTTTTCCCAGCTGAACATTGCCCAAAGCATTACACTTCCTCCAACCCTCCAACTTACAACTTACTTCTTCCAATCATTCAAGGTCCAGTGTTGATGTGCCCATTGTAGGTGCTTTCGACTGTGAACCGAGGTTAGCATGGATACTCAGAGAGACTTGTGGATACGCAGCCCCATTTTCAGTAGGGTTCGATGTACTGTGTGTTGTGATACATTACTCCCATCACCAGCATTCAATTTATAGCTGAGTTGTGCCACAGTATCCCTTCTTTTGGCTGGTACCATAAAAGATAGCCTTTACTCACCTCCAGCATTGATGAACTGTGATTGGCCCACACCTCGCGGTTTTTCCCTCCTCAGACCACATTTTGAAGGTACTAACCATGGCTGACTGAGCACCCCCACAAGCCTTGCTGTTTCAGAAATGCTCTCACCTAGTCCTCTGGCCATTACAATTTGGCCTTTGTCAAACTCACATAAGTCCACTGCCTTTTCTATCTGAAGAACAATAATAACACTGATTAACAGAGCTCAGTATCAGGTGTTATTTATACATACTGTTTCTTGACCTTGACATGTGCCGTCATTTACCTGCAGTTGCTTTGATTTGCATAAAGACATGCTGGTCATAATGTTTTGGCTCTTCGGTGCACAATTTAATAATGAGAGGAAAGATGTGATGTAGGAAGAATTTCATTAATGATAAGGAAGAGTTGTTGGTAAGATATGTACTGGGAGTGAAAGCAGGCATTACTTGAATATTTATTTATGGTATGGGAGAGAGGACAGGGATCAGCCACATCTATTTTGTGTATCAGGCTGCTTACATGTAATGTTTCAAGGGACACTAAGAATGAGAGGAGAGCAATGAAAATTACTGCATCAGCAGTAACTTTTATCACATGAATATATTTAAGGAATGTCATTTTCTGTATTGCAGAACTGGTGTCTGTATAAGATAAAAAGAAACAAGTATTTTAGAAAATAATTAAACATGATAAATCAGCTTCACAGGAATGAAAGAAATCAGTGTTTTTAATTAGATCAACTTCGGTGGAGGTAATCAGCACTATCGCATTTGTCAAGAAGCCTCGATTTGATACTCTTTTTTATTCCAAGAAATGTTTTATGTGATTCAGCTCTGTGAATATAGAGTTGAATAACGTCAAGATAATGTTTTTTTACATTTTCTACCACAGTTATTCCTAACTCTTTGTACTTTAAATTCACGTGTGTTATCCAACAATATTTGGTTAGGTATTTTATACCTATAGGAAAACTGAGTGGGTAAAACATTCATTAATTTCAAATAAGACAAAGTGTGGACACAGTGAAGAGTGATAATAAATAGGAAAAGTTTCGTGTTTTGATGATACAGTGTATTGAAGTAACTATTTTGAATTTCTTTGAATTTAAATATATTTACTGTTATGAAGCATTTCAAGATTTGACTGATATCTACTTAGAGATTAAGTCTGATTTTATTGATATTCAGAGTCAATGAAAAGAAATGACTAGTGTCATCAGTACAAAGCTAAATGGAAAATTTAATGCTCAAGTTTTCTTGCATTCATCTGCATAACCTATAGAAATTCTGCAATTCATTTGCTCTACGTCTCACTGTTTATTGCATTGTATAACAATGCACTGTCACTCGAAATTTCATACGATTTCATTGTTGTATTATGAAGATTGTGATGGTCCACCCATTCACTTTTCCTTAACCAGTTTTACTTTATTTTCATCATATTTATCATTTTGGGGATTATTATTTCATTTTTGGATTGATTGTAATTTTCGCTTCAGAGCTGTAGGAGTTGCCCCTGCCCAACTCCATCTTTTGATTGTCAGTTGCTAATGCATGTGTGAAGGACACGACCCCTCTTGTATCATAGCTAGCACGATCGTCGGATTATGCAAATGTTTTCCCAGCGTGCAACTGACACGTGCCGGATTTCTACGCTACATGGTAAACTAAGTGACACTAAGTCATAGGGTCAAAAATAGAGATGTAGGAGTCAGAATTAGTAGAGAGTAGTATAGTAGTGTGCTGGGTAAGGAGGAGTATTGTTAGGAATCAGTTGAAATATGTTGAATCAGTATGTGCTGTGTAGATAGAAGGAGTTGTTAGTAGAGATTTAGATAGATGTGAGTTGTTAGTACTCCAACTTTTGTATTCATCAACTGAATTTGATGAGTCTTTGAATTTTTTTGGAAATCTTTGTTTGTTTTAGAAACTTTTAAATTTTTGCTACTTTCTCTTGAACAATGTTAATTGATTTTTGATTAGATTTCAACTTTAATTAAACTTGACAATCATTTTTGAATTCTTACTCCATAAGTAACGCTATATACATAATGAACCCTATTTCAACTTTAATTGGCAAGTTAAATATTGCCTGGCACTGACAAGTTATTCGGAGTTTTAAATAAATTTGGATCAGACAAAAGGTCCAACTGGAAAAGTTAATAACCTTTGTGGCATTACAAGATCTTCCAGAATTTACATACTATGCTTACTTTTGGACACCAAGGTATATATGAAGCACATAATGAAATTTCTGACTTACACCTTGTAATAATATTCTATATGGAATATTTCTAGAATTCAGTAATCATCAGCATACAGCTAAATAGAGCAAATTCCAATATAATAATTGGTGCCTTATATGAATCTTAGGTGTGATTTAATGCAATATACATTTCCCAGAAAGTAAAATTTTCTCATTGCTATTTGAACAGTCAAAGGAAATATTTCACTAGAAGACACCCTTTACACTTCTGTTGATTGTCCATTCTTGTCTATATGTTCTTTGATTAAAGTATAGGAAAAATAGCAACTTCCTCTCAGAGATCACTGAAATGTTTTCTTCCTTAAATCACAGCAATCCTGCCTTACATCCTCCCATATATTTACTACTTGGATAAAACCTTATTTAATTTCAACTATTCTGTATATGCACCCAATCCAGGAATCATTAAATCAGTAGAAGACTTCTTAATAGTATAAAAAACTTAACATCTACATCAAAGTCTTCCCACCAGATAGTTCTTCTATAACCAAATATTGGATTGCTGAAGTCAAAATATTACTAATGCCTAAAGATTTTGGAGCAAAATTTCTAAATCCAATCTTAATTAAGTTAAAAATGAAAGTATCAATTCCTATCTTTTACACCAACTACATAGCCAGAAAAGAGTGGTAGGTGGAAATGGATTTCTTCTATCCGGATTCTACTGGCAGGGGTTGTATTAGAGCTTAGAAACAAAAATGAATCAAAGGTTCTTAAGCATTTTTTTCCCCCAGGCAAACTGTCTTGAAAATACATTCCTTATTTGACAATACACAGATGATAAAAAATAATAAATACCCCCTCCAGCAGCTGCTTGCCACAGAGGTCTGACAGGAGCCTGACAGTTTATATGCCAAAGTAGAAGATCTGAGAGGATGGCAGGACCTCAGCAGAAAAACAACACATACAACCATGCCCTTAGATCAGTAGCCAACCGTGCTAACCACGATGATCATATACACATATTTTTACAGCAAGTAATTAGTAGGAGTTTTAGAACTAAACAATCATTACAATTTTATAACTGTCATATTTGAAGTAATTAATAAATTATTGCATTTTCCACATAAATTTATTGCATGGAATATCACATCCACTCTAAATACATAATATAGGAAGAAACATAATATAATGTTCCACATCTGCTAATTCAATATACAGGGTCATCATAAAATTTGCATTACACATATTTTTAAGTGCTATATTTCATTAAACAATTAAGTAACAAATATAGCTGTATGTACAAAATGTCAAGTAACTTTCAAAATTTCATTCTATATCAACAGACTTTAATGTGGATAACAATGGTGGCATGATATTCCATTTCCATCCATACTCATCTTGTCTGGTGTAACACTTGCAATAACTGTTCTTTCCTTTATATGCTGTAAATTTTATTGGAATAAATGTTGCTTTTAATGTATACCTAAAAGAAATCCAAAGGATCAAATAAGGTTTCTTGGGAGGCCCAAATATCGATCCACCTCTACCAATCCAGCAATTTGGAAATTTGGCATTAAAGACATTATATGCGATACTAATTCCATGCTGTCACAAGGGATTTTGTGATACTTCAACACACAATTTCTTTTGTTATTTAATTATTCAATATAACACTTTGAAATATGAGTATTCTTTTATAATGACCTTGTATTTTTGAAAACAACTGTGTAAACCATAGATTCCCAACGGGGGCAATACCGCCCCCCAGTGGGCGCTGGAGCCTTCCATGGGAGCGGTAGTGGATCCAGAGGCAAATGGGGGGCATTGAGGCAGTCAAGAGGGGCGGTCAAATAAATAAATTTAATGGAATTTTCTGTGACAACCTTTTTATCTCTTCTATTCTGTGGTGTCTTTCTGGTGATTCTGGTCATCCACTACCCCATCCGTCATGTACAGCTTTTCAACTGCAACTTGGACGATAAGTTCCCTGCTACCGCCCAGTAGCATACTGGTATGTCTGAAGTCGACTGAGATGCTCTCAAAAGTTTTCTTCAAGATCACAGATTGGATATCAGCTTCAATATGTTTTCCCACTCCAAGTCACTTTGAGTAGGCTTTATGGTACGTAGTTACAATACCATCTCACGTCAGAACATAAGGTATAATATTAACATTGCACTTGTGAATTAGGCTCAACTCATTAGCCAGCAGATCATACTTCCTTTTCTTTTCAACCTCTACTGGCTGCAGGTTATCCTGAGATGTTATTCCTACTTCAATAATTGTAATCTCATTCAATACCTTAACATGCACTACTATATCAGGCTTATTACGTTGGACATGTGTGTCCACCCTGATAGGCAAATCAACCTTGATGCAATAATAATATAATAATAATAAATTTATTATATTTAATATTTTTTTTATAATTTTTTTAATATAATAAAATACTTTGAAAATACGTTTTCATGAATAAATATTTTATCTAGCTATGTAAATTATCTTATTATTATCGCGTTAATAAGCATTTTTAAATTAGCATTAGGTATACCTATACCTAATTTGTTTTAGTTTAGAATAGATTGACGGTGACAAGTCCTTGCAAGTTGGTAGGCAAACACGCGGTTCATGCAATTTAACATGTTTCAACAAGAATATGGGAGCTTGAAATGACTTGTTTACGGAGCAAGTGCGCCGGCATCGCAAACATACAAGTTAATGCGTACACCAAATCAAATCTATAAAAGCGATAGCTCTAGGAATGTTTTATTATTTTTATGTGCTTTGCCGTGATAAATAGTCATGAGTGATAAGTGTTAGAAGTCATTATAAACATTATTTTTATAACTACCTATAAATCTGTTGAGAAGTTAATTTGTATTTGAAAATGTCTGAATCTACATCTAAAAGGAAATGCTGGCAGTACAGTATTGAGTATTTGAAATATGGAGTTACGTACTCTCCTACAAACCAATCATTACCTATGTGTTTAATTTGCCGAAAAGTTTTTTCAAATGAAGCTATGAAACCTTCTAGGCTACAAGAGCATTTAAATAAAATGCATGCTGATAAGAAGAACAAAGATTTATCCTATTTTCAAGAACTGGAAAAGCAATATTTAAAACAGCCAACTATGTCAAACCTTTTTGCGTCATCTTCTAAACAAGATGATGATGGACTACGAGCCTCATATAACGTTTCATTGTTAATCGCAAAAGCAGGAAAACCACACACAATTGGTGAGGAATTAATTTTGCCGGCAGTCAAAGAGATATTAAAAACTGTTCATCATAAGACACCGTCAGATATCATCAAAAATATTTCTCTCAGTAATAATTCAGTGCAAAGAAGAATAGATGAAATGGCAAAAGACGTTGAAATATCATTATGTGATTACTTAAAGACTTGCAAATTTTCCATTCAACTCGATGAATCAACTCTACCAAATAACGAAGCTCTACTCTTATCATACGTACGATTTATAAAAGAAGAAAAAAATTCATGAAGAGTTATTATTTGCTAAAAATTTGGAATCTGATACAAAGGGATCTATATTTAATACCATGCAAAAGTTTTTTCAAGAGAAAGAAATTCCTATTTGCAATATTTTGTCTGCTGCTACTGATGGTGCTCCAGCAATGACAGGGCGTCATAAGGGTTTCATAGCACATTTGAAACAAGCAGTACCAAATGTACTCGCTGTACATTGTATTATTCATCATCAGCATTTGGTTGCAAAAAATTTGAATGAACGTCTGCATACGTCGCTCCATTATGTTATTAAAGCAATCAATAAGATTAGAAGCAATTCATTGAATGACCGATTATTTGGTAAGCTTTGTAATGAAAATGATGAAGATTACAATCGCTTGCTGCTGCACACAGAAGTACGTTGGCTTTCTAAAGGTGTTTGTCTGAATCGTTTTTTCAATCTATTTGACTCAGTACTGGACTTTCTTGAAGACAGAGACAAAAAATTGCACGAAAACCTGATTACATCAAAAAATGACATTGCTTATTTGACAGACCTGTTTAAAATATTTAATCAAGTTAATTTACAATTGCAAGGTGATGAGTTGAATTTAATTAAAACAAAAAAACGTCATAGCTGCTTTTGCGGGAAAACTTCTATTCAAACGAAATCTAGGTAGAGGTGAATACAACCACTTTCCCACATTATCAGCAGTCTCTGCAAAACCGGAAGATTTACTTACTTACTGCCAACACTTGGAAGTTCTTCATGTTGATTTTACAGAGCGTTTTCAAGATATTTTAAACATGAATATACCGAGTTGGGTTTTAGATCCTTTCGCAAACACAGATACTGAAGAATCATCAAATTTGGGAGAGGAACTCTTACAACTCACGACTAACGAAGAACTCAGTAAAATTCAAACATGGATACCAAGAGTTCTGGCTTCAAAAATCAATACCAGTTCTCTACCCTGGATTGTGGGCAATAGTACAGAAGTTTTTAATCGCATTTCCTTCGTCCTATATGGTTGAGCATGGATTCAGTGCAGTAGCTAATTTACTGTCAAAGAAGAGGAACAGACTACACATCACTGAATGTGGCGATCTGAGATTAATGTTAACGAAATTGGAACCAGACCTTAACAAATTGTTAACACTCCACCAATCTCAACCATCTCATTAATATTTTTTATTTATTATTAATTTTGTGTTTATCTCATTATTTTTTATTTCTTATTGATTCTGTGTTTATTTTTAAAATTTTAATAAACAATTTTAGTGTAAATTTGGTTGTTGTTTTATTAATTTCTGCTTTATGATTTTTAATAGATAAATAAACAGATAAATTAGGTACAGATAATATGCAACAATATTTTAATATTTCATATAAAATTACTTATTATGGACTAGGGGGGCGTTGAAATTTTTGTTCTCTTCTAAAGGGGGCGATGGTGCAGAAAAGGTTGGGAATCACTGGTGTAAACTATATACATATATAGGCAGCAATTGAAAGCACTGGGAATTTTCCTTGCATATAACATACTATGGTAAAAAGTGGCAATTTTACCTTTTACTAGGTGTGATAATAATTAAATTATTTAATTTACCTTGACTTGCACTGCAATTTAATTTCATATAGAAAAATGCATTTTACTTTTAAATAATATCCATTTAAAATATATAATTGTTTAAATAATGCCATAAATGTTTTCTAGATATCTGTTTGAAAATTAAAACAGTCTCCACAAAGAAATGCAGGGGCAAACTTATATCTGCTGATAGAGTTAAATGTAAACAGTAGATAAAAATACTAAAATTTAAGATCTTAAAAAAATACAAAATGCAATTTTACATGTTTAATTCAAAAACTTTCTCGTAATATTTACATTTACAGCAGAAAACATATTCAAAATACCTCACCTGGATATTGTTCTGGATTAACTTCAGCCAAAGTGAGATGATGTCGATGCAAAATATCCTGAAAATATTTCAAACATATTAGCATTATATCAGGCCTTCACATCTTACATAATAGCCATATCCGTGTAGCTGCACACTACGCATAAGGACTTCCATCATGACTATAAAGTTAGTGAGATATTTGAAATTTTACAGTATATCAGTGGCATAGCCAGAAAAATGTAATTGGGGAAGTGCAAAGCTAATGGACAAATGCCTGATTCTTTTGTGGCTGCCTTGGAAAATATAGGCAGAACTGCCAATCTTAACAGAGTGAAAATTGTGAGTTCAAAGAATGAAAACTGGGAGCAATTTATGAGCCATTATGCAATCTAATAAATTCCAGTATTTGGAGTAAATCTAGGCAATATATTAATTACTAATACATGAACACAATGATTATTGATTACTAATTATTAGCTAGTTCAAAGAATGAAAACTGGGAGCAATTTATGAGCCATTATGCAATCTAATAAATTCCAGTATTTGGAGTAAATCTAGGCAATATATTAATTACTAATACATGAACACAATGATTATTGATTACTAATTATTAGCTAGTTCAAAGAATGAAAACTGGGAGCAATTTATGAGCCATTATGCAATCTAATAAATTCCAGTATTTGGAGTAAATCTAGGCAATATATTAATTACTAATACATGAATACATAATGATTATTGATTACTAATTATTAGCTATTAGGTTGAATCTATATATATAAAATATCCAAGCCACCCATAGCTGTCCCAGCTGGGTCAGCGTTGAGATTTATCTCCGCAAAATTCCCCGCCCTGCCCACGGTCAGCAGGGGACACCAATGGGCTTGGAAAGGTCGCCGTCCGTCAGATGGGACGTTAAGCCGTGGCCCCATGTGCGGGAGAGCCATACCCTGTGCACGTTAAAGAACACGCTGGATGGCCTTGACGGGAGGCTACCATCTGTCTCCCAACAGCTGTTCCAGTGGGTCCCCTCCCCCAACCTTCTCTGAGCCTTCGGGGTCCATGTGACCTGGCCATTTAGCCCATGGTGTGCAAAAAAGTGCCGCTCAGAGGTAAAACAACCCAACCCATAGCTGCTCCCCATAAATCATACACTGCTATAAGCTGTAGCAGTTATGTTGAAAACTGGCAATATATATTTCTCTTTAATTTCATTTTATGTCACTGGGGAAAATGTTCCAGCTGAAACCTGCACTGATTATCTCTGCTGGCCCTCCACCAGTTGCAATAACAGATTTCAATGCTCATAACCCTTTGTGGGGAGCTGACATCACAAATAATAGAAGCAGAACTTTAGAAAAAATAATTGAAGACTTCAATTAAATACTCCTTAATGACATGAAACCAACATTTTAGAATATGAATCATTAATTGATTTAACTTTGGTGGATTCAAGTTTGGGCTCTAAATTATCTTGCACAACTTTAAATGATACCTTCAGCAGTGACCACTTTTCTATTATAATAGAAGGTTTTATTAAAAATCAAGCATGCAGTTCTATTAAAATAACAAACTGGGATAATTTCAGAAATGTTCTTAATCAGGAACTTAGTTATTAAAGACTTCCAACTGTTTCTGCTATAACCAATAAAATTAAAAAAGCTAAGCTTGATAGTTCCACTGAAATTGAAATCCCCAAAAACTTAAAATATAAAGTAGAACAAATCAATACAGCTCTCAGGGGAAGAGCAGAAAGGAGAGCAAATAAACCCAGAAGACTTGGCCATATAATATATTACAAAAAGATAAATGCCTTAATGAAAAAAGGAATAAAGGAAGCCAAAAGAAAGGAATGGGACAATTTTTGTTGCAATATTAATTTTTTTACTTCCAACTACAAAGATATGGAAAATGATCAAGTCGATTGGGAAACAAGTCACACTCTTAGCAAAAAATTGAAGACTTTTGCAAAGTTTTTTGCTCCACAGAAATCACTTCTTTCCTCCAGAGTTTAATCTGAATCAAATTGTAGTAGAATGAGAACTTCAGAAGCATGAAAAATTGAACCCAAATGCTGCTAAAATATATTGACATCATCTTCAGTATGAATGAAATTACTCTTGCATTGAAAAAATGTGAAACATCTGCTTCGCCAGGACCAGATGAAATAACATATAAAATGTTAAAAAAAAAACTTACTGAATCGCAAATTAAACTTTTGCTAACATCGTTTAATGAACTGTAGGTTAAAAGGACATTCCCACAAGACTGGAAAACTACATACATTGTCCTTATTCTGAAGCCAAATAAGGAAGAGAAAGATCTATCTTCTTTCAGACCAATTACTCTGAGCTCTTGTGTAGGAAAACTGCTGGAGGACATGGTGAATAGGAGACTAAACTGGATTATAGAATCACATAATTAACTTCATTATACGTTTCTAGTTTCAGGAGAGGTCGGAGCTCAATAGACAACGTCATTGATTTAGTCTCGGATATACAAGCAGGATTGAACATTAGAAACAGTACTATCCTCACTATATTTCTTGACATGAAAAAAAGCCTATGATTCAGTGTGGATCAGAGGACTACTGTATACAATTTTAAAATTGAAAATTACAGGAAACATATTTGCATACTTAAATCATTTGCTAACCAACAGAAAAGTTATGTAAAATTGAAGAATACAACTTCTGCTCCTTATCCTTTAGAGCAGTAGTCCTCAACCTTTCATGCTTCATGTACCCCCTGGAAATATGTACGTAACTGGTGTATGCTTGTATAGATAGATAAAACTATAGTTATAGTATAACAATGGGAATAAAACATATATAATATATACACATTAAATTTTGTATTCAGAAATTATATATATACGTCGATAAACACAAAAAATGACAAACAATTTAACAAATCTTATAAAATTATAAATATTTTACTGGGTAATCGACTTTGAGCTCTCAAAGCATACCCCAAAAAAAATTGGGATAATACCCCAAAAAGGAGTGCTTAGTCCAATACTCTTCAATCTGTTTTTACACGATTTTTCTGATATTTTACCAAAAAATGTGAGACTATGCAGATGACATTGTGATTTGGTACACTGGCAGAAGCATATTCAGAATCCAGTCGGTGCTACAATTGGCTTTTAATGAGACTGTTAAATATTTTGACTCATGGGGACTGGAAATATCCAAAGAAAAGACTGTAGTAATGCCCTTTAGTAGCTATCGACGATTTCCAGATATTTCTATTAATTTACAAGAAACGTTCCCTGCAGGTTGTGAAAGAACACTTATTTAGGAATCCTACTGGACTCTGAACACAAATGGAACTCCTATATTCGTCAACTGATCTCCACTTCTAAACCTATTATTAACATGTTAAGATGAATTGGGTCCAGTAAGAATGGAGCATCGCCTCGTCAGATGATCTATCTTTACAGATCGATTTTAATATCAACATTAGAATATAGGGGTTTCCTACTGGATAGTGCTAGCCCTTCCCTTGTTAAAAAGCTAGAAACTATTCAAAACCAAGCTCTAAGAATCTGCTTGGGCCAGTTAAGTCTTTGTCCATCTATTTCTCTGAATGCTGAGGCTAGTATTACACCTCTTTCCATCAGAAGACCTTATGTGCTGTTTTCACACTTCTCAAGATTGCTCTTCAAACAAGAATATCACTCGGTGACTGATAAAATCTTTTATGGATTAGGAAAGAAGATCAGTGATGTAACTACTTCCATCTGCTGATATCCCCTCTTTGATTTGATTTCAGCACAAAGTTATGAGGTAGACAAACTTTCTGAAAAATCTCCTTGGGCCTTCAACAATTTGATTGCTTTGTTTCCATTCCAGGTTTCACATCTAAAAAAGAACTTGAAAGCTCAGTTCAAAAGATTATTGCTCAGGAGCTCATAGAACAAAAATATGAAAATCATATTAAGATTTTCTCTGGTGGATCTTTAAACAAGCTAACACAAAGAGCTGGAGTGGCATTCTGGGTCTCAGAAATATCTCACTTTGAAGCTATTAGGTTGTAAGGTGCCTCAGAAATTATGACTACTTAGTTGATTGCAATTGAAATGGCTCCAAAGTGGTGTTTTAAACAACCAAAGTCTAATTTTGTGGTACTTACAGAGAGTAGCCTCATCTTTGTTATTTCTCCAGGAAGACCATGTCAACCCAAGAATAATTGGATTGACAATTTTTCCAAAACATCCTTGAAAAATTATCCACAATTACTTTGCAATGGATCCCTGGACACGTAGGTGTCCAGGGAAACAAAATTGCTGATTTTTTTAGCAAAGTTAGCCCTTAACAATGGAAAATACCTCCAGTTGCAAAAAGGTAATTTATATGTTTCTAAATTAAATAAAGAAAACCTAAAGGAGAACTTTATACATCACTTCCAAGTCATCACTGAAAGAAAGATCAATCATCAACAATTAGTAGGGGACAAGATCCTTCCACTAAATGATCTGCACCTTTCAAGAAGAAATTTTGTGTGCATCACCAGACTCAGAACAAGTGCATCACTCTTGAATGACTCACTTTTCAAGATGAGAAAAGCTCTTTCCCCCAATTGCCAAACATGCAATATAAAGGAAATGGTGATTCATGTTTTGCTGAATTGTACTGCTTACTTGATCCAGAGAAACAACTTAATACCAAGATTAAAAAAAGAGAACATCTTTGAACTAAGTATGCACAGTTTACTTGGACAAGAGGATCTGACTAAGCGCACAGTTTGCTACAATGAAACAATCAAATTTTTACATGATGCGAATCTTTTCTACAGGATTTAAGAATTTTTTATCAAGGTTTTGCAATATAAACTTCATCAGCTTCTTGGCATTATCCAACCTTGCCATCTGGAGGAGAGGGTCGAAAGACTCGAACATATCCAGGGGAAACATTTATTTTTGATTAATGATGATGGTGACCATAGCTGCTGCAAGATACCACTTCCCTTGCTGCAAGGTGAGAGTCATAATTGGCAGTCCAAGCATTTTCTCAAAAAGAAACAGGCAATCATCATCCTACATATCAGATGCTTTAAAATTTAAAGACACAGTGCTAATTTTAATTAAAATTTACTTCACAAATTCACTGTTTAAAAACAATTGCTCTCAGAAGCATCAGTAAGCATCATTCATTCAATCATTTATTCAAATGATACAAAGCATCTGTTTTGCAGGTCATTTGTCTAATCTTTTATATAACTAACATGAATATGAATAAAGACTGCTAGATTATTATGAAATATTATTATTGTTATTTTTTTCCCTGTGTTATTATTTTATGCAACATTTAGGTTAGTTGATTATTAATGATAAATGATGCTTACAGATTGTTAGTTACTAATTATTAAGAATTAACTTTCCATAAAATCAAACAGTATGCATGCCACAAGACTTGGGTCATGCACCTGCAAAAGAGCTGTCTTTGCTGCAGTCTTCCATCACTTTACAAGCCTTGATTCACAACAGGTGAACCCGAAATAGGCCTTCATATTCAAACAATCAAGAGTTTAGCGACTGTCATTTTAAGCACTAATTAACTGATTGCATAGCCTAGTTGTAGCTTGTAACCACTTGCACCTGCCTTGATGGTTTTATTGCCTTACATATTTTCTTTAGTAATTCCTGCATGCTGATTCTAAACATTTTATCCAGTTTTTGCTGTTACATACAGAAGTTTCACAAAACATCATGTTTATTGTTAAAATAAGTGAGTCATTTTAATTGGTACTGGATTGCATTTCATTGTGCTTTAAATGTTGAAAACCAAATATATTTCCCTAGAACGACTGCAATGCAGCAGTGTTCTCAATAAATGAAGGATTTCTCACCTCCAACCTGATGTGATAGGGAGGAGATCGAGTTGATCTGATAGGCATGTGATGAATTCAGGCATGTCATTGGGTGAGATGATATCATTTCTTCCTAATTCTCTATATAAAATTCCTTATAGAATATACAGGGTGTTTCAAATTTGTCTATAAATGTATGTCTGCTGATCTAACCCTTCGGTGCTAGAGGACACTGTTTTGCGGCACTGCAATTGGCTAGAGGGGCAAAATGGAAATGAAGAATGGACTTGTGTTTGCTGTCAGCATTCATAAATCAGACACATTATGTGTAACATATAGTGTTTCACGACTGCTGAGATAGCTGACACGCATCTGGTGTACGGGGCTGCAAAATGGAAACTTCTTTAAAATAAGTAAATAAATAAAAATAAATACCCCCTCAAGCAGCTGCTTGCCACAGAGGTCTGACAGGAGCCTGTCAGTTTATATGCCAAAGTAGAAGATCTGAGAGGATGGCAGGTCCTCAGCAGAAAAACAACACACACAACCATGCCTTATCCGGGGCTCGAACCCAGGTCCCTTAGATCAATAGCCAAGCGCACTAACCACTCAGCCATGGGACGGCGCAAAATAAGTAAAGAAACAATTTATCATGTATAAGAATTAAACCAAATGGAAATGGAAGAGCTGGTGTGAGGTTGTATCGATATCACTTCCCAAACAGAAGTGTGCCAAACCACCAAACATTTGCACGTTTGCACCAGCAACTGCAAGAAACTGGAACATTCCATGCAAACATGCACGACACTGGTCAGGAGAGAACCATGTGCACTCCTGACATGGAGAAGAGATCCTACGGTGGAATGAGGACAACCCAGCCACAAACACACGAGCTGTTGCACATAGCCTCGGTGTGAACCACACCCTAGTGTGGAGAGTGTTACACAAGCAGCAGTTGCATCCATTTCATCATCAGAGTTCTGACATTGCAACCTCAGGATTACCCTCTTTGTGTGAAATTTGTGCACTGGTTTCTGTAGCAGATAGTGGTGCAGCTTGATTTTACGGATCATGTGCTGTTCTCAGATGAAGTCTCTTTCACATGTGAGAGTATGTTTAACGTGCACAATTCTCACATTTGAGTGCACGAAAATCCACATGGCACAATGGTACATGTTCATCAACAACGGTTCACCGTCAATGTTTGGGCTGGTATTGTCCAACATCTCCCTGACTCAACAGGCAGATTTATCAGGTATTTCTTGAAGAAATGTTGCCAGGACTGCTGGAAGATATTCCCATGGCTATTCCCAGACGAATGTGGTTTCAACACAACAGGCCACCAGCACACTTCAGCAATGATGTGCAGGATTATCTGAATGGCACTTTTGGGGGCCAATGGACAGGCCAGGGTGGACCCATTACCTGAACACCAAGATTGCCCAATTTAACATGTATCGATTTCTCCTCTAAGGACACATGAAGAACCTCGTGTACGAAACTCATTGACTCAGATGAAGATCTTGTCACAAGAATCGCTGTCACTGCTGCAACTGTTTGCAAAATTCCAGGAATCTTTCAGCATGTACAGCAATCAATGCTTCGACATTGTCATGCATGCAATACTGTTACTGGTCACAACTTTGAGCACCTTCTTTAAATAAACATGTTGTTCACACTTGTTTCCATTCATTTATGTACCAGCTCCACCGATATTTCTGTCAGTGCCCTCTAGCACCGAAAGGTTACATCAGTGGACATACATTCATAGATGAAAAAGGGTTGTCTTGGTGTTCTCTATCTCCCATTGAAATGTGTACAGAGAGTTTTGAAACAACCTGTAAAAGTGAGATACCCCTCCCCCCCAAGAGGGGGCCACCTTGTCGTGGTGTGTGTGTGTGTGCGGGGGGGGGGGCTTGAGAACCCATTGAGGTCGAAGGCTCTGCTGACTGGTTTGGGCCCCAGTTGGACAGGCTAAGACCTCCATCTCAGAAGTTGAGGGCCCTGCTGATTGATTTGGTCTGGTCATGTTGGACAGGGCCCCAACAGTCATGCCCGACTAAGAGTTCCCACCATGGGAGCCGAGGCAACTTGGATCTATATATCCTTGTTTGTGGCTAACTGGGGCGCAGATTAAATTTAGGTTTTGACCGATGGATGAGCTTTACTCCTATAGTACTGCTCGCCATTAGGTAGTCGGAGATGAGCTGTATCTATATGGTACTGTCTTGCCCCTGACCATAGTTAGTGGTGAATATGGCATTTCCCTATACTGGTAGTGTTTTAGGCGGAACTAGTGGGTCTTGTCTCATATATATATTGTATAAGTGAGATATAAGTATACTTGGAGAGCATTAATGTGTAGATGAGCCCACAGTCAGTACAGATTAAGAAGCAGGGACAGAGACACACCTTTACTGCAGTCAAAGAGCTAAAATGGAAATAATTCTTCCACTCTCCTTTCAGGAAAAATTTGATGATGACAGGATGATTTGTAAAATTTGATGCACATTTGTCTTTTAAAAAAAGGGGGGGGGGTAAAAATGAACTAAGGCAAAAATTCAGATTTTCAACTATTATTTCATATTTTCAATCAAAATTAAGATAAAAGTCTGAAAATATCTGAGCAGTTTTCAGCTCTATATATGATATTCAAATGCTAAAGGAGGGAGTTATAACATAACCCCCCCCCCCCCTCCACCTTGGAAACAACACTGCACTGCTGGCTGTAGCATATATTTTAAAAATGTGCTAAAATATATCATGTAATAATATAAAAAATAAATACCCCCTCAAGCAGCTGCTTGCCACAGAGATTTGACAGGAGCCTGTCAGTTTATATGCCATAGTAGAAGGGTCTATGAGGATGGCAGGCCCTCAGCAGAAAAACGACACAAACAGCCATGCCTTACCCGGGGCTCGAACCCAGGTCCCTTAGATCAGTAGCCAAGCGTGCTAACCACTCGGCCATGGGACAGCTATATCATGTATAAGAAGAAATAATGAAAGTTACTTTAGTATGTTCACATTGGTTATAGTGCCTCTTGCTCACTTAAAACTACTTAATAACATGCATTACATTTTCTTTCAAAAGTATTACTCTGTTACAGATAAAGATTACACACAATTTTTTCAGTGCTTGTGAAGTTAATGCAAAAAATCACAAGTAAAAGAAACACAATTTCAGACCATCTCATTTAGTCCCATTACTATGGAGGAGATGGCAACATCCCAAAGTGTAAAAATTATGGGCAAGAGTAAGTTACAGTAAGTTGACAATATGCACCATAATTTCAAAATAAGTGTTTAAAATTCTTTCTTTACTTACCATAATGATAATATGATATAGTACAGAGTGGCCATTATTATTCATGGGTATGTTCCTGAAAATTGCCACAAATAGCAAATCCATGAAACTAAAGACCTATGGAAAATGTAGTATGTAATGTAAATGTAGTATGGGAAATGTGGTAATGACCAACATTGTATAGTATGTAGGTCATTTCAAAAGCAATGTACATATATTATTATATACATACAACACAAATGAATGATGTGATATGTGTCAAAAGTCTTTCAATGTAGTCTCCCTGCATTTCAACTGCAGCTTTCCAGCGTTTGGGAAGGTCTACAATTCCCATCAGTTGTCCACTTTTGTTGAGATGGCAGATGAATTGGGTAACGGAGGAAGATAGCTCATCCACACAAGAACATTGAATGCATGGGCAGTTGCAGCTTGGGGAACAAATCAAAGTCTGGTGGACTCAAATCTGGCCTGTAGGGTGCATGAGGCAGGACTCCCTGTTGTACTTTGTCAACAAATTAGTGCCTTCCCAACAACATGTGATCTTGTGTTGTCATGGAGAATCAGCACTCCATGTTGCAGACTGTCAGGTTAGTTGCTGTGCATTTTTCAGTGCACCTTTTAGAGAAAATCATGGTATATACTGTGTTGTGACAGTACTGCCAGTACATACTCTATCTGCCATGATGACACTAGTGTAATCGTACGTTAAGATCATCATTTACTTCACTTTTGACATTCCTCATCCCCAGTTTTTGGGCCTGGGGGAAGAAGGACTTCTCCACTGACTGGACCGAGATTTCAGTTCAGGTTTAAAATCCTTAATTCAAGTTTCATCAATAGCAACAATTTGATGCAGAAAATTCTCCCCTTCATTGGCAAATCATTGCAACAGCTGCTGTGCATTTTCCAGATGTCAGTTTTTGTGCATCACTAAATGCATGCAGAACCCACTGTTTCTTCAACATTTGGTCAAAATGCGAAATACAGATGTGGGTAAGATTCCAGTACCTGCTGCAATCTTCTCGCAAGTGACTCAATGGCCTCCTTCGAGGAACTGGACAAGTTGACAGACCTGTCATCTGTGGCAATCTTCTGCCTCCTTGACTTTCAGTTCCTCATAAAAACATGCTGCCCAGTGAGAAAACAGTGCTTCAGTATACTGTTTGTTCACCACAAACTTCCATCAGTGCAGTGTGAATGTCTGTTGGATTTTCCTGACTTAAAGTTTTAATCTAATGTACAACCCCTCTGATCTTCCCACATAAAGTTTTAGTCTTTATGTTAGATGGCTGATCTTCACATGTAACAGTACATGAAACCTCTGCAAGCACTATTTTCAGTGAAAGCTATTCTGAAATATGATGTGCTACAATGCAAAACATATCACCTTCACCTTTCTCTCCTTCTTGTCTGCAACTGCTTCAATGACTGTGGTGACTGCATCATTCATACTGGAATGTTGCCACATGTGCATTACTTTTGAAGTGGCCTACATATTTTAAAATATGAAAAGTTTATTTCACTGCATATCTCAACCTACTTTATACTAAACAGGTTGAAAAAAAAGAAAGTTTCTATGTGTAAACAGTAATGCTTAAAACGAAAATAAAACTTGATATGATGATGGTGTTGGTGATTATGTTACAAGGAGTTAGCAGGTTGAGAGTCCCAGTTCAGGGCCCTCAAGGATTTATAGAGACCTCTGAAAGTCTACAGAGGGATGTGGAAAAGTGTTGACACTGTGATGTTAGCAGGCTTAGAATGACACTATTAAAGTTTTTAAGTAGAGCAAGGATTTTTCATTGTAAATCTCATGAGCTATTACATTTTGTGAGATCTGAAAAGACTTGCAGTCTATATTAGAAAATTATTCCACAGTTGTTACTTTCTGTGATGGTTTACCATTCACTTTTATGTTACCTTAACCAGTTTTAATTTATTTATGCTATAATTATTATTTTGAGGCACTTCTTTCATTTGAATCATCATTTCTCTCTGTCTCTAGTGTTGCTGACCGCACAACTCCATTTTGATTATGCCGCTAACTGCACCAAGCAAGGTCACAGTGTAATGCTCCAAAGGAATGAAATACTTTTAAAGTTTGGACCCTTTGTCTGATCCAATTATTTTTATGCCCTGGGAGTCGGGTGCCAGGCAATAATTAACAAATTGCCAAAAAAAAATAAATAAAGTTAAATTAGGGTTCGAAATACCAGCGAGCGTTTATGAGTAAGAATTCAAAAAATATTAAATGATTGTCAAAATGTAAAAGGTAATTTCTAATCAAACAATTAACGTTGCTCAAGAGAAAAAATTAGAAAGATTCAAAAGGTTTAAATAACAAACAAATTTTATTTCCAAAAATCACTCACCAAAACTTCAATGAAAAAGATACATCATTTCTCAACTCTGACTATACACACTGCACTAACTGTGCTACTCACTACTCTGTGCTCACTACCACTTACTGTCTTCTGTCTACCTGTGCTACTGTGACATGTCACCAGACTATAACAAGAGATACAAAGCCCGCACGTCATGTTGCACGCCGGGAAAGACATTTGCATAAATTGACGAGCGACGCAAGCTATGATGCAAGAGGGGGCGTGTCCTTGTGCAAGCGCTTTAGCGGGTGACAGTCGGTTTCCAAGAGTTAGGAGTTGTGCATGCGCAACTCCTAACTCTTGGAAACGAGCGCTGTGATGCCGAAAAGGAAATAAAAATCCCCAAAATGATAAATATAACGTAAATTAAGCAAAACTGGTTAAGGTAAAGTAAAAGTGAACGAGGGGGCATCACAACAGCTGCTTACATCATCATTGCCCGATCACTGTATGCAAATGTGGCTTCAAGCATGATGTTGGCACATCCACACATTGCTTTAAGCCAGAGTGTGAAGCTGAGAACAGTCAGTTGAAACACAGCAGTGGAGGTGGGTGAGTTGGTATGGAGGTGGAGGAGAGATGTGTGTAGGTGGAAACATTTAATCTTGCGCACCATGTTGATGAATGATTTAACGGAGTCGTCTTATAGAAGCTTTATTTGGTGAGTCAATAATCCAATATTCTTAATTTTTATAAAATTGTATCTGTCTTAATTTGTATTCTAATTATTTTTTTTTCTCGAGCAGAGATTTGTTTTAGTGATACTGATTTAAAGATTATTTTGGGACAATCATTAATTTCTTTCTGATTTTATGCTCATTTAAAAAGGAACCCTTGTTTAATTTTTAGCAAGATTAATTGCCTGGAGCCCAAAACCAGCTATCCGGCAAATAAAATAACATACTTTGGATGTTACAACAATGTTATTATTTGTGTAAGTAATAAACATCAAGTATTTATTTAATAACAATAATATGTCCAAATTTCAGCTGCACAAACTGTGAAAAGGGAATGCAAGAAAGATAAATATTTCTTTCAAATGCACAATTTGCATCAAATTTTTGTTTTTTATTCTGAAATATTTATGCCTGACTGACTGGATCAATCACCAGAACATTTATTTTCCATTCAAATTGTAATGCCCCCTCATTCACTTTTACTTTACCTTAACCAGTTTTGCTTAATTTACATTATATTTATCTTTTGGGGATTTTAATTTCATTTTTGGCATCACAGCGCTCGTTTCCAAGAGTACAGGAGTCGCGCATGCGCAACTCCGAACTTTCGATTGTCATATTCCCTGTTGTGTCATAGATTGCGTGCTCGTCATTTTATGCAAATGTCTTTACCAGTGCAACAGCCACGTTTTGCCAAGCCTGTATGCTTGTTATAACTATGACATGTAGTCACAGTAGTGAGAGTAGAATTCATGAATCAAACTTTGAATGTACGGTTCCATTTTTTGTTCCGTCAGAAGCAAGTGATAGAACAGAGTATTATCAACTGCCACAATGATGAGTTGGCAATTCATCCATTATTAACTATAGTCCTTATGTTAATTGGCCTTTACATGAGATATTGGAACGTCAGTCATCGTGAACATCTGTCAAGTCCTTGGAAGAGCATTTCTGTTTACATGAAGTGCCCGGCAACAAAAAGGTGGTTTTAGCAGTATCTTATCTAATTGGATGTGCTAAGCAATGGTGGAATAACGTAGGATGTCGTCATAGAATTGAATTTTGGGAAGAGTTTAAAAGCGAAATCATGGAGATATATCCAGCTTATAATGATTTTACAGAACTAGCTACAGAGTTGTTTTCACGACGACAAAGGGAAAGAGATGACACAGAAAAATTTATCTGGGGTACAGTAGAGTTATACCAGCTGTACGATGCTGATGCCGCCGAAATTAATATTATAAATTGCATATTGCCTCAATTGCTTTTGCCCATTAGAGAATTTTAGAAGTATGAAATGTAAACTAAATTTCAGATTTAGTCAAATTGGCTTGGCAATATACTGCAAGAAGAGAATCTGCAGCAACTGCATTAACCCAACAATGGATGCAATCCCCGCCAAAGCAGCGCTATCAGGTTGAGTCTCGTAAAATGATTCCTGCACGACCGGAAGTTACACGATCCCAACAATTTGCGGCAAATGCGCCTAGAACGATGCAGAACGAATGAAGCAGAGAATTTGTTCCACATCAAGCTTCGAACAATGACACTAGACCTAAAACTTATTTTAAAAACAATAGAGAAACTTTCAGATGTAATTTTTGTGGCCGTCTAGTGCACATAGAGCAATATTCTATAGAAAAAATGGCAACTCGGGAAACTAAAGGTAGAATCTTTGAAGCGAGAGGCCAAAATTCCTCAAGAAAAGCCCTCTCATGAATTAAGTCTTGCTACTGTGGGAATACATAATGTTATACATTTACCTTTTGTGAAGCTTTATCACGACAAGACCAAATTCATAGCTCGCATTGACACAGGAGCTGATGTTACATGTCTACATAAGAAAGTATGCGATAAAATTCAGAAAAGTTGTGAACTGAAATTGCAGCCGTCGTCCGGTGGACCTCTGATCTTAGCTTGTGCTTCCAAGCAGTGTTTTACGCAAGGAACTGTTGAGTTACCTATCACTTTAAATAATGTGGAGATAAGACTTGAATTTTTAGTAATAAGTGAATTATTATATGACCCTTTGATAGGAACAGATGCGATACGAAAACACTTGATTTAATTTGATTTTGCTAATAATACTATTTCACTGAAAGCAACAATGAAAGAAAAACTTGATATCGATCAGATAAAATCGGATATTAGAAAACATGCTGACAGCGCTCATTTAGATATAGCGAGAGAGTTAAGTTAGAAGCTCTGCTCAATGCTAATTACGAACTTTTTAACAACAAGCATGGCAGATGTCAGATTTTGGATCATATCGACACAGGCAATACTATATTTTAGATCATATCGACATAGGCCTGTTTATAGCAAACCATATAATTATCCTCCCAGTAAAGAAGAAATAGTTTCAATGCAAATTAAAGAAATGTTAAAGGATGGGATAACAGAACCAAGTTTTAGCCCTTGGGCTTCACCGATCATCCTCGTTAAAAAGAAAACTGGTGATCTGAAATTTTGCGTGGACTATCGAAAACTAAATGCTGTTACAGTCCCCGACAGATATCCACTACCTATTATTCAGAATCTACTAACACAACTGGCTGCCAAGAAATTTATTAGCACACTAGATTTGTCTTCAGGATATTGGCAGGTGTCTGTATATCCACCAGATCGGCCCAAACAGCTTTCCTCACAAAAAGATGGATTATTCCAATTTCGTTGCTTACCACTTGGTTTATCCGGAGCACCCACCATGTTTCAACATCTTATGCCCATAGTTCTGGGGTGAAGTATACTTAGACGACATAGTTATTTTTTCTGCTGATTTTTCAGAGCATCTACAAGATTTAAATTTGTTATTTGCAAGGTTAAAATAAGCTGCACTAACCATAAAATTATCCAAATGCACATTTCTCCGAGAGGACGTTCAATACCTTGGTTTCAATGTTAATGCAGATGGAGTAAGAACGTTACCTAATAAGGTCAAAGTCATAGAACGATTTCCCACACCACACAATTCGAAACAACTTAGTAGATTTCTAGGAATGTGTGGTTGGTACCGACAATTTGTTCCTAATTTGGCCGAACCTTTATGTGAATTACACCGAAAGCGAAAACAGCTCCACTGGACACCTAGTTTGCGACACAGCATTTCAGACCTTAAAAGACGCATTGTGTCATGCTCCTGTGTTGGCCTTGCTGCAGTTAGGCAAATCTTTTAACATCTACACTGATGCTTCTGATGTCAGTCTGGATGCTGTGCTGAGCCAAGTACAGAATGACAATTGCGAACACGTTATCATTTATGCCAGTTGCAGTTTGAGTCACACTGAAAGAAACTATACAGTGACTGAAAAAGAATGTCTAACCGTAATATGGGCTCTAGAAAATTTTAAAGTACAATTAGACACGTCCGACATTACTATTTTTACTGACCATGCTGCTTTACAATGGTTGCAGATATCCACCAATCTAACAGGTCGTCTAATGCGCTGGGCATTATGCCTACAAGAATTCAATTTCAAGGTTGAGCATCGAAAGGGAAGTGCACATCAGTTACCAGATGCATTATCCCGTGCTCCCATGTGGCCCGCAGAAGTTATGCCAGAGCTCAAAGATAAGCCTTTTGCTCCCTCACTCGCCACAACAGTTCCCATCGAATACAAGGAAAAACAAAAAGATTTAGAATATAGAAACATATACCATTATTTGAAAACTGATGAATTTCCTCTAGATCCTAGTTTAGCTTCAAGTATTGTTGGAAGAGCCAGACATTTTAGATTAATTAATGATATTTTGTACTATTGCAGATGACTGAGTCAAACAGGCAGTTATCATCCTCCTCCTCCTCAAGCAGCCATGGGCTACGGAGGTCCAACTTACCGTGCAGTTTAATTCTCCAAGCATATCTGTCCTGAGCAACATCTGCTTCATCTGGCCACTGCACACCAATTCTAACAAGGTCCTGTTTGACATTGTCAGTCCACCGCATCCTAGTTCTCCCCCTCCTTCTCAGATCTCTAGGATAACTGTTCATAACCTTATTCGCCAATCTATAATTATCCATATGGGTAACATGGCCAAACCAGCGGAATCTCTCTCTGCACAATATGTTCCTTAAAGCAGGTTGCAGACTCATTTGCCTAACCTCATCATCAGTTACAAAGTTAAACCACCAAATACCCAAGATACTACGTAAGCATCTAGAATCAAAAGCACCTAGTTTCCTGTTATCTTGTTTATACAGCGCCCAAGTTTCACTACCATAACTAAACCTAGAAAGACCCAAACTATTATACAGTCTAATTTTAGTCTTTAGGTGTATATGCCTATTTCTCCACACTCTTCATAGATTCTTAAAAGTCCGGCAGCAATCCCTATTCGTCTGTTAATCTCATGCCGCACATCACCAGTATCTGTTACATAGCTCCCAAGGTAATTAAACTGTGACACCTGCTCAAGACTGCAACCATTCAAATTAACTGAATCACAACCTGCCTGACCAATTTTCATCACCTTAGTTTTCTCTCTGTTTATAACCAAACCTACTCTACTACTAGTCTCATCAACAGCTCGAATGAAAGAGTTCATCTCATCAACATCATTTGCCAAAAGGGCTAAATCATCAGCATAACCAAAACAGAAATTTTAGTATCTCCAGACCATTTAAGGTAAAAATCTTTCCCTTGAAATGAGTTTCGCATGACATAATCAATAACCAAATTAAAGAGAAAAGGAGACAAAATGCACCTTTGTCGAACACCAGAAGTAATGCTAAACCAATTGCTACAAGCCTTACCAACTCTCACACACGACTCAGTGTTATTATAGAGAGCTTCCATTATGTTAAGTCAAGAGCCTTTTTGAAATCAACAAAGCTAGCAACCAAAGGTTTCTGAAACTCTAAACATTTCTCAAGAATCTGCCTAAGTGAAAATATCTGATCCACACATCCCCTACCACTTCTGAATCACATTGCTCATCACGCAATTGACTGTCAACCAGATTCTTAATTCTATTAAGCACAATCATGGAAAGAACTTTACCTGGAACAGAGAGTAGGCTGATACTCCTATAGATATCACAAGAACTGCGATCACCTTTTTTGAAAATAGGGATAACAATAGCTCTGGTAAAATACTTAGGAACCATGCCTTTATCATAAAAGATATTCAGAATTTCAGTCATCCAAGTGGTAACCGAAACATTCCCAGCTCTAAGCATTTCTGTAGTAATTTCATCTACCCCTGGGGATTTATGAAGTTGAAGTTTAGAAATAGCCAAAATAACTTCAGATTGTGTTATAGGGCCAACATTAAAGCCACCAATGCATCTATCATCATTGCAAACAATGGGAGTAAGACTAACCACATTGTTTAGAACATCACTGAAATGCTCAGTCCACCTAGCCATGACAGAATCCTCACCTTCTATAACCTTACCTTGTTTATCCTTCAATCCCTGTATACCTGTTCGTTTTCTGCCACACAAAACATTAACTATCTGGTACAGCTCTCTGCTGTTGTGCTGTCTTAATGCTTCCTCGGCTTTGTCAGCCAAGCCATCAAGCCAATGATTCTTATCAGCAGCTAACTGATCCTTTACATGTTTATTAAGCTATCTGTAATGCTTCCTATTAAGACTGGTAGGGTATTGATTAAGGACATTCCTGCAGTTCTTTCTTTATGAAATAAGCTCAAGTGCCTTATTACTCAAATAATTCTGCCTCCTCTGCTCCTTTTTCCTAAAAGAGTACTGTTAGTTTTCAAAAAAGCCCGTTTAAAATGGTCCCATTCTTCCTCAACTTCAGTAGTAAGCAAACCATGACTGTCATAATGACTAAGTAACCTATCATGGTAAGCTTTGGCTATAACAGGGTCATTCAGAGCTTCAGTATTAAAGGTAAATTTTTTAACCCTAGCACAACACTTTTAACAAGGTAATGGTCATATCCAATTTCAGCTCCCCTATATGCCCTGGTATTCCTAACAGAACTAGCCCATTTGCTGTTAATTAATATATAATCAATCATATTCTTATGCAGCCCATCAGGTGAAACCCATGTGTACTTATGTATGTCGTGATGTTTGTAATAAGTGTTAGTTATTCTGAAACCATTGAGTTTACTTACCTGCAGGAGACGTTGTCCAATATATTCTAGTGTTAGTAGATTATTTTTCGAAATGGGTCAAAATATTTCCCTTTAGAAATGCAACAGCAACAATCATAGCAAAAAAAATTATAAATGAGTTTATATGCAGATATGGGGTACCCAAGAGTCTAGTTTTGGACAATGGGCCCCAATTCATTTCAAACGTGCTTGCTGAAGTATGTGAAACGTTTCAAATAAAACACATATATACAACTCCATATCATCCACAGTCAAATTTGACCGAAAGAATTAATCGAAATATTGGTAGGATGATAGCTGCTTACGTTGAAAATAGAGTACCTAGGATAAATATTTGCAACAGTTTTCCTTTGCTTTACGCACTTCATTACATGAAACCGCCAAATTCACGCCTTCAAGGATATTTCTTGGGAAAGAGCTGACATTTCCCTGGGCCAACCTGCATCTCCACAATCCATTGAGTTTAGAACAGAACAGCATATTAGAGCCATTTCAAAGGCACAAGATAATTAGCGAGCACAACAAAAGCAATGAGAGGATTAAAATAAAAGACGATGACATATGGAATTTAAAGTAGGTGATAAGGTCTTGATTAAAACACATAATAAGAGTGATAAAGAAAGAGGATTCATAAAGAAATTTGCACCATTATATGCTGGACCATATATTATAAGGAAGAAACTTTCTCCTCTTCTGTATGAATTGGCCAATATGACCATTAATGCCTCAGTAGGATACTTTAATATCGTAAATATCAAAAAATACAATAGTTCTATAGAATTTTCCAGATCAAAAGTAGATGCTCAACAACAAACCAAGGAGAGTTATGGCTCTGATGATGATGTTGAACCATTACCAAGCAGAAGAAAAAAAGAATAGGTTAGATTATCACCTATTACATACAACAGGACAAAGACTGATAACACCAGATTCAGCTGTTCCATCGACGTCAAGAGCGTGACGAGATATCGGCGAAACAACCAGAGCCTGCAGAGCGACAACCCTGCAGTGAAGCAGTCAACATAACAGAGATGACGTCATGAGCGAGATCATCAGCAATGGTTTCACTTGAGGGTAGCGAATGACGAAGGAAATATGTCATCGGAACCCGAACCGATTTATCGCAACAGAGTGCCAACAATGAAAATTTAAGCATATTATTATTCTTCCATTTGGCACTTAATGATTTATAAATGTTCTCTTTTCTCTGGAATAGATGAAGACGAAGAAGAATGAAGAAGCTTTATTGTGATTTATATACTTAAAAAATGTTTAATTTCTGGCTGAAACTTTGCAGTTTCAATATTTATTTTCGGAAAGGGAATTTACTGCAGTTCACGTTTATACTGCGTGAATAGAATTTTTTTTTGTATTCTTGTTCATCGAAGTTCTAGTTGTTATATTGTATTAAAGTGATTTAAAGTGTATTTTAGTAGATTTTTTCATTTCACCTGACTGAAAGCTGAAAATTATAAGTCGACATTAGGAAGTTCAGAAATTGTAAAATGTTTCTGGATATGAATGAAGAGAGTAAAAGAGAATTAGTGATTTAATATTTTTCATTTTTAAGAAATATTTTGCATTGTAAAATAACGTGCATTCCAAAGTGAATTTATGTATGCATATTCATGTAAAAAGTGATTGGCTGTAATGTTATCGTCATATATTATAAATTATTTACACATTTTTTTCTTTATTCTTAGATACAATGTATGTATATAGGTGTTTAAATCTATTCAGTGTCATCAGTGATATTTCTGTGTCAATAATGCATAATTTTTGGGATGATATTGGCAGCATTTATTTGTATATATATGAGATGACGATGATGATGAATGCAGATTTTTCTTTTTTTTGGGAGGGGGGTACCTATTCGGAGCTGTCCCCAATGGCCAAGTCTGGTGATCAAGTTGTTACCAGCATAACTCCTTTGGGAGGGGGACATTTAACTCTGAAAGGGGAGGTAGTTAATGAACTATTTTATTTCAGCTAGCTCGTGATTGCTGTGTATAGGTGAAGAATTAGCGGATGATTACACTCCCACTTGTTTGTAAAAATTTGAATTTTCTTAGCTTCTCGTGTTTGATGTAATTAGGAGGAGATAATGGTGTTCGAATACCCGTTTTTTTTTTATATTTAGGAGAAGATTTAGCTTCACAAAGGGAGTCTAGGTAGGCTGTGATATATAGAGTCTAGGTAGAATGTGATACTAGGTAGAATGTGATGATCTAGGTAGAATGTGATAATGCTAGATTTAGGAGAAGATTTAGCTTTCACATATTTTTGATTGTGGTCAGGGGATAAGCGGAAGTTATCACCCCGCTTGCAACATAATTGAATATTTTTCCTTGTCTTTAACCTTTCTAGAAGTTAAGAAAGATAGGAGTGTATTAACCCATTTTTTTTTTTGTACAGTTCAAGTTATGCCAATTTTGAGTTTGAATCAGAATGTGATACTAGGTAGGCTGATAATGCTAGTATACAGTTAACTGCCACAGCCACTGGTATATATTGACACTAGGTTAGCTGTCACACACTTTTGTTAGGAGATTTGGGAGGAGGTACCTTTGGTTGTGTTGGAAAATTGTGTCAAAGTGAGAATAGATCGTCTTATCAAAATTTGCGTAAGCATACTTTTACTTTCATTTATGTTTAACCATGTGTAAATGACACGAGATGTGTCCTTTAATTCAAAATTTGCTCGTCAAAATCTGTTAGGTCAAATTTTTGACTCCCTTTGGAAGGGGGAGTTGTGATGCCCCCTCATTCACTTTTACTTTACCTTAACAATTTTTGCTTAATTTCCGTTATATTTATTATTTTGGAGCAGTCCCGTGGCCGAGTGGTTAGCACGCTTGGCTACTGATCTAAGGGACCTGGGTTCGAGTCCCGGGTAAGGCATGAATGTGTGTGTCGTTTTTCTGCTGAGGCTCTGGAATCCTCTCAGACCTTCTACTTTGGCAAAATAAATTGACAGGCTCCTGTCAAACCTCTGTGGCAAGCAGCTGCTTGAGGGGGCATTTATTTATTTTATATTTTTTATCATTTTGGGATTTTAATTTCATTTTTGGCAGCTAGTTTGCAAGAGCACAGGAGTTGTGCATGCGCAATTTCGAACTCCTGCTGACTTCGATTGTCACCTGCTTAGGAGCACGTGTACAAGGACACGCCCCCTCTTGCATCATAGCTTGCGCGCTCGTCATTTTATGCAAATGTATTTATCAGTGCAACAGCCACATGTTGCTGAGCCTGTATGCTTGTTATAACCGTGACATGTAGTCACAGTAATGAGAGTAGTTAGTAAGAGTCAGTTGGAAGTAGTCGCAGAAATCAGTAGTTGTTGGCAGTTAGAAGAAGTTTATTAGAGTTGTGAAGAGTTGATGTTAGTCACAGAGAATTGTGGTTAGTAGCAGCGAGATAGTGATGATGTAGTCGACATCTCATTGAAGTTGGTGAGTGTTTAAAAATAATTTTTTGGAAATAAACTTGTTTGTTATAGAAACTTTTTTGGATCTTTGCTATTTTTTCTCTTGAGCAAAGTTAGTTGCTTTGATTGTAAGTTAAATTAGAATTGACAATCACTTAATTTTTGAATTCTTACTCGCTAAGTAACGCCCGCTGGTATTCGAACCCTAATCGAACTTTATTTGGCAATTTGTTAATTATTGCCTGGCGCCCAACTTTAGCTATCCGGAGCTTGAATACATATTGGATCAGACAAAGGGTCCAAAACTTTAAAAGTATTTAAATCTTAGGAGTGTTACAAAATATTAATTGTTAAAACTACTGTTTTATTCACACTTAGTGTGATAAATGAATGTTTAATACTTTAAAACCCATATCACTTGAGATTTTAGAACAGACTTGTTTGAATAATGCTATTCCTTTCTCTTTCTACCCTTTACTGGCTGTTTGGCCAATATGAGTATTAACCCTTCCAGGGCCTAGCCCGTATGTACACGTACGGAGAATGTAAGTTGCGAGTGTCGATGCCATATGCATACGGACAAAACAAAAATATATCAATTTTTTAAAAATAAAAATTTCCGTTATAATTTTTATATATATATTTTATAAAAATATATAATTTAGGCTTCAAAAATAATCTTTTGTTTTTTCATTTTATGCATATTTTATTCATTTTATGCATATTTTACTAGGTCTGTAAATGGTAGCTAGGTAGTCACTGGAAGGAGAGCTATGCACCAATCCCCTGTGATGATGCATAGAACCGGCCAGGCCTAGCACCTAATGTCCGACCCCGCCTTCTAGTGGTGCGGACCGTTAGTAACTTTCAAAAGATATACTCTCTTGTGGAAGTGAACGGAAGGGGAGGGCAGCCAGATTAGTGTGGCCTACTGATCTGGACAACTATGGCTACTTTTCTTTTTTTTTCTACCCTGCTGAGGAGTGTTAACCACACAGGGTCCTGGTGCTGACCATATAAACCTACTGGACTGGACAGATATATGGCTCTGAGCTTGATTATGGATCCTGATTTTGCTGCACTGGTGGGCTTCTGTGGAGGGAAAATCTTCCGCTGTGTTTTCTGTTTGTTTGTGGGTTGACAGCCCCAAGTGAATAGATTCACAGGATATGTTTATCAGCTGGTGGTTAATCCTGAGCAGAAGTCATCGCAGGCACCTGAACTCTTTGCTTCTATTGGCATCGTCAAATTCTACATTGGAGGAAGTCTTCCAGTGTAGATGGCTTCAGCCTTTAGTAGTGGGGGAACGGGTCTTTGCCCCATGTCTGCGATTAGGGGGCTGTTTGATATTGTCGGCATTCCCTCTCTCAATAAATATAGTTTCTTTAAACATCCCACTAACCATTTTCTCTCCATAGGTAGTTGGAATGTGAGGACTCTGCACAGAGCTTTTTCCCTTGATGTCCTCACACAAGAATTCCACTGTTATAATTTAGATATTCTCGGCTTGCAAGAGACCAGATGGACAGATAAAGGTCAGATTCTTAAAAATAATCTTAAATTTCTCTTTTCAGGGCGGGACGACAATAAGCATCACCAAGGCATGGTTCTGCTTCTCAGCAGACACGCTAGCGATGCTCTTCTAGGATATGAGTGCATTAATGAAAGGTTTCTTACAGCAAAATTTCAGACAAGCGTTAAAGACTTGAATGTTATCTGCTGTTATGCCCCCACTGAGGATGAGGATGAGAAGGATAGGTTTTATGAACAACTTCAGGATATTTTGAATTCTGTCAAGAAAGGAGATATTACCCTTGTTCTTGGTGACTTCAATGCCAAAGTTGGTACTGACTCTGACCTTTGGGGAGGAGTAATAGGCCCTTTTGGTATTGGTAGCTGCAATGGGCAACGTCTCCTACAGGTAAGTAAACTCAATGGATTCAGAATAACTAACACTTATTACAAACACCGCGACATACATAATTACACATGGGTTTCACCTGATGGGCTGCATAAGAATATGATTGATTACATATTAATTAGCAGCAAATGGGCTAGTTCTGTTAGGAATACCAGGGCATATAGGGGAGCTGAAATTGGATCTGACCATTACCTTGTTAAAAGTGTGTTGCAACTTAAACTTAAAAAGTGTTGTGCTAGGGTTAAAAAATTTACTTTTAATACTGAAGCTCTGAAAGATCCAGTTATAGCCAAAGCTTACCATGATAGGTTACTTAGTCATTATGACAGTCATGGTTTGCTTACTACTGAAGTTGAGGAAGAATGGGATCATTTTAAACAGGCTTTTTTGGACACTAACAGTACTCTTTTAGGAAAAAAGGAGCAGAAGAGTCAGAATTATCTGAGTGATAAGGCACTTGAGCTTATTTCGGAAAGAAAGAACTGCAGGAATGCACTTAATCAATACCCTACTAGTCCTAATAGAAAGCATTACAGAGACCTTAATAAACTTGTAAAGGATCAATTAGCTGCTGATAAGAATATTTGGCTTGATGGTTTGGCTGACAAAGCCGAGGAAGCAGTTAGACAGCACAACAGCAGAGAGCTGTACCAGATAGTTAATGTTTTGTGTGGCAGAAAACGGACAGGCATACAAGGATTGAAGGATAAACAAGGTAAGGTTATAGAAGGGGAGGATTCTGTCATGGCTAGGTGGGCTGAGCATTTCAGTGATGTTCTAAACAATGTAGTTAGTTCTATTCCCATTGTTTGCAATGATGATAGATGCATTGGTGGCTTTAATGTTGGCCCTCTAACACAATCTGAAGTTATTTTGGCTGTTTCTAAACTTAAACTTCATAAATACCCAGGGGTAGATGAAATTACTACGGAAATGCTTAGAGCTGGGAATGTTTCGGTTACCACTTGGATGACTGAAATTCTGAATATCTTTTATGATAAAGGCATGGTTCCTAAGGATTTTACCAGAGCTATTGTTATCCCTATTTTCAAAAAAGGTGATCGCAGTTCTTGTGATAACTATAGGGGTATCAGCCTACTCTCTGTTCCAGGTAAAGTTCTTTCCATGATTGTGCTTAATAGAATTAAGAATCTGGTTGACAGTCAATTGCGTGATGAGCAATGTGGATTCAGAAGTGGTACGGGATGTGTGGATCAGATGTTTTCACTTAGGCAGATTCTTGAGAAATGTTTAGAGTTTCAGAAACCTTTGGTTGCTAGCTTTGTTGATTTCAAAAAGGCTTTCGACTCTGTTGATCGTCATAATTTGTGGTTGATTGTGAGATCATATGGTATACCAGACAAGTTAGTTAACATTATGAAAGCTCTCTATAATAACACTGAGTCGTGTGTGAGAGTTGGTAAGGATTGTAGCAATTGGTTTAGCATTACTTCTGGTGTTCGACAAGAGTGCATTTTGTCTCCTTTTCTCTTTAGCTTGGTTATTGATTATGTTATGCGAAATTCACTTCAAGGGAAAGATTTTGGCCTTAAATGGGCTGGAGATACGAAAATTTCTGATTTAGATTATGCTGATGATTTAGCCCTTTTGGCAAATGATGTTGATGAGATGAACTCTTTCATTCGAGCTGTTGATGAGACTGGTATTCGAGTAGGTTTGGTTATAAACAGAGAGAAAACTAAAGTGATGAAAAATGGTCAGGCAGGTGTTAATCTGAATGATTGCAGTCTTGAGCAGATGTCACAGTTTAATTATCTTGGGAGCTATGTAACAGATAATGGTGATGTGCGGCATGAGATTAACAGACGAATTGGGATTGCTGCCGGGACTTTTAAGAATCTATGGAGAGTGCGGAGAAATAGGCGTATACACCTAAAGACTAAAATTAGACTGTATAATAGTTTGGTTCTATCTAGGGTTAGTTATGGTAGTGAAACTTGGACACTTTGTAAACAAGATAACAGGAAACTAGATGCTTTTGATTCCAGATGCAGTCTTGAGCAGATGTCACAGTTTAATTATCTTGGGAGCTATGTAACAGATAATGGTGATGTGCGGCATGAGATTAACAGACGAATTGGGATTGCTGCCGGGACTTTTAAGAATCTATGGAGAGTGCGGAGAAATAGGCGTATACACCTAAAGACTAAAATTAGACTGTATAATAGTTTGGTTCTATCTAGGGTTAGTTATGGTAGTGAAACTTGGACACTTTGTAAACAAGATAACAGGAAACTAGATGCTTTTGATTCCAGATGCTTACGCAGTATCTTGGGCATTAGGTGGTTCAACTTTGTAACTAATGATGAGATTAGGCAAAGGAGTTTGCAACCTCCTTTAAGCAGCATATTGTGCAGAGAGAGACTCCGTTGGTTTGGCCATGTTGCCCATATGAATAATTATAGATTGGCGAATAGGGTTATGAACAGTGTGCCTAAAGGCCTCAGAAGGAGGGGGAGACCTAGGATGCGGTGGGCAGACAATGTCAAACAGGACCTTGTTAGAATTGGTGTGCAGTGGCCAGATGCAGTAGATGTAGCTCAGGATAGATTTGCTTGGAGAACTAAATTGCACGGTCTGGTTGGACCTCCGTAGCCCATGGCTGCTTGAGGATGATGATGATGATGATATTTTACTAAACTACAATATAAATAATTTTATAAAGCCATCTGACTGCCAATTTTTAGAAGCACTAAACGGTATTGCCGATTTGTTTGTTAACGTTCCTGTTTGCTGAAGCAACCTTCTGATTTAAGCTCACAAGTTTGATTTGAGCTATTATCAACAAATTTTTCCCTAAATTTTCGAAAATCTCCTGAAAATTAACAAAAAAACTGCTATTTTTAAAAACCGTAGATTTTGGAAGTAATTACAAAATACGTACCGCAATTTTTTTTTCTGTTTGTTTGACACTCTTTTCTGTCAAAAACCTAGTCAGTATTCCCAAGTTATTTTTATCATTTTTTTCCCAGCATTCTCTGCATCTTCCCTGCCTTCAAATCGAAACTAAAAGTAAACACGTCTTTCTTAGAAATTCTGGTTGCACCTGCATTTAATTAGTTATGCTTCACTGAGGCAAACAATGGCTGGTGCAATCTCCATTGCTTGTGCTATGTGTTGTTTACAGTTTTGGTCCAGCATATTCTTAACTTAACTTCAAAAAATACTCTTTGTCAAGTTAGTATTTTTTTTTTATATTTAAAATTCATCCTTAAGCTTTCATTTCAGTAGATTTATTTTCGGAAATTAGTGATCTTTTGGCTGATCGATAAGTATTGATTTTTTCATAGTTATGTTATATCGTATGACTGGCCTACAACTTGAGGCTGTGGATATTTTAACATCGCATTAGCTATATGTTAATTTTTATTTTATTATTTATTACTTTTCCAGTAAAACTTTGATCTAGTATCATTTTCTGAAAATAAATGAAGTCTTGGATATGGAAGCAAATTAATTTCTGTAGTTTTATTTCTCCTAGTTTTTTTTGTAGAATTTTTTATATTGGCTGATTTATCAATTACTGATATATCTTTCCAGGTTGGATAGATCGGAAGCCGGCTTAAAAGTTGTTGCGGATATATTATTAATCCCATTTAGATTACATGTAATTTTTATTTTATTATTTCTTGTTTTTTTAATAAAAAAACTTGGAGCTTGTACCATTTTCTGAAATTGAATGTCTTGGATACGGAAGCAAATAGACTTCCTTGCTACGGAAATCAGCCATCATTTGGGAGGGCAATTTTGGGAAGGGCTAGTTCTTGGTACACAAAAACCTTTCTGCACTTAGCCAAGATTGCCAAACTTCAACACCCAAAGAAAAAATTCATAATGTTTAGTGAAAAAAAAGCAGCCAAGGAAGTTTTTTTTCTATTTTATAACCAGATCAGAAAGTCCAGTGAATGTGAGAAGGGCAAGTCACATTGTATAACACTAGCTGTGTTTAAAATATATGATACTGAAAAGAATAATTAAAAGAAATAAAAATCATATTTCAGGTGAACATTATATTATTTGGGAGGAAATTTCCTTTAAATAAATATATAATTTAACTATTTTTATTCAGCAGGTTTTCCAAAATGAAGCCTTAATTGTACAGTGCAATCTTTTTTTTCACCACATCGCACTGAAAAAGGCTTATTAAAATCTATATGCTTGCAAATTTATTTATATTATTTATTTTCATAAAATTTGTAATTAAATTCTGTTTAATTTGCCTCTGGATTCTGGATAGAAACCTGTTTTTCAGCCTGTGCCCTGGAAGGGTTAAGAAATGTTGTTATACTATAATATAGGTATAAAGTAATATATAACTGTAGGATAGAGGACATTTCATTCTGTGGTCAATATACTTTCAAATGAAACAGAAAAATATAATTTCACAACTACAGTAATACATAAGTTTTATGGGAATCTTATCACACTTTAATGTGTAAACATGATAATCAATGTCTTTATATATATCAAATATTATTGCAAATTCTTAAATTTGTTTCAATTATAATTATAATTTACAGAAAATGCATTCAAAACCTAATTTCAGCATCAGTGTCTTGGCCAACCAGCAATTAGCAAATCAGACTAAAAAAAAATTCTGCAAACCCATATTCAGCAAGGTCTTATTGCATTTGCCACACTGATATCAGTGTGACAAGTACAATAATTAAACTTTTTACAGGAGAAACATTGTTATCTGTGAACAAAATATACACTATTATTCATTGCTTCAGTGCTCTTCGGTTAAGAAACTAATGTGTGAAATATAGTATTTGTTAAACTGAAGGGCAAAATTTAATTTTTTTGTTTATAAAGGGAAGAAGGTATTCCCCTACATAAAGAACAGAGATAACCTAGCTCTATTGGGCTTATCCTGGTTTACCATAAAACGTACAAACACATGTACCCTGTGGGACATGCCCACTGATTTAGTAGTCAGGTACACTAACCACTAAACCAGGTATGAACTAGTGGTTAAAAAATAAATGAAATCCACCCTGAAAAATAGTTTTCACTATGCCTAGTCATAAAAAATTAACTTTAAGAACTTTTTTGCCAAAACTAATGAAAGGAATTATTGCATGCCTATATGCCAAATTAATCAGCACTTAATTCTGGAATTTCTGAAAATATTACAAAAAAGACAACTAGTTTTATTTTAATAGGGCTTTTTAGAAACATGTAGTAAAAGAAGGCATCTAGCAATTCAAGTTAAGAATTTACTTTTTTTTTAAATTAATATATAAGAATAATTACACGACATATGATTAAAAAAGGCTACTTATTTCTGAATAACAGAAAAACAAATTTTTTACTTCAAGCAAGAAATTTAGTCTATTCTGTAATTTTTTTTCTTGGTGATATACTTTGAGAAATGTAAAAACTATTTTTTACTTCAAGCAAGAAATTTAGTCTATTCTGTAATTTTTTTCTTGGTGATATACTTTGAGAAATGTAAAAACTATTTTTTACTTCAAGCAAGAAATTTAGTCTATTCTGTAATTTTTTTCTTGGTGATATACTTTGAGAAATGTAAAAACTTTTGTCAACTCTGCTCAAACAAATAAAAATCAACTTAGGAATTTTTTAGCCAAATAACCAATCGACAGAAATAGGCCATATACCAAAAGAAAGAGCTTTATCTCTGGTTAAGAAAAATTAAAAAAATTAGGGAAACAAAGACAGGTTAGTTTTATAAGCATTTTTTTAATTGCAGAGTATTACCATATTTTTCCATTTTAAATAGGGTGAAAAAATAAAAAAAAGAATTTTGCAGTTTTTTTTGAAGTATTTTATTACTTTAATATAAATAATTCATAATATTTATATCATTACATAAATCTTTGATTTTTTTAAAAAAAATTTAAGTCATTTATGCAAACCATGTCTAATGCTTATTTCGTCAATTGGGAAGCTTTAAACCTAAAGTAAATAGCATCACAAAACCTTATTTTCATTTAAAAATATAATTTAAATAAAAATGAAAAAAAAAAGGGAAAAAGCTGTAAAAAATTTGAATAAAACTAAAATAGCCCTACTGGTCTAGTGGCTAGCATAACTGACTACTAAGACCACCAAGCATGTTCTTGTTTAAATGCTTGTATGTTGTATGAGAAACCAGAACAAGCCTAATGTAGTTTCTAGGTTACATCCATCTTGTTGTGTAGAGAAGTGCCTTCTTTCTTTTTTAAATTTAAAAAACATTCCAGAATGAATAAATTTTATTTTAACCACTGAAATTGAGATTGAACCATCCCAGATCAATTTACATTATATAATGCTATGGAAAAGTTTAACTTCATGACCATGGCAATAAACTTCATTTAAAAATTACAAATTCAGAATGCAAGATATGAGATTATTTCAACTTAATAAAAAATAGTATTAAAATAAGTCATCTTTTAAAAATTTAGTTTTTCATTATAATGGCAGTAATCTCAGAAGACATCTGATTAGATGTCTTCTGAGATTACTGCCATTTGAGGTCAAGTATATCTAATGATTTCATTTTTAATCAAGTTTCAAATAATTCTAGAAGTAGAAAAGTTAAAAATATTTATGCCATTAATATTATACTCATTTGAAATCGATATTCCACTTCTGAATCAAGAAACTCTAACATTCTCTGATTCACTATTGGAAGCAACTAAATATTTCCTGAGGCAAAAAAAAAAAGTTTTCTAGATCAACTTCATATGAAATATCTGTTGCAAAATATTGCAAAACAAATTAAATAATGCTACACTTTTCCAACTCTTGGCGATGTCCAACACATATGCATCCAATCTGTAACATTGGTGATATAACAGAGCACATGAGAGTGCACTTTTATATCGTGATTTCTTTTTGTAAACTGCACATTAAGTTTCAAATCAAAATTTGCGTACCTATTATATATGCCAATCATATGATAGAAAAAAAAAAATTTCTTTCATAAGACATATCCAATAAACAAAAATAATTTAGAAATGCTGAAGCAGTTTTAAACAGCATTAGACAGAACTTAGGATGGAAGGGGGTGGGGGCAATTTTTTGAAGTGTGACAGTCGATGCAATAAGTGGACAAGATTTTGAAAATATATTTGTTGACCTAGCAGAAATAGTGGCAACACTATAGGCAATGTATCATAGTGGTTTCCAGCCAATTGCAGACTGAAATAGCATTTTCATTTTAAAGTTTTGTTCAGATGGTCCCTTAATATTTTTACTATTTCATATTTGTTGACAAACATTTACATAACTGAGCATTGATGACTATATACCACTGGAGATACATGGTTGTATATCTCTGGAACTGTGTTTTATATCCTTGTATATGATATGTATTTAAAAATGAGGCCCCAATATGGAACCAATAGCTGTTACTTCTGTGCATACTGATACCAGGAAAGGCTTGCTTGTGTCATATGGGTTTGTTTACATTAGGTCTCAAATGGAATGGAGTGTAGTAGCCATATGTGGGCCCATGCAGGATAGCAGGGGCAAAATGGGCCAGGCAGCAATCACTGCAAGGCTAATAGAAAAATTGTGGCCACCAATTAATAGTCATTACAAGATAAGTAATTCTAAAATTCTGGAGCATCTCCATTTAAGAACTTTTAAATCAACATGTTTTACTTTATTATTGACAATGCACTACAACAAATAAATATACATTTCAGCTATAATGAAGAACTAATAAAAGAAATTGTTTTGCTGGATTCCAAGAATTTCCTTAAATTTTCGAAAATCTCCTAAAAATTAACAAAAAAACTGCTATTTTTAAAAACGATAGGTTTTGGAAGTAATTACAAATATGGCATGCTTCCAGGAGATGTGGGTTCAAATCCCACTCATGGCAAAACCAATTTTTTTTTTGAAACCCACTTTCATGAATATTTAACAAATTTAAACTATATTTTTATAAGACATATATATATTTTTTAAAATTAGAATTAAAATTTTTTTATAATTTAAATTGGAATTAAAAAAATTTTTAATTCAAATTTTATGTGTTGTATTAAGAGTATCTGCATTCATTTCTGGGTTGTCATTTTGGAATCTGTCGATGTCTGCAGATGATGAGGTCTCTGGAAGGGTTATGGATCACTTCCCTCTAACCTCAAATTACAGAGGCTCTGGCCCTCACCAATCACAGGTTGTCAGCAGTCAGAGGGGAAATATTATATTACGATAATAAAAACAATTTAAACATACTAAAGTTCTCAGCAAAACTTGCTGGTCAAAAAAATGAAATAATGTAACTGATTCAGAATAAAATATTAAACAAAAAATTTCCAATTACAACTTTTAGCCTCATAGATGAGAGTGCTAACCAGATACATAGACATGATACATCAAATGACTCAAGTCTTTAAAATAGAAAGAATACATTTACCTGCATATACTATTATATTATGACTTAATAATTTATGCTTGTTACAATAATAATTTTTATATATACTAATACTTAAAACAACATACCATTCGTAATTCATCAGGTAAGAAGAAGGAGGGAGCATTGGCTTTTGGTCTCATGTGTTCTATATGAGATGGATTACCTGGATAAATGTTTTGCTCTGGCATTATTATTGGTAGAGTATCTATTGGACTACTTTCTTCTTGAGAATAAAAATATGTAGTGCCTCCAACTGATTCCTAGAAAAGAAATATACATTCCAAAGTTATGATGAGGTGAGTAAAATCCTTTCATAACCAAAACCACACACAGATTGTTGATGCATTTAAGCTAGATTATAGATTGGCTGACTGAACAAATTGACTAAAAATATGAATGGAAAAAACAATTAAAAAAAATAACAGTAAAAAACTACTTTTTCATGAGCAGTAAGTAGTCAGTTTCCTCTCCCTCTATTCTGTGGTGCAGTTCATAGAAGGTTGTTTCCCTAACAGCTTCCAAGAATTCCTCTGTCAGATCATTTTTTGGATTGGTAATGAGGTATTATTGCTGCTGTGGAAGAAACCATGGTCAGTGAATATTCAAGTGAAAGAGAAGAGGGAAAATTTGTGAAATAAGAAGGAAAACTAGCAGCCCACGCTAGAGGATATGATGGGCTTTGTTTACACAGCATCTCAGTGGTCTACTTTGAACATTGGATAAACTGCAATGCTGAGAGAGCCTTAGCATTTCTAATGGATAATGCTTGTCCAAAGAATGATTATCTCAGTTTATTGTATACATATATAACATGTGTACATACAGAATCATTATAAACAACATTTTAAAAACATGGGTATATTTTATAAATAATTAAGTAACAATAGTAACTGTCCAAAAAAAATGTCATGAAACTCTAAGTTTAATGTCTTAAATGCCAAATTTCCAAATCATTGGATTTATAGAGGTGGACCAATCTTGTGGCTCCTGATAAGTCTTGATTTGACTTTTTCTTTTGGAGGGGGGGGGGGGGGGTGCATCAAAATCATTGTTTATTATAAAAAAAATTTCAATTTGCAGCATTTAAAGGAAAGAATCACTTGCAGCTATAGTATTGAGTTGTTTTACCTCTGAGGGCACTTTTTTGCACACAATGGGCTAAATGGCCAGATCACAAGGACCCCCAAAGGCTCAAAGAAGTTTGGGGGAGGGGACCCAATGGAACAATTGCTGGGAGACAGATGGTAGCCTCCCATCAAGGCCATTCATCATGTTCTTTAATGTGCACAGGGTATGGCTCAACGGGAGAGCCATACCCCATTTGTACCCTGTACTGCACAGGGTATGGCTCTCCCAGGTATGGTTCTTCACACATGGGAGAGCCATACCCTGTGTGTAGCTTGGAAAGGCTGCCATCCTTCAGATGGCAGCCTTTCCAAGCTTATCAGTATCCCCTACTGACTGTGGGTAAGGTGGGAAGTTTTGCAGTGATAAATCTCAATGCTGTCCAGCTGGGACCCAAACATGGGAACTACAGATAATGAGCCTGGTGTGCACCGAATGAGCCACGCTAGCCCTCTTGAAAGCTGTTGCAGGGTGTTCCACTAGACATGCTGAACTGAGTATGAACAAAATATGAATATCATGTGCCCAATGGAGCCCACACTGGAGTCTGATAAACAAAAATGAAAGAGAATTTAACATTTTGTACACCTAATTACTTTTGTTACCCAATTATTTAATAAAATATAATACTTTAAAATTTGGGTATTTATTTACAATGACCCTATGTATGATAAAGTTCCAGCCAGTCCATATATCACCATATGCAAAAATACAAACTCACTACAGGGTAGTGTGCATATGTCATTTCATGTTATATCTTTGAACCACTCTGCAGATAAATCCACCACACACATTAAAAGAAATACACCAGACTGTGATAAATACAGATGCATAAAATAATACTATTCTACAAATAAATCTTTAAAATACTCTATTCTCTACTTAACATTGTTTATATACAAAGAAACACACAGTGAAATCAAAAACTATGATCTAGAGAAAAATTCATATCAGATTACTTGCAAAATAGTTCACATTAATACTGCTTTAAAGGAAGCAAAAAAAAGTACTAAAATATAAACTTTTCCATTATAAAAATTAGTAATAAATTTCACTATAAAAAAAAGATGAATTCTGCAGTTTATATCAGAGAATACTCCATTTGTGTTTGAGCATGGCATATATTCATAGCAAAGTATTCACAAGTTGCAAATGTCAATGCTGTTAGCAAAAGAAAAGAATAGAGAGTGCTATGCTTTTTGCAATACTTGGTAGCACCATGCATTGTCTTGAAATCTGTGATGTAAATTATATTTAACAGTGTCCAAACAGTGTGTTTGGTTGTGAAACAGAAAGGACTCATGCCCAAATCCTTGAAAAGCATGCATGTTTCTGTGATTTTTTAATCCTGCTTCCCAGGTCTCTATGGTGCATTATACTAGCTGGCTACTGTCAAACCCCACAACAAATGTACCATAATATGAGGTGAAATTTTTCAATCTAACAAGAATGATAGTAAAAAAATTGAAAGCATTAAACTCTTCCACAATCTGCTTTCTATTATCTTTAAACCATTGTATACTGATTTCAGTTTTCCAATTCTAGTGGTCCAGAGTCAGTCTACCATTCTTTAATGCAAGATTGTGTATTTCATTTTTCTCAAAGAGAAATCAGCATTTTTTAAATGTTTCTAATCAAATCTTGAAAATAACATTTCAGTCTATGATATATATTTTTTCCTGTTGATTCTGATGTAAAAAATTATGATAAAGGTAAAAGAAAAAGTCTATCTGAGTCTGTAGTGACACACATGTTGAATCCCCATAAATAGCATAAAGTAGTGATGATATAATATATACCTTTATTTGGCCATACTATAGATTATTGATCGATTTTTTTATTTATAGCATCCCAGCCTAATTAGTGCTCTAGCAAAGGAGTTGTGTCATCTGGGAACTATGCATGACTTTTTGGTCAATATTTCAGCAGACTTTTGATTTTCAAAGACTTTCTTATTCTGGTGCTTCTGGAATTATTTTTTACTGATTTTTCAAAAAAAAAAAAACTGCAATTATAAAGAATAATTAATTTGAAATAATTGAAAATGAAATCACTAGTGATCTTTAATGGTAGATATTGGAAGAAACACAGAATTAAGCAATTTACTTAAAAGTGTGATTTTTAAAGGGTATAACTTATTTTAGCAATAATTTTAATAATATTTTAACCAAATACATTATTAACAATAGAAAATTATGATTCTAAACCAAAAATTTTGCTTCAATTTTAAAAATAAACTTTTTTTGTAGCAGTTATGCAGCTTCATACTGAAACATTTTCTAAATTCCAATGCTTCAATTAAACTTAAAATGCTTTGAAATATTTTCATTCAATTTTCCTCACAGTCTGTTACCTTTTTTCAGATATATTTTTCAGTTTTTATTTAAATTAACTTATTTTTAAATCAAAATGAATTTATTATCACCCTACTTTCCTTAGGTTTAGAGTTTCTCAATCGCCAAAAACCTAAGCACATGCATTATTTGCATAAATGACTAAAAAATTTAGAAAAAAACTAAATAGACAAAATATTTAACCATCAATAAAAATATTACGAACATAATGAGCTGAAAAAGAATGGTTTTGCCATGAGTGGGATTTGAACCCACATCTTCAGGAAACATGCCTGTTATGCTACCACTACACCACCAATGGCTAACCTTTTCTCAGCTTGTGTGATGTTATAAACTTTCCGGATTTTTTTATTTGATTCGCACAATGGCACCATCTATCCAGGAAGTGGAGAACTCTGCTGCCTCATTAGAGATGGAATTAATATTTGTCACTCATGCTCAGGGCATTAAATCAATAAATCAGTAGTAAAGAATCATAGGATAAGTCCTGTAGACATGGAATTTATGAAATAATGAGTTGAAAAAAAAACTTTTTTTTTCTCTCTCTCCTGAAGATGTTTTTCAGTAAATAAAATGGTAGAAAAGTATTTTATTATTTGTGTGTATATTTTTAATTTTTATATCATCTAAAGTGAGTAAAAGTTTTGCTCCCTCAGACGAGTCAGTGTTTCGTGTGTTTTTAGTCTGCATATAGAAACAGGAATGACCAGCAACTTAAAAAGGACTGCCTGGAATTAGCGCCAGTAGTGAAAAAAGGAAAGAAATTCTTGGCACACTAATGGAGTCATCTCGAAGAGGAAAACCTCGGCAGACGTAGCTCGGCACTGGACTGTCTAAGCTCGTGTATGGCAGTATGATGTACATAAAATTTTATAAAGGTATACATTTGCAAATCTAGGTTGCCCATTATGGAGCTAATAGTGTTTAAATTAATTTAAAAATGAATAATTTCCTTCATTTTTTACTTCAGGATCAAAATTTTTCGCTTCGGATCTTTTGATACATGATCACTGTGAATACGAAAGGGTGTGCGACACCTTTATTCACAGTGATCATGGATCCAAAGTGATCCAAAATGCATCTGTATATTTTCTAATATGAAGTAAAATTTGATCTACTATCTTGAGTGTGGTGAATTAGATTACTTTTGTTGATTGTTCATAACATCAAACTGCTGAGGAGCTGCAACATGAATCAGTGATAACAACAAGGGCAGGAAACAACCCAGCAACATCAGCAAACCATCTATGCCAGAGACCCCTAACTGTGATGTTAACAAATGTAAGTAGGAGTGTACCAAACAGGTTTTCACGAAAATGGGAGGATAGTGAACCTTATATAAATATTTAGAAAACCCCCATGATATAAGCTTAACATTACTGAAAGAAGGCTAGTTCAGGAAAATGTGATTTATGTTTGTAACATAATGTGTTAATATAATAATGTGAATATTAAAAATGGATTGGTATGGAATTAAGAGGAATTGCTAACTAGTGGTTTCATTCCTACTTAACTGATAGAAAACAGCTTGTAACTTTTAATGGGATCAACAGTGAACTGAAATTAGTTCATTGTGGTGTATTACTACAAGGCTCAGTATTGGGCCCTGTTCTGTTTCTAATTTATGTTAATGATCTATGTAAATGCAATCTCTTTTGTAAAACTTTGTCTTTTGCTGATGATACTGTTATAATTTACAATGCAGATAATATGAATACTCTAGAAAATCATATTAATCAAAATTTACAATTATTAAATAAATTGTTTTTCGATAATGGTTTAAACATTAATTTAGGGAATACAAGTTATATATATTTTTAAATTTATTTGAAAGAACAGATAAATTTCTTAACATACAATGGCATGATTTACATTTGCTGGTTATTCAAATTGTAAATGTAACATAATTTAAAAGATAAAAACAATATATTATTTAGGGTTATATGTTGATAGTAATTTAAAATGGAAGTCACCTGCATCGTTTTCGATAAGTAAATATATGCTATTAATTGAATATGTCACGTAAAGAATATGTTAATTATGCTTTTTTAAAACCTTTGCATTTTTCATGATTTGGTTCTGCTTTGCAATACGAAATTAGTGTTGGGGTGGTGATTATTATAATAACTTACTGTCATTAATAAGATTACATAATAAAATGATTCATGCAATTTCTGTTAATTATTTATACTCTGTTAGAGATCAATACACATTATTGGATACTTTGCCTTTGAGTAAATTATATTTATAAAATCGCTTGTTTACTTGAAGCCACTATCTTTACTGTTGTATTATGCTAACACTGGGGATAGAGGTTGGGTTGAATTGTTTTACCTCTGAGTTGCACTTTTTTGCACACCATGAGTTAAATGGCCACATCACAAAGACCCCGAAGGCTCAGGAAATTTTGGGGGAGTGGACCCACTAGAACAGCTGGATGGTAGCCTCCTGTCAAGGCCATCCAGCCTGTTCTTTAATGTGTGCAGGGTATAGTTCTCCTGCATGTGGTGCCACAGCTTAATATGTCATTCAACGGACGTTGGCCTTTCCAAGTCCTGTCGGTGTCCCCTACTGACCGTGGGCAGGGTGGGAGTTTTATGGAGATAAATCTCAATGCTGGCCCAGCTGGGACTTGAACCTGGGAACTTTAGATTACAAGCCTGGCCAGCACCTCCTACAAGACAAGGTCATACAACTATGTCACAGAATAATGCTGATGTCACCCTAGTTAGACCCATGCGAGTGACCAACGTGCCATGGTCTGACCTCATGCTTTTTTTTTTTTGCTATTGTTCCAGTGATTGTTTTCTTGTAGTGTGACATTTAAAGCAGTGATTTTACTAAATGATGTTTAAAAGGAATATCAGGTGGTAATCAACTCTGTGAAAAAACATCCTTCTAAAGTTCCTGTCTGCTGTGGATATCCGGTAAGTTGATTTTCTCCTTTGTTAAATTGTTTAAATCTCTGTTAAAATGCGATTTTCTTTGTATATTTTTATACGGAAAAGTGTAGTTACTTAACTACTTTTTTTCTAAATACTTTTATGTTATTATGATTTGACTTTCAAGACTGAACGAGAGTTGGCAAAAAAAAAAATGGAGCTTGATATTTCCGACATTTAAAAGTATAATTATAAAATTTCAATTTTTATTGTGTTTTAAATGTAAGGTTTATGTAAATGAGAAAGTTTAAATGAGTCCTTTTTGATAGCAAGTGTACAGAAGTGTGGCTATTTAAAGGATTTACTTTTCACAAGTCTCTCTTCTAAGAAAATTTCAATAGATTTTAGTACAAAAATAGAAGACATTTGACCTTAACTTTTACATATTATGCAAATGATGCAACTAAAACATTGTTATTTGCTATTTAAAGTATATAACTCACTGGACAAAAAATTAGTCACCCCTGGTTGAATGTCAGCTAATAGCACATAACACCTCTGTACGACCAAAGAACAGCCGGAATCCTGTCTGGCATGGATGCCACCAGTGTGCGGATGAAGTGCACTTCAATATTCATCCACACTTCCAGCAGTAAATACTGCAGTTCAGCCAGATTGGCTGAATGGCTGGGACGGCGCTTCACTCGTTGCCACAAATAGTCCCACAAGTTTTCTATGGGATTCAAATCCGGGCATTTGGCAGGCCAGTCGATATGTTTGAAGGCTTCAGACTGCTCGTCGTGCCAATCCAACTCACTTCAAGCCCTGTGAACGCGACAATTGTCATCTTGGAAGACTGGGGTATCCTTCTGGTGTTCACTGTGGAGATGCTGCAGAAAAGGCAACATGTGATCATCCAGTAGCTCCATATAGCCCTTCTGGTTCAAGTGTGATGTCACCTCAACCAAAGGACCCAGTTCCTCATACGTGAAACACCCCCAGAACATCACAGAGCCTCCTCCAGCTTGAACCTTGCACACAGTCCGCATGGAAGGCTTCATGTGGCTTATGATGTACCCATTGCCTCGCATCATTAGAGTACAAGCAAAAATGTGACTCATCCGACCAGATCACCTGCTTCCAAGAGTCGACAGTCCAGTCTTTGTGGCATCATGCCCACTGTAGTTGTGCAACCTTGTGCAGAGCTGTTAACATGGGTTTCTTCTGCAGTACTCTGCTCCAGATATCCATGGCATGCAGTTCCCTTCGGAATGTTCATTCGGAAACAGCTTGATGTAGGCCTGCATTGACTGACTGGAGCAATTCCTGCCTCATTGCAAAGCGGTTTGCCCCAACAGTGCATTACACACTGCGGCGGCCCCTATTGATGAGCACAGTCTTTCCTGCCACAGTTCTGGTGATGATTAGCAGTGGACTGCGATGTATGCCACTGCTGGAATATCCTTTGGACAGTATGTTTCAACACACCTGCAATGGCAAAAACTTCTTGTATACTATTCCCTTTGGCTCAGCCAAACACAATAACACCTTTTTGCCACTCATTCACATCTTTGGCGCAACTCATGTTTCACGGAGCGACTGACACACAAGTGGCACACAACCACTTCTTGTCACTGTATGAACCCTTATAGCGCACGACACAGCTATTTGTAGGATACGTTTATTACTGGTGGGCTCTCTGTTGCTGTCAAATGGACATAACCCTTTTACGGCGGGAGATGACTAATTTTTTGCCCAGTAAGCTTATATATATATGTACTAGTTACCTCTTCAAAGTACCATTATAAATTTAGGGAAATACACATTTTTTTGGGGAGGTTACCCAAAGTAAATCTTTACATGCCTAGTGATTGCATTTGATATGACGAAGCAAATGTCTTTGAAAACTCCTTAAAAATCTTTTTCATATGGTATGTCAGTTTCTATTAAGGACAAAGTTGTTCGCTATCACTGTGCATAGTGAATTTGCATGCACTTAAGATCTGTAGCATAACTTTAGCAACAACTTCAATTGCTTGCATTGAAATATATTTCCACACAAGCTTTTTTTGTCTTTCAGTGCATCCTGAAGATTTTCTGAGAGCAAAGTTTTGTTTTTCCACATAAGCATGCCTAAGTGTTAATGAATGCTCTTCTAATTACGATTCAGAATTTGAGCACATCACAATTTGCACTTCTTAAAGAAGTAGGATTACATAAGACAAGATTAAATAAAAGCCTCTGCATGTATCATTTCTCAATTCGTGTAGTACTTTATATGCTGCTTAATGATTGTAAAATGCAAAAATAATCATAGTTTACTGAGTCTGTAAAAAGTGAAACTGGTCATGTGCTGTATTTCATTATATATATGTGTGTGTGTGTTCTCTCAAAAGAAAGCTTTCTTACAGCCCTAGTTGGATTAATATAAAATAATTCACTTCTCTACTACATCTAGCACAAGTTTTGCATATTTCTCAAGAATCTAGCACTTTTGTTGGGGGGGGGGGGGGGGGGGTTAAGCTTTAAGCAGTCATTATCAAATTATTTTGCTAAATGCATTAGTGTAAATTAATGTACATCAAGTGTTGCATTTATTAGTAATAATTGACTTAGGAGAAATCCTTTGCCTGAATCACTTTTCTAGTCATGTAGTGCTTTTTAGAGGGTATTTCTAGAGCATTAAGTAGTTTGTTAGATGTTTTTGCTAAATGCATTAGTGTAAAGTAATATAGGCAATATGTTATATTTCATAGCATTAATTGGTTAAATGCAAATCATTTACCCATATCACTTCTCTACATCATATAGCATTTTACACTGGTTTCCATAAATTAAGGAAAATCCCTATGTTAAGTCAATAGGAAGCTAACTTCAAAACTCTATTAACTTCTAAAATAAGTTTTTTGTTTTAGAAAATGTGATTGCAGATCAAGATTTCAATCATATAAATCAATATCTCGATTTTCAACAATATTCGTTCAATATATTTAATGAGTTATGGAAGTTTGAATATTTAAGAACAGCAATGCCAGTCTTAAGAAACTTATACAAAACTGAAGAATTCTTTACACAGAATTCTAAAATACAAACTTATTTTATTAAACACTTTGATACAATACTTATTACTAAGTTTTAATTAACTTTTGAAGTCAAATTTTGTGGCTGGCATTTTAACCCCTAAATATTCAAACTTTCATAACTCATTAAATACTGAACGAATATTGTTGAAAATCAAGACATTGATTTATATGATTGAGATCTTTATCAGCAATCACATTTTTCAAAACGAAAAAACTTATTTTAGAAGTTATAGAGATTTGATGTTAGCTTCCCATTGATTTAACACAGGGATTTTTCTTAATTTATGGAAACTAGTGTATTTTGAGTATTTCTAATGCAGTAAATACTCAATCATATTTTGTTAAGTGCATTCTGTAACAGAGGTAATGTGTCATAGCATTAGTTGGTTAAACACAAACTATTTACCCGAATCACTTCTCTACATCATAAAGCATTTTTTGGGGGGATTTTCTAAAGCATTAAATTGTCAACAATCCTATTTTGTCAAGTGTATCGCTCTGATATAGGTCTGTGTGTCATATTTCATAGCACAGTCATGATATAGGTCTGTGTGTCATATTTCATAGCATTTCACAGATGAAAGTTCATTTCACAGCACTGGTTGGTTTATTAGAAACGCTTGCATCAGTTTTTACTTATGTAGCACTGCTTGAGGGGGTTATTATTTATAGCACTGCATTTTGGGTATTTCTACAAGCATTAAGTAACCAATAATCAGATCATTTTTGAAAGCACATTAGTGTAAAAGTAATCTTTTATAGCATTAGTTATTTTGATTCATCAATACTCTTCAACTCACATTACTTTTCATTTCGACTATAAGGAAGCCTATAAATATTTCGTATGTTAACTTTTGCACAAGTAATATTTTCAATCTCAATTTGTGATTATCTCAATCAATGATTAATTGCATCATAAAGCACATAGTGAAATAATTTTTCTTATGTTAGTGTATATGTCATTCATGTAAGCATTTTGTTTCACATATCAAATACTTGTATAGAATAGAGTGAATTGCATTAATAAATAGCCCTGTACCTGAAAAGAAAAATGTGGATGACCTTCAAAAGTGATTTTGAATATTATTTTTATACTCTAATGTAACTGCTAAATGATTTACAATTTCCTCTCCTTGTACCAATGAGGTCTGTAAATGGTAGATAAAATGATAGATAGGTAGACACTGGAAGGAGAGCTATGCAGCAATCCCCTGTGATGATGCATAGAACTGGCCAGGCCTAGCACCTAACATCTGACCCTGCCTTCTTGTGGTGCAGACCATTAATACCTTTCAAAAGAGATACTCCCTTGTTGAAGTGAACAGAAGGGGAGGGCTGCCAGATTAGTGTGGCCTACTGATCTGGACAACTATGGCTACTTTTCTTTCTTTTTTCTACCCTGCTGAGGAGTGGTCAACCACACAGGGTCCTGGTGCTCACCATATAAACCTTCTGGACTGGACTGATATAAGGCTCTAAGCTTGATTATGGATCCTGATTTTGCTGCACTGGTGGGCTTCTGTGAAAGGAAAAACTTCCGCTGTGTTTTCTGTTTGTTTGTGGGTTGACAGCCCCAAGTGAATAGATTCACAGGTACATTTTATCAGCTGGTGGATAATCCTGAGCAGAGTTCATCACAGGCACCTGAACTCTTTGCTTCTATTGGCATCGTCAAATTCTACATTGGAGGAAGTATTCCAGTGTAGATGGCTTCAGCCTTTAGTGGTGGGGGAACGGGTCTTTGCCCCATGTCTGCGATTAGGGGGCTGTTTGATATTGTCGGCATTCCCTCTCTCAATAAACATAGTTTCTTTAAACATCCTACTAACCATTTTCTCTCCATAGGTAGTTGGAATGTGAGGACTCTGCACAGAGCTTTTTCTCTTGATGTCCTCAGACAAGAATTCCACCATTATAATTTAGATATTCTCGGCTTGCAAGAGACCAGATGGACAGATAAAGGTCAGATTCTTAAAAATAATCTTAAATTTCTCTTTTCAGGGAGGGACGACAACAAGCTCACCAAGGCGTGGGTCTGCTTCTCGGCAGACACGCTAGTGATGCTCTTCTAGGATATGAGTGCATTAATGAAAGGTTTCTTACAGCAAAATTTCAGACAAGCGTTAAAGACCTGAATGTTATCTGCTGTTATGCCCCCACTGAGGATGCCGATGAGGATGAGAAGGATAGGTTTTATGAACAACTTCAGGATATTTATCCTCCATACCCAGTGTTAGCAGAATATAACAGTGAAGAAATTGGTTTCAAGTAAACCTGATGATATCTGTAGATGCAAAAGAGGATATTTGTTTGTTATTTGTTTAAAAGAATATTAATACTTTTCCTATAAAAATGGTTAATTACAGTTTGCATTCTACTGGAAATAATAAAGAAATTTTTCATAAATCAAATGAATTTCTAGCATTGAGTAATTACAATGCTCTACCAGATGATGTCAGAAATATTAATTCAATTTAAATCAATAAATGTTTCATGGAAAAAATTTTGCTGACATATGGGACTCAAACCCTCGTCTCTCCAGAAACATGCCAGAGTATTCTACTGTTGAACTAATTGTTCTGAACTATTGTTGAACTTACCAGCACTCATTTCCTTTTTTCCATTTAGTATGACTTTTCACTCTTCCCATGATTTTCGACACCTATATTTGGTGCCATCTATGGATCTCAGGTGGTAACTATTTCATTTTTATTGCGATAAGTAAGATGGAAATAAATAATGAAGTAATTTCATGCTATTTAGCGTTATAAATGATTTAAGCAATAAATGACAATCACAGAGTTACCTGTTGACTTTTTAATGTCTATAAATCAATAAATTTCTTCCACAAAACATTTATTGCTTTATATATATTAAAAAGTCAACAGGTAACTAATTCTGTGATTGACATTTATTGTTTAAATTAATTCAATGCATATATATAAAAATAAGTTCAAAGTGAAAATTTCAACTATTGATGACACTGAGTTATGCTTTAAGACATTAAAGTAAATATTTGGATAATATTCATTAATGTTTTTAGGTCAATTTTGGTCAATTAAAGCTTATTTTTTGTATTAATAGTAAAGTGCCAGATGCTATTGTAAAAGTGATTGTAAATTATTTTATTTACAGTTACCCCTAGAAATATATTTTATTTTATAACCAGTATGGTTTTAGCCATTGGCTTTATATATTATATTTCTTTGTTTTCCTTTTTCTTTCTTTGAGTTTCTTTATTACCATGATGACAGGTTATTTTATTGATACAAATGATTACTACTGAAAATCATAACTAATGTATTTTATTTATTTGTATTGAATTATGGTAAATAAAGTGTTCATTTCATTTCAACAGTGATATGTATGTTTGACAAGTACTACTGTTTATTTAAATTTGTGATTATACTATACAACATAATAGTGGTTAGCAAATGGGTAGATAGTGCTGTAAAACAAGTATCAACAATATCTATTATTTATATTCCACTCTTTTGTCATATATATTTCAATATGAATCATTATCGTGCAATATTTTTTCAATGTATGAATAAAAAGTGACAGCAAAAAAATGATGGTTTACAAATTTTAACTGCTGAAATACCTGAAACATAGTGCTTGTAGGAACATACTGATCATGTGAGGGACTTGGGGAAGAACTGGTTCCTTGGGTATTTAGAAAATTTCCTTTTACTGGAGATCTACTTCTCTTACTTAAAAGTGGAGATTGTTGGGGTGAGCACCTTGAATTTGTAACTTGAGTACTTAATCTACTGCTGGTTGCATCTATGAAAAAAAATTAGACCTTATAATTTTCCTCCAATTAGCAGTATTTCATTGACTGCAATGAACAATATATCATCAGTGACATTTTGAAAAATAAGCTTGAAAACAATGATAAGCAACAGTGCTTAAAGCTATGAAATCTAAAGATAATATACTAAAAAGAAGAATAACCTATCATCTCTGATGTATATAGAATACAGTTTTCAAAGTTAGTGAAGTTTTTCATTTTCTTAATTTTGCACTTTCCAACAATGGAAATTCAAACTAATGGATTAGGAAAAGACAAATATAGTAAACAAGCAACATTTGCAAGGGTTATGCTTCTGTAAAGTCTTGTGAATGTGGAATTTGCAGTGTTGAAATCACAATTCAACTGAAAACGAGGGATTCATAGTTCAACAAAAAGGAATAGAGAGTAAAAAAGATAAATAATAACATAAAAACAGACAAAAAAAAAACAAACAAAATCGGCAAATAATATTATAATATGCACAGTATACTTGTAAGGTCAATCCATATCCTCCAAAGAGTGCAACTGAAACAAGCTCTCACTAGCTGAAGTAGAGAATTTAGGTTAAAAAAAAAAAACTCTGTGGTCATTTGTTTTACTATTTTCTACAGTTTATTTTGAATTTCAGTTTAGGCACAAGATGCAGCCTCGATTTATCTCTTAAATTTGAGGATTTTTTTTTCCATTATATGATTACTTTCCACTACTTTTGTCTATCAATTCCCGTTGCAGCTTATTTCATTCAAAGCTTCCAAGTTCCATGTGTGAATAACAGCAATCTCTCTTCCTTTTTACAGTTCTCTAACTCAGGGATGGCAACCTTATCTCATCGATGAACTATTAAAAAAATTATTGTTTTTCAATAAAATTAGGATTAATTATATGAGTAATAGCTGTCCCATGGCTGAGTGGTTACCGTGCTTGGCTATTGATCTAAGGGACCTGGGTTCAAGCCCTGTGTAAGGCATTGATGTTTGTGTTGTTTTTCTGCTGAAGTCTTGCCATTCTCTCAGACCTTCTACTATGGTGCATAAACTGACAGGCTCCTGTCAGACCTCTGTGGCAAGCAGCTGCTTGAAGGGGTATATATATTTTTATTTTCAAAAGAAATTGAAAGTAAACAGCATAATGGAATAAAAATGAAACACATTTTAATGAAAATTAATAATAAATTCTATATACAAATACCACAAATTAAGCAGTGTCAAAAAACATTTATATCATCAAGAGCCAAAGAAAATTATTCAAATTTTGATGCAAACTCTGTAAAGGAATTTTCTATATTGCCACCAGGTCCTTTACAAATTAGCAATCACAATAATTTTTGTAATATTTTGCAATTTTTCTCACTAATAACAAAACTTGCAAGTACAATAGCATTGGAGTCTTGAGACTTTTGGGTAAATAATTTTTTTCGCATGTTTAATGCAGATGTAAGTTTCCCAAATGTTTCTTTTTATCTCCTTTTCAAAGAAAACGAGATAATAGTTTCACTTTGTCGTCTGTCTATCCATCTGCAAACATCAAACTTTTTTGTTTACAGAGAAATATTAAAAATTCTTTTTGTGTTGGATAGGTACTGATGAAATATTATGATATGAACTTTCCAAACCTCTCTAAAGCTATAATTACACCCTCTACTGGCGGAAAAAGTTGAAATTTCCAAAATTCCAAATGATTATTGCAACAATGTATTAATGATACAAATATGAAATTTTGGTGGTGGAATGTGAATGCCATGAAACACATTGGTTACAATGAAAATGATCATTAGAAAACTCTTTTTTAGTTTGACTGGTATTAATGAAAAATTATAATTTGCACTTTCCAAATACTTAGCAGTTTTAATATATATACACCGAAGAGCCAAAACATTATGATCACAATGCCTTTATGCAAATCAAAGCAATTGCAGGTAAATGACGGCGCATGTGAAGGTCATGAAACGGTATAAATAACACCTGATACTGAGCTCTGTTAATCAGTATTATTCTTGTTTTTCAGATGGGAAAGTCAGAAGATTTAAGTGAGTTTGACGAAGGCCAAATTGTAATGGCCAGAAGATTGGGTCAGAGCATTTCCGAGACGGCAGGCTTGTGGGGTCCTAAAGAGTAAGCTGTGGTACCTTCAAAAAGTGGTTCAAGGATGGAAAAACCATGAACTTCTGGCAAGGTGTGGGCAAACCATGACTCATCGATGTTAGAAGTGAGTGAAGGCTATCACATATGATATGAGCCAATAGAAGGGATACTGTGGCACAACTCGCCCATAATTTGAATGCTGGCCATGGGAGTAACGTGTCACAACACACAGTACATCAAACCTTGCTGAAAATGAGGCTGTGTAAATGATCTCCAAGTGCCTATGCTAACCTCGATTCACTGTCAGAAGTTCCTACAATGGGCACATCAGCATCAAAACTGAACCTTGTGAATGACTGGAAGAAGGTCATCTAGTCTGATGAATCTCGTTTCCTGTTGCACCATGTGGACTTGTTGCACCATGTGGCATGTTGTCTTGACGGCTGGGTACATGTGTTGTTTACCTGGGGAAGTAATGGCACCAGGACGCACTGTAGGGGCAGAAAAGGTGATTGAACGTGCGTCAAATCAATACCTCTACCCATTGTGCTCACGTTACACACTATGGTGCATCTGTCCTGGCCGGCCGCTTATATCTCCATGTGGTTGACCTTGTCATGTGCACTCTGTGACGACCGCCTGGGCGGGTACACTGTGATTCTGTGGGTGGTCATATTATTCTGAAACGACTGTGTACATTAATTAATAGCAAATTGGCTAGTTCTGTTAGGAATACCATGTCATATAGGGAAGCTGAAATTGGGTCTGACCATTACCTTGTTAAAAAATGTCTTGCAACCTCAAGAAGTGTTGTGCAAACTTTAAAAAAAAGTTACCTTTAACACTGAAGCTCTGAAAGATCTAGTTATAGCTAAAGCTTACCATCATAGTTTCTTAGTCATTATGGCAGTCATCGTTTGCTTAGTACTGATATTGGGAAAGAATGGGACCATTTTAAACAGGCTTTTCTTGAAACCAATAGTACTCTTTTGGGTAAAAAGGAACAGAGGAAACAAAATTATTTGAGTGATAAGGTTATGGACTTATTTCTGAAAGGAAGAAGTATGGGAATAATATGAATCAACATCCTACTAGTTCTAATAGACAGCATCACAATGAGCTTAATAAACATGTAAAGGAACAGTTAACAGCTCATCTTGGCTGACAAAGCAGAGGAGCACAACAGCAGGGGGTTGTGATACTTAATATTTTGTGTGGAAAGTAACAGACAAGTACACAGTATTTTAGAGATAAGCAAGGGAAGGCAGTTGAAGGTGAGGATCTTGTGATGGTTATGTGGGCTGAGCATTTCAGAGATGTTCTACAATGTAATTACTTTTACTCCCATTATTTGTAATGAGGACAGATGCATTACTGGCTTTAATGTTGGACCTATATCACATTTTGAAGTCGCTTTGGCTATCTCTAAATTAAAACTGCATAAATTCCCAGGGGTGGATGAAATCATCACTGAAATGTTTAGAGATGGGAGTATTTGTGTTGTCACATGGCTGACTGCAATTTTTAACACTTTTTATTGTTTCTAAATATTTTACTAGAACTATTATTATCCCTATTTTTAAAAAAGGTGATTGCAGTTCTTGTGTTAACTAGAGTTTAGTTCACTTTCTGTTCCAGGTTAAGTTCTCTGCATGATTGTGCTTAATAGAATTAAGAATCTGGGTGACAGAGAATTGTCATGAGCAATGTGGATTCAAAAGTGGTAGGGAATGTGTAGACCAGATTTTTTCACTCGGATTCTTGAGAAATGCTTAGAGTTTCAGAAACCTGTGGTTACTATACACACCGGCCACTGAATTAGAAACTTTTATGCAGATGTACATAAATGTCACTTGCGCAGTGTATATGCAAAATATGTGGTCACATGCATCACCACGTGATCTAGGTAATATTTAAGACTGCTGATTGTCAGTAGTGTTGATCACAATGGGAAAAACAAAGAATCTTTCAGGTTTCAATAAAAGGCTTATTGTGGGTGCCTGTCTGGCTGCAACGACGATTTTAAAAACAGCAGAGCTGACTGGTTTCTCAAAAGGTGAGATATCTTGGGTTTTTAATCAGTGGAAAAATAACCCACATTGCTTGTCTAAGAGACGCAAGTGTGGCATGGCGACAATCTATCAGGAACAAGATTGCTGTTGTCTGAGAAGACTTGTACGGTGCAGCAATTGACCAAAGCATTCAATGAAGGCTGCTCCCGACCCATATCTTAGCGAACTATGCACTGGGAATTGAAGAGGATCGGTATTAGCAGTCACATGACTATATGGAAATCACTGATTTCTGCAAAGAACCAGAAAGTTCATCTACATTGGTGTCAGGAACTCCATGACTGGACAATGGAGAAAAAAAGTCATGTGGTCCGACAAATTGCAGTACACCTTGTTCTGTACTGATGGTAGGCAGAGAGTTTGGCGGGAGCCCCATGAAGCAATGGACCCAGCTTGCCTTGTAAACACAACTCAAGGTTCTGGAGGTGGTGTCATGGTGTGGGGCACGTTCTTTTGGTATGAAACAGGTCCCCTGATATTGCTGGAATGTCTGGTGTCCTCCAAGGATTATCTGAACATTGTTGCCGAACAAGTCCATCCTGCTATGTTGACTTTTTATCCAATAGGTAATGGTTGTTTCATGGATGACAATGCTACTGTCCATCATGCAAGATGTGTTCAGCGGTGGTTCAGTGAGCATGACAGTGACTTCCACCATGTTCCCTGGCCACCACAAAGCCCAGATCTGAATCCCATTGAGAATGTATGGAACATGTTAGAAAACAGATCCGTGAGCAAATTCCTCTTCCATCAAATCTGAGCCAGTTAAAGGACTGTCTGGTGTATGCCTGGTATGCTGGAGATGTAAAGGCACTCCAACACATTGTGTAATATAGGCCAACCTGCATATTTGCTGTAATTCAGGGCAAGGAGGTCCAACTCGGTATTGAATAAAGGTTTCTAATTCAATGGCCAGTGTGTGTAGCTTTTGTAGATTTCAAAAAGGCTTTTGACTCTATTGACTATTATAATTTGGGATTGATCACAAGATCTTATGGCATGCCAGACAAGTTCGTTACCATAATAAATGCTCTCTACAATAACACTGTTATGTGTGAGTATTGGTAAAAGGCTTCCAGCAATTAGTTTAGCATTGCTTTTGATGATCAACAAGGATACATTTTATTTTCTTTCCTCTTTAGTTTGGTTATTGATTATGTTATGCAAAATTCACTGCAAGGGAAAGATTTTGGCCTTAAATGGTCTGGAGATCTGAAAATTTCTGATTCAGATTATACAGGTGATTTGGCCCTGTTTGCTAATGATGTTGGTGAGATGAATTCTTTCGTTAGGGCTGTTGATGAGACTGGTAATAGAGTAGACTTGGTGATAAACAGAAAAAACTGAAGTGATGAAAATAGTCAGGCATATTGTGGTTCAATTAATCTGAATGATTGCACTCATGAGCAGGTGTCTCAGTTTAATTATCCTGGGAGTTATGTAACAGTAGATCTCCGAATCTTCCCGACAAAAAATATGATTTGAAAGAATGAAAAATTGGAGGGAATCGGAGTTTAGGAAATCACAATAACCTACACAATCGTATTACTGGCAGTAAAGAGTCATACAATGAGAATACACTGAGTAAAGAATACAATGATAAACACTAATAAATCAGCACTTTGAAGTCGATTCATATTTTAGTGGAAAAATTGTCTTGAGCCGGGTGGGATACAAAACCCACGACCTCCTGATAACATGTCAGGTACTCTGGACCACTGAGCTACCAGCTGCCGATCAAGATCTTCTCTAACTAATGCTATGAACATTTCTATTATGTCACATATAGGCACTATTTAGGTAATCTAGCCACAAGTGGCTTTCTATTTGCCATATAGATGGGAAGCATGTCTTACAAGTATGCTAGTGATAAACAATGAAATAAACTCGACATATTCAATATCCACTAATAAATCTGCACTTTGAAGTCAATTCAAATTTTAGAGAAAAAATTGTCTTGAGCCAGGAGGGATATGAACCCACAACCTCCTGATTTCATTGCTTATCACTAGCATACATGTAAGACATGCTTCCCATCTATATGGCAAATAGAAAGCCGCTTGTGGCTAGATTACCTAAATAGTGCCTATATGTGACATAATAGAAATGTTCATAGCATTAGTTAGAGGAGATCTTGATCGGCAGCCAGTAGCTCAGTGGTCCAGAGCATCTGACATGTTATCAGGAGGTTGTGGGTACATATCCCACCCAGCTCAAGACAATTTTTCCCTAAAATTTGAATCGACGTCAAAGTGCTGATTTATAAATGGATATTGAATATGTCAAGTTTATTTCATTGTTTAACAATGATAAACACTTATTGATGAGCAAAAATTTTTGTTTCTGTGAATAAAAGAAAACCACCAGAAGTAATAGTATCTGACATATTTCCCTAACTGCCCATATATCAAGAATGTCAATCAGTACCATCCAATATTACTTGTTTCAACATCCTATTATCACTAACAAATGAACTTCCATTCCATAATTTTGAAAAACATGCAAAAATTAATAATAGCATCAGAGATGGCTATTGGAACAAGAGCACACCATTAAACAACAAACTGTCATTCTGCAATTAGAGAAAACTCCAGAACAAAATTATGAGACAACCATTTCAACCTGAACATACTGCTAAACAAGGAACAACCATTTTGGCCTTTTTCCCCACTCCCAGAACAAATCAATCTTATAACAAGCCTAAAAAACAAAATTGTAAACAATTCACCACTGATCTGCAATAAGAAAAAGACCCCAAAACTAAATAATTCCATCATATACAATAAGCCTGAAACACACGAATTTTCATAAAAAAAATTTACTGCCACTCCACAGTACATAAAAGCCCCAGAACTAAATAATCGCATGAGAGAAAACAAGACTAAAAAATGCAAATGATCATAAGCAATTTACCGTTGATCCGCAGTTATCAAAAAGCGCCCAGAACTAAATAAGGCCATCAGATAACAAGCTTAAAAAACACCAATTATCTGAAAAATGCACCCCCAGTTGGTATTTAAAAAATACAATTATATGAATAGCCCAACTCTTCCTTGAAAATAAACTCTAACTTTTATTCGCTTTAGAAGGTTAGACCTGCAAAAAAAAAAAATCAAGAACCAGAGCCTACACGAAACATACCAACAGACAATCCAATAAATTGTTCAATATCATGAAAAGCTATTATACTGTACATTATTATACATTATTCACTTATGTTACTTTACATACTTTAAGAACGTTAAGTTACCACTCGTGGCGCCATCTATCCAATCACTTTGTTTATATTTCCTGTCTTATAAGATAGGAAATATGAGACAAAAAGCATAAATCAGTTTAGTTACATATTTGGCAAATGTACATTTTGATGTTAACTAAATTTAACTTAATTGCTAATAACAAACAATATGTAGTAGGGTTGGGTTTTTTTACCTCTGAGCGGCACTTTTTTACGCACTATGGGCTAAATGGCCAGGTCACATGGACACCGAAGGCTCAGAGAAGGTTGGGGGAGGGGACCCACTGGAACAGCTGTTGGGAGACAGATGGTAACCTCCCGTCAAGGCCATCCAGCATGTTCTTTAACGTGCACAGGGTATGGCTCTCCAGCACACGGGGCCACGGCTTAACGTCCCATCCGACGGACAGCGGCCTTTCCAAGCCCATCAGTGTCCCCTACTGACCATGGGCAGGGCAGGGAATTTTGCGGAGATAAATCTCAACGCTGACCCAGCTGGGACTCGAACCTGGGAACTACAGATTACGAGCCTGGAGCGCTACCGACTGAGCCACCCCTGCCCCATATGTAGTAGGCATCATCCAATGATTAACAACAGATATACTGCAAAAGTTAACATTTACAATACAGAGATAATAGCAACAATTATTGTGTCCCTTTCTCCAATGGTTATTTGGTGCAGTGCTTGGATCGTCAGCAGCAGCAAGTTTCGAATGCAGCACAGGAAATGGTACTCACCACAGTCAACTGAACTGCATCTGTGCATTTTACCCAGATATAATCTCATGGAACCAGCAGAAGAGTTTTTGATATTATGAAAATTAATTTAATTGTTAATAATTAATATTCAATATGTAGGCATCATCCCCTGATCAATAACAGATCAATAAATATATTTCAAAAGCTAGCATTACAATATATCAGTAATAACACAACAAATGTTAATGCAATCTCGATTTTTTTTTTACAAAAGAGCTTGAATTGTCAGTAGTGGCAGCTTGTCATGCAGCATGGGAAGCAGTGGCTTACTGCAGCTAAGTCACTACATTCATACATTTTCAATATTAATGAAAGTTAGTTATTTAATTATTAGCTATTAGGCTAAGAATCAATATGTAAATATTATTCATTGATTAATAATTGACTAATAGCCTCTGAGTGGCATTTTCATGCAGCAAATCCTATAAGCATAAAAAATACATATACCTCTTTGATCTGCTGCCAGACTACGAAGTTATGGTGAAACAAAACTGACATTGACCAACAAATGACAAGTAAAATGCAACAGGAAGATAAGTAACATAAGAGTAGGGAACATAATGTGCATAACTGATTATAATTAAAAATGCCACAACTTTGGTGAAAGAAAAGTTTTAATTCTTATCAATCCAATAGCCCAACCCAGACAACAATAAATGTGCTTGAGACCCATTAAAGCTGTGGATTTTAAGTAATCCAATTAATGTTTAGTTGGTCAGAGCTAGGAGAGTTTGGTATAGGTTCAATAAACACTCATTTAGAAACCAGTGCATATGTAATGGGAATGCCTGCCATTTCAAGACATGAAGCGACAGCAGCGCTAGTTACATTTTCGTGAACTGTGGTGTTGGCGAGCTGCTGTTTTGCTTGCTACTTAATTCATTGCAGTATAGGTTATTACGCTGTTTACTGCTTGCTTCAAAATTGTATTCTGATACAGATTTGTTCGTATGTGATTATTTACTGTTCTGTCTACTTTCTGCTGTCTTTAACAAGAAGTCTGAACGATGATGCAGTATTGCGTGATGTTTTGCAGAAGCGAAACTCAGTTTCAATCAAATCTCTTCCAAACTGGATCTGCAAGACAGGTGGCTGCATCAATATGTCGGCAATGTAACGATGACATGAGTAATTAGAAAAAAATTCTGAGATCACTTTTGAATAAATAATATTTTGGAATCACAGAAACCTTTACAATATACACAACCGAGTTACACTGCCCTAACAAAATATTAGAGAATTTCTGTGTTATGTGAATGGGAATCTTACTTGGAAGCTCTCTAACTTCTAACATATTCACTGAATGAAAAAATATTACTAAAAATAAATTCAAGATCATAATCTTATCTATTTAAATCTCAATTTCCAACAGAATTCGTCTAGTATTTAAGGAATTATAGAAGCTAGAATATTTCAAAACAGTAATGGGTCATAAGAATTTATTTCAGATATTAATTAAAACTTAATAAGTAATTTTTCAAATCATTTAATAAAATATAAATTTTAAAAGTTGCATAACAATTATTTCGATGTTAGATAATTATGAATGATTTTTATAAAACAGGATTATTATTAAATTTTCCAGCTTCCATAACTCTTTAAATACTGAATGAATATTGATGATAAATTGAGAATTTAAATAAATTCGATTATCTTTAACTTCAGTCACAGTTTTTCATTCAATGCATATATGTAAAATCTGAGTTTGTGTTTATCAGCCACCTAGATAGCAGTAGCATCCTGACAAGGTAGACAAGTACCCTTCTGCACACATGAGCGGTTCAAAAAGAATCTAGCCCTGATGGGTCTACAATTACCAATCTATAATTTTTATCTTCATCTCATTTCATTATTATGCATGTACTATGATCGATCATGAAAGATTTTCTGTTTTAATAGTCGATCATAGAGTCTAAAAGTTTGGTCCTCCCTGTTATAGAGCTTCACAGTTCGATTCCATTGAAATAACATGGAAAGATAATGCTATAGCTTTCTTTGAGCATAATATTGTTACTACCAATTTAAAATTTTTCACTAATTCAAATATCGTGTTACTTTAAAAAAAATAGTGCTAGGTATAGTAGTAAAAATGTCGCTCATTTTCTTCAACCCGGACACTCTTCCCCCCCCCCCCATCTTCCGAAAATCAGTCTTGTACATATATGACTAATGGAATGTTGAAATTTATACCACATTGTGAGTTTTCTGAACTGCACAAATATATGTATGAACCAGGGTGCATTAAGCAATTGGGAATCCTGGAGCCAAGTTCCAAATAAGTGCCCTGGAACAAAGTTCTAAATAGGAGCCTTAGAGCCATATTCTAAATAAGGTCCTACACAAAGTAACCACAAGCAAGAACTGACTAATAAACTTTTAATTTTTTTTCTGTGCTCTGTCAACAGAAAGAAATTATTAATACCCATCATAGAAGGTGACTCATCCACAGTAGAAAATGCTGAAAGCTTCAACTTGTTTACAGGCAATGTAATATAGGTAGCAAATGATCATGCTGAAGAGATTGATAACTCAATTTTCAAGCTTGTTAGGGATTCTAAGCTATAAATCCAAGTTTAAACCTTAACATGCCAGGCCAGAGAAACAATTATAGCTGGTGGGCAGGCTTTTTTTCAACTGTGTTCAGTCAAGAAAAAGTGAACTTTAGAACTTTTTTGCCAATTAACTAATGAAAGGGATTATGGCATGTTGTATGCCAAATGATTTCAAATATCAGAATCAACAAAGGGATTATTAACATCAGATAATATGTTTCAGATGCATTCTTTTTACTACATGCCATCTAAGGGACCTGGGTTCAAACCCCAAGTAAGGCATGTATGCTTGCATTACTACCCTTTTCTTAGAGTTTGCTGATCAGAAAAATTGTTTTTGTATGCTGTTTGCATAAATGACCAAATAATTTTGAAATAATTAAATAAATGTAGTAGTAGCATTGCAAAACTATATTTTGCTTTAAAAAAAAAGATAAATAAGAACTGAAAAATATATGGTTAAAACTGGATAATGTGTTGTGAAGAAATTAAATAAAAATGTTTCAAACTGAATATAATTTGTTTTAACCCCTGAAATTAATATTGAACCCTTCCAAATCAATTTGCAGATACTGACGACTAAGGAAAAATTAAAACTTTATGACAACAGGAAAACTTCATTTAGGCATAATCCCCATATACTTGTGATAAATTGGCTGAATTATTTTGCATTGTCCCCAAGCTGCATACTTGGGAAAATGTAAAATCTTTCCCCTTTAGTAAATTCCGTGGCAACAATGCACAGATTTCACAGGCTGAACTTGACCTGATGCCAGCAGAGAGATAAATGAAAAATTGTGAATTCCGAATGTTAGTTACTAAATTACTTCAATTTAATTCAAAATAGTACTAATCAAAGTCCTATCATTTAAAAATCAAATTTTTCATCAATATCCTAATCGGATGCCTCCTAAAACATATCAGAAACAACAAAGGGCAACAACCTTACTTGGGGCTTGAACCCAGGTCCCTTAGATGGCATGTAGTAAAAAGAATGCATCTGACAATGCAAATAAAAATTTATTTTAAAAAACCAATAGACAAAAATTATAATGCATATCAATAGAATGCTATTGTTCATGAATAAGAAGAAAATAATTTTTTTAATCATTATTTATTACACAATAAAAGCTGTAATATAAAAACCCCTCAAGCGCTGCTTGCAATAAAGGTCTGACAGGAGTCTGTCAGTTTAATATTCCATAGTAGGTCTTGTGAGGATGGCAGGACCTCAGTAGAAAGGCAATGCAAGCATACATGCTTTACTTGGGGCTTGAACCCAGGTCCCTTAGTAGATAGCATGTAGTAAAAAGAATGCATCTGAAACATATTATCTAATGTTAATAATCCCTTTGTTGATTCTGATATTTGAAATCATTTGGCATACAACATGCCATAATCCCTTTCATTAGTTAATTGGCAAAAAAATTCTAAAGTTCACTTTTTCTTGACTGAACACAGTTGAAAAAAAGCCTGCCCACCAGCTATAATTGTTTCTCAGGCCTGGCATGTTAAGGTTTAAACTTGGATTTATAGCTTAGAATCCCTAACAAGCTTGAAAATTGAGTTATCAATCTCTTCAGCATGATCATTTGCTACCTATATTACATTGCCTGTAAACAAGTTGAAGCTTTCAGCATTTTCTACTGTGGATGAGTCACCTTCTATGATGGGTATTAATAATTTCTTTCTGTTGACAGAGCACAGAAAAAAAAATTAAAAGTTGATATTAGTCAGTTCTTGCTTGTGGTTTTCATTGTGAAACCCAATTTCAATCATGCAGCTATTAAAATCACTTGGGTACCTGTGAATAGTGTCAACACTGAATTTTTTTTTACACTTACAATTCAGTGCTAACAATAGAACAATTAGACATGTGTGAAAAATTCCAACCTCCTGGACTTGAATGCAGTAACTCTTGGTTATGCACCAGCTGAGCTAAGGCTGGGGGAACTTCATACCTATTTAAGTAAGGTTATGATGGTTAATCATAACCTTACTTAAATTATATACATTAACTAAGTAATGTAACTTCATATCATGTTAACTTCATATCATTAACTAATAACATTAGATAATGATATGAAGCTCTACCATATAGATCAAAGTGTGGGGGGAATGCACTACTTATACTGACAGTGAACCAAGCTTTTATACCCATATATCAAGTATTAATATACCTTGCATTATTCAGATGCATAGCATCGATGCATTGGAGAGAAATAACCTTATATGATATAAGGCAGTCTGTAAATGGTGGCTAGGCATAAACTGGAAGGAGAGCTGTGTAACAATCCCCAGTGATGATGCACAGAACCGGCCAGGTCTAACACCTAATGTCCGACCCCGCCTTCTCGTGGTGCAGGCCGTTAGTACCTTTCAAAAGAGATATTCTCTTTTGGAAGGGAACAGAAGGGGAGGGTTGCCAGTTCAGTATGGCCTACTGATCTGGTCATCTATGGCCACTTTTTTCTTTTTTTTTCAACCCTGCTGAAGAGTGGTTAACTTTACAGGGTCCTGGTGCTGACCATTTATACCTACTAGACTGGACTTGTTTATGGATTTGAGCTTGATTATGGATCCTGAACTTGCTGCACTGGTGGGCCTCTGTTGAGGGAGAATCTGCCGCTGTGTTTTCTGTTTGCTTCCGAGTTGCCAGCCTTAAGTGAACAGAGGCATGGGATACCTTATATCAGCTGGTATAAGGTATCCCATGTGTATACCATGTATATACCCCCCTAAGTATCCTAATCAGAGGCCATCGCAGGAACCTGAACCTCACTTAGCTAGTTGGCATTGTCAAGTCTACTGGGGTAAAGTATCTCAGGCAGGCCAAATGGCTCTTGAAAAAGTCCACTTGAGAAGGTGGTACCTGAAGTTCCTACCAGCATTGGTGGCTTCAGCCTTTAGTGGAGAAGGAACAGGTCTTTGCCCCATGCCTGCGATCAGGGGGCTGTTTGATATTGTTGGATCTACCTTTCTCACTAAACCTGGTTTCTTTAAAAATCCTACTAACCATTTTCTCTCTGCAGGAATGTGGAACATGAGGACATTACATAGAGATTATTCCCTTGATGTCCTCATGCAGGAATTCCAGCGCTATAACCTAGATATTCTAGGCTTGTAAGAGACGAGATGGGCAGGTAAAGGCAAGATACTTAAAAATAACTTTACATTTCTCTTTACAGGGAGGGAGGAAGGAAAGCATCAGCAAGGCGTGGGTCTGCTTCTTAGCAGGCATGCTAGTGATGCTCTTCTACAATATGAGTGCATTAATGAAAGGTTTCTTACAGCACAAAAATCAGAGAAGCATTAAAGACTTGAATGTTATCTGCTATTATGACCCCACTGAGGATGCCAATGAGGATAAGAAGGATACTTTATCAATGAGGATAAGTAGGATGTTTTACAGACAACTTAAGGATATTTTGAATTCTGTCAAGAAAGGAGATATTACCCTTGTTCTACACGATTTCAATGCCAAAGTTGGTACTGACTCTGACCTTTGGGGAACAGTGATGGCCCTTTTGGTATTCGTAGCTGCAATGGCAATGGGCAACGTCTCCTACAGATAAGTAAACTTAATGGTTTCAGAATAACTAACACTTATTACAAACACCGCGACATACATAAGTACACATGGGTTTCACCTGATGGGCTGCATAAGAATATGATTGATTACATATTAATTAATAGCAAATGGGATAGTTCTGTTAGGAATACCAGGTCACATAGGGGAGCTGAAATTGGATATGACCATTACCTTGTTAAAAGTGTTGTGCTAGGGTTAAAAAATTTTCCTTTAATACTGAAGCTCTGAATGACCCTGTTATAGCCAAAACTTACCATGATAGGTTACTTAGTCATTATGACAGTCATGGTTTGCTTACTACTGTAGTTAAGGAAGAATGGGGATATTTTAAACAGCCTTTTTTGGAAACTAACAGTACTCTTTTAGGAAAAAAGAGAGCAAAGGAGGCAGAATTATTTGAGTGATAAGGCACTTAAGCTTATTTCAGAAAGAAAGAACTGTAGGAATGTCTGTAATCAACACCCTACTAGTCCTAATAGAAAGCATTACAGAGAGCTTAATAAATGTTTAAATGATCAGTTAGCTGCTGACAAGAATCTTTGGCTTGATGGCTTGGCTGACAAAGCTGAGGAAGCAGTTAGACAGCACAACAGCAGAGAGCTGTACCGGATAGTTAATGTTTTGTATGGTGGTCGAGTGGTTAGCGTGCTTGGCTACTGATCTAAGGGACCTGGGTTCGAGACCCGGAGTAAGGCGTGGATGTTCATGTTGTTTTTCTGCTGAGGGCCTGCCGTCCTCTCAGACATTCTACTATGGCATTTAAACTGACAGGCTCCTGTCAGACCTCTGTGGCAAGCAGCTGCTTGAGGGGGTATTTATTTTATTTTTTTATTTATGGTAGAAAACAAACAGGTATACAGGGATTGAAGGATAAACAAGGCAAGGTTATAGAAGGTGAGAATTCTGTCATGGCTAGGTGGGCTGAGCATTTCAGTGATGTTTTAAACAATGTGGTTAGTTCTACTCTCAGTGTTTGTAATGATGATAGATGCATTGGTGGCATTAATGTTGGCCCTATAACACAATCTGAAGTTAATTTGGCTATTTCAACGCTTAAACTTCATAAATTCCCAGGGGTAGATGAAATTACTACGGAAATGCTTAGAGCTGGGAATGTTTCGGTTACCACTTGGATGACTGAAATTCTGAATATCTTTTATGATAAAGGCATGGTTCCTAAGGATTTTACCAGAGCTATTGTTATCCCTATTTTCAAAAAAGGTGATCACAGTTCTTGTGATAACTATAGGGGTATCAGCCTACTCGCTGTTCCAGGGAAAGTTCTTTGCATGATTGTGCTTAATAGAATTAAGAATCCGGTTGACAGGCAATTGCATGATGAGCAATGTGGATTCATAAGTAGTAGGGGAGGTGTGGATAAGATATTTTCACTTAGGCAGATTCTTGAGAAATGTTTAAATAAAAAATAAATACCCCCTCAAGCAGCTGCTTGCCACAGAGGTCTGACAGGAGCCTGTCAGTTTATATGCCAGAGTAGGAGATCTGAGAGGATGGCAGGATTAGAGTTTCAGAAACCTTTGGTTACTAGCTTTGTTGATTTCAAAAAGGATTTTGACTCTGTTGATCATCATAAATCGTGGTTGATTGTTAGATCATATGGTATACCAGACAAGTTAGTTAACATAATGAAAGCTCTCTATAATAACACTGAGTCGTGTGTGAGAGTTGGTAAGGCTTGTAGCAATTGGTTTAGCTTTACTTCTGGTGTTCGACAAGGGTACATTTTGTGTCCTTTTCTCTTTAGTTTGGTTATTGATTATGTTATGCAAAATTCACTTCAAGGGAAAGATTTTGGCCTTAAATGGTCTGGAGATACTAAAATTTCTGATTCAGATTATGCTGATGATTTAGCCCTTTTGGCAAATGATGTTGATGAGATGAACTCTTTCATTCGAGCTGTTGATGAGACTGGTAGTAGAGTAGGTTTGGTTATAAACAGAGAGAAAACTAAAGTGATGAAAATTGGTCAGGCAGGCTGTGATTCAGTTAATCTGAATAGTTGCAATCTCGAGCAGGTGTCACAGTTTAATTACCTTGGGAGCTATGTAACAGATACTGGTGATGTGCGGCATGAGATTAACAGACGAATAGGGATTACTGCCGGGACTTTTAAGAATCTATGGAGATTGTGGAGAAATAGGCATATACACCTAAAGACTAAAATTAGACTGTATAATAGTTTGGTTCTTTCTAGGGTTAGTTATGGTTGTGAAACTTGTTATCATGTTTAACAGGAAACTAGATGCTTTGGATTCTAGATGCTTATGTAGTATCTTGGGTATTAGGTGGTTTAACTTTGTAACTAATGATGAGGTTAGACAAAGGAGTCGGAAACCTTCTTTAAGCAGCATATTGTGCAGAGAGAGACTCACTGGTTTGGCCATGTTGCCCGTATGGATAATTATAGATTGGCGAATAGGGTTATGAACAGTGTGCCTAAAGGCCTCAGGAAGAGGGGAAGACCTAGGATGCCCTGGGCAATGTCAAACAAGACCTTATTAGAATTGATGTGCGATGGCCAGATGCAGCAGATGTAGCTCAGGAGACATGCTTGGAGAATTAAACTGCATGGTCTGGTCGGACCTCCGTAGCCCATGGCTGCTGGAGGATGATGATGATATAAGGCTATCAAACAATAAAAATGAAAGGAATAAATCACACTGACAGTGGAAGTCATTTCATAGTAGTTAGACAGTTGTAGCAAACTCACTTTTTTCCTTTCTCACTTCATACTGAAGTCAAAAAGACAAATTAAGGTATAAGTAAAGCAAATTGCTAACATTCGGTGCTAGGATGAATTTATCTGGTTCAATGGCAAACTGGTACCAAGTTTTTGACTGACTCAAACAGATGTAAAGAGATATCTTCCATCTATTTTCAAAGTAATTTTCTCACTAGAAATTAGTAATGCACTCAATGATCTAATTTTAACAGTAGTTTATATAGATTTTAAGAAATTTGTTCAATGGTATTTATATATTTAAAACTCAAACTATATAAATGTAATACTTACCAATTCCAAAGTGGCCAAATGGTGTGCTCACAAGCTGTGCATGACCCACAGAAAATTGAGAAAATGACGGAGAACTCAGGCTATGAGTAATTCTACCAGGGCCAATAACTGATGACATGAATTGCCCTGACTCAGGATTAGGACCCTAAAAATATTTTAAATTTCCTTATATATATGTAATCCAAAACTGTAATAAAATTTATGGTGATAAATTACTATATTAGTCAACTCCTCCAATTCCAAAGACATCAAGAAAATGGACACAGATAGTTGAAGCCTTTATTCAGTAAAATATTGCATAATTATTCTTAAAGCTAATATCACAAGTGTAATCAATTGTTTGACTGTTATTTTTTTTTTAGTTTGTGTGTCTTAATGCTGCCTGCAAGATATTAACATCAGTCTTAACAGCCACACCCAGCTGTCAGCTGAGCCACTTTCACCATGGTTAGCTGTTTCCTATTCCTCAGATTTTTCTCTGTGCAGGATGGTGAAGGCTTTCATTCCCCATTTTGTACCATCAATTCCTTGTCAGCCATCATATTTTGTGCCTGAACTCTGTGCCTGTCTTCACAGATGGCTTTAAATTTGGGACCTCAATTGGATCAGCCATGGTCAGATATTATCATAACATACCATATCCCACCTGAATGTTCCACCTTCACAGTCCAAAACACTTAACCTGGAAACATACAAGGTTGGGTTGTTTTACTTCTGAGCAGCACTTTTTTGCACATCGTGGGCTAAGTGGCCAGGTTACAAGGGGACCCACTGGAACAGCTGTTGGAAGACAGATGGTAGCCTCCTGTCAAGACCATCCAGTATGTTCTTTAATGTGCACAGGGTATGACTTTCCCGTACAAGGGGCCATGGCTTAACATCCCATCTGATGGATGGTGGCCTTCCCAAGCCCATCGGTGTCCCCTACTGACTGTGGGCAGGGCGGAGAGTTTTGCGGAGATAAATCTCAATGCTGACCCAGCTGGGACTAGAACCTGGGAACTGCAGATTACAAGCCTGGTGTGCTACCGACTGAGCCACCCCCGCCCCAAAACAGACAAAGTGAAATATCAGTTACCGTCAACTAAAGGTTGGTCTGTTCCAGGCATAATACTTTACATACATAAATATCCTTTGAATGTGGAATGGATAATACAAAAGAACCCTTAACATGAAAATTGTCTACGGTCTGAAAAATAAAATTCTATAATAGTAAGATTAAACTCAGCTAAAATTCTAGAATAATTTAATAACTCAATAATGCTATGGTACAAAAGTTAAAAACATTCTTCCAGGGGAGTAGTTTTCAAGCTCAGGGAAGTGCTGTACATTACCATTAATTATTATGGAATATACTTGAAACAACACCTGGTGTTGGAATTATTATGGTGTTGGAATTATTATGGAATATACTTAAAACAACACCTGGTGTTGTTTTAAGTATATTCCATAATAATTAATGGTAATGTACAGCACTTCCCTGAGCTTGAAAACTACTCCCCTGGAAGAATGTTTTTAACTTTTGTACCACAGCATTATCGTATTATTAAATTATTATAAAATAAAATTCTGTTTGAACTTCCTCAGATAACCCACAATTTATAAAGGATCAACAGATATAATCCAAATCTGTTTAATAAAGGTCGAAAAACTTTAAATTTATTGCTAATTTGTTATTTAACAGCAGCTGTAAATACACTTGTGTGTTTGAATGCCTCGGAAACAGGTTAATATTCTGTCTGCCAATTACAACTAGTGTCCTGAGCTCTATTCAGATTGTTGATCTTAATAGGCAGTAACATTCATAATGAAGATAAAATAAGTTCAGACCTCAGATCTTTCATCAATAAACAAAGGTCTCATTCCTTCCTTGTCTTATCTTCACTATCAAAATATGGCATAGGCCAGGGGAAGCTTTTCCACAAGGCCACCTGGATACTGCCCCACCAAAAATAAATAGACAAAATAATAAGCAATTCAAAATTTAGTATTTATAGACTTATTTCAAAAAATCATATAAAAAAATAAATAAATACCCCCTCAAGCAGCTGCTTGCCACAGAGGTCTGACAGGAGTCTGTCAGTTTATATGCCAAAGTAGGTCTGAGAGGATGGCAAGACCTCTGCAGAAAAATGACTCATACATCCATGCCTTAGCCCGGGGCTCAAACCCAAGTCACTTAGATCAGTAGCCAAGCATGCTAACCACTCGGCTAGTTTATATTCAATATTAATTTGTTCATTATGGCTACTGCCAGAATCTAGCATTATCTGCTATGGATATCGCACAAATGCACATGTGCTGAAATACAATAGCAAAAAACTACATGACATGGGGCACCAATTCAGAGGGCTCAGTATACGACTGGCTGATTCAATCATTAGTTGAAGACCTGTTACTTTTGCCTAAATCTCCACTTGACTGTACCAGTGAAGTGGTGAATACTAGAACAAAAATTTTTATTCTTTTGACACAAAGCATTAACTATCTGGTATAATTCTCTTCTATTATGCTGTCTAGCTGCTCCCACTACTTTACCAGTCAAGATATCAAGCTAAAGATTTTTATCAGCTATTAACTAATCCTTTAAACATTTATTAAGCTCTTTGTAATGTTTTCTGTTATGACACTTTCTGTTACAAACTATACATATTGGGTTGAAACAAAAGTTCATTCAGATTTTTCCCAAGAGATTTCACTGGACTTGATCTGCACAACCACATGCATTAGCAGCTATAAATAGTGTGTGCTATCGACAGGAGACAGTTGCTAGCATGTCTGAAAAACAAACCATGCAGATTGAGTGAGTGATATTCGCATAGAGTCAATTTGAAAATGGAAGATAAAAAGTGCATTTTTGCCATCTTAGTGAGAAATAGTTCACAAAGTTTTGAACTGGGAATTTCTCTATGGAAGATATCCCACGTTGAAGAAGGCCCTCCACAGTTGACAATGACAAAATTGTCACAATAATCCAAATTAACCAGCGCAGCACCACAAGAGAGATTTCTCAGACACTAAAAATATCGCTAACATCAGTTGCAAGTCATTTGGAGCAGCTTGGATACGTGAAATCGATGTGTGGGTGCCACATCGATTGAGCCATGTGACAAAAGAAACACTCCAAGCTAGAAGCATTTCAGTAGTAATTTTATCTGACCCTGGGGATTCATGTAGCTAAAATTCGGAGATAGCCAGAACAACTTCAGACTGTGATATAAGACTAACATTAAAGCCAGTAATGCATAAATCCTCATTACAAAAAATGGAAGTAGAACTAACCACATTGTTTACAACATACAGGGGTTTATCAAAATAATGGAAACACCGATGGCGACTGGAGTACACAATGTGCCATATGCATATCACAGGGATGACGTCACCAACGATGTGAGGTACATAAAGGGGAGAAGTACGATGTCAGCTATCACACAGCAGTGTCACAGGTGCAGGTGAAACAGCTGTTGTGGTATAATTGTCGACAATGTCAGATCTCAGTGACCTTTAAAAAGGCATGATCATTGGTGTGCAACTTGCAAAAACTTCAGTAACCAGAACGGCAGAAATAGTAGGTGTAACATAAGGAACTGTGTTACACCTACTATTTCCACCATTCTGGTGGAATTGGAGATTATGACTACCTATCAAAAAGGACAGGGTGTTGCCTCCAAATGTGCAAATTATGGACATCATATGAAGTTGTCAGCTAGGGACAGGTGAATGTTGGCATGGATTGTACAATGGAAGCACAAGACCATGGCACCGCAAACGGCAGCAGAATTGAACACCAGTCGGAATGATCCCGTTTCCATCATAACAGTTCATCAGGAACTTCGTCGTGCCAGTATTTATGGCTGTGCTGCAATCCACAAACCTCTTATTACCAACATCAATGCAACAAAATGTGTAAGGTGGTGAAAAGCACATAAAAACTGGGATGCTAAAGATTAGCAAAGTGTCATCTGGTCTGATAAATCGTGCTACACATAGTTTCCCACCACTGGTAGAGTGTATGTCTGGCAAAAACCTGCAGAAACATACCACCCTGACTGTTTGGTTCCAACTGTGAAGCATGGAGAAAGATCCCTAATGGTGTGGGGTGCTATATCATGGCATTCCTTAGGGCCATTAGTTATTCTGCAGGATCATATCACATCTGCAATGTACAAATCCATTCTTGGACCACATGCACCCAATGTTGCAGACGTTGTTCGCTAAGACCGTCCCTGGTTTCAAGCAGATAATGCACTCACACATTGTGTGAAACGTGTCAGGTTGTGGTTTGGATGAGGTACAGCAGCTATCCTGGCCACCTCAATCTCCAGACCTCAATATTATTGAACATTTGTGGGCATATCTGGAACTCAAGGTCAGATCACACTTTCCACCTCTTGCATCACTGGCATAGTTGGGACATATTTTACAATAGAATGGTCCCACATTCCATTACCATATGTGCATGACTTGTATAAGTCTATTCCATGTCAAACTTTATTTGTTCTGAACACCCAAGGTGGACTACAGCTTATTAATAATATATTCTCTACAAACAGTACATGTTTCCATTATTTTGATAAACCCCTGTATCTGAAATGCTCAGCCCACCAAGCCACAACAGAATCCTCACCTTCAAAAAACTTATTATGTTTATCCCTCAATCCCTTTGTTCCAGTCTGTTTCTTTTGACACAAAACATTAACTATCTGATATAATTCTCCTGTTATGTTGTTTAGCTGCTCCCTCTACTTTGTCAGTCAAAATATCAAGCCAAAGATTCTTTGAACATTTATTAAGCTCTTTGTGATGTTTCTGTTACGACTCATAGGGTGTTGATTATCATTATATTGCCTTATTACTCAAATGGCTGTCTCTCTCTTGCTCCCTTTTACCCAAGACTTGTTAGTTAAAAAAAAAACTGTTTAAAATGGTCCCATTTTTTTCAACCAGTAGTAAGCAAGCCACAATTGTCATAATGATTAAGAAACTTATGATAAGCTTTAGCTATATCTGGGTCTTTCAGGGTTACAACATTAAAAATAATTCTTTTAACCTTAGCACATTATTTAAACTAGCTTCTTTATAGGCTCTGGTTTCCTAACAGAATTCTCCCATTTGTTCATTATTTAAATATAATTGATAATATTCCTAAACAAACTCATCAGGTGAAACCCAAGTTTATTTATAACTGTCCCTGTGTTTATTGTAAGTGTTGTTATTCTCAGTCTGTAAATGGTAGATAGGACTGCAAGGGGAGCTGTGTACCAGAACCCTGTGACGACACACAGAACCGGCCAAGTCTAGCACCTAAAGTTAGGGTTGCCACAGCATCTCTTTTAAAGAGAACATGTTCTCATATTTTGCTTTGATCTTTTTTCATTTTTTTGTATTGAAATATCCTCTTTCTTCAATCAAAATTCATGAAATATGTGTGGTGACTCAATCGACATGCTGTGGCAACCCCAGCAACAATGTTGAGGAATGACAACACTGCAGGACAAGAGAAGCCAGACTTCACACATAACTTCATGACAACAGATCAAATATTAAAAGATATAATTTACCTTATTTATTAATTTTGACTCTTCCAACTAAGAACAGTGCATCTGTTGTTATTAAAATATGAATTATAATTAATATAAGACAGACTTCTTTCTCTCGTTACTTCCTTCCAGAGGGCCTTGGTCCTAGGAAAAGGGCATTAAACATTGCAACCATGGCTAGAGAGAGCAGATATTCTGTGCAGAATGCTCTAGTAACAGAGTAATGATATTGCAACACCTTTTTTGCATTTGTGTTCTCTGCATATCTTTCAGTGGCCCTATGCTGATTTTATAAAATATAAAAATCATATTTTTATATACCTATTAACAATTATATTACAATTTTAGGTCTGTCCTCTTTCTTTAAAGAAATATACCTATCAACAATTACATTTAAATTTTATGTATGTCCTTTTTTTTGTCCTCTTTTTTTTAAATAATTTTTTGGGAAAGTTCTCTTTTCATATTTCCAATTTCTGGCAACCCTACCTAAAGTCCAACCCCACCTTCACCTGTTGCCAGCTGTTAATATCTTTCAAAAGAAATATTCTCTTCTGAAAGTACATGGGAGGGCTGTCAGATGAGTAGTCCCACTGATCTAAACTACTATGCCTACTTTTTCTTTTTACCCTGCTGAGGAATGGTCAACCACACAGGGTCTACAAAACAACTTCTCAAACTAAAACTTCTTCAAAAGCTCCTAACTCACAATTCACAAACTAAATGTCTTCACCTCCAACCAACTCTTACAACTGTCTACCTTCAACTTCTACCTCCTTCCAACTACCACCTCTTTAGCCCCCCACAGGCTTAAAGCAAATGTGGCAAATGTCTACATCATGGCTGGAGCCCCATTTTATTTTCTTGATGCTCACATAGGAATTTCATCATTCCAACCTGGACATTTTAAGGCTTGCAAGAGACCAGATGAACAGGAAAAGGTCAGATACTTAAAAATTAATTTTAAATTTCCCTCTTCAGGAAGGGGAGATGGAAAGCATCTCTAAGGTATAGGCCTGCTTCTCAGCAGCCATACATATCAATGGTGCTTTTTTATGATGTGATGGTTCAACATTCACTTTTACATTCCCTAACCAGTTTTAATTTATTAATGTTATTATTATTTTGAGGCCTTTCATTCCTTTGAGCCATCACCTCTCTCCATCCATAGTGTTGCAAATTGCACAAATTTTTTTTACTGAAGACCACTAAACCACAGTGAGCAAGGTCACAACCACTTACATCATCATCATCGCATAATCATGTATGCAAATGTGGCACTAGGTGTAATATAGACATACATACATTTGCTTTAACCTTTTAACACCTATAAGAGCCAAAAACTGCTGACATTTTGAAATGGACTCGTCCAAATAGTGCTATTCCTTTGTCTCCAATATCCTCTACATTTTTCTCAAATTTCCTGGCATTAAAAGGTTAAGCCAGTGGGGGCTAAAGAGGTGGTAGTTGGAAAGAAGTGGAAGTTGCAGGTAGACAGCTGTTGGCTGGAATTGAAGATGTTTATGTGATGTCCCATTGTTCACTTTTACTTTACCTTAACCAGTTTTGCTTAATTTACGTTATATTTATCATTTTGGGGATTTTTATTTCCTTTTTGGCATCACAGCGCTCGTTTCCAAGAGTTAGGAGTTGCACATGCGCAACTCCGATCTTCCGACTGTCACCCGCTGAAGCGCGTACACAAGGACATGCCCCCTCTTGCGTCATAGCTTGCGTCGCTCATCATTTTATGCAAATATATTTCACGGCGTGCAACATGACATGTGCAGGCCTTTGTACCTCTTGTTAAAAACCTGATGACATGTTGTCACAGTAGCAAACAGTAAGTGCACATAGCACATAGAAAGAAGCACATAGTAAGTGCACGTAGAGCACAGCACAGTAAGAGAGCTCAGTTGAGCGCACAGTTAGTGCATGATGCATCTTCTTCATTGAAGTTTTGGTGAGTTGATTTTTGGAAATAAATTTGTTTGTTATTTAAACATTTTGATTCTTTACTAATTTTTTCTCTTGAGCAACGTGAATTAAGTTTTGATTATATTTAGATATTTACGTTTCGACAATCATTTTTGAATTCTTACTCATTAACGCTCGCTGGTATTTTGAACCCTAATTTAACTTTATTTATTTATTTGGGAATTTGCTAATTATTGCCTGGCACCCCTGAACTATCCGGAGCATAAACCTAATTGGATCAGAAAAAGGGTCCAAACTTAAAAGTATTTTGCATTTCTTTGGAGCATTACAGAGGTCATAGAAGTGGCACCCGAACAGGGATGCGCCAGTAGTAAAAGATAGTGGTCCAAGAATAGGGACTGTATATTTGTGTATAAATTTTGTGTGTTATTTAACGAGATTGTCAAAGATAGTAATTTTTGAGCTCATTAGTTGTATATACTATTTATAGATTTAATGGCAGCTTAAGCCGAAAATTTTTGTTGAGCAAGAAGTTTAACTTTTTTGTGTATTAGTCAAAGGTACTGAAGTTTCAGCACAGTTATTGCTGATAATTAAGATATTTATTGTAGTAAGGATTAGAAGTGTCCGGGCACACACGTACATAGGCACGATAAGAAAAACTTTTTTGATAAGCAAATTTATATTTTTGCTAGCTTAGTTGTAGCTTCAGTATTGTTGTATAGCAGTACCCTTGAGCGCTGCTCAAGATTAAAGAAAGGTTTTCAAAATATCCAAAATTCAAAATTTTTTCAGACCGCTAAACATGTCTGCTAACAATATGACCGATTCTGCCATAATGATTCCCGACTTAGAAAGAGTAAAGGGTAGGTTGCAGGATGTAATGAAGGAAGCAAAAGTGCTAATGAATCTGCTTGATGATCATTGGGAGAAAAGGGGAATGACAACAACCCCTAAAATTGCTGACAATGTTATGTCAGTTCACCAATGTAGAAACTTTGAACGTAAGGTTCCATTTTCTGTTCTGTCAGAAGCAAGTGATAGAACAGAGTATTTTCAACCGCCACAACGACGATTTGCCAATTCACCTATTAACTATAGTCCTCATGTTAATTGGCTTTTACCTGAGATAAGGTTCGATGGTTCGAAACGTCCGTCATCATGGACATTTGTCAAGTCCATGGAGGAGCACTTCCGTTTACATAAAGTGCCAAGCAACAAAAAAGTTGTTTTAGCAGTATCTTGTCTAATTGGATGTGCTAAGCAATGGTGGAATAACGTAGGATGTCGTCATAGAATCGAACATTGGGAAGATTTCAAAAACGAAATCATGGACATATATCCGGCTTATAATGATTTTACAGAACTAGCTACAGAGTTGTTTTCACGAAGACAAAGGGAAAGAGATGACATAGAAAAATTTATCTGGGGTACAATAGAATTATACCAGCTGTACGATGCTGATGCTGCTGAAATTGATATTGTAAATTGCATATTGTCTCAATTGCTTTTGCCCATTAGAGAATTCCTAGAAGTACGAAACGTGAATTCAATTTCAGATTTAGTCAAATTGGCTTGGCAAAATACTGCAAGAAGAGAATCTGCAGCAACTGCATTTAACCAACAATGGATGCAATCCCCGCCAAAGCAGCGCTATCAGGTTGAGTCTTGTAGAATGACTCCTGCATGACCGGAAGTTACACGGTCGCAACAATTTGCACTGAATGCACCTAGAACTATAGAATATGAACGAAGCAGAGAATTTGTTCCACGTCAAGCTTCGAACGATGATACTAGACCTAAAACCTTTTTTAAACAAAATAGAGAAACTTTCAGATATAATTTTTGTGACCGACTAGGACACACGGAACAATATTGTTATAGAAGGAATAAAAATTCGGGAACTTGAATTAGGATCTTTGAAGCAAGAGGCCAAAGTTCCTCATGAAAAGCCCTCTCATGAGTTATGCCTTGCCACTATGGCTTTACCTTTTGTTAATGCTTATGACGAAGAAACTAAACTAATAGATCGTAACAATACAAAAGCCGATCTTCCGTTTTCAAAGGAACAAGTTTTGAATAATAATTATAACAATTGTCAATTGACATTGCAGCCGCGGTCCCGTGGACTTTTTGAATTACCTTGTAGTCCAAAACAGAATATTCATGAAGCACCTACAAAATGTCCCATTAGTGCAAATAATGCAATTTTAGATAACAAAGTTTGTGAAGTAGAACAACTTTATGAGAAAGTCGTTTTAGTTGATGAAAAGGTTTCTGAAGTAGAAGTTTTAACAGAAATTAATAATGATGAAAATATTTTTGAGTCTGCTTTAAGGAAAACTAATTTTAATGAAGAAAAAAAGCAACCAAGAAATTGTGTCGACCGCAAGTATTCCTGACGAGTCTAAGTGTTATATTGTATTAACGTTTGGAAGTCCTCAACTGTTGAAGAGTCATTTGGAGGCGGACACCAATAAGCCTAGAAAGTACAAGCCCAGGTTCTTCAAAAATCTGCACGTAGCGACGAGATACCGACACAACAACCAGATCCTGCAGAGCGACAACCGGCAGCGAAGCAGTCAACATAGCAAAGATGACGTCACAAGCGAGATCTTCAGCAACGATTTTACGTGAAGCAAGCCAACAACGATGGAAAGATGTCATCGGAACCCGACTGGTTGATTTATCCCCACGGAGTGCCAACAATAAAATTTAAGTATATTATTATTCTTTCACTTGGTACTTGTTGATTTATAAATGTTCTCTTTTCTCTGGAATAGATGAAGACGAAGAAGAAGCTTATTGTGATTTATATAGTTAGCAATGTTTAAATTCTTGTTGAAACTTTGGAGTTGGATATTTATTTTTGGAAAGTGAATTTACTGTAGTTCGAGTTTATACTTGCGTGAATAGAATTTTTTTGCATTCTTGTTCATCGAAGTTCAAAATGTTATATTGTATTAACGTGATTGAAAGGGTATTTTTATAGATTTTTTTTGTTTCAGCTGACTGATAGCTGAAAATTTTGTAAGTCGATATTGGGAAGTTTAGAACTTGTAAAATGTTTATGGATATGAATGAGGAGAGTGAAAGAGAATTAGTGATTTAATATTTTTTCATTTTTAAGAATTTTGTATTGTAAAATAATGTGCATTCCCAAGTGAATTTATGTATGAAAAAAATGAGATTCATGTAAAAGTGATTAGCTGAAATGCTATCATAATATATTATAAATTATTTACACTTTTTTTTTCTTTATTCTTAGATACAATTTATATATGTGTTTAAATCTGTTCAGTGTCATCAGTGATATTTATGTGTCAATGATGCGTAATTTTTGGGATGACATTGGCAGTATTTATTTGTATATATATGAGCTGACCATGATGAAGATGGCAGAATTTTGTTGTTTTTTTTGTGTACCTTTTTGGAGCTGTCCCCAAATGGCCAAGTCTGGTGACCGAGTTGTTACCAGCATAACTCCTTTGGGAGGGAGATGTTAGCTCTGAAGGGGGAGGTATCTAATTATTGTTTTATTTCAGTTAGCTCATGATTGCTGTGTATAGGAGAAGAATTAGCGGATGATTAGAAACCCGCTTGTTTGTAAAAATTTGAATTTTCTTAGCTTTGCGTATTTGATGTAATAAGGAGGAGATAACGGTGTTCGACCAAACAGGGCACTCTAACCATCAAAGTCTTTAGAAAACCTGGTCCTGGTCTCCCCCCCCCCCACTCTTATTTCCTTTGGTGGCCTTTGCTTCCATATAATTTAAAAGTGCCCTTTCCTATTCTGCATTTCATCGCACTTTGAATATTTGTGACTCGCAAGTCAACCAATGCAGGATATATTAATGCCTTTAATCAACAAAATTCTCCACAAAGCTAAACTTAAGTTTCATAATCTCCCACCACCACCACCCTTCCAACCCCAGCATACTTCACCCCCTCCATTCCTTTCTCCAATATTGTATCCCTTGTTAGCAACCTCCTAAAAACACTTTAACCTAAAGGTTCCTTTCAAAATGCCATCCAATCTATTTAAAATTCTTAAGCATGACAGAAATTCCATTGATCAATCTGACAAAAGAAACTACTTCATTCCCCTAACCTCCACTTCACCTGTAGATATACCTTCTTTCTATATCAGTTGTACTACATGCACCCTAAACAGCATAAACGGGATATTAAAAACAAAACTCCATACACTGGCTTTGCTAAATTTGCCGTTGAAGGCCACAGTTCAACTCTGCAACCAAAACTCAAGTTGCTTTCCAAGAAACTACTGAAATCTTCACCTTCAGAAACAGATGTTGCAACTTTACCACACCCATTCCTCCTGCTGCCTGGCACATCTTGTTATTAAGTTCCACCACCATTGGCCAACCAGCTGCACAAGCCTAATCTTGACATCTCAACTGCCCAGCTATTGCTTCTTTCAACATAGTGAGAAGCACTACATGCATAACAATAGCTTTCACTTCTTCGCCTCTCCTTGCTGATATAAAAATACATCAAGTGCTCCTGGCAACATATTGAAGATCTCAGTAGTAACTTTTGTTCCAGTACAAGAATCCTGAAACCAACTTCTGCTGTAGGGCATTTTTCAGCTGAAAATGCCTTCAAGAAAAAGGTATTACTTTTAGCTATTTAACAATTCACTATTGAATCTCTTCCCTGCCCTGTGATGACTGCTGAGTACAGCTGAAAGTGCTCGGCATCTAAAATCAGGTAAATAGCCATTTCAGTACCTATAAACTGGCAGGCTCCTTCAGACCTCTGTGGCAAGCAGCTGCTTGAGGGGTATTTATTTATTTATTTTTATTATAAGTTAATAATGATGCCGTGAAATCACTGGCAGGCTCCTGTCAGACCTCTGTGGCAAGCAGCTGCTTGAGGGGGTATTTATTTATTTTTATTATAAGTTAATAATGATGCCGTGAAATCACTGGCAGGCTCCTGTCAGACCTCTGTGGCAAGCAGCTGCTTGAGGGGGTATTTATTTATTTTTATTATTAGTTAATAATGATGCCGTGAAATCACTTCTCGATTTTTCACTTCTTTCTTTACCACATGCAGTATGTAGTATCCATCAGTCCATCCACCCATACATCTGAACCAACTCTTCAAACTTTAAATTCCCATTAAGAGCAAGGTTATCAGACAAATACCAACTAAGCACAAAAAAAAAGACTTGATTTAAACCACACCAAACCATTAAATATGTCATGCAGCATCTCACATATCAGAAACAAGATATGAAAATATTTAGAGTTAAAACAAAGAATAGTAGTAGAGTTATGAACAGAGTGCCAAGGGAGATGTGGGATGAGGTGAACAGACAATGTCAGACAGGACCTTGTTAGAATTGGCTTACACTGGCCAAAAGCAGCTTCTACAGCTCAGAACAGATGGTTTAGTGTAATTTGTTCAACAACATCTGGTCACCAAAAACTTATTCAATGGAAATTTGCTCAAAACAGAATTTTGTTTAAAATGGAAATTTGTTCAATGGAAATTTTTTTGACCAAAATGTGTTGTAAATTTGTTTGACCAACATTTTATTGAAAGTTTGAGAAGCACCTAAAGGGCATACTCATTGATAAGGTCTCTTCTGGTTTATCATTGGGGAATCATTAGAAGGTAGTGGGACTGGGAAAGGAGGCAACAGAAGAGAAAGCTCAGTTTTAGATTTGGCAGAATAAAACATTATTTGTTATACAGATGATCTAGACACCATTTACTTCTTTGTTTTCACTATTCTTATAAGCTATATTCAGAGCTTTGTAGAAGCGGAATAATTTTTGAAATTTAAAACTGGAGTATTTACCACAACTATACTTTTTTTTCCCTTTTGGAAACATATTCCATGCCGATTTTAGGTTGATATGACCTTCTATCTTGGACAGAATTTAAAGCATTGATAAGTAAAGAGACTGATTGTTAGTTTAGTGATAGTTAGAAAATAGCAGGAAAGGTTTAAAAAGTAGGGGAGGGTGGAAAGGCTCATTTGTTCTGAGATTTCATGCTTCTTCACATTTTGTTTTTATGTTAATTTTTTTTTGTATTGCTTCATATTTTATATTTTGTGATTGGAATTTATATTAATTTTGTCTTCGTGATATTTTCTGTTTATTTCTCTGTGTGTCATAATTTTTTTTTATCACTGCTTTTTGCAACTTTATTTCCTATTTTTCTTAGTATAATTTACTTTTGTTCCTTTCCTTTTCATTTTTTATTTTCTAGATCTTTATCATTATATACACTGGCAGAAATTAGAAAAAGAACAACATTAACAACTGAAGCGTAATCTATAAGATTTATTTAGTAGCGTAATCTATAAGATTTATTTAGTAAAAACAATTTGTTGAGAAAGGACAGTGATCACATGTGTGAAGTGATTTTTACCTTTTAACGAGTATTACATTTTACAGAAGGCACATTTTAGTATGGTGTTGAACCTCTTTGAGCAGCAAATAAAAGCTTCCAATCTGGCATGCAATCGGTCATACAACTACTGGATATCATGCTGGGGGATACCATTCCATGCGCTTTCAACGTGGAAGAGTCTTTGTTCGATACAGTCCCAGACATGTTTGATTGAAGACAAGTTCGGAGAGTGTGCAGTCCAAGGGAGTTGGTGGTGCACTGCCTGAAGAGCATGTTGAGTTGCCTGTGCAGAATGTGGGCAGGTGTTATCCTTTTGGAATATCGCATTTGGGATTACACTCAAATATGGCAGGACGACCAGCTGTACGATGTCGCTGAAGTATTTATTGCTGTTCAGTGTACCCTGTACAAACACCAGGCACGTACGAGAGTGATAGCTAATCTCTCCCCACACTATGATGCCCAGTGTGGGCCCTATGTGTCGCTAGCAGATGCACAATGGAAGAAGCCACCTTGTCGCTTTCGGATGCGTAAATGACTATCAGACACTCCTAAGCAGAATCGGCTTTCATCATTGAAGACCACAGACTGCCATTCTTCCCTCCAATGAACTTGTTCTTGACACCACTGCAAATGTGCTCGACAATGACAAGGTGAAAGTGGTAACCATGCCAGCAGTATGCATGCCTGTAATCCTACTTCCAAAAGATTGTGTATTGTTCTTGTAGACACCCTTGGTACGACAGAGGATCGAATTTGTGATGCTGTAGCCATCTGTTCTGCCTCTGCCACCCACCTGATACGCCAATCCTCTCGTGCATCCGTAACTCTGTGTTGCCTAGAACCATGACTGCAAGTGTGTGAATGCTTTTCTGCCCATTGAAACCACCATCGTACCACTGCCGATACCTCTCGTCCTACGCAGTGTGTAATTTGATGAAAAGACCAACCTGCTTCCCGAAGGCCCATTATACGATCTCGCTCAAACTCCGCTAACCGAACAAACGTTGTGTGCCTGCGTTAACCAGGCATGGTAGCTTCTTAACAGAGCACTGAACATCACAAAACAAGACAATAATCTCTTTCTTCATGCCCTAGTCCTTAAATACGTGCTGCATACATTTGCATGTTGTTGTCCTTGGTGAATCATTATTTCATCCAATGACTTGCAATCTTGGATCAGTTTCTGCTGCCCTTAACTATTAACATATTATAATATGACGACCCTAAAGGAATTCCTTCTGGGTGATCTTTTTTCAATTTCCGCCAGTGTATATATATATTTATTTCCAGCATTTGTTTTTATTTGATATCTGGATTTTTTTTTCATGCTAATTTTCTGTTCTCTTTTGGATAAGTTCTCTCTGCTCATTGTTTTGTCTCATATGACTTGGGCTGCTGTCCATGCCTTGAGGGATTTCAGCTGGAGAGTCTGATGTCCTTTGTATCTTGTTGATAATATATTTTAGTCTGTGGTGGATAGCTGCTATCTTTGTAATGTTAGTGGGCTTTTGTTTGTTGGGATGGTACATCGATATCTTCTGAGGGTTTTAGGCTGAATGGAGTATACAAGTCCTTGCTTTTATTAATTATTTTTGTGCCAACTTTGACTCTTGAGAAGTAAACAGCATTGATGTCTTTATTTTTAAATTTTTGACTCTTTTCATTTGATTTTTTTTTCCTACCACAACTGTATGCTGAGTGATAACTGAAACATGGACACCCCACCCCATGTTATATCAATGGGACTCTAATTTCAAAGTTCTATACTTTTAAAATAAACATTTTTTGAGAAAATGTGATAAAGGTAAATTAAGGTTCTAAATAATTTCTGTCTAAATATCCATTTTCAACAATATTTCTTCAGTATTAAAGAGTTATGAAAGTGTGAACCTAAAACAACAGCAGTACTAGGCATTTGAAGTTAATTGAAACTGAAATAGGAAATATTATTTCAAACCAGTTCATATATAATTACATACTTTAAAAGTGTATGAAAATAATTTCTTAAATATTCTTTTCTTTTGATAAATTTCTTAGAACAGATTGGCTGTTCTGAAAGGTTTTAATTTCCATACCTACTTAAATACTGTGAGAATATTGTTAAAAATCAAGATTTAGGTATATTTAATTGACTTTTAAATTATCCTCAGCCACATTTTCACACAAAACGCTGATTTTAGAAGTTATAAGGATTCAAAAGTTAGTGTCCCATTGATATAACATGGGGTGGTCATGTTACATCATGTGACACTAATTTTGAACAATTACACTGACTTTAATGATTATTCAGAGTATATCGTTTCTAATAACCTAGATATTGTGAATATATGAATAAATATTTTGGGTTTTGGGAGCAGGCCAAGTGGTCAAATCGAAGCAGAATAAAATGAAATGCAGTTCCAGCATAAAAATTTTCTCTTCTATTTCAGTGCTCTTTTTCAAACTTTTATACAAAATATTTATTAATAAATAACATTAATATTTCTAACTACAATGGCAGTTATTAATATAACCATGGGCCCCTAAATTCAAAGATAAAAACTATAAGCATAAGAGAGTCCCCCCTCCCCTCCATACATACACACCATTACAAAAAATCTCATTGTATACCGAGACTTAGCCTCCATGATTGCCAGGCTTGTAATCTGTAGTTCCCAGGTTCGAGTCCAGCTGGGTCAGCGTTGAGATTTATCTCTGCAAAATTCCCCACCCTGCCCACGGTCAGAAGGGGACACCGATGGGCTTGGAAAGGCCACCATCTGTCAGATGGGACGTTAAGCCATGGCCCTGTGTATGGGAGAGCCATACCCTGTACACGTTAAAGAACAAGCTGGATGGCCTTGACGGGAGGATACCGTATGTCTCCCAAAAGCTGGTGGTCCCCTCCTCCAACCTTCTATGAGCCTTCGAGGTCCATGTGACCTGGCCATTTAGCCCATGGTGTGCAAAAAAGTCCTGCTCAGAGGTAAAACAACCCAACAACCTCCATGATTCTGAGATTTCTCCAGAGGCAGATTCAGAAAACGTCTTTAGGGGGAGCGATTACAAGATAGGGCTCCTTTTTGAATTAAGAAGTCTGCTGGCAAAAAAATTATTTCGAAACTTTACTAGACCTTTTCACTGAAAAGCAGCCTATTCTTTTACCTAAATTCTTTTTTTGGACATAAAAGCAATTAAAAACATAAGATTACAAGCATCCCTCGATTTACATGGTAGACAGGTTCCTTAGACTGCAGATAGGTTCTGGGATATCACTGTATAAATCAAAACCATACAAATTGAGACCAACAACTTAAGGAAAAAATGGGGACTGGTTAGGAAAAAAAAATTCTCGTTATGAATATTCTCGTTATTTCGTTATGAATAATATGTTCTTCTGGAGCTATTTAAATTCCCAAATATAATTTTAGAGTTGAGTAAAATTTTTATTATTGTCATATTTTATTTTGCTTTTTGAGATAGTTTTCTGTAAACAGAAATTTTTGAAGGAGGAAAAAATTATGAACATTTTATTTGCCATTGATAGTTAAGAGAATGAAGTCAACAAATTCAGATTATCTGAAGAACAGAGCAAGGTTTCAATTGCAATTGACCAAGAACATTCAGCTGCACTGAATGGCGAGTATGAAGAATTTTTCAATCCTACAAAGTGATAATAGAGGGTGTTATTTTAGTTACATTTCATAGTCCAACCAAATTCGCAGGATCGGAACCCTTCAGAATTTTAAAATTACTGTTGAGTGACAAATACGAATGAATTGATTATGAACAATATGAATCGATATGTTGACTATCTTAAACCAGGCTCACTCAATTTGCAACTTATAAAATACACACACACACAAAAAAAACAACTAAATCTCGATTATTTCTTCCAGTTATTCAACCAAACATATTTAAGTGCATAACTAAATGATTTTACCAATTCCTAATACTATTTAAAAATGTATATTTTTGTTTCTAATTAAAATATTTCCTTGTTTCCTTAAAATTAGTTTTCTTTTTTCAATTTCTTTTCTAACGACAGAATTAAAACAAAATAAAAACTACCCCACCACCACCCAGCCCTTCCTTGAAAACCATACTAAAATCTTTCACACTGAAGAGATTCAATCATTCTGATACTTTTCCCAAAATTACTTTGATTCATTTCAAATAAATTTCTGTTTCAAACAAATTTCCATTTCAAACAAAACTCCATTGAACAAATTTCATTTTCGAACAAAATTCCACTGAACAAATTTCCAGATACCGAAGACAGACATGTTCGAAGAACTAAATTGTACAGTTTGGTTGGACCTACATAGTCCAAGGATGCTTGAGGAGTCTGTCCATCTGTTTGTATGTATGCATGCATGGTTGGTTGGTTGTTTAGGGTTTTATGGCGCATTAGCATCTAAGGCTATAATTGTCCAAATGAATGTCCAAAATGTAAAAAGATAAAAGTCATGAAACCCTTAACCAATTTTTAAAAATAAACTAGAAATTTAACAAGACAAAGGTAGAACAATAAAATGACAAGCAGTGAATAACAATAAACAAATGTAGAAATATTTTGTAAAAATAAAAGCAACCAGATGTAAACAACCTGGTATAATCATATATATAATAAATAGTAGAGTAAAACTATAGACGAGTAAAATAACCTGTAAATTGTAAAAATTGAAAGACAGCATTAAAACAACAATGATCTGATAACAAATGTCCGAGTGTAAGGGGAAAACAACAAGTGTCGGACAAAAAATCATGAAAAGTAAAATACAAACGTCGTTCTAGATTAAAACATGAACAATGAATTAAAATATGCTTGATAGTTAAAATGGTGTCACAAAATTCACACTTAGGTATGTCATCCGCCCGTAGAAGAAACGAATGAGTAATAAATGAGTGACCTAAGCGGAGCCGAGCAAGAACAACTTCCTCCTTGCGATTCCTGTGGTAACAAGACTGCCATGGTTTGATGATAGGTTTGATCCACCGATGTGCCGGACTTCGAACCATCTGTGAAGACAGGCAAGAAGTCTGGGTGCTCAGCACGATGGCTAGCAAAGAGTTGCCGGAACACACAGTCTGGTGTAAAGGCCTTCCTTGTCCTGCACAGGGAAAAATCGCAGAAAGGGGAAATAGCGAGCCAAGGTGGAAGTGGCTCAGCTGTCGACTGTGCGATGCTATCTAGACTGATGTTAATGTCTTTGAGGTAGCCTCAGACACACAAACCAAAAGGACAAATGGCAGTCGGCCGAATTGTGTAAAGCATTTCCCACTTTGGACTGAAAACGCAGTCCAGTATGGCCAGGCAGGGATCGGAATTTTGATGCATATTGTAGGGAAAACTGCTGACGGCGAAGAGATAAAGATGGTTCGTCGGTCTCAACGTAAAGACTCTGGACCGGTGAGGTGCGGAAGGCTCCCGTGCAAACACGGAGGGCCTGATGATGGAGGTGATCCAGCACCTTCACCACCGAATCCCAGGCGGAGTCGTACATCTGGGATCCGTAGTCCAGTTTCGATCAGACAAGTGCATGGTAGAGGCGCAGCAATGAACATCGGTCCACCCCCCAAGAAAGGGAGGAGAGGACCTTGATGATGTTCAATGCCCGTGTGCACTTAGACCTGAGATGACGAATGTGTGGTAAAAAGGTCAATTTCCAATCGAATATGAGACCGAGAAACTTGGTCTCCGCCACAACTGGAATGATGTTATCCCTGAGCCAGAGCTCAGGATCCAGGTGAAGATTATGCTTGCAGCAAAAGTGCACACAAGCAGGCTTCTGCGGGGAGAAACTAAACCTATTTGCCTCACCCAAACAGAAAGATTGTTCAGGGCAATTTGCAGTTGTCTTTCAATGACCCTCATGCTGGACTATGAGCAAAAGATGCTAAAGTCATCAACATAGAGGGCACTGCCTACTGATGGAGGAAGTTGTCTAGTAATTGAATTCATCTTGACAGCGAAAAGCATAACACTCAGAATGCAGCCTTGAGGCACCCCTTGTTCTTGGGGGTACGGCCGTGACAGAGTGTTACCGACACAGACACAAAAAGAACGTGTCGATAAGAAGTTGGAGATGAAGATTGGCATGTGACCTCTCAAGCCGAAGCTGTGAAGGTCACGAAGAATGCCGAATCTCCAAGCCGTGTCGTACGCTTTCTCAATGTCGAAGAAAATTGACACCAGTGCTCTCTATGTAAAAATGAATTTCTGATAGCCGATTCGAGGCATATCAGATGGTCAAGAGTTGACTGTTGCCTGCGAAAGCCACACTGGGTGTTGGAAAGAAGGTTGTGGTGTTCTAAATACCAGATGAGTTTGGCATTTACTATTCTTTCCAACACCTTGCACATGCAGCTCATCAGTGCAATGGGATGATAATTGGAAGGAATCTTGGACTCCTTTCCTGGCTTCGGGAAGGCCAAAACAATGGCCTCCTACTATAAGTCTGGAAACTTGTCCTGGAGAAAAATGCGATTGACAAGATGGAGCAGCCGATCCTTACTCAATGGTGAGAAATGTTGGAGCATGATATAATGGACATTGTCTGGCCCTACAGCAGATGCACGAGAGGAGTGTAGGGCAAGGTGAAGCTCCTCCGCTGTGAATTGCCTGTTGTAAGGTTCCAGGCCATTCAAGTGGAAGGGCAGCGGAGATCCCTGCCCTTCTGGGCCAGAAACTCTAGGGAGTAAGAAAAAGAAGAAGAGATGGAGGAGAATGACTCCCCCAGAGTGTCAGCAATTGCTTCAGGATCAGCAATTGCCTGTCCATTGTGCTCCAGGATCGATAACAAGTGGGAAGCGTAGTTCCCACCCATCTTCCGGACTTTATCCCACACGACCTTCGAACTGGTCTTGCGGGTAATAGAAGACGTATATTTGATCCAAGATTCCTTCTGGCTCTGGCGCCGGACAAAACGAGCTTTCGCCCTGACACGTTTGAACATTTCAAGGTTGGAAGTCGTCGGATATCTCCGAAACACCCCCCAAGCCTTGTTCTGAGCCTTACGAGCTGCAGTGCAATCTGGATTCCACCATGGTTTTGGAAAGCAAGGAAACCATGTCGAAGTTTGAGGAATTGTCGATGCAGCTGCATCCATGATACAGTCCGTTATCTCCACACTGCAACATTGATGGGCTCCTGGCTAGCAGAGTGGTCATCGAGCTCAGATGGCAGCTCGAAACCACCCCAGTCAACCCGATCGAGCCTCCACCATGAGACATGTGAAGGGCTGCGTGGCCCCCCACAGGAGATGGTGCACACCACGGGGAGGTGATCACTTCCATAATGGTTGTCCACGACCTCCCATGTAAAGAGTGGAAGGATCGAGGAGGAGCAGATGGTAAGGTCAATGGCAGTGAAAATTCGGGTTGGGGAGTGAAAGTAAGTACTGACACCGGTGTTCAACAGGGAGAGAGAAGGATCCAGGAGCCACTGCTCCAGGATCCCACCAGTCCCGTTGGTGTCAGCACTGTCCCAAAGTGGACTGTGTAAGTTGAAGTCTCCCATTATGAGGAAGGGGGACGGCAGCTGCAAGATGAGATCATCAAGGTCTTCCTGGAAGACAATGCTTCCAGGTGGAAGATATACAGAGCAGACAGTCAGTGAGAACCCCACGAAGAGGCGGATGGCAACTGCCTCTAAGTTGGGGTGGTGAGGGGTATGACCTGGAATGGAGAATATTGTAGGGCTCACGAGGATGGCGACACCCCCCGCGAGCTGGACCATCTCCATCCCGGTCCTGGCAAACTAGTGAGAAGTGCTGGATCATGGGATCTGTGACTGGCTGCAAGTATGTCTCCTGCAGGCACACACAGATGGCCCGGTGTGCCTGAAGGAATGCCTTGATGTCGTCAAGATTCCTCTGGAATCCACGACAATTCCATTGTAGGAGTATGGCCATCTCAGGACTTAGAAGAGTGGGCAGACGATAAATTCCTATTCAACTTAACCGCTGCAGAGGACAGTTTAGTGAATAGGGGGCGGTCTGTATCCATGTCCTCGGAATCTGGACCAGTGAGAGGGGCATGGATCAGTGACCGCCCTTTGTGGTGCAGTTATTTTCTTTTTTGGCCCCAGTGGGGGCCCCTTAGGTTTGGAAGGTCCTGCTGTCTGAGGACGGGGAGGAGGAGGCTTTCCAGTGGAGGTGGAAGGCTGAGTTGCAGGAATGGAAACTGGGGTTGATGTCGAAGTCGACACCACCCTCGGTTTCGCCTGCATCAGGAGGTACTTAGCTGCTGACGAGAAAGATTCAGTAGGTGGTATACTGATGTCAGTCTGCATCGCAACCGAAGTCATTGGAACGATGGGCTTTCCAATGACTGCACTGGCACAGAATACCTTGCCAGGTGGGGCGGGCGGTGAAGCAAGCTTTCTCACTTCAGCGTATGAGATATTGTTCATAACTTTCAAGCATTGTACCTCCTTTTCCTCCTTCCACTTCGGGCAGTCGCGAGAGTACACTGGATGTTCACCACTGCAGTTCACACAGCTTGCCTTTTCTGCTGTGCAGTCAGGATCCAGATGATCCTTACTGCCACAGTGAGCACAGGTGGGTTTGCCCCAGCAAGCTGTGCGGGCATGACCACATATCTGACACTGAAAACAGTGCAGAGGGTTCAGTATATACGGTCGTACCTCACAATGCAAATAACCTGCCTTGATGGAAGAAGGCAGGCATGGCGTGTTGAATGTCACAATCAACACCCAGGTGGGTGCCAATTTCCCATCACGGTGTGTCGAAACCCAGTGGACCGCTGTTACTCCTTTAGGTGTGAGCTCTGAGAGGATTTCCTCCTCAGTGACATTGAGGAGGCCCCACTCAGTGATCACACTCCGAGAGGAATTCAAAGTTTTATGGGGAGTGACTTTGACAGCCATTCCACCAATTTCTTTGACTTTCAGGAGCAGTTCCGAGTGTTTGGAACAAGCAGTCTCAACCTGCAAGTCGCCAGATCGTAAGCGCTTAATGGATTTCGACTCTCCTGCAAGACCTTTCAAACTTTGTTGACGAAAAAAGGGGACATGTCCCCAAGTACCTGATCACCTGTGGAGTGGATGATCAGGAATCTGGGGAATGACACAGACAAAGAAGACGACAGCAGAGATAACTGAGACAAAGAGGAAGATGGGGGCTCATGGCGAGCCTTCCAGTTTATGGCAGCTAGACATAAACTGGAAGGAGAGCTATGTACCAATCCCTAGTGATGGTGTATAGAACTGGACAGGCCAGCACCTAATGTCTGACTCCGCCTTCTCGTAGTGTAGCTGTTAGTATCTTTCAAAAGAGCTGGAAGTAGAGGGCTGACAGATCAGTGTAGCCTACTGATCTGTCAAGCACTCTACTTGAGGAGTGGTCAACTTCACAGGGCCTTATTGCTGGCCATTTATTTGAACTAGACTGCACTGTTTTACAGCTTTCAGCTTGATTACAGATCCTGGATTTGCTGCACTGAAGGGCCTCTGTTGAGGGAAAATCTGTTGCTGAGTTTTCTGTTTGCTTGTAGGTTGCCAGCTCTAAGTCAACAGAGGCACGGTGTGATGGTCCATCCATTCTCGTTTCCAAGCTGTAGGAGTTGTGCATGCGCAACTCTGATCTTTTGATTGTCAACCGCTAAAGTGCACGTGTAGGACACGACTGCTCTTGCGTCATAGCTAGCGCGATTGTCATATCATGCAAATGTCTTTCCCGGTGTGTAATAGACACGTGCCGAATTTGTACCTATAACTAAGTGATGTTAGGTCACAGAGTAAGCAGAGTTAGTAGAGTGGTGACGTTAGGTCACAGAGTCAGATTGTGAGTCAGTAGTCAGAGTTAGAGTGATATACGAGTCAGAAGTATTGTGAAAAGTATGTGGTGTAGATAGAAGGAGTTGTTAGTGCTCAACTTTTGTATTGAATTGAGTGAGTCTTTGAATTTTTTGGAAATAAACTTTCTTTTAGAAACTTTTGAATTTTTGCTATTTTTTTCTTTGAGCAACGTAAATTGATTTTTTGATTAGATTTAAACTTGACAATCCTTTTTGAATTCTTACTCGATAAGTAACGCTGGGCAAATACTTAATGAACCGTATTTCAACTTTATTTGGCAAATTATTATTGACTGTTGCCTGATAAAGCTATCTGGAATTTGAATAAATTTGGAACAGACAAAAGGTTCAACTTCAAGAGTTAATAATCTTTGAAGCATTACCGTGACCATGTAGGACACGACCCCTCTTGTGTCATAGCTAGAGCAATTGTCAGATTATGCAAATGTTTTCCCAGAATGCAACAGACACATGCCAGATTTGTACGCAGCATGTTATAACTAGGTGACGTTAGGTCACAGAGTCAGTTTTGTGAAATGGTATAGTCAGAGTTAGTAGAGATGTAGGAGTCAGAAATAGTAGAGTATTGTGAGTTGCTAGTACTCCAACTTTTGTATTCATCAAAGGAGTTTGGTGAGTTTTTGAATTTTTTGGAAATAAACTTTGTTTGTTTTAAGAAATTTTTGAATTTTTGCAATTTTTCTCCTGAGCAATGTTAATTGATTTTTGATTAAATTTAAACTTTGATTAAACTTGACAATCCTTTTTGAATTCTTACTTGATAAGTAACGCTATATACATAACAAACCCTATTTCAACTTTAATTGACAAGTTAATATCGCCTGGCACCCGACAAAGCTACAACAACAAAGCTATCCAGAATTTTGAATAAATTTGGATCAGACAAAAGGTCCAACTTGAAAAGTTAATATTCTTTGGAGCGTTACAACAGAATACTTTAAATCAGCTGGTGGATAATCCTGATGAGAGGAATTGCAGGTACCTGAACTCTCACTTAGCTAGTAGCATTGCTAATCCTAAACTGGAGTAATGTGTCTCAGGCAGGTTATATTGCTCTTGAAAAGGTCCAATTGAAAAGGTGGTGCCTGAAGTCCCTACCAGCATCGGTGACTTCAGTCTTTAGCAGAGGAGGAACAGGTCTTCACCCCATGCCTGGAATTAAGGGGCTGTTTGACATTGTTGGTCCTACCTCTCTAAATAAACCTAGTTTCTTTAAAAAAAAAAACGCATCTACTAATCATTTTTCTCTCTGCAGATATGAGGAATGTGAGGACATTATATAATTATTACATTATTAATACATTATTATTTACATTATATAATATGCAATAATAATATAAAGTGATGGTCCATCCATTATTTACATTATATAATATTATACATTATATAATATGTAATATAGTATCATATTATACATTATATAATATGTAATATATATATATAAAGATTATTCTATTGATGTCCTCACACACGAATTCCAGTGTTACAACCTAAGCATTCTAAGCTTGCAAGAGACCAGATGAACAGGTAAAGGTAAGATATTTAAAAATAATTTTAAATTACTCTTTTCGGGATAATCTTACCATGATCTTACAACACCTCATACCTCTTCTCGGGGAGGGAGGATGGAAAGCATCACCAATGTACAAGTTTATTTCTCAGCAGACACACCAGTGATGCTCTTCTGGAATATGACTGCATTTATAGATTTCTTACAGCTAAATTTAAAACAAAAATTAAAGACTTGAATGTCATCTACTGTTATGCTCCCACAGAGGACTCTGATGAGAATGAGAAAGATTGATTTTAGAGACAACTTCAAATATTTTGAATTGTCAGAAAGGAGATATTTTTCTTATGCTAGATGATTTCAATGCCAGAGTTGGTACTGACTCTGATATTCGGGCAGGAGTGTTAGGTCCCTTTGGCATTGGTAGTTTCAATGGCAATGGTGAACATCTCCAACAGGTAAGTTAACAGTTTGCGAAAGAACACATATTACAAACACTGGTGCGTTTATAAAAACACAGGGGTTTAATCTGATGGATTGCACAGGAATATGATATATTATATTTTAATTAACAGCAAATGGGCTAGTTCAGTTATGAATACCACTTAAGAAATATGCTAAATTTAAGAGAATTACTTTTAACACTGATGGTCTGAAAAAACAAGATACAGCCAATGCATAACATGATAAGCTAATTAGTCATTATGACAATCATGGTTTGCTTACTACTGAAATTGAGAAAGAATGGGATCAGTTTAAACAGGCTTTTCTTGAAACCAATGGCACCTTTCCAGTAAAAAAGCACAGAGGAAACAATTATTTGAGTGATAAGGCTATGAACTTATATCTGGAAGAATGCACAGGAATAATATGAATCAACACAAAGTGAGTTTAATACATATGCAATGGAACAATTAATAGCTGATCTTGGCTTGATAGCTTGGCTGATGAAGCAGAGGTAGCAGTTGGACAGCACAACAGCAAGGGTTTCAGACAATTAATGCTTCGTGTGGTAAGAAACAAGACAGATACACAGCGATTGAGGGATAAATAAGGGAGGGTGGTTGAAGGTGTGGATCTTGTGATGGCTAGGTGGGCTGAGCATTTCAGAAATGCGCTAAACAATGCGATTACTTCTACTCCCATTGTTTGTAATGAGGATAGATGCATTACTGGCTTTAATGTTGGCTCTATATCACATTCTGAAGTCACTTTGGCTATCTCTAAATTAAAACAGCATAAATCCCCAGAGGTAGACAAAATCAAAACGAAAATGCTTCAAACTGGAAATAATTGCAACCATGCTAACAATCTGCCATGCAGCCCCTTAAGAGTAGGCTCACATATGCGATGTGAGTGAGCAATTAGTAACACCCGATTCTTCCTGTCATGATGCCATGGTTAAGAAAGCTTTATAGTTATAGTTTCAATTTCAATAGTGGGGACAATGCATAGAATGCTGGGATAAATGATAAAAATAATTCTAGGAATACTGAAATAGTTTTATAGCAAAAAAGAGTGCATAAAACAGGGAGGGGGGGGGGGGAGTATGTACTTCGTAACTATGAAGGTGGTTCAATCTGGACTTTTTTGACCTGGACTAATTAAATACAAAAGAAATGAATAGGAATATACTTACCAAACTATGGGTCCTTCTCTAGGTATTGTCCCTTAACATTAACACACTTGTCCCATCTCCATGGAAGACCAGCCGTGTAGAAGGATTTGGGTTGCTGTCGTAGTCACTGTAGGACACACTCCTGTAGTTGTTCATCTGCAGTGAATTTCTTCCCTCCTAAATACTCCTTAAGTGGGCCGAACAGATGGAAATCGCTTGGAGCCAAATCAGGACTGTAGGGGGGATGGCTGAGTATTTCCCAGCCCATTGATGCCGCAGCTGTCATTGTCACATGAGCCACGTGACCTAGCATTGTCATGCAACAGGATGACCTATTTCGACAATTTTTCTGGCCTCTTCTTGTGGATGGTGGGTTGAAGCTTCTCTTTTATGAGGGTAGAGCAATACTATGCATTCATTGTTGTCCCAAGGAAAATCCACCAGGAATACCTCATTTGCATCCCAAAATACAGTAGCCATTAGCTTTCCTGCAGATGGTACTGTCTTGAATTTTTTCGGCCATAGGTAACCCTTGTGGTGCCATTCACAGCTGGCTTGCTTGGTTTCTGGAGTGAAATAATAAATCAAAATCTCATTACTTGTCAAGATTTGCTGCAGAAATGCATCTCCCTCAGACTTAACATGGTGCAAAAACTCTGTGTAAATGGTGACATGAAACGTCTTCTGATCAAATGTTGCCTTTGGTACCAACTTTTCTGAACAGCAGTTGCTCAGGGATAATTTTTTTCCACACTACCAACATTAATGTTGACTATTGCAGCTATGTCACTTACCCTTACCCTCCTGTTTTCCAAAATAACCTGTTGCATATGATCGATCTTCACTTTGGTCACAGCAATAGCTGACACATGTCCATGCAGTTCATATGGTACTTCTTCAGCTCTCAGAAAATTTGCACCCCAATCATAAACACTTGCCTTTGACAGCACTTTATCCCAATACTGTACTTGCAATCTTCTCAAAATTTCAGCATGTTTCACCTTCTCCTTCACAAGAAATTTAAAAATACAATGCTGTTCCAAACTCACTGACACTTCTACAGATTCCATACTTTCCACAATGCACCTTGCACGAGCCACATGGAACTACTACTGGTGAGAAGGTATTTCAACATACGGATCCATATATCTAATATATATAGATATATTTAAACATACAGAATATGGATAATTCAATAAAAAAAAAACCAGGTCAACCTTGAACTGCCCTCGTACTTCCAAATTCTTCCATTTTTAAAAATAACAGCTTTTGCAATTTTTTTTGAGAATTTTGAAACTTTAAGGAAAAATTTTTATAACAGTCAAAATCAGACTTGTGAACTTAAATCAGGGGGTTGCTTCAGCATAAAGTTAACAAACAAATCTGCAATACTGTATATCTGGTCTAAGAAATGGCGATCAGATGGCTTCAACAAATTATTTATGACAGCTTAATAAAATATTCATCAAATGGAAAACATAAGAATTATTTTTCAAAAATGAATAATGTATTTTTATAAGAATGTAATATAACATGGATATGCAAGAAAATTTTCAAATTGGATTTTCTGGTTTTTTTTATTTAAATTTTAAGTTAATTTAATGATGTAGGCATTGTCGATCTCTCATTTCAGATTCTGTCAACTAGTATAATGGACCTGGAAGGGTTTAATGACACAAACTTCTTTCGGAAGGAAAATATAATGCCTCACAAAAATATCAACAAATTGACTGTTGCACTTAAGAACTACCTTGGCTATCAAAGATTTCACAACTGCAGCTTCTGGGGTTAAAAAGATTTTGTGAAATAGTCAGAAGCTGAGAAACCATATGTACCAGTATCTGATGGTGAAAGTTGTGACAAATAAGCTCACCGGACAAAAAATTAGTCACCCCTGGCTGAATATCACCTAATAACGTGTAACGCCTGTGTGAATGAAGAACAGCCAAAATCCTGTCTGGCATGAATGCCCACCAGAGTGTGGATGTAGTGCACATTAATATTCATCCACTTTTCCAGCAGCAAATGACGCAGTTTGGCCAGATTGGCCAATGGCTAGGACGGCACTTCACTCGTTGCCCCAAATAGTCCCACAAGTTTTCTATGGGATTTGGCAGGCCAGTCGAGATGTTCGAAGGCTTCAGAATGCTCATTGAGCCAATCCGACACACTTTGAGCCCTGTGCATGCAACAATTGTCATCTTGGAAGAAGATATGGACTGGAGTATTCTGGTATTCACTGTGGAGATGCTGCACAAAAGGCAACATAGGTCATCCAGTAGCTCCATATAGCCCTTCTGGTTCAAGTGTAATGTCACTGCAACCAAAGGACCCATTTCCTTGTATGTGAAACACCCCCAGAACATCACAGAGCCTCCTCCAGCTTGAACAGAACCTTGTTGCACACAGTCAGCATGGAAGGCTTCTTCATGCGGCTTATGATGTACCCATCGCCTTGCATCATTCGAGTACCAAGCATAAACGTGACTCATCCGACCAGATCACATGCTTCCAAGAGTCAACAGTCCAGTCTTTGCGGCGCCGTGCCCACTGTAACCATGAAGCCTTGTGCAGAGTTGTTAACATGGGTCTCTTCCGCGGTGCTCTGCTCCAGATATCTATGGCATGCAGTTCCCTTCGGAGTGTTCATTTGGAAACAACTTGTAGTAGGCCTGCATTGACTGACTGGAGCAATTCCTGCTTCGTTACAAAGCAGTTTGCCCTAACAGTCGTGACACACTATGGCGATCCCTATTGGTGAGCACAGTCTTTCTGCTGCAGTTCTGGTGACGATTAACAGCGGACTGTGATGTGTGCCACTGCTGGAAGACCCTTTGGGCAGTATTCAACACCTGCAAAGGCAGCTACTTCTTGTACACTATGCCCTTTAGCTCGGCCAAACGCAATAACATCTTTTTGCCACTTATTCACATCTTTGGCGCGACCCATGTTTCACAGAGCGACTAACCACAAGTGGCACCAATCACTTCTTGTCACTATATGAACCCCATAGTGCAAGGCTATTTGTAGGATGCATTTATTACTGGTGTGCCTCTGTTGCTGTCGAACGGACGTAACCCTCTTACAGTGGGAGATGACTAATTTTTTGTCCAGTGAGCTTTTATTATGCAAAAGCTTTTCAACTCTTACAACATAATTGAAAGAAAAAGCCACATTTGTGTGTTGCTCTCATTTATAGGTCTTAAATATTCATATCATAATTTATGTTAGCATTTAATGAGTCATTTAGAACTTTCGATGTGAAGAAAATATTAAAATTCTACCTTTCTGTTTGAGTCACTAGTAAGCGAAGGAACAGGATTGCTTTCACTGTTTGACAAGTTTGATGGGTCAACAAAAAAGTTTGAATCTTCAACTGATGAGGCAGTTTGCATTGTCTACAAAAAAGTAAAATCATAAAGCACAGGAAAATTTTAAACTTTTCAACCAACTGAAAATAAAATATAAATATTAATTTCAAAGTACTATTAAACTATTTTAAAAACTTCTATGCAATACACTCAGCACCACAGTTTTCATTCCCTTTATAATTTACAGTTTCATGTTATGTCAATAGTAACTCAGATAAAACCAAAATGCAACTGAATACAATTTAAAGATCAATCAAACCTATTTAAATCTTGGTTTTCAACAACATCCATTCAGTATTTTTAAAGAGTTACAGGAAAATTTTAAACTTTTCAACCAACTGAAAATAAATATAAATATTAATTTCAAAGTACTATTAAACTGTTTTCAAAACTTCTATGCGATACACTCAGCACCACAGTTTTCATTCCCTTTATAATTTACAGTTTCATGTTATGTCAATAGTATAATATATAAAATAAATACCCCCTCAAGCAGCTGCTTGCCACAGAGGTCTGACAGGAGCCTGTCAGTTTATATGCCACAGTAGGAGATCTGAGAGGATGGCAGGACCTCAGCAGAAAAACGACACATACATCCATGCTTATCCGGGGCTCGAACCCAGGTCCCTTAGAACAGTAGCCAAGCGCGCTAACCACTCGGCCGTGGGACGGCTGCTATGTCAATAGTAACTCAGAAAAAATCAAAATGCAACTGAATACAATTTAAAGATCAATCAGACCTATTTAAATCTCGGTTTTCAACAAATCCATTCAGTATTTGAAGAGTTAAGGATGCAGAAACATTTAACTTGTTTGTAAAAAAGTATTCGAAATTGTCAAAATTTAGTATAATTATCACATAACTGGTAAAAATACACTTACATATGCTAGTAAATTTTAGTACAATGGTGAAATCTTCCTTTTAATATTTTTAATTACTTTTCAGAGCAATTATTTAAACTGGCATTGTTGCTGTTATAAATATTCTAATTTCTGTATCTCTTCAAATACCTAAATCAAAACACGCGGCCCGCTGTGAACTGTTCTGCGGCCCGCCAAGATTGATAACCAATACGTTTATTTAACTTTTGACAACACTGGATTCTTTAATTAAAATTATAAGTATGTACATGGTACATGAATTAAATAAATATATTTCAGAAAACATTCCCATTTATATATAAGGGAAACTATTGCGCATAAATGTATATGTCGAAGCCCAATTTCAAACAGAAATTATTACTCTGGCAAAAACAAATTCAAAAAGAAAATTTATCTCACTTTGAATCTTGCCAGTCATTATTCACCACAATTGAAGTTTTCAGAATATGCCAACCAAATTAAATTGTTAGAAAATGAATTCGAAAGAAGATTTTTGGACTACAAGAAATGTGAAAATCAATTTCAATTATTTACTTCTTTGTCCATTGATGCTGAAACTGTTGATGAAAATTTACAACTGGAACTAATCGAAATTCAGTGCGATTCCATATTGAACAAAAATATATGAATGTTGCGATTCCACATTTCTATAATTATTTATCACCAGACCGATTTCCCAATGTGTTATTAGCAATTAAACGTATTTTATCTATGTTCGGTAGCACATATTTGTGCGAACAACTATTTTCCACTTTAAAAAATAATAAAACTTCGGAAAGATCAAGATTAACAGACAAGCATGTGCAAGCAATTTTAAAAATAACTACAGCTCAACAAATTCAACCAAATTTTGAAGATTTGGTTAATGAAAAATGTTGCCAAGTTTCTTCAAAAAAAAAAGATATTTTATTTAAATAATGTTAAATTGAAAAAAAGAAACTTTCCTACATACATATGTATTTTTAATATGTTTATATTCTGTGTATTATTATTTTGTATGTATTGATTTGTTTATAATAAAAGCTATGCTTCATCTTTATTTCCATTTGTTTTTTTTGTTTTGCGGCCTACGATTTAATATATAATACTTAATATGGCCCTCGGTGGTTAACGAGTTTGACATGCCTGACCTAAATGATAGTGTTGAAAATCAAGATTTCAGTAGATTGATTGAGATCTTTAAACTATCTTCAGTCGTATTTTTTTATAAAAAGCTTATTTAAGAATTTACTAAGCTCTTTCCAAGTTCTGTTGACATAACATGGAACTGTATCTAATAAAGTGGAAGTCGATCGTATATTAATGTAACATAAATACACAGTAACTATAAATGATCTGAGAAGTTTCTAAAATTCATATAGAAATAAAACTTACACCATGGGGAAGAAAATTTCAATTTTTTCACAAATATGTGAGAGAAGTACTTTCAGCTGTTCGAACTGTTATTACTACACCACTGACATGGTAATAAAATGGTTACTCAACAAGAGAAAGTGTTTTGTGTGCTTAGCTTTCATTTAACAAAATCTGTGACTGCTGTTCTATAAGATTTTCAAGGGGGAAGTACCAGAAATATCTTCCAAATACAAATTCAAGAGTGGTACTTGTGAATGCTCAGGACTTCTTCAGGTACTTTATCACATTCAACAGTCCTTTTTATGCAGTCATGAATAACACATTAAACTATGTCATAACCTCATGAGCTGAATGTATCACAACTACCTGTATGGTAGATTCTAAGAAAATGCAATGCCTACTGTCCTGACTCCAATTGTTACAACATATAACAACAAATGGAAAGTGCTAAGTTATGAATTTTGCTGAGATATGATGGATTGTCTTAGTGCAAAGAAACATACCTGTCAAAAATGTGTTTCAGTGACAAGGCAACAATTCCTCTCAACAAGGTAAACAAGCATAAATGCTCATGTATAAATATAATAAATAAATACCCCCTCAAGCAGCTGCTTGCCACAGAGGTCTGACAGGAGCCTGTCAGCTCATGAGATGATTCAATACACAAAAGACAATTTTTTTATGCTACTGTCATGACAAAGTATATGCACCTTTCTTTTTTGCAGAAGAATGATCACTGGAATTATCTATTGAACATGGTGGAGATTTCATTAATGCCTCAGTTGTTAAAGCCAAACATTGTTTTATAACAGGATGGTGGTATTCCATGAGGCAATATTACTGAACATGCTGTTGCCTGATTGTTGAATAGGTCAAGGGGGACCCATTTCCTGGTAATCATGTTCACCAGATCTAGCCCCCTTTGACTTCTTTCTATGAGACTTTGCCAAAAACAATGTTTATGTTGCACCACTGCCTGCAACTTTGGACATTCTAAAAGAGTTGGTTGGTTTACCTCTGAGCAGCATTTTTTACACACAATGGGCAAATGGCTAGGTCACAAGAACCCTGAGGACTGAAATTGCTGGTGGAAGGGGACCCACTGGATAGCTGTTAGGAGACAAATTGTAGCCTCCCATCAAAGCCATCCAAGTGTGTTCTTTAGCGTGCACAGGTTATGGCTCTTCTGCACATTGGGTGATGTTTCACTTCTCATCTGATGGACCATGGTCTTTCCAAGCCCATCAGTGTCCCCTACTGACCAAGGGCATGGTGGGGTTTAACAGGCAAAAATCTCAATGCTGGCCCATATGGAACTTGAACCCAAAAACTGCAGATTATGAGTCTGGAATGCTACCAAAATTAACACAGGAATAAGGATCACCATGGAGAAAATATCACTTTTATATGTGCAGGATAATAAACAGAACATGCATTGGAACTTCAATAGGATATTAAAAAAAATTGCTTTTTGTAGTTCTTTCCAAAATGGTGTTTCATAAAATAGTTTTGTGGAATTTCTCTACATCTTCTAGCTTTTCAAAAATAAATTTTTTAAACTGCTGAGATCATTTGCAGTCATCCTGTATAATATATTATTAATATACTACATTAAAGGAACTACATGATTTTCCTTCAGCAGGGCATTTAGATATAAGAAGGGTTCATTATACAGCGTGGTTAGGAATGGTAAAAGTCATGATATAGAGCGAAATATATAACAGGAATTTCCCGCCTCCCAATAAAAATATATGTAAATACAGGGGAATAGGGACTATAGGAGCATTAACATCACTTTAATGACTTATGGAGGGATATACTTTGCAATAATAATAAATGTAAATGCAGTGACATAGCAACAGAGTCAATAAGTGATTTTCCATTATACTGTATGAATATTTAAAACTGTTATCTTTATGTTTCTTAGCAATGGACTCACATATAAAACATGCTTAGAATAAAAAATGCAGAGAATCGAACAATATTTAAGAGACCAAACTGTAAGACCTTTAGCTTTTTGGCTTGATTAAAGAGCTAGTGGAGAATTATGCAGTGGGAGAAGGTGAGATATGCAAGTTGAGTGTCATCAACTGTTAGCTCATCATCACTATAATCTACCACTGATAAATGGCTAGAGTTTCTCAGGTTAATGAGTTGTTGTGATGTTTGAACTTTTATAAGAGTCTCTCCTGGTGTTAAGTCACTCTGCACTGACATGCTCGTGCAACAGGAGATTCCATGTTGATGGCAGGGATGCAATCTCCATGTTTCAGGTGGTACCCTTGTTCAAATTAATCATTATGCTTTCTGTGTATTATAGTTGAAATTTTGTTGTGAGTGGTTAAAGAATTAGATTTTCTATTTTAAGTTCTTTTCTATTATAGTTTGTGCTAATGCCGTATTTAGTTTTTTGTTTCTCACATCTTGTTCATGCTCCTTTATCCATTGCTCATATATGTGATATGTTTTTCCTATATATCTATTTTTTTTTCCTTCTCATTTATATTATTAATTTCTTAATGCTATTATTCACAGTTAATGAGACTTTAAGCTTAATTTTTTAATGTATTACCCAGAGTTTTGGATACTTCAGGTGATGCTCTTGTTGAGTTGGAGAGGGTTGTTAGGTTTGTTGACTCATATTTGCTGCCTTTTGTATTTTATTAACCAATTTCAAGAGATAACTCATTTTTTTATTCAATATACTTTTATTAGTGGAATACTTAAATACTCTAAAAAATAGGAGGTCAATGCTGCTTTCTTATAATTTAGAGGGTGGACTGAAGTACAATGAATTACGTTAGGGATGTAAGTAGGATTTCGATACACTGCAATTGTACATTTAGGGATGGTCTTTTTAATTAAAATGTCAAAATATGGGAGATGTCCTTGATTTTCTGCCTCATGTGTAAATTTTATAGAGGGTAATATACTATGGAATATCAACTCTTGCATAGAGTAATCCCAAAAAATTAAAATATTGTCAATGTAATGAACATAGAGAGACAGTTCGTGTATTGCTTTTTGCAAAGTTGTGTACATGAGGCCCTGGACTTGGCAACCCACTCCACCTGATTTGTCATTAACGGTCAGATATGGGTCCAGAGAGATGGGGTACCAATGGGATCCCCACTCTCCAGACTCATGGTAGACATTATTATGAGATATGTGGAACACACAGATTTGCAAAAAGCAACACTTAAACTGTCTCTCTCTGTCCCTCAAATTTGGTTAGTAAAATCCAAAAGGCAGGAAAATGTAAGAGTCAACAAAACTCACAACCCACTCCAACTCAACAAGAAGAAAAATTAAAATATGGTCATAGTTTTCTATATATACCCAGAGTATACCAAACTTTGGGTAATACATTAAAAAAATACAAGCAAAAAGTCCCATTCACTATAAATAATAGCATTAAGAAATTAATAATAAATGATAGTGACAACTTCATATATAGTGCCAACAAGAATCAATAACATAGAAATTCCTGACTGAAAATAATAGGGGGAAAAATAGATATATTTGGAAAAACTTAGAGCACATATGAGCAATGGATAAAGGAGCAGAAACAAGATATAAAATACGAAAAAATCAAATATGGCATTAGCACAAACTACAATAGAAAAAGGACTTAAAATATAAAATCTATTTCTTAAACCACTCACAGCCCTGGCAACAAAACTTCAACTACAATATGTGGAAAACATAATGAATAACTTGAACAAGGATACCATCTGCAACATGGAGCTCTCACCCCTGCAAGTGGCATGGAATCTCCTATTGCACAAGCACATAAGTGCAGAGCAGCTTTAACACAAGGGAAGACTCTTATAAAAGTTCAAACATCTAAACAGCTCATTAGCCTAAGAAAGCCCCAAGTGGGTTGGGGACGAAATATGTTGTAATGTCTGTTCTCTTTCAAACTTAGTTTTTTAAAGTCTTTTAAAATTTTAGTTGATTAAATGTTAAAATGTTTAAATAGTTCTTGAGTAATGAGCCTAAAAAAAATCACTAAAACGTTAGACTATATCATCTAAAAAAGTGGAAAAGTTTGTCCCAGTGTAATATCTAAAAGTACTGATTAGCCAAGTAGCGCAGCAGGAAAAGTCCATAAGCACGCAACTTATCCAGGATGAAAAGAAGCATACACCAACAACTCCTTCAAGAAATATTATGAAAGTGAAAGGACTGGTGTACATAACAGCTATAACATCAATGCTCTCCGTACAGGATAGAAGAAAAAACCCAGCATGGAAGATAATGTCATGAACCCAGCCAAAGGAGTGTCATCTGCGCCAGCCTTCACCATTACCAAGAAATGGCAATATATAAAAACATTTTTGACTTTGATGCTTTTACAGCGTAAAAAGAGACTTAAGTTTAAAATATTCATGATAATATCGCTGCAGACATTGCTCTAGATGCAATGAAATAAAAACAATGAAATTTAGTATTTAAGTCTACTCAAGATAGCTTCTAAACTATAATACAGAGTATTCATGAATTATTAATTGAGGATAAACAGAGAGAAAACAAAAGTGATTAAAATAGATCAGGCAGGCTGTGGTTAACTTAATCTGAATGGCTGCAATCTTGAGCAGGTGTCTCAGTTTAATTATCTCAGGAGCTATATAACAGATATTGGTGATGTGTGGCATGAGATAAACAGATGAATAGGGATTGCTGCTGAGGCTTTTAAAACCAATTTTTCAGGCTGGACTCTGGGAAGATCAATAACATTTTAAGCTCAGCAAATAAAATATTAGTCATCTCTCACTGTAAGAGGATTACATTCGTTTGACAGCAACAGAAAGCACACCAGTAATAAATGCATCCTACAATAGCTGTGCACTATGAGATTCATACAGTGACAAGAAGTGGTTGTGTGCCAGGTGTGTGTTAGTCATTACGTGAAACATGGTTTTTTGTGAACACTGTTAACATGGGTCATGCCAAAGATGTGAATGAGTGGCAAAAAGTGTTATTGCATTGGGCCGAGCCAAAGGGCATAATGTACAAGTAGCTGCCTTTGCAGGTGTGTCGAAATGTACTGTCCAAAGGGTATTCCAGCAGTGGCGTTCATTGCAGTCCATCATCACCAGAACTGTGGCAGAAAGACTGTGCTCACCAATAGCTCCCCTCCCCCCCTCCAGTGTGTCACATACTGTTAGGGCAAACCGCTTTGCAATGAGGCAGGAATTGCTGCAGTCAGTCAATGCAGGCCTACAATCTGTTTCCGAATGAACACTCCGAAGGGAACTGCATGCCACAGATATCTGGAGCAGAGTACTGCAGAAGAGACTCATGTTAACAGCTCTGCACAAGGCTGCACGGTTACAGTGGGCACCACAAGGGATGAGTCACGTTTTTACTTGTACTCGAATGATGCATGGTGACAGGTACATTGTAAGCTGCATGAAACCTTCCATGCGGACAGTGTGCAAGGTTCTGTTCAAGCTGGAGGAGGCTCTGTGATGTTCTGGGGGTGTTTCACATACGAGGAAATGGGTCCTTTGGTTGCGGTGACATCACACTTGAACCAGAAGAGCTATATGGAGCTACTGGATGATCACATGTTGCCTTTTCTGCAGCATCTCCACAATGAACACCAGAAGGATACCCCAGTCTTCCAAGATGACAATTGTCGCGTGCACAGGGCTTGAAGTGTGTCGGATTGGCACGATGAGCAGTCTGAAGCCTTCAAACATATCGACTGGCCTGCCAAATGCCCGGATTTGAATCCCATAGAAAACTTGTGGGACTATTTGAGGCAACGAGTGAAGCGCCATCCCAGCCATTCTGCCAATTTCGCTGAACTGCAGCATTTGCTGCTGGAAGAGTGGATGAATATTGATGTGCACTACATCCGCACACTGGTGGCATCCATGCCAGACAGAATTTCGACTGTTCTTCAGTCGAATGGAGGTGTTACAAACTGTTAGGTGACATTCAGCCAGGGGTGACTAATTTTTTATCCAATTGCTTGTGCAGGGGGCCAAAATTTTGTCCAATTGCCAATAACACTTTTTGTTACTAATTGCTTGTTATTAACAAGCTCTATCATATTTCTGAAAACTTTCTTCTATCAACTCTTAGAGAGACAGGATCGCTTAAATCAACATTAGGAAACTTTGCACAAATTGCAAGGATTAATCAGACTGATTATCTGCATTTCATTTGCAATTACTTTTAAATTCAAGAGATGGCATGAATAAATAGACCAGAATTGAAACTATTTCGAACTTTGATAACAATTACGGAACTCCAACTTTTGATTGACAGCAGTTAATGTGCACTTTAAAGACACACTCCCTCTTGCGTCATAGCTAGCACATGATCGTTAGTTTATGCAAATGTTTTCCCAGCATGTAACATATGCTGCACATATACTAAGTGATGTTATGTCACAGTGTCAGAAATGATATAGAAATGATGTAATGAGAAAATGTTACCGAGAGAACAATGTTAACTGAGAAGTTTGTCAGTTTTGGAAATGTTTAAATGAGCATTTCTTTCCTCAGACTATTTTGTATTCAGTTTATTTGGTGAGTTGTAAATTTTTTGGAAAAACTTTGAATAAAAATAGCAAAGTTTGAAAAAAAGCAAAAATTGAAAAATAGCAAAGTCAAAATATGAATATTTTGACTTTGCTATTTTTTCTCTTGAGCAACAATAATTGATTTTAATTAAGATATAACTTTAAAAATTTGACAATCTTTTGAATTCTTTGTGACTAGTAATGCCAATATACCTAATGAACCCTCATTTAACTTAATTTGGAAAGCTAATATTGCCTGGCACCAGATATGCTATCTGGAATTTTAATTTAATTTGGATCAGTTAAAAGGTCCAAAGAGAAGAAGTTTAACAATCTTTTGGAGCGTTACAAAGACAGACAGACACCGAAGAGCCAGAACATTTGACCAGCATGTCTTTATGCAAATCGAAGCAACTGCAAGTAAATGGCAGCATATGGTGAAGGTCATGAAATGGTGCAAATAACACCTGATACTGAGCTCAGTTAATCAGTGTTATTCTTGTCCTTCAGATGAGAAAGGCAGCGGACTTAAGTGAGTTTGACAAAGGTCAAATTGCAATGGTTAGATGACTGGGTCAGAGCATTTCCCGAGATGGCAAGGCTTGTGGGGTGCTCACTGTCAGCCATGGTTAGTACCTTCAAAAAGTGGTCCAAGGAGAGAAAAAACATGAACCGCCAGAAAGGTGTAGGCTGACCATGGCTCATCGATGTTGGAGGTGAGAGAAGCCTATCCCGTATGGTACAAGCCAACAGAAGGGATCACCTGTAATTTGAGCACAACTCACCTGTAATTTGAATGCTGGTGACGGGAGTAATGTGTCACAACACACAGTATATTAAACCCTGCTGAAAATGGGGATACCCAGCCGCAAGCTGATTCGGGTGCCCATGCTAACCTTGGTTCACTGTCAGAAGTGCCTACAATGGGCATGTGAGCATCAAAACTGGACCTTGAATAACTGGAAGAAGGTCGTCTGATCTGATAAATCTCATTTCCTGTTGCACCATATGGATGGCCGGGTATGTGTGCACCATTTACCTTGGGAAGTGTTGGCACTAGGATGCACTGTAAGGGACAAAAACAAGCTGGTGGAGGAAGTGTAATGCTTTGGGCAATGTTCTGCTGAGAAACCTGGATCCAGTCATTTATGTGCAGGAAACTATGATGTCTACTACCTACCTAAACATCATTTCAGACCAGGTACATCCTTTCATGACCTTTACAGACCAGGTACATGGTATTCTCTTCTAGTAATGCCTTCTTTCATCAGGATAATGCACCATGTCACACTGCCCGGTTTGTTCAAGAATGATTTGTGGAACATGTGGAAAACTTCCAGGTCCCAACCTGGCCTCCAAATTCCCCAGATATCAATCCAATTGAACATCTGTGGTTTGTGTTGGGACAGCATATCCGATCTGAGGCAGTTCAACCATGTAACTTACAAGAGTTAAAGGATCTGCTGGTAACATATGGTACCAGATACCAAAAGACACCTTTAGAAATCTTGTAGCATCCATGCCTCACTGGGTAAGAGCTATTTTGTTGGCACATCATATTAGGCAGGTGGTCATAATGTTTTGGTTCATCGGTGTATATGTCTTATGTGCTGCCAGCACCAATTTTGAAATAGATACCTTGTTACCTTAGAGTCTGATACTTTACTGTTACCATTCATGTTGAATTATACTGCTCATCACTGCTGTTTTACTTATGTAGAGTGTTATAGAATTTTATTCAATTTATGATACACACACTGTGATTTTATAGTATTGAAACTGCATAATTTAAAATTATGTATAAATATATATTCTTATATATATATTAATTTTATATATAAAGTAAAAAAATTAATATGTATCTTTATTATTAGTGTATCTGAGCATTAAGAATACATATAGAATAGATCTAATGTGTTCTAAATGATATCTTTGTCATGAATATACTATTCTGATTTATGCATAATGCTCTAGAACATTTTTAACAAAAAAATAACAGATGTTCTTTCACACTATTTTTTTAATAAGTCAGCAAACGTTTCTAAATAAATTTAATTATTATATTTAAATTAAATTCTTTAATTCTCTATAACACTGTCAGATGTTTTTAAGCACTTCACCAAATATTCTATGCTATCAAGTACTAAAAGTTATTAAGGAGATTTTATGTACCATACCATTAAGGAAGGGTAGTGAGAGGAGCTTCCGAAATGTTAGTGAGTAATGAGTTATTTTTCAATTCTCTTGCTGGCAAGTAAAGAGTCAGTAGAATTTCAGAAGGGGATGCTGATAATTTATTTGATTGAGGTTTCATGATTGCAGTAGTGTCAGAAGTAACCTGTCACTAGCCATTCTCTACAGAGGGGTTCTCAATGTGGGGTACGCAGTAAAATTTTTTGGGGTACACTGTGAGAACTCAAAAGTCACTAGATATATGTTATATATATATATGTGTGTTTTATTTTATTCCCATTGTTATACTATAATTATAGTTTTATCTATCTATACTATAGTTTTATCTATCTATACTATAGTTTTATCTATATATATTATAGTATAATAATATATAAATACATTGTTATACTATAATTATAGTTTTATCTATCTAAGAAGGCTCTCTTAATGGTTGTACTTTAGTAATACAAAGGGTACGCCAGTTACATACACATTTCCAGGGGGTATGTGAAGCATAAAAGGTTGAGAACCATTGCTCTACAGTATTGGTATATAAAATCTCCTTAATAACTTTTAGTACTTGATAGCATAGAACATTTGTTAAAGTGCTTAAAAACAACTAACAATGTTAATTAATGAACAGTGTTAATTTTAATTACTGCACTCTGAAACTTTAGTACATTTTTGTTATTATTATTATATACCTAAAGTATTTAAAATAATTAGTAGAAAAAAATTGGTTGCCCTGAATGGAATTCACACCCACACCTCCCAGAAGCTGAGAAGCATGGGTTCGAATCCCACTCAGGCCAACCATTCTTTTTAGAATAGAACAGAATTTAATAAGAATGGAAATAACAATACAAAAACTTCAATATACAAGCAGAAAACAATATTAGCATGTCGGAAAAAGAATAAAAAATATAAAAATAAATAAAAATAAAAAGTTACATTTTAGCAGACCTTTGAGCAATTTGCTCATTTAGGATGCCAAATTGAATTATTACACAATCAGATGTCTTTAGTGGCAAAAACGTGTCTCATTATGTTTCTAATGAAACAAAAAATATTGTATAACTTTAAAGTAATCATCAATATTTGAAGCAGTAATAATAACATTTTTCACTTTCAATTTAAAAACACTGTATTAGTGTTCACTTCTAATTTCAATAGGTAAAGAATTAAATATTCTAGGAGCTAAAAATAAAAAATGCTTATGAGCTATTTCTTTACTCTAGGAATTAAAATAAAAGACCAGATTGACGAATAGCATACCCTTTACATTTAAATTGTAAAAGTGCTGGATTTTAAAAAATAAAAATATCTATAATATATAGTGATCTCAAACTAAAAATTTTATAATCACAAATAACTTTATTCAAATAGACTTTATTATGAAATGTGGTAACTTTTAAGAATTTATGTTGTACTTTAGTAATACATTCAATGACATTCATATAAGTACCACCCCAGCTAGTCAAATCATATTTTAAAAGAGACTGTAATCCGATCAAAATAAAGAGTAATTAAAAATCTACCAGTGATAATTTTTCTTAAATGATACACTCTAAGTAAAATCGTAGTCTATTTACTATCATATTAACATGTGATTTCTATTTCATATTGCTGTCTATTAAAACTCACAAATATTTTGCAGTTTTAATTTGTTTCATTTCTGGGCAATCACAAGAAATTATGTTGACACAATGCCTACTATGAAATTGTAATTTACTACACAAGTTGTTGGGGTGAGTGAAAAATACATAAAGCATGTTTTATCAGAGTTAATTTTTAATCCATTTTTGTTAAACCAGCTTGTAATAATATTTAAATCATAAGAAAAATCAAGAAATAAATCATGTTGATTTCCTTTCCTGTAAACAAGGACTGTATCATCAGCATATGAAATTGATTTTCCTTTAAAATTTTTCTAAAAAAAAATTCATATAAATTAAAAATAAGATAGGTCCTAATATAGATCCTTGTGAACTCCTTTAGTAATCAATATTTTAGCACTTTCAACATTAATAGAAATCATCTGGTAGGGTTTAGATCATAGATTCCCAACGGGGGCGATACCGCCCCCCAGTGGGCGCTGGAGCCTTCCATGGGGGCAGTAGCGGATCCAGAGGCAAATGGGGGGCGTTGAGGCAGTCAAGAGGGGCGGTGAAATAAATAAATAAATTTAATGGAATTTTCTGTGACAACCTTTTTATCTCTTCTATTCTGTGGTGTCTTCCTGGTGATTCTGGTCATCCACTACCCCATCCGTCATGCACAGCTTTTCAACTGCAGCTTGGACAATAAGTTCCCTGCTACCGCCTACTAGCCTACTGGTACGTCTGAAGTCGACTGAGATGCTCTCAAAAGTTCTCTTCAAGATCACAGATTGGATATAAGCTTCAATATGTTTTCCCACTCCAAGTCGCTTTGAGTATGCTTTATGGTACGTAGTTACAATACCATCCCACGTCAGAACATAAGGTATAATATTAACATTACACTAGTGAATTAGGCTCAACTCATTAGCCAGCAGATCATACTTCCTCTTCTTTTCAACCTCTACTGTCTGCAGGTTATCCTGAGATGTTATTCCTACTTCAATAATTGTAATCTCATTCAATACCTTAGCATGCACTACTATATCAGGCTTATTATGTCGGACATGTGTGTCCGTCCTGATAGGCAAATCAACCTTGATGCAATAATAATATAATAAAAAATTTATTATATTTAATATTTTTTTTATAATTATTTTTTAATATAATAAAATACTTTGAAAATACCTGTTTTCATGAATAAATATTTTATCTAGCTATGTAAATTATCTTATTGTTAGCGCATTAATAATCATTTTTAAATTAGCATTAGGTATACCTATACCTAATTTGCTTTAGTTTAGAATAGATTGACGGTGACAAGTCCTTGCAAGTTGGTAGGCAAACATGCGGTTCATGCAATTTAACATGTTTCGACAAGAATATGGGAGCTTGAAATGACTTGTTTACGGAGCAAGTGCACCGGCATCGCAAACTTACAAGTTAATGTGTGCACAAAATCAAATCTATAAAAGCGATAGCTCTAGGAATGTTTTATTATTTTTATGTGCTTCACCGTGATAAATAGTCATGAGTGATAAGTGTTAGAAGTCATTATAAACATTATTTTTATAACTACCTATAAATCTGTTGAGAAGTTAATTTGTATTTGAAAATGTCTGAATCTACATCTAAAAAGAAATGCCGGCAGTACAGTATTGAGTATTTGAAATATGGATTTACGTACTCTCCTACAAACCAATCATTACCTATGTGTTTAATTTGCCGAAAAGTTTTTTCAAATGAAGCTATGAAACCTTCTAGGCTACAAAAGCATTTAAATAAAATGCATGCTGATAAGAAGAACAAAGATTTATCCTATTTTCAAGAACTGGAAAAGCAATATTTAAAACAGCCCAACTATGTCAAACCTTTTTGCGTCGTCTTCTAAACAAGATGATGATGGACTACGAGCCTCATAAAACGTTTCATTGTTAATCGCAAAAGCAGGAAAACCACAAACAATTGGCGAGGAATTAATTTTGCCGGCAGTCAAAGAGATATTAAAAACTGTTCTTCATCATAAGACACCATCAGATATCATCAAAAAAATTCCTCTCAGTAATAATTCAGTGCAAAGAAGAATAGATGAAATGGCAAAAGACATTGAAATATCATTAAGTGATTACTTAAAGACTTGCAAATTTTCCATTCAACTCGATGAATCAACTCTACCAAATAACGAAGCTCTAATCATACGTACGATTTATAAAAGAAGAAAAAATTAATGAAGAGCTATTATTTGCTAAAAAATTTGGAATCTGATACAAAGGGAGAATCTATATTTAATACCATGCAAAAGTTTTATCAAGAGAAAGAAATTCTATTTGCAATATTTTGTCTGCTGCTACTGATGGTGCTCCAGCAATGACAGGGCGTCATAAGGGTTTCATAGCGCATTTGAAACAAGCAGTACCAAATGTACTCGCTGTACATTGTATTATTCATCGTCAGCATTTGGTTGCAAAAAATTTGAATGAACGTCTGCATACGTCGCTCCATTTAGTTATTAAAGCAATCAATAAGATTAGAAGCAATTCATTGAATGACCGATTATTTGGTAAGCTTTGTAGTAATGAAAATGAAGATTGCAATCGCTTGCCAGTACGTTGGCTCTCTAAAGGTGTTTGTCTGAATCGTTTTTTCAATCTATTTGACTCAGTACTGGACTTTCTTGAAGACAGAGACGAAAAATTGCGCGAAAACCTGATTACGTCAAAAAATGACATCGCTTATTTGACAGACCTGTTTAAAATATTTAATCAAGTTAATTTACAATTGCAAGGTGATGAGTTGAATTTAATTAAAACAAAAAACGTCATAGCTGCTTTTGCGGGAAAACTTCTTCTATTCAAACGAAATCTAGGTAGAGGTGAATACAACCACTTTCCCACATTATCAGCAGTCTCTGCAAAACCGGAAGTTTTACTTGCTTACTGCCAACACTTAGAAGTTCTTCATGTTGATTTTATGGAGCGTTTCCAAGATATTTTAAACATGAATATACCGAGTTGGGTTTTAGATCCTTCCACAAACACAGATACTGAAGAATCATCAAATTTGGAAGAGGAACTCACGACTAACGAAGCACTCAAAGTAAAATTCAAACATGGATACCAAGAGTTCTGGCTTCAAATATCAATACCAGTTCTCTACCCTGGATTGTGGGCAATACTACAGAAGTTTTTAATCGCAATTCCTTCGTCCTATATGGTTGAGCGTGGATTCAGTGCAGTAGCTAATTTACTGTCAAAGAAGAGGAACAGACTACACATCACTGAACGTGGCGATCTGCGATTGATGTTAACGAAATTGGAACCCGACATTAACAAATTGTTAACACTCCACCAGCCTCAACCATCTCATTAATTTTTTTATTTATTATTAATTTTGAGTTTATCTCATTATTTTTTATTTCTTATTGATTCTGTGTTTATTTTAAAAATTTTAATAAACAATTTTATTGTAAATTTGGTTGTCGTTTTATTAATTTCTGCTTTATGATTTTTAATAGATATATAAACAGATAAATTAGGTACAGATAATATGCAACAATATTTTAATATTTCATATAAAATTACTTATTATGGACTAGGGGGGCGTTGAAAATTTTGTTCTCTTCTAAAGGGGGCAATGGTCCAGAAAAGGTTGGGAATCACTGGTTTAGATAAATAAGATTGAAACCATTGCCATAAATTTCCCCCAAATCCTAAAAAATATAATTTGTTTAATAAAATATAATGTCTAACTGTATCAAAAGCTTTAGATATGTCAAGAAATAGTGTCGGTGTTTTTTCAGAATTATTTATCCTTTGATAAATATTGGTAGTCAACTGTAAGATAGCATGTTCAATAGCTAAACCTTTCCTAAAACCAAACTGAAACTTGAATAAAAAGGAAACTTTTTCTAAATAATTATTCATATTTTCATGATGGTTTCAATAACTTTATAAAAGGTGGGAAGAATGGAAATTGGTCTATAATTATTAAAACATTTTTTGTCTTGTTTTGCAAATAGGTTTTACAATAGCTGTTTTTTAGCCTGAGAAGAAAATACTTTTTTGAAAGCCACTATTTATTAATTCAACCAAAAATTTAGAATGACATTTTACAATTATTTGAATTATTTTTAAATTTATACCATCATATCCTGCTGCTTCATTATTTTCAAGACTACCAATAATACGACTAATTTCTTCTTCTATTGTCCCTATCAAAAACATTGTTTGGTTGAATTAATTCAGTAGGATATATATAATCTGAGTTACTAGAACATAAATTTGAACTATTTACATTTATAAAATATATATTCAATTTTCCTACAAGTTTCTCAAAATTATTAACATTGGGCAATATAATTTTATTATTTAAGATACCATCAATAACTTGCCACTGTTTTCTACTATTCCCATTACATTTGTTAAATTCATTTACATAAAATTTAGTTTTTGTTCTTTTTATAGTTGCAAGGGTCAAATTTCTTTTTTTGACATTCATTTTTATAAATCAATATTAATGGATATTTTCTATGCGGTTTGTTTTTATCTTTTCTTAATTAATGACAAAATTTCCAAATTTATCCATGACTTATGACTCTTTAAACTGGAATCCTTTAGATAACATTTTTTCTTAGTACTTTGTTGAATACACCATTTAATTTGATCTACATAAATGTCATACATTGTATTTATTTGTATATTCTCATCATACACAAAATTCAAATTTTTAATTAAATCTTCAAATATGTTGTAATTTATATAAGAATAGCAAATTTCTTTACTGAGGTTTCGTTCAGATATAATTGTGTTCTTAATAACTTTTAATAAAATGGGGTAATGATCAGTAATATTCTGGTAAACGGCTGAATTGAAATTTAAAGTATTATGAGCTGATCTAACAAATAGGTGATCCAAACAAATGTAAGAAACATTGGTCACTCTTGTATATAAATTTAAGTATGAAAGAAATCCAAATGAAACAAGAAAATTTAAATAATAATTTACATCATTTATTAAATAAACTAAAATCGATATTTATTTCACCTACTAAAATAACCTGATTAAGTTTAAGTTTTAAAATTATTAATTTCAATTCAGTCATAAAATCTTTTTATGGAATACTTGTGAGCTCTATAAATTTAATATATACAGGTCATTTTTGTTATAATAGGCTAAAACACATTCTGCAATTTCCATTGTTACAGCTTCTGGCAAAAAATTCAGGGGTATTAAATTTATATTATATTATAATACCACCGGATCTAATTTTATTCCTACAGTTACACATCATTTCGTAGTCATCAATATTATATAAATTCATTTTCATGTATCCAAATTTCACTTAGAATAATGATATCAAGATTATGTTTTATATAGTCTATCAAAACTAAAAATTCATTGTAATGACAATGTAAACTACGTATATTTACACTGGTTTCCATAAATTAAGGAAAAATGAGAAAAATTGTGATAATCCACCAAAAAATTGTGCGATCCTCACCAAACTTGTTCATGTAACTAACTAGTAAAGTACTGCCGTGTCAGCATATCATATGCAAATTAGTCTAGGTTACGTCAATTTGCGTAATTGGACAGCGGCATAAAAATGGGTGTTTTGGACTGGATCATTATTTTGTGTTGCAAATGTGAGCAAATGTGAGTACACATTTGCAAATGTGTTGCAAATGTGTGTAGTAAAGAAATTCGAAATAGCCATATTGTAGGAATGACTTCAAGACATCATTTGCCAAATGAACTGCACTGGAGATTGAAATGGTAGAAATAAATCTACTGAAATGGTTTGAAATGGTAGATTTATTATTGGCCAGCTCGAAGCAGGCCAAAGTCAGTCAGAAGTGGCACAATCGCTGAATGCGAGTTCTTCTGTGGTCATAGACTGTGGAATCAATTTCTTAGCACAGATTCTGCGTCTTGAAGGTTTAGCTGAGGAAGGGCTAGAGTTACGACTGCTGTACAAGACCGATATCTGCGATTAACAGCATGAAGGAATAGGATGTCTACTCCCTCTCAGCTAAGATCCTCTCTTGCAGCAGCCACTGGGACGGTTGTATCAGCTTCTACTGTGTGTAAAAGGCTTCATGAGAGAGATCTGTACGCTAAAAGCCTGTAATTTGTATACCCCTCATGTCACATCACAGGAGAGAGTGGTTGAATTGAGCACGCATGCATATTAACTGGATAGAAGAGTAATGGAGGTCAGTACTCTTCACAGATGAGTCCAGATATTGCTTGCAGAGTGATTCCGGACATTGTTTGATATGGAGAGAACGAGGTACCCACTATCATCCCAGTAACATCTGTCAAAGAGACGTTACGGCAGAGGCAGCATGTGTTTTGGGATGGCATTTCCTTAGGTGGATGCACAGACCTCTACGCGTTGATGAGTGGGAACCTTAATGCTCAAAGGTATGGAGATGACATCCTGGACCCTTATGTACATCCTTGCGCTGGCGCAATAGGTGAAACATTCATCTTATACAAGACAATAATGCTAGTCTACATAGAATTCGACTAGTGGAACAATACCTTCAAGAGGAGACCATTATGCGCATGGAGTGGCGAATTCGATCTCCCGACCTAAATTCGATTGAGCATGTGTGGGATGCTCTAGGGAGACATGTTGCTGCCCTCAACCTGGCACCTGAAACAAAGGGGGAGCTTATTACTGCTTTAACCCTTCCAATGTCCACGTCGTCTGTATATGTTCAGAGAATCTGAATTGAGAGGTCAAGGATATATGTATATGTTTTTAGTACAACAAAAGAATATCGATTTTTTTTAAATAAAAATTGCCATTGTAAAGTTTTTTATATATAACTTATAAAAATACATAATTCAGGCTTCAAAAATAATATTTTGTTTTTGATTTGATTCATATTTTATTAAACTACAATATAATTTTATAAAGCCATCTGATTGACATTTCTTAGAAGCACTAAATGGTATTGCCAATTTGCTTGTTAACATTCCTATTTGCTGAAGCAACCTGATTTAAGCTCACTAGGTTGATTTGAATTATTATCAACAAATATTTCCTTAAATTTTTGAAAGTCTCCTATAAATTAACAAAAAAAAACTGCTATTTTTAAAAACAATAGATTTTGAAAGTAATTACAAGACACGTACCGCAATTTTTTTTTCCCCATTTCACACTCTTTTCTGTCATAAACCTATTTCAGTATTTCCAAGTTATTTTCATTTTTCCCAGCATTTTATGCATCTTTCCTGCCTTTAAATCGAAACTGAAAGTAAATACATCCTTCTTAGAAATTCTGCACCTGCATTTAATTGCAATTAATTGCACCTGCATTTAATTAGTTATGCTTCACTGAGTCAAACAAGACACAGATGGCTGACACATGCTATCTCCATTCCATGTGCTAAAGTGTTTTTCACAGTTTTGGTCCAGCATATTGGATACTCTTTGTAAAGTATTTTTATTTATATTTAAACCTTAGTTAGTTTTCATTTCAGTAGATTTATTTTTGGAAATTAGCGATCTTTTGGCTGATTGATAAGTATTGATTCTTTCATAGTTATGTTATACCATATGGCCAACCTACAACTTGTTGCTGTGTATATTTTAACATCACATTAAGCTATATGTTAATTTTCATTTTATTATTTATTACTTTTCTAGTAAAACTTTAATATCATTTTCTGAAAATAAATGAGATCTTGGATATGGAAGCAAATTAATTTTGGTAGATTTACTTCCGCTAGTTAGCGATCTTCCGATTGGCTAATTTATCAATCTTTCCAAGTAATGCTAGATCGGAGGACAGCTTAAAAGTTGTTGATATTTTATTTAACATCCCCTCAGGTTATATGTAATTTTTATTTTATTTCTTGTTGTTTTTAGTAAAAAAAACTTTGAGCTTGTACCGTTTTCTGAAAATGAATATCTTGGATACAGAAGCAAAATAGACTTCTTTGCTATGGAAATTGGCAGTCATGTGGGAGGGCAATTTCGGGAAGGGCTGGTGCTTTGGTGCAAAAACCTTTCTGCACTTAGCCAAGATCGCCAAACTTTCCAACACCCAAAGAAAAAAATTCATAATATTTAGTAAAAAACAGCAGCCAAGGAAGTTTTTATCGACTTCATAACCAGTTCTAAAAATCCTGTGAATGTGAGAAGGCCAAGTCACATTGTATAACACTGGCCGTGTTTAAAATACACGATGCTGAAAAGAATCATTAAAAGAAATAAAAATCATATTTCAGGTTAAATATTATATTATTTAATATATCAGTTGTCACGGCAAATATGGGAGGAAATTTCCTTTCGATAAATATATAATTTAACTATTTTTCTTCATCAGGTTTTCCAAAGTGAAGCCTTAATTGCATAGTGCAATCTTTTTTTTTCACCATATCACATTGAAAAAGGCTTATTAAAATCAATATGCTTGGAAATTTATTTATATTATTATTTTTATAAAATTCATAATTAATTTCTGCTTAATTTGATATATAACATGACTTATTTCTGTTGATTGGTTATTTTTTTTTAATTCTAAAGTTGACTTGTTTATTTGACTCAGAATTGTTTAAAAAAGCCTGGAAATTTTTTCAAAGAATGGTAACCCCCAATTTTTTTTTTTGGTTTTTTTACAAAGAATGGTAAAAAAAATTACAAAACAAGAGAAATGTTTACTTAATACCAAAAATACATTTTTGTTATTCAGAAGTATATAGCCATTCTATTCATGTGCATTGTAATAATTTCTGTCTATTAGTTTTTTTTTAATTAATTTTTATGTGAATTTACCAGATGCATTTTTTTTTTACTATGACTTTAAAAAGTCCTATTAAAATAAAACATATCATCTTTTCTGTTAAATACTTGATTTTCAGAAAATCCAGAATTAAATGCTGATTAATTTGGTATACAACATGACATAATTCCTTTCATTAGTTATTTGGCAAAAAGTTCTGTTTTTTTGGCTGATCATAGTGAGAAAATAGCTTGGCCTCTGGATGGGAACCTGTTTTTCAGCCTGGACACTGGAAGGGTTAAGTGGTGTTGTGAGGAAGTTAATCAAATTTACAAAACCAAAGTTAGTCTGAAATATGCATTTCTTCAGGAGATAGAATAACTACTCTGTGTTGAGATACCATGAAGCATTGAAATAACAGTAAAAAAAAAAACAGAATTACTATCTAAACTGATGGTATCATGATATATCATTACTTGTAAATCTTTCAATTTTACACAAAAAAACTGTTTTACAACAATATGATAATGGAATGTGATGGAATACACCAAAGTAATGGAATACACCATTGCATTTAATTAGTATTTTACATGGGGGAGGGGGGGATATTTCATTTCTTCTATTTTCTTTTGTCTGGCTTGGGCACCACCATCAACAAAACCCAAAAGCCACCAATGGCATAGGATCACAACTTAACATTACATCCAATATCTTTCCAAATCCATCAATCTCCTGTTATTGAGGATAGAAGAGTGGGTAGCAGAAAATATTTCAATGTAGGCAGAGTAGGGTAATAAAATATAGAATAAAAGAAGTTTATCTTATCTATGGTCTGTAAATGGTAGCTAGGTAGTCACTGGAAGGAGAGCTATGCACCAATCCCCTGTGATGATGCATAGAACCGGCCAGGCCTAGCACCTAATGTCCGACCTCACCTTCTCGTGGTGCGGACCGTTAGTAACTTTCAAAAGAGATACTCTCTTGTGGAAGTGAACGGAAGGGGAGGGCTGCCAGATTAGTGTGGCCTACTGATCTGGACAACTATGGCTACTTTTCTTTTTTTTCTATCCTGCTGAGGAGTGGTCAACCACACAGGGTCCTGGTGCTCACCATATAAACCTACTCGACTGGACAGATATATGGCTCTCAGCTTGATTATGGATCCTGATTTTGCTGCACTGGAGGGCTTCTGTGGAGGGAAAATCTTCCGCTGTGTTTTCTGTTTGTTTGTGGGTTGACAGCCCCAAGTGAATAGATTCACAGGATATGTTTATCAGCTGGTGGATAATCCTGAGCAGAAGTCATCGCAGGCACCTGAACTCTTTGCTTCTATTGGCATCGTCAAATTCTACATTGGAGGAAGTCTTCCAGTGTAGATGGCTTCAGCCTTTAGTAGTGGGGGAACAGGTCTTTGCCTCATGTCTGCGATTAGGGGGCTATTTGATATTGTCGGCATTCCCTCTCTCAATAAACATAGCTTCTTTAAACATCCCACTAACCATTTTCTCTCCATAGGTAGTTGGAATGTGAGGACTCTGCACAGAGCTTTTTCTCTTGATGTCCTCACACAAGAATTCCACCGTTATAATTTAGATATTCTCGGCTTGCAAGAGACCAGATGGACAGATAAAGGTCAGATTCTTAAAAATAATCTTAAATTTCTCTTTTCAGGGAGGGACGACAATAAGCATCACCAAGGCGTGGGTCTGCTTCTCAGCAGACACGCTAGCGATGCTCTTCTAGGATATGAGTACATTAATGAAAGGTTTCTTACAGCAAAATTTCAGACAAGCGTTAAAGACTTGAATGTTATCTGCTGTTATGCCCCCACTGAGGATGCCGATGAGGATGAGAAGGATAGGTTTTATGAACAACTTTAGGATATTTTGAATTCTGTCAAGAAAGGAGATATTACCCTTGTTCTTGGTGACTTCAATGCCAAAGTTGGTACTGACTCTGACCTTTGGGGAGGAGTAATAGGCCCTTTTGGTATTGGTAGCTGCAATGGCAATGGGCAACGTCTCCTACAGGTAAGTAAACTCAATGGATTCAGAATAACTAACACTTATTACAAACACCGCGACATACATAAGTACACATGGGTTTCACCTGATGGGCTGCATAAGAATATGATTGATTACATATTAATTAACAGCAAATGGGCTAGTTCTGTTAGGAATACCAGGGCATATAGGGGAGCTGAAATTGGATCTGACCATTACCTAGTTAAAAGTGGCTTGCAACTTAAACTTAAAAAGTGTTGTGCGAGGGTTAAAAAATTTACTTTTAATACCGAAGCTCTGAAAGATCCAGTTATAGCCAAAGCTTACCATGATAGGTTACTTAGTCATTATGACAGTCATGGTTTGCTTACTACTGAAGTTGAGGAAGAATGGGATCATTTTAAACAGGCTTTTTTGGACACTAACAGTACTCTTTTAGGAAAAAAGGAGCAGAAGAGGCAAAGTTATCTGAGTGATAAGGCACTTGAGCTTATTTCGGAAAGAAAGAACTGCAGGAATACCCTTAATCAATACCCTACTAGTCCTAATAGAAAGCATTACAGAGACCTTAATAAACTTGTAAAGGATCAGTTAGCTGCTGATAAGAATCTTTGGCTTGATGGTTTGGCTGACAAAGCCGAGGAAGCAGTTAGACAGCACAACAGCAGAGAGCTGTACCAGATAGTTAATGTTTTGTGTGGTAGAAAACGGACAGGCATACAAGGATTGAAGGATAAACAAGGTAAGGTTATAGAAGGTGAGGATTCTGTCATGGCTAGGTGGACTGAGCATTTCAGTGATGTTCTAAACAATGTGGTTAGTCTTACTCCCATTGTTTGCAATGATGATAGATGCATTGGTGGCTTCAATGTTGGCCCTATAACACAATCTGAAGTTATTTTGGCTGTTTCTAAACTTAAACTTCATAAATCCCCAGGGGTAGATGAAATTACTACGGAAATGCTTAGAGCTGGGAATGTTTCGGTTACCACTTGGATGACTGAAATTCTGAATATCTTTTTATGATAAAGGCATGGTTCCTAAGGATTTTACCAGAGCTATTGTTATTCCTATTTTCAAAAAAGGTGATCGCAGTTCTTGTGATAACTATAGGGGTATCAGCCTACTCTCTGTTCCAGGTAAAGTTCTTTCCATGATTGTGCTTAATAGAATTAAGAATCTGGTTCACAGTCAATTGCGTGATGAGCAATGTGGATTCAGAAGTGGTAGGGGATGTGTGGATCAGATATTTTCACTTAGGCAGATTCTTGAGAAATGTTTAGAGTTTCAGAAACCTTTGGTTGCTAGCTTTGTTGATTTCAAAAAGGCTTTCGACTCTGTTGATCGTCATAATTTGTGGTTGATTGTGAAATCATATGGTATTCCTGACAAGTTAGTTAACATTATGAAAGCTCTCTATAATAACACTGAGTCGTGTGTGAGAGTTGGTAAGGCTTGTAGCAATTGGTTTAGCATTACTTCTGGTGTTCGACAAGGGTGCGTTTTGTCTCCTTTTCTCTTTAGCTTGGTTATTGATTATGTTATGCGAAATTCACTTCAAGGGAAAGATTTTGGCCTTAAATGGGCTGGAGATACAAAAATTTCTTATTTAGATTATGCTGATGATTTAGCCCTTTTGGCAAATGATGTTGATGAGATGAACTGTTTCATTCGAGCTGTTGATGAGACTTGGTAGTAGAGTAGGTTTGGTTATAAACAGAGAGAAAACTAAAGTGATGAAAATTGATCAGGCAGGCTGTGATTCAGTTAAACTGAATGGTTGCAGTCTTGAGCAGGTGTCACAGTTTAATTATCTTGGGAGCTATGTAACAGATAATGGTGATGTGCGGCATGAGATTAACAGACGAATAGGGATTGCTGCCGGGACTTTTAAGAACCTATGGAGAGTGTAGAGAAATAGGCGTATACACCTAAAGACTAAAATTAGACTGTATAATAGTTTGGTTCTTTCTAGGGTTAGTTATGGTAGTGAAACTTGGACACTTTGTAAATAATATAACAGGAAACTAGATGCTTTTGATTCCAGATGCTTACGCAGTATCTTGAGCATTAGGTGGTTCAACTTTGTAACTAATGATGAGATTAGGCAAAGGAGTTTGCAACCTCCTTTAAGCAGCATATTGTGCAGAGAGAGACTCCATTGGTTTGGCCATGTTGCCCGTATGAATAATTATAGATTGGCGAATAGGGTTATGAACAGTGTGCCTAAAGGCCTCAGAAAGAAGGGGAGACCTAGGATGCGGTGGGCAGACAATGTCAAACAGGACCTTGTTAGAATTGGTGTGCAGTGGCCAGATGCAGTAGATGTAGCTCAGGATAGACTTGCTTGGAGAACTAAATTGCACGGTCTGGTTGGACCTCCATAGCCCATGGCTGCTTGAGGATGATGATCTTATCTATTGTCTCAATAATATTAATTATTCTTATTCCATATTACTCCAAAAGAATCAGTTATAAACTGAACCTTATCTATATTCCAACCATATCTAATTTGTTTTCCCAAAATGTTTTGACTTTCTACTTCTATCTTTACATATCTGATATTACCCTCATTTTTCAGCTCTTTGTTCATTATTATCCTTTTCTTACTTTTCCTCATAAATTTCTTTGTGCTATTTTAAGACTTTGTTAAATAGTCATAAAGCAATAAAATAATAGATATTATGTTACATTCTAAATGAAACACATACCCTACTAATTATGCTTAGTTACAAAACATCACTTAAGAACAATTCAACAAAAAATAAAATGTGCTGTGAGGCCTATACACAACTAAAAAAGCTACTTCCAAAAATCATAGAAATATCAAAAGAAAATCAATCAATAGAAAATTGTATCAATAAAAATATCATATCAATAGAAAATTAAAGAATCAAAAAAGACACACATAAGTTCAATTATATACCCAACTTACAAAAAAGTAAATGCAAATTCGGCTTTATTATAATACTTACATTCAAGTATGTTTGAAGTTTTGATTCAGATGGCACATTTGATGAAGTTGAAAATGCATGAAAAATAGGATCCATTGCAATACTGGGTTCCTTAAAGAGAATATGTTAAAAAAAGAACATATGGTATTAAAAATAGAGAGGAAAACATAAACACTATTTCAATGAAAGAAATTTGTTAGTATTCACACAACTAACTAAAGGTAAGCATGGAAAATGTAAATAGTGAAATTGCTCCTTAGTCCTAAGTTTACAAAAAGAGATTTAATCACAAACTACACTGTTTTAAAGAGGGTTATTCAAATGCCCTTATTGCTCATTAGCTTGTTCTCATATACATTGTTGCAAAATGCAATGTGTAACAGTACTAGTTTATTATTCTAAAAACACAAGGACTTCTACAGAAGAAGGATGAAGAGTTGGCCTTTGATATTAATCGAGTATTTCATAAGTTCTTATCGCATATATTCTACTGGCATGTAGTACTTGTTTAGTTGTATGTCCTGTGAAGTAGATGTTTAGTAGTTCAGTAGACTTGGCTGGTACACTCAACACTTTTCTGGAGAAACACAGTCCTAGTTACCTACAGTGCACTTGACACTTGTTGATTTTATACTGTAGATAAATCTTAATCTTGTCGCAGGATATTATAGTTGCTGCTATAATAGATGTTGTTTATGCGATATTAACATGCAACTTTTCCATTTAGTATCACTAGTTGCAGGTTTAATTTGAGCATAACTGATACTTAAAGACATCTGAAAGTTAAGAAAACAAACCTTTCAATTCAATACATTAAAAATCCCCCTGTAGTACAATACATTCTAACATCACTCAGTCAATCGCTGCCTGACAATGACATAGAGTGATGTTAAAACATGTTGTACTGCAGAGGGATTTTTTAACTGTTAATATGATTTATGCAAAAGTTTTAAATGCATTCAATTGAAAGATTTGTTTTTTTAACTTTCAAATGTCTTTAAGCATCAGTTATGCTCGAGTATTAAACCTGCAACTAATGATACTAAATGGAAAGGCTGCATGTTAACAACAGATACAAGTCAACAGCAAATATCCGTAAAGTGAAAAAACATCTATGATAGCAGCAACTGTAATATCCTGTGGCAAGAATAAGATTTATCTACAGTATGAAAGTCACCAAGTGTTAAGTGCACTGTAGATAACTAGAACTGTGTTTCTCCAAGAAAGTGTTGAGTGTACCAGCCAAGTCTACAGAACAACAAACAAAATTACAGTAAATTCCCTGTAAGAGTAAACCTCTATGTTAGGAAATCTTTCCCAATTCAAAAATTCTGTATCACTAATAATTAAAACTACGTTACCTACTGGAACATCTCTTAACTGGACCCCTAGGAATAAATGATGGATAGGGGAAAGGAACCCACTGGACAGGAGACAATTGATAGCCTCCCATAAAGGAATACCAGGCATATTCTATAGCATGAACATGGTATGACTCTCTTGGACATGGAACCACAGTTTAATGTCCATTCAGTTGATGGCAGCCTTTCCAAGACAATCAGTGCCCTTTCTTACCAAAGGTTGGGGGTTGACACAAATATATCTTAACAAAGGCACAGATGACAATGATATCCAAATCTGAAAACATCAGGTTATGAACACAATGTACTACTGAGTAAACTCCCATCTCTCATCAACACGGTTATTTTACTTTTGAGTGGAACTTTTTGTCTACAGTGAACTAAATATCCAGGTCTCAAAGGATCAGAGAAGGTTGGGTAAAGGAGAACCCTGGGCAGCTGTTAGGGGACAGCTGGTGTCTCCAAACATGGCCATCCAGCACGTTCTTTAACATTTATCGTGATCGGCCTGAAAAACTGAATTGTAACTTGCAGCCAAGTTTTTTTCCACTGTGTTCAGTCAAAAAAAATTAACCTTTTTCTGCCAAATAACTAATGAAAGGAATCGTGTCATGTTGTATGAAAATTTATTACTGAATTGTTTATATAATGCTAGCCATCCCGTGGCTGAGTGATTAGCATGCTTGGCTACTGATCTAAGGGATCTGGGTTCGAGCCCTGGATAAGACATGGACATTTGCATTGTTTTTCTGCTGAGGTCCTGCCATCCTCACAGATCTTCTACTATGGCATATAAACTAACAGGCTCCTGTCATACCTCTGTGGTAAGCAGCTGCTTTAGGGGGTATTCTATTTTTTTACATAATGCTGTTAGCGTGAGTGACAAATATTATCATCTTCAAAATATAGTGGCTTGGCTGCACAACTCCTGATAATAGATGGTACCACTGGTGAATCAACATCATCATCCTCAAGCAGCCATGGGCTACGGAGGTCCAACCAGACTGTGCAATTTAGTTCTCCAAGCATATGTGTCCTGAGCTACATCTGCTGCATCTGGCCACTGAACACGAATTCTAACAAGGTCCTATTTGACATTGTTTACCCACCACATCTTAGGTTTCCCTCTCTTTCTCAGGCGTTTAGGCACACTGTTCATAACCCTATTCGACAATCTATAATTATCCATATGGGAAACAGGGTCTCTCTCTGCACAATATGCTGCTTAAAGGAGGTTGCAGACTCCTTTGCCTAACCTCATCATTAGTCACATCAATTTGCCTAACCTCATCATTAGTTTACACCTAATGCCCAAGATACTGCATAAGCATCTAAAATCAAAAGTCCCTAATTTCCTGTTAACTTGTTTACAAAGTGTCCAAGTTTCACTACCATAACTAACCCTAGAAAGAACCAAACTATTATAGAGTCTAATTTTAGTATTTAGGTCTATATACCTATTTCTCCACACTCTCCACAGATTCTTAAAAGTCTCGGCAGCAATCCCTATTCGTCTGTTAATCTTATGTTGCACATCACCAGTATCTGTTACATAGCTCCCAAGATAATTAAACTGTGACACCTATTAAGACTGCAACCATTCAAATTAATTGAATCATAGCCTCCCTGACCAATTCTTATCACTCAAATAATTCTGCCTCCTCTGTTCCTTTTTCCTAAAAGAATACTGCTAGTTTTCAAAAATCCTGTTTAAAATGGTCCCATTCTTCCCGAACTTCAGTACTAAGCAAACCATGACTGTCATAATGGCTAAGTAAACTATCATGCTAAGCTTTAGCTATAACTGGGTCTTTCAGAGCTTCAGTATTAAAGGTAAATTTTTTAACTTCAGCGCAACACTTTTTAAGTTTAAGTTGCAAGACACTTTTAACAAGGTAATGAATGATCAGATCCAATTTCAGCTCCCCTATATGACCTGGTATCCCTAACAGAACTGGCCCATTTGCTGTTAATTAATATATAATCAATCATATTCTTATGCAGCCCATCAGGTGAAACCCATGTGTACTTATGTATGTCATGGTGTTTGTAATAAGTGTTAGTTATTCTAAAACCATTGAGTTTACTTACCTGTAGGAGACGTTGCCCATTGCCATTGCAACTACCAATACCAAAAGGGCCTATCAGCCCTCCCCAAAGGCCAGGGTCAGTACCAACTTTGGCATTGAAGTCACATAGAACAAGAGTAATATCTCCTTTCTTGACAGAAAAATATGGTGAAGTTGTCCATAAAACCTATCCTTCTCATCCTCATTAATATCCTCAGAGGGGCATAACAGCAGATAACATTCAAGTCTTTAATGCTTGTCTGAAATTTAGTTGTAAGAAACCTTTCATTAATGCACTCATATCCTAGAAGAGCATCTCTAGCGTGTCTGCTGAGAAGCAGACCCACGCCTTGGTGATGCTTATCGTCGTCCCTCCCTGAAAAGAGAAATTTAAGATTATTTTTAAGAATCTGATCTTTATCTGTCCATCTGGTCTCTTGCAAGACGAGAATATCTAAACTATAATGGTGGAAATCTTGTGTGAGGACATCAAGAGAAAAAGCTCTGTGCAAAGTCCTCACATTCCAACGGAGAGAATATGGTTAGTGGGATGTTTAAAGAAACTATGTTTATTGAGAGAGGGAATGCCGACAATATCAAACAGCCCCCTAATCGCAAACATGGGGCAAAGACCCGTTCCCCCACCACTAAAGGCTGAAGCCATCTACACTGGAAGACTTCCTCCAATGTAGGATTTGCCGATGCCAATAGAAGCAAAGAGTTCAGGTGCCTGCAATGACCTCTGCTCAGGATTATCCACCAGCTGATAAACATATTCTGTGAATCTATTCACTTGGGGCTGTCAACCCACAAAAAACAGAAAACACAGCGGAAGATTTTCCCTCCACAGAAGCCCACCAGTGCAGCAAAATCAGGATCCATAATCAAGCTCAGAGCCATATATCTGTCCAGTCCAGTGGGTTTATATGGTCCACCCTGTGTGGTTGACCACTCCTCAGCAAGGTAGAAAAAAAAGAAAAGTAGCCATACTTATCCAGAGCAGTAGGCTACACTAATCTGGCAGCCCAGGAATGCTTATATGTCACTTTGCTGAAGAAATGGTCAGTTCCTCAGTGGTCTAGCAGTTATGATGCCTGGAATGCTTCAGTGAGACCTGGGTTCGAATTTCAGTCAGGACAACGAATATTTTTCAACTCATAATTTCAAGAATTTTTTGTTTACATGACATTTTCCTGTGATAATTTATTACGAAAGTTAATATTTATTTTAAAAAATAACCAACAGACAAAATTATTTCTGAACACCAGAAAAATAAATATTTACTTAAATCAAGAAAATTACTCTGTTTAAATAGTTTTATGGAAAAAGATTCACCGACCTGTGAAATCTGAACCCACATCCACATGCCAGAGTGTTCTAAAATCGTTAAACTAATACCGAATCAGACTTTTTCCCTCTAATATGACACATCAATCTCCCATGATTTCTTCACCTGAACTTGGTGCCATCTATGATTGGGAACAGCAACTATTTCTTTTTAATGTTGCACTACATACCTGGAGACGACGGTTTGAATTTCACGTCAGCGAATTTTTTTTACACAAAAACTATTTATTGATTACTCTCTTTACCAAATTTATTTCTCAGTACTATACTTTGGGAAAAGTCCAAGCTTTTCAGCATCTTTGACCAGTCAAATAAATAACTCAACTTTAGCATTTCAAAAAATAATAACCACTCAACAGAAATAGGTCATTTTATACACTAATAGAAAAATATTGGGGTTATAAAAATTACAAAAATTAAAAAATAGATAACAAAATACTTATAAATTTTACTTAAGAAAATTGCAAGCATTTAAATTTCTTTTAAAATAATTGCACTCTACTTTCTGAAGTATTCCATTATTTTAATATAATGTTACCTCTAAAGCTCGAAAGCCGTTAATGTGCACATTACCTAGCTAATCTGCAGATTGACTGATTTGCTCCGTTAAAGTGCGGAATCAAGAGTTTTCCGCATTTTACCTAGGTAATGTGCACATTAACGGCTTCTGTATCGTTAAAGTTCAAAAGTAAAAAAAAAAGACTATTTCTAGTGTCCGAGAGTAGAGTTGAAACCAGGTCATCCCTCTGTCAACATGAATCAGTCGTCCGAATTATAAAAAACGCCCCCAAAATGAGCAGGCCAAGTGAGAACGAATCACTTTAGTGATTCATTCTCAAGAACGAATTTACTGATTCGTTCTCACTTGCCCTCCACTCATCCGGGGCGTTTTTTATAATGCGGACGACTTAATCACGTGACACGAAGATTCATATTCAAGAGATTCACCACTTTATGGATTTGTTCTTACTTGGCCGTTCTTACTCGTTTTAATTTAAATAAAAACCAAAACAATATATAATTAAAACTGGATAAAGTGTTGTGAAAAAAATTAAATAAAAATATTTCAAAGCAAATATAGTTTATTTTAGCCACTGAAATTGAGATTGAACCCTTCCAGATCAATTTGCTATTCCAGATCAATTTGTCTTCCAGATCAAACTACTACAAAAAGGCAGTAAATTTACTGAACTTTACAAAAACGGCAAAAACTTGACTTAAAAATTACAAATTCGAAATTTTAGTTATCGAATTACTTTAATTTAATCTGAAATAGTAAACTTGGTCCAATCATTTAATCCTTCCAGGGTATATATACATACGGAGAATCTAAATTACAAGTGTCGATGACGTATGCATACGGTCTTAGTACAACAAAAATATAGCGATTTTTTAAAAATAAAAATTGCTGTTGTAATTTTTATACATATATATCTTATAAAAAAACGCCGTCCCATGGCCGAGTGGTTAGCGCGCTTGGTTACTGATCTAAGGGACCTGGGTTCGAGCCCCGGGAAAGGCGTGGCTGTTTGTGTTGTTTTTCTGCTGAGGGCATGCCATCCTCTCAGATCTTCTATTATGGCATATAAACTGACAGGCTCCTGTCAGACCTCTGTGGCAAGCAGCTGCTTGAGGGGGTATTTATTTTATTTATTTTATTATAAAAATATATAACTCAGGCTTCAAAAATAATAATTTGTTTTTTAATTTGATGCATATTTTACTAAACTACAATATAAAAATATTTTATAATGACATTTCTTAAATAAAAATAAAAATAAATACCCCCTCAAGCAGCTGCTTGCCACAGAGGTCTGACAGGAGCCTGTCAGTTTATATGCCACAGTAGAAGATCTGAGAGGATGGCAGGACCTCAGCAGAAAAACGGCACACACATCCATGCCTTACCCGGGGCTCGAACCCAGGTCCCGTAGATCAGTAGCCAAGCGCGCTAACCACTCGGCCATGGGATGGCATTTCTTAAAAGCACTAAACGGTATTGCCGATTTGCTTGTTAACATTCCTATTTGGTGAAGCAACCTTGTGATTTAAGCTTATAAGTTTGATTTCAGTTATTATCAACAAATTTTTCCTTAAATTTTGGAAAATCTCCTAAAAATTAACAAAAAAATGCTATTTTTAAAAACCGAAGATTTTGAAAGTAATTACAAAATATGTACCGCAATTTTTTTTCCCCCGTTTCACACTCTTTTCTGTCACAAATGTATTTCAGTATTCCCAAGTTATTTTTATCATTTTTCCAAGCATTCTATGCATCTTTCCCACCTTCAAATTGAAACTGGAAGTAAACACATCCTTCTTAGAAATTCTGGTTGCAGCTGCATTTAATTACTTATGCTTCACTGAAGCAAACAAGACGCAGATGGCTGACACGATATCTCCATTGTTCGGTGTGCTACGAGTGTTTTTTTTTTTTCAGTTTTGGTTCTGCATATTGGATACTCTTTGCAAAGAGAGTATTTTTTTTTATATATTTAAACTTTAGTTTCATTTCAGTAGATTTATATTCGGAAATTAGTGATCTTTTGGCTGATCGACAAGTATTGATTTTTTTCATAGTTTTATATCGTATGGCCAGCCTACAACTTATGGCTGTGGATATTAACATCGCATTAGGCTATATGTTCATTTGTATTATTTATAACTTTTCCAGTAAAACTTTGATCTAGTATCATTTTCTGAAAACAAATGAAGTCTTGGATATGGAAGTAAATTAATTTCTGTATATTTATTTCCGTTAGTTAGCAATTTTTAGATCGGCTGATTTATCAATTACTGATATATCTTTCTGGGTTAGCTAGATCAGAAGCCGGCTTAAAAGTTGTTGCAGATACATTATTTATTAATCCCATTTAGGTTATATGTAATTTTTATTTTATCATTTCTTGTTTTTTTAGTAAAAAAAATTTGAGCTTGTACTATTTTCTGAAAATGAATGTCTTGGATATGGAAGCAAAATAGACTTCCTTGCTATGGAAATTGGCAGTCATGTGGGAGGGCAATTTCAGGAAGGGCTGGTACTTTAGTGCACAAACTTTTCTGCACTTAGCCAAGATCGCCAAACTTCAACACCTAAAAAAAAATTCATAATATTTAGTAAAAAACAGCAGCCAAGGAAATTTTTTTCGACTTCATAACCAGTTCAGAAAATCACATGAATATGAGAAGTCCAAGTCAAGTTGTATAACACTGGCTGTGTTTAAAATATATACGATACTGAAAAGAATCATTAAAAGAAATAAAAATCATATTTCAGGTTGAATATATTATTCGGGAGGAAATTTCCTTTCGATAAATATATAATTTAACTATTTTTATTCAGCGGGTTTTCCAAAATGAAGCCTTAATTGTATATACGATCTTTTTTTCACCACATCACATTGAAAAAAGCTTATTAAAATCAATATGCTTGCATATTTATTTATATTATTTTCATAAAATTCGTAATTAAATTCTGTTTAATTTCGTATATAACATGGCCAATTTCCGTTGATTGGTTATTTTTTTTTAATTCTAAAGTTGACTTGTTTATTCGACTCAGCACAATTGGCTCAAAATCTGGAATTTTCTCAAAGTATGGTAGCGAGAAAAAAAAATTACAAAACGAGAAAAATACTTACTTAAAACCTAAAAAATATTTTTTTGTTATTCAGAAATATATAATCATTCTATTCATGTGCATTGCAATCATTTTTGTCTATTAGTATTTTTTAAATAAATTTTTATTAGTGTTGCCAGATGCAATTTTTTTATTACACGACTCTAAAAAAAGTCCCATTAAAATAAAACATATCATCTTTTTTGTTAAATACTTAATTTTCAGAAAATCCAGAATTAAATGCTGATTAATTTGGCATACAACATGCCATAATTCCTTTCATTACTTTATTTGGCAAAAAAAGTTCTAAAGTTAAAGTTTCTTTTGGCTGAACATAGGCAGAAAATAGCTTGGCCCCTGGATGGAAACCCATTTTTCAGCCTGGGCATTGGAAGGGTTAAAAAATTAAATGTTTTAATCAGATGCCTCCAAAAGTAGCTACCATTTTAAGTCATGTATGTCTAATGATTTAATTTTCGCTTGTTTCAAATAATTGTTCTTTCTAATTGCATTATATACTTGAGAAGCAATATAAATAATTCTCATCATCACCATCATCCTCAAGCAGCCATGGGCTATGGAGGTCCAACCACACCATGCAATTTAGTTTTCCAAGCAAGTCTGTCCTGAGCTACATCTGCTGCATCTGGCCACTGCAGCACACCAATTCTAATAAGGTCCTGTTTGACATTGTCTGCCCATCGCATACTAGGTCTCCCCTCTTTCTGAGGCCTTTAGGCACACTGTCCATAACCCTATTCGCCAATCTATAATTATTCATACAGTCAACATGGCCAAACCAATGGAGTCTCTCTCTGCACAATATGCTGCTTAAAAGAGGTTGCAAACTCCTTTGCCTAACCTCATCATGTAACTGGCCAGAGAAAATGCAAATTACTTTTAAAGTTTGGACCCTTTTTCTGATCCAATTAGGTTTATTCTCTGGATAGTTGAGACGGGCACAGGTAATAATTAACAAATTGCCATATAAATAAAGCTAAATTAGGGTTCAAAATACCAGTGAGCGATAATGAGTAAGAATTCAAAAATGATTGTCAAAACGTAAAGATAAATGCTAATCAAACAATTAACGTTGCTCAAGAGAAAAAAAATAGTAAAGACTCAAAAGGTTTAAATAACAAACAAATTTATTTCCAAAATCACTCACCAAACTTCAATGAAGAAGATACATCAATTCTGATTACACATTGCACTAACTGTGCTCCTCCATGCTTACTACTCTCTGCGCTACAGTGCGCTCAACTGAGCTACGCTCACTTACTACTGTGACAACATGTCATCGATTATAACAAGAGGCTACAGTGCCCGCTGTGTCATGTTACACGCCGGGAAAGACATTTACATAACTTGATGAGCGGCGCAAGCTATGAGGCAAGAGTGGGCGTGTCCTTGTGCACGCGCTTTAGCAGGTGACAGTCGGAAGATCGGAGTTGCGAATGCACAACTCCTAACTCTTGGAAACAAGCGCTGTGATGCCAAAAAGGAAATAAAAATCCCCATAATGATAAATATAACGTAAATTAAGCAAAACTGGTTAAGGTAAAGTAAAAGTGAACGAGGGGGCAGCACAATCATTAGTTACAAAGTTGAACCCCCTAATGCCCAAGATACTGCATAAGCATCTGGAATCAAAAGCATCAAGTTTCCTGTTATCTTGCTTACAAAGTGTCCAAGTTTCACTACCATAACTAACCCTAGAAAGAACCAAACTATTATGTAGTCTAATTTAGTCTTTAGGTGTATACGCCTATTTCTCCAATCAATCTCCACAGATTCTTAAAAGTCCCGGCAGCAATCCCTATTCGTCTGTTAATCTCATGCCGCACATCACCAGTATCTGTTACATAGCTCCCAAGGTAATTAAACTGTGACACCTGCTCAAGACTGCAACCATTCAGATGAACTGAATCACAACCTGCCTGACCAATTTTCATCACTTTAGTTTTCTCTCTGTTTATAACCAAACCTACTCTACTACCACTAAAGAGAAAAGGAGACAAAATGCACCCTTGTCGAACACCAGAAGTAATGCTAAACCAATTGCTAATGAAAGAGTTCATCTCATCAACATCATTTGCCAAAAGGGCTAAATCATCAGCATAATCTAAATCAGAAATTTTCGTATCTCCAGCCAATTTAAGGCCAAAATCTTTCCCTTGAAGAGAATTTCGCGTAACATAATCAATAACCAAACTAAAGAGAAAAGGAGACAAAATGCACCCTTGTCGAACACCAGAAGTAATGCTAAACCAATTGCTACAAGCCTTACCAATTCTCACACATGACTCAGTGTTATTATAGAGAGCTTTCATTATGTTAACTAACTTGTCTGGTATACCATATGATCTCACAATCAACCACAAATTATGACGATCAACAGAGTCAAAAGCCTTTTTGAAATCAACAAAGCTAGCAACCAAAGATTTCTGAAACTCTAAACATTTCTCAAGAATCTGCCTAAGTAAAAATATCTGATCAACACATCCCCTACCACTTCTGAATCCACATTGCTCATCATGCAATTGACTGTCAACCAGATTCTTAATTCTATTAAGCACAAATATTTCTAGAAGTAGTGAAATCGATATCCCCCTCCTGAATCCTGAGAAAAGTCACAACTGATCTTAATCACTACCAAAGTCAATGAAATACTTTACAAAAACTCATGATTTTCCAGTTCAACTTGTTAATATCCATTGGACAATTTGGCAAACACTTATTTATCCTTCAAAAACTATATTTAATCAACAAAATAAAATACAAAACATACTTCAGTACTTTATGAACACAGTATGAATATCTACCTGTACAGCCCAACAAGTGCACACAAAAAGTTTCATAATGAAACCAGATGTTTACCATTATCATGCTCTATGATATTGCCAATCACATAATCAAAGAAATATCAATTTTTCGTATTCCTTTTGCAAAATATAATCCAACAATAGATAAAATATAATTTATAAACACCACAACAGTTTTAATTGCAAAATATATTAAAATGAAGCAAAAGGTTATAGGGCTGAATTTTCAGGTAAATCAATGAAACCTCCAATAAAAAAACCTGTTCCCTTGGCATCCAACTTTCTTTTATTGAGAGCACAGATGGTTAGATGTTTAGCAAATAACTCAATTAACTCACTGGCTAGTAAAGAAGTGATAGGAGAGTAAACAAAGCCAGCAGCGATCCCCTCTCCTGCACTGTTGCGACGGTCCACCAATTCACTTTTACTTAACCAGTTTTGCTTTATTTACATTATATTTATCATTTCGGGGATTATTTCATTTTTTTGGATTGATCACAATTCTCATTTCCGAGTGTAGGAGCGCAACTCCAACCTTTTGATTGTCAACCGCTAAAGCACGTGTAGGACACGACTCCCTCTTGTGTCATAGCCAGCACAATTTGTCATATTATGCAAATGTCTTTCCCAGTGTGCAACAGACACATGGCGGACTTGTATGCATGTTATAACTAAGTGACATTAGGTCACAGAGTTAGGTAGAGACAGAAAGCAGTGAGTTGTTGTGAGAAGTGGAGTAGAGATGTAGCAGTCATATATATATTTATAATGTGTTGTGTAGATAGAAAGAGTTGTTAGTACTCCAACTTTAGATATGAATTGGGTGAGTATTTGAATTTTTTGGAAATAAATTTTGTTTGTTTTAAAAACTTTTGAATTTTTGCTATTTTTCTCTTGAGTATGTAAATTGTTTTTTTTATTAGATTTAAACTTTAAACTTGACAATTCTTTTTGAATTCTTACTCGATAAGTAACGCTTGACAAATACTTAACGAACCCTATTTCAACTTTATTTGGCAAGTTATTATTGCCTGACTGATAATGAGAAAAGTTTTGAATTAGAGATGTTTAAAGGAAAATGATATTAATAAAGAACTGTTAGATGAAATTAAGCCAAGCAACCCAGAAATTGTTTTGAGTGCAAATAATCCTGATGACTAACAAGATTAGAAATTTTCAACTGTTGAAGTGTCATTTAGATGCAGGCAGCAATAAACCTGAAAAGTACAAAGCCAGCATGTAGCAATGAGATGCCAACGAAATGCCCACAACCTGCAGAGCAACAACCGGCAACGAAGAAGTAACACAGAATAGATGACATCACAAACGAGATCTTCAGAAGTTCATACACCTAGCATATCAATCGAAGAGGGAAGAATGTCACCGGGAAACGACTGGATGATGATTTATTGCAGAGGAGTACCAACAATGAAAATTTAAGTATATTATTATTCTTCCACTGTGGCACTAATGATTTATGTTTTATTTCTTTTCTCTGGAATAGATGAATACGGAGAAGCTTGAAGTCGAATTATTGTGAGATTTTGAAATTTTAATTTCTTGTTGAAACTTTGGAGTTTCAATATTGATTTTCTTTTTAAGTGAATTTAGTATTCAAGGTGTGAATTTATAATATGATGTGAATAGAATTTTTTTATGTATTTTTGTTCATCTGAAGTTCTAGTTGTTATATTGTATTCATCACCATCATCATCATCCTCAAGCAGCCATGGGCTACGGAGGTCCAACCAGACCGTGCAATTTAGTTCTCCAAGCAAGTCTATCCTGAGCTACATCTACTGCATCTGGCCACTGCACACCAATTCTAACAAGGTCCTGTTTGACATTGTCTGCCCACCGCATCCTAGGTCTCCCCTTCTTTCTGAGGCCTTTAGGCACACTGTTCATAACCCTATTCGCCAATCTATAATTATTCATACGGGCAACATGGCCAAACCAACGGAGTCTCTCTCTGCACAATATGCTGCTTAAAGGAGGTTGCAAACTCCTTTTCCTAATCTCATCATTAGTTACAAAGTTGAACCACCTAATGCCCAAGATACTGCGTAAGCATCTGGAATCAAAAGCATCTAGTTTCCTGTTATATTATTTACAAAGTGTCCAAGTTTCACTACCATAACTAACCCTAGAAAGAACCAAACTATTATACAGTCTAATTTTAGTCTTTAGGTGTATACGCCTATTTCTCCACACTCTCCATAGATTCTTAAAAGTCCCAGCAGCAATCCCTATTCGTCTGTTAATCTCATGCCGCACATCACCATTATCAGTTACATAGCTCCCAAGATAATTAAACTGTGACACCTGCTCAAGACTGCAACCATTCAGATTAACTGAATCACAGCCTGCCTGACCAATTTTCATCACTTTAGTTTTCTCTCTGTTTATAACCAAACCTACTCTACTACCAGTCTCATCCACAGCTTGAATGAAAGAGTTCATCTCATCAACATCATTTGCCAAAAGGGCTAAATCATCAGCATAATCTAAATCAGAAATTTTCGTATCTCCAGCCCATTTAAGGCCAAAATCTTTCCCTTGAAGTGAATTTCGCATAACATAATCAATAACCAAGCTAAAGAGAAAAGGAGACAAAATGCACCCTTGTCGAACACCAGAAGTAATGCTAAACCAATTGCTACAAGCCTTACCAACTCTCACACATGACTCAGTGTTATTATAGAGAGCTTTCATAATGTTAACTAACTTGTCTGGTATACCATATGATCTCACAATCAACCACAAATTATGACGATCAACAGAGTCGAAAGCCTTTTTGAAATCAACAAAGCTAGCAACCAAAGGTTTCTGAAACTCTAAACATTTCTCAAGAATCTGCCTAAGTGAAAATATCTGATCTACACATCCCCTACCACTTCTGAATCCACATTGCTCATCACGCAATTGCCTGTCAACCAGATTCTTAATTCTATTAAGCACAATCATGGAAAGAACTTTACCTGGAACAGAGAGTAGGCTGATACCCCTATAGTTATCACAAGAACTGCGATCACCTTTTTTGAAAATAGGGATAACAATAGCTCTGGTAAAATCTTTAGGAACCATGCCTTTATCATAAAAGAGATTCAGAATTTCAGTCATCCAAGTGGTAACCGAAACATTCCCAGCTCTAAGCATTTCCGTAGTAATTTCATCTACCCCTGGGGATTTATGAAGTTTAAGTTTAGAAACAGCCAAAATAACTTCAGATTGTGTTATAGGGCCAACATTAAAGCCACCAATGCATCTATCATCATTGCAAACAATGGGAGTAGAACAAACTACATTGTTTAGAACATCACTGAAATGCTCAGCCCACCTAGCCATGACAGAATCCTCACCTTCTATAACCTTACCTTGTTTATCCTTCAATCCTTGTATGCCTGTCCGTTTTCTACCACACAAAACATTAACTATCTGGTACAGCTCTCTGCTGTTGTGCTGTCTAACTGCTTCCTCGGCTTTGTCAGCCAAACCATCAAGCCAAAGATTCTTATCAGCAGCTAACTGATCCTTTACAAGTTTATTAAGGTCTCTGTAATGCTTTCTATTAGGACTAGTAGGGTATTGATTAAGGGCATTCCTGCAGTTCTTTCTTTCCGAAATAAGCTCAAGTGCCTTATCACTCAGATAATTTTGCCTCTTCTGCTCCTTTTTTCCTAAAAGAGTACTGTTAGTGTCCAAAAAAGCCTGTTTAAAATGATCCCATTCTTCCTCAACTTCAGTAGTAAGCAAACCATGACTGTCATAATGACTAAGTAACCTCTCATGGTAAGCTTTGGCTATAACTGGATCTTTCAGAGCTTCAGTATTAAAAGTAGATTTTTTAACCCTAGCACAACACTTGTTCTGTCAGAAGGAAGTGAGAGAACAGAGTATTATCAACCATCTCAATGACTAGTTGCCAATTCATTTATTAACTGTAGTCCTTATGTTAATTGGCTTTTACCTGATATAAGATGCGAAATGTCCATGATGATGGACATTAGCCAAGTCCATGGAAGAACATTTATGTTTACATGAAGTGCCTTGCAACAAAAAGGTGGTTCACACAGTATCTTGCTTAATTGGGTGTGCTATAAAGCAATGGTGGAACAACATAAGATGTCATCATGGAATATAATTTTGGGAAAATTTTAAAAGTTAATTATTGGAAATCCATCCACCCTATGATGAATTTACAATATTAAAGGGAAGTGGTTGACAAAAGCAAGTCAGGCACTGAGAACTGTCAAATGTGTGTGATGATGTAAGGCAAAATTGGAAATAAAAATTGAAATTTGGCTAGAAGTTGACAGTTGGAGAGTGAAGTGTAGAAGGAGTCAATAGCGTGACAATAATTTTACAGTCCAACCTCCCCAGTTTCATGTTCCATCTCCCAACCTTCTCTGAGCCTTCGGTGTCCTTGTGACCTGGCCACTCAGAGGTAAAACAACCCAACCTAACTTTGTTCTCTTTGAAAGCCAGCATTTCATATTCGCCAGAGACGATAAATGTGTTGCAACACACTTTTAACAAGGTAATGGTCAGATCCAATTTCAGCTCCCCTATATGCCCTGGTATTCCTAACAGAACTAGTCCATTTGCTGTTAATTAATATGTAATCAATCATATTCTTATGCAGCCCATCAGGTGAAACCCATGTGTACTTATGTATGTCGCGGTGTTTGTAATAAGTGTTAGTTATTCTGAATCCATTGAGTTTACTTACCTGTAGGAGACGTTGCCCATTGCTATTGCAGCTACCAATACCAAAAGGGCCTATTACTCCTCCCCAAAGGTCAGAGTCAGTACCAACTTTGGCATTGAAGTCACCAAGAACAAGGGTAATATCTCCTTTCTTGACAGAATTCAAAATATCCTGAAGTTGTTCATAAAACCTATCCTTCTCATCCTCATCGGCATCCTCAGTGGGGGCATAACAGCAGATAACATTCAAGTCTTTAACGCTTGACTGAAATTTTGCTGTAAGAAACCTTTCATTAATGCACTCATATCCTAGAAGAGCATCGCTAGCGTGTCTGCTGAGAAGCAGACCCACGCCTTGGTGATGCCTTTTGTCGTCCCTCCCTGAAAAGAGAAATTTAAGATTATTTTTAAGAATCTGACCTTTATCTGTCCATCTGGTCTCTTGCAAGCCGAGAATATCTAAATTATAACGGTGGAATTCTTGTGTGAGGACATCAAGAGAAAAAGCTCTGTGCAGAGTCCTCACATTCCAACTACCTATGGAGAGAAAATGGTTAGTGGGATGTTTAAAGAAACTATGGTTTATTGAGAGAGGGAATGCCGACAATATCAAACAGCCCCCTAATCGCAGACATGGGGCAAAGACCCGTTCCCCCACTACTAAAGGCTGAAGCCATCTACACTGGAAGACTTCCTCCAATGTAGAATTTGACGATGCCAATAGAAGCAAAGAGTTCAGGTGCCTGCGATGACTTCTGCTCAGGATTATCCACCAGCTGATAAACATATCCTGTGGATCTATTCACTTGGGGCTGTCAACCCACAAACAAAAAGAAAACACAGCGGAAGATTTTCCCTCCACAGAAGCCCACCAGTGCAGCAAAATCAGGATCCATAATCAAGCTCAGAGCCATATATCTGTCCAGTCCAGTAGGTTTATATGGTCAGCACCAGGACCCTGTGTGGTTGACCACTCCTCAGCAGGGTAGAAAAAAAAGAAAAGTAGCCATAGTTGTCCAGATCAGTAGGCCACACTAATCTGGCAGCCCTCCCCTTCCGTTCACTTCCACAAGATAGTATCTCTTTTGAAAGTTACTAACGGTCCGCACCACGAGAAGGCGGGGTTGGACATTAGGAGCTAGGCCTGGCCGGTTCTATGCATCATCACAGGGGATTGGTGCATAGCTCTCCTTCCAGTGACTACCTAGCTACCATTTACATACCTATATTGTATTAATGTGATTTAAAGTGTATTTTTGTAGAATTTTTTTTTGTTTCAGCTGACTGAAAGCTAAAAATTTAAGTTTACATTGGGAAATTTAGATACTGTAAAATGTTTATGGATACAAATGATGAGAATGAAAGAGAATTTAGTACAGTGATTAAATATTTTGTATTTTGAAGTGAATTTTTGTATGCAAAATGTATTTTCATGTAAAAAAGTGAATGGAATTGTATTGGATGAAATGTTATCGCTATATATTATAAATTATTGATACAACTTTTTTTTACTCTTAGATATGATGTATGTATATGTGTTTAAATCTGTTCGATGTCATATTTACTGAACTTCACAAAAACTGCAAAAACTTGACTTAAAAAAATACGAATTCGGAATGTTAGTTATCGAATTACTTTCAATTACTTTTTTTTATCGATTACTTTTTTTTTACACCGAACAGATTTAAACTCATATACATACATCGTATCTAAGAGTAAAAAAAAGTTGTATCAATAATTTATAATATATGATGATAACATTTCATCCAATACAATTCCATTCGCTTTTTTACATGAAAATACATTTTGCATACAAAAATTCACTTCAAAATACAAAATATTTAAGCACTGTACTAAATTCTCTTTCATTCTCATCATCTGTATCCATAAACATTTTACAATATCTAAATTTCCCAATGTAAACTTACATTTTTAGCTTTCAGTCAGCTGAAACAAAAAAAAATCTACAAAAATACACTTTAAATCACATTAATACATAACAACTAGAATTTCAGATGAACAAAAATACATAAAAAAATTCTATTCACATCATATTATAAATTCACACCTAGAATACTAAATTACTATGATATTTATGCGTCAACGATGAATAATTATTGGGATGACATTGACAACATTTATTTGTATATATATGAGCTTTCCATGATGTCTATGAAAAAAAAATTTTTGGTACCCATTTGGAGCTGTCACCAACAGCAGTCTGGTGACCGAGACAGTCACCAGCATAACTACTTTGGGAGGGGGATGTAAAGCTCTAAGAGGAATGGTAACTAATGCATTTTTTTATCTCAACTAGATCACGATTATTGTGTCTAGGTGAAGATTTAGCAGATGATTACACTCCCACTTATTTGTAAAAATTTGATTCTTAGATTTGCATGTTTGATGTAGTTAGGAGGATTTAACAATATTCCAATACCTGTTTTTTTTATGTATGGTAGGAGAAGATTTAGATTTCACATATTTTGATTGTGGTTAGGGGATAAGCGGAAGCTCTGTACCCTGCTTGATACATCTGTAATTATATTCTGTAAAAGAGCAGAATTTGATGTAATTGTATTTTTTTCTTTAATTTTTTTAGAAGTTAAGAAGGATAGGAGTAAGATTAACCAGCATTTTGTACAGGTTATTGTATGCAACTTTTGAAGTTTGTATCAGAATGTGATACTAGGTAGTTCGATAACGCTAGTATGCAGTTAACTGCCACAGCCATTGGTATATATTTACACTAGGTTAGCTGTACACATTGATAGGGGGAACGGGAGGAGGTACCTTTGGTTGTGATGGAAAATTGTGTCAAAGTTAGAGTAGATCGTAGTATCAAAATTTGCATAAGCATACTTTTACTTTATTTTATGTTCAGCAATGTGTAAATGATGTGAGAAGTGTCCTGTTATTCAAAATTTGCTTGTCAGAATCCATTAGATTAAATTTTGACTCCCTTTTGGAGTGGGAGTTGTGATGGTCTTTATGTCACTTTTACTTTTCCTTAACCAGTTTTACTTTATTTACATTATATTTATCATTTTGGGGATTATTTAATTTTTTTTGGACTGATCGCAATTCTCATTTCTGAATGTACAAGTTGCGCATGCGCAACTCTGATCTTTTGATTGTCAACCGCTAAAGCATGTGTAGGACACGACCCCTCTTGTGTCATAGCTAACGTGATCATGATATTATGCAAATATCTTTCCCGGTGTGCAATAGACACATGCCAGACTTGTACACATGCTATAACTAAGTGAATTTAGGTCACAGAGTTAGGTAGAGACAGAGAAGAGTTGTTGTGAGAAGTGGAGTAGAGATGTAGGAGTCAGAAGTACGTGTTGTGTAGATAGAAGGAGTTGTTAATACTCCAACTTTTGAATGAATTAAGTGAGTCTTTGAATTTTTTGGAAATAAACTTTGTTTTAGAAATTTGAAATTTTGCTATTTTTCTCTTGAGGAATGTATATTGTTTTTTTTATTAGATTTAAACTTTAAACTTGACAATCCTTTTTGAATTCTTACTTGATAAGTAATGTTTGAAAAACACTTGACGAACCCTATTTCAACTTTATTTGGCAAGTTATTATTGTCTGGCACCCAATCAAGCTATCTGGAATTTGAATAAATTTGGATCAGACAAAAGGTCCAACTTTAAAAGTTAATTATCTTTGAAGTGTTACACTGTGCTAATGCCAGTTTTGCAAGAGAAAAGGATTTTTATTTTCTGATACATCAAGCTGAGAAATAAATTGAAAAAACTGGCATTATTTAGGAGCTCTGAAATATCTATTTTTACATATATATATGTATGAAAGTTAGTTCAAACTATAATTTTTTATGGTATTATAAACAGAGTTTATTATTCATGGCTGTACATGCAAGCTTTGAGAACTGGATTTTCAAGATTGTGGCAGAATAAGGTTTATTGTGCACAAAGTATAGCTCTCCCACATATGAAACCACAACTCAACATTTCCACCAACAGACAGTTTTGTTTTGAGACTCCATTAATGATGAGGGCCCCCATTAATGTTGAGGTGCATCATGTGCCTATGTGGTAATGTGCCTTTGTAGTTGGGCATGCCCAGTGATAATACAGGAAGAAAAGCTGTGTCCCAATCCCTCAAGATGATACACAGAACAGGCAGGCCTAGCACCAAAAGTCCAACCCTGCCTTCTCGTGGTGCAGACCATTAAAACCTTTCAAAAAATATATTCTGTGTAAGAGGAAGGAAGGGGAGTGGAGAGTTGTCGATCAATGTGGCATATTGATTCTTGACTACTATGGCTACTTTTTCATTTTTTTCTACCCTACTGAGGAATGGTCAACCACACAGGATCTTGGTACTGACCATATATACCAACCTGAAAGGAATAATGACTGAGCTTGTTATGGATCCTGAATTTGCTGCAATGGTGGACTTCTATTGAGAGAAAAATCTTCCACTGTGTTTTCTATTTGTTTGTGGGTTGACAGCCAGAAGTGAATAGATTCACAGGATATATTTTATCACCTGGTGAATAATCCTGGGAAGGGGTTATCAAAGACACCTGAACTCTTGCTTCTATGGGCATCGTCAAATTCTACATTGGAAGAAGTCTTCCAGTGTAGATAGATGGCTTCAGCCTTTAGTAGTGGGGGAACGGGTCTTTGCCCCATGCCTATGATTAGGGTGCTGTTTGATATTGTCAGCATTCCCTCTCTCAATAAACACAGTTTCTTTAAACATCCCACTAACCATTTTCTCTCCATAGGTAGTTGGAATGTGAGGACTCTGCACAGAGCTTTTTCTCTTGATGTCCTCACACAAGAATTCCACCGTTATAATTTAGATATTCTCGGCTTGCAAGAGACCAGATGGACAGATAAAGGTCAGATTCTTAAAAATAATCTTAAATTTCTCTTTTCAGGGAGGGACGACAAAAGGCATCACCAAAGCGTAGATCTGCTTCTCAGGAGACATGCTAGTGATGCTCTTCTGGGGTATGAATACATTAATGAAAGGTTTCTTACAGCTAAATTTCAGACAACTATTAAAGACTTGAATGTTATCTGTTGCTATACCCCAGAGGTGATACTGAGGGGAATACGAAAGATAGCTTCAGGATATTTTGAATTCTGTCAAGGAGATATTACCCTTCTCCTAGGCTACTTCAATGCCAAAGTTGGTACTGATTCTGCCCTTTGGGGAGAGGTGATAAGTCCCTTTGGTATTGGTAGTTGCAATGGCAAATGGGGAATGCTCCTAGAGGTAGGAAAATTTAACAGTTTGAAAATACTAACATGTACTACAAACACCAGGTCATATATTAATAGACATGGGTTTCAACATATGGGATATGTAAGAATATGATTGATTATTTATCAATTAACAGCAAACAGGCTAGTTCTGTTAGGAATACAGGTCATATTGGGGAGCTTAAATTTACTTTTATTAATTTTATTTTTATTGATATGACCATTACCTTATTAAAATGTGTTGTTATATGTAAAATGTGTAAAACTGTTAAATTATGCTGTTATATACGGGTAACTTAAACTTAAGTGTTGTGTTATGGTTAGAAAAGTTACCAATAATACTGAAGGTCTTAAAGACCCAGTTATGGTCAAAGTTTACTATGATAAGTTACTTAGTCATCATGACAGTCATGGTTTGCTTACTACTAAAGTTCAGGAAGAATGAGACCAGTTTAAACAGGCTTTTATAGAAACTAACAGTATCCAAAAGGGTACTGTTTTTGGGTAAAAAGAGCAGAGGGATAAGATACTAGAGCTTATTTTTGAATGAAAGAACTGCAGTAATAACCTTAATCAACACTCTCTAATTCTAAAAAGCATTACAAAAACCTTAATAGAAGTGAAAATTATCAGTTAACAGCTGATAAGAATCTTTGGCTTGATAGCTTAGTTAACAAAGCAGAAGAAGTAGCTAGACAGTGTAACAGCAGAGAGCTGTACCAGATAGTTAATGTCTTGTGAGGGAAAAAAGGTACAGGTATACAGGGATTGAAGGACAAACGTGGTAAGGCTATTGAAGGTGAGGATTCTGTCATGGCTAAAATGGGCTGAGCATATTAGTAATGTCTTAACAATGTGGTTAATTCTACTCCTACTGTTTGTAAATGTCAATGTTGGCCCTATATCCCAGTCTGAAGTTATTTTGGCTATTTCTAAACTTAAACTACATAAATCCTCAGAGGTAGATGAAATTACTATTGAAATGCTTAGAGCTGGGAATGTTTGTGTTGTCAGATGGCTGACTCAAATTTTGAATGTTCTGCTGATGTCCTGCCATCCTCACAGACCTTCTACTATGGCATATAAACTGACAGGCTCCTGTCAGACCTCTGTGGCAAGCAGCTGCTTGAAGGGGTATTTTTTTTTATAATAAAGGCATTGTTCCTAATGATTTTACCAGAGCTACTGTTATCTCTATTTTTAACCCTTTCAGTGCATGGGTCATATGCATACGTTCGCAGAATATGAATTGAGAGGCCAAGGACGTATTCATACATTTTTAATACAACAAAAAAAATCGATTTTTTAAAAATAAAGATTGCCATTGTAAATTTTTTATACATATATCTTATAAAAATATATAATTCAGGCTTCAAAAATAATATTTTGTTTTTTTAATTTGATGCATATTTTATTAAATTACAATATAAATAATTTTATAAAGCCATCTGATTGATATTTCTTAGAAGCCCTAAATGATATTGCCGATTTGCTTGTTAACATTCCTATTTGCTGAAGCCAACCTTGTGATTTAAGCTCACAAGTTTGATTTTAGCCATTATCAACAAATTTTTCCTTAAATTTTTGAAAATCTCCTAAAAATTAACAAAAAAACTGCTATTTCTAAACACCATAGTTTGGAAGTAATTACAAAATACATATTCCCATTTTTTTTCCGTTTCACACTCTTTTCTGTCATAAACCTATTTCAATATTCCCAAATTATTTTAATCATTTTTCCCAGCATAATATGTATCTTTCCCCACCTTCAAATCGAAACTGAAAGTAAACACATCCTTCTTAGAAATTCTGGTTGCACCTGCATTTAATTAGTTCTTCACTGAGGCAAACAAGATGCAGATGGCTGATGCAATCTACATTGCATGTGTTATTAGTGTTGTTTACAGTTTTGGTCCAGCATTTTGGATACTCTTTGTAAAGTTAGTATTTTTTTTTATATTTAAATCTTAGTTAGTTTACATTTCAGTAGATTTATTTTCAGAAATTAGCGATCTTTTGACCAATCGATAAGTATTGATTTTTTTCATAGTTAAGTTATACCATATGGCTGGCCCACAACTTGTTCTGCAAATATTAAAACATCGCATTAGGCTATATATTAATTTTTATTTTATTATTTACTTTTCCAGTAAAACTTTGATCTAGTATCATTTCCTGAAAATAAATGAGTTTTGGATACGAAAGCAAATTCATTTCTGTAGATTTACTTTCGTTAGTCAGTGTTCTTACGATCGGCTGATTTATCGATCTTTCCGAGTTATGCTAGATCGGAGGCCGGTTAGAAGTTGTTGCTGATATTTTATTTAACATTCCATTAGGTTATATGTAATTTTTATTTTATCATTTCTTGTTTTTTTAGTAAAAAAAATTTGAGCTTGTACTATTTTCTGAAAATGAATGTCTTGGATATGGAAGCAAAATAGACTTCCTTGCTATGGAAATTGGCAGTCATGTGGGAGGGCAATTTCAGGAAGAGCTGGTGCTTTAGTGCACAAACCTTTCTGCACTTAGCCAAGATCGCCAAACTTCAACACCTAAAGAAAAAATTCATAATATTTAGTAAAAAACAGCAGCCAAGGAAATTTTTTTCGACTTCATAACCAGTTCAGAAAATCCCATGAATATGAGAAGTCCAAGTCAAGTTGTATAACACTGGCTGTGTTTAAAATATACAATACTGAAAAGAATCATTAAAAGAAATAAAAATCATATTTCAGGTTGAATATATTATTCGGGAGGAAATTTCCTTTCGATAAATATATAATTTAACTATTTTTCTTCATCAGGTTTTTCAAAGTGAAGCCTTAATTGTGCGATCTTTTTTTTTTCATCATATCACATTGAAAATCATCATCATCATCCTCAAGCAGCCATGGGCTACAGAGGTCCAACCTGACTGTGCAGTTTAATTCCCCAAGCATATCTGTCCTGAGCTACATCTGCTGCATCCGGCCACTGCACACCAATTCTAACAAGGTCCTGTTTGACATTGTCTGCCCACCGCATCCTAGGTCTCCCCCTCTTTCTGAGGCCTTTAGGCACACTGTTCATAACCCTATTCGCCAATCTATAATTATCCATACGGGCAATATGGCCAAACCAGTGAGTCTCTCTCTGCACAATATGCTGCTTAAAGGAGGTTTCAGACTCCTTTGTCTAACTTCATCATTAGTTACAAAGTTAAACCACCTAATACCTAAGATACTACATAAGCATCTAGAATCCAAAGCATCTAGTTTCCTGTTATCTTATTTACACAGCATCCATGTTTCACTACCATAACTAACCCTAGAAAGAACCAAACTATTATACAATCTAATTTTAGTCTTTAGATGTATACGCCTATTTCTCCACAATCTGCATAGATTTTGAAGTGTCCTGGCAGCAATCCCTATTCGTCTGTTAATCTCATGCCGCACATCACCAGTATCTGTTACATAGCTCCCAAGGTAATTAAACTGTGACACCTGTTCAAGACTTGCAACCATTCAGATTAACTGAATCATAGCCTGCCTGACCAATTTTCATCACTTTAGTTTTCTCTCTAATGAAAGAGTTCATCTTATCAACATCGTTTGCCAAAAGGGCTAAGACTTATTAAAATCAATATGCTTGGAAATTTATTCATATTATTTATTTTTATAAAATTCGTAAATTCTGTTTAATTTGATATATAACATGACCTATTTCCATTGATTGGTTATTTTTTTTTAATTCTAAAGGCGACTTGTTTATTTGATTCAGCACTAAAAGCCAGGAATTTTTTCAAAGTATGGTACCGAGAAGAAAATTACAAAACGAGAGAAATATTTACTTAAAACCAAAAAAGTAATTTTTTTGTTATTCAAAAATATATAGCCATTCTATTCATGTGAATTATAATAATTTCTGTCTATTAGTTTTTTTTTTAAATAAATTTTTATTTATGTTGCTAGATGCATTTCTTTACTACGTGACTCTAAAAAAAAGTCCTATTAAAATAAAACATATCATGTTATATACTTGATTTTCAGAAAATCCAGAATTATATGCTGATTAACTTGGTATACAACATGCCATAATTCCTTTCATTAGTTATTTGGCAAAAAAAGTTCTAAAGTTAAAGTTTTTTTTTTTGGCTGAGCATAGGCAGAAAATAGCTTGGCCTCTGGATGGAAATCTGTTTTTCAGCCTGGACACTGGGTTAAAAAAAGGTGATCATATAGGGACTGGTGCACAGCTCTCCTTCCAATGACTATCTAGCTACCATTTACAGACCGTGATACATCAAGTTGAGGAGTAAAATGAAAATACTTGCATTATTAAGGAGCTCTGAAATGTCTATTTTTACATATCATATATACTTTAAAGTTTGTTCAAACTTTAATATTTTTAACGAACTCTAATTTTTATCTCGTTTTCAAAGAAAACGAGATAAAAATTACATTTTCGCTTTGTCATCTGTGTGTCTGTCTGTAGACATTGAACTTTTTTGTTTACCGAGATAAAAATTCTTTTTATGTTGGATATGCATTGATGAAATATTACAATATGCACTTTGCAAATCTCTCTAAAGCCACAATTATTCCCTCTAACACTGGAAAAAATTGAAAATTCCAAAATTTCAAATGAATATTGCAAACGATGTATTTATGCTAGAAATTTGAAATTTTGGTGGTGGAATGTGCAGGCTATTTTGCCACTCACAAGTTACCATACTTTATGCATATAAATTGTAATTGAGAAAGGTTTACTAATCAACAGAAGGAAAAAATCAAGAAAATAGATACAAGGAAAAACAAATTCATGATCCATTAAGTATGATTTCTTTGATATCAAAATTGACCCATTCCCAGGGACCTGTTTCTCTGAATCTATCTGAGAAAGCTTTGTGACTAGATGAATAAGATTAAACAACTTGATAAATAAGATTAACAAACATATTAAACAACTTATTGAATTTTTTAATACATTATTGGCTCTCCAGCAAAGAATTTTTTCTCATTTTAATTTTTATATTTAATTGTATGAAATTGATTAGGACTTCTAATTATTAGAAGCTACATTTTGCTTCAGAATGCAAATTTTGCAACCTTGCATTAAGCTCTAAATTCTTATTACCTATCTTCCTATTGCTTTTAATTCAGCATTTGTCAGTTTCTTGGTTTGCAGATTTGTCAAAACATTGCTCCACCTTATTTTCGAACATAACAATGATTTGTGTCAAATGAAAGCTTACAAAAGCATAGAGTATGTCACAGGCTATAAAAAATTGGCCCCCATGCTTTCTTCTCCCTAAAAAAAGGGAATTATGATTGTTCCTCTATATGTTGAGAATGTTTGTGTTGAAAGCAATAAGCTATGCATCAAATGAAAGCTGTTACAAATTTGAAAGCATACAAAATTGACCTATCCCCCTCCTTTCTTCTACCCTGCTGAGGAGTGGTCAACCACACAGGGTTGTGGTGCTGACCATATAAACCTACCAGACTGGAATAAGGTTCTGAGCTTGATTATGATTCATGAATTTGCTGCACTGGTGGGCTTCTGTGGAGATTAAACAATCTTCCGCTGTGCATTGCTTGTGTGGTTGGAAACATACCCCAGGGAATAGATTCACAGGATACATTTTATCAGCTGGTGGATAATCCTGAGCAGAGGTCATCACAGGCACCTGAACTCTTTGCTTCTACTGACATCATCAAATTCTACATTGGAGGAAGTCTTCCAGTGTAGATGGCTTCAGCCTTTAATGGTGGGGAACGGGTCTTTGCCCCATGTCTGCGATTAGGGGGCTATTTGATATTATTGGCATTCACTCTCTCAATAAACATAGTTTCTTTAAACATCCCACTAACTATTTTCTCTCCTTAGGTAGTTGGAATGTGAGGACTCTGCACAGAGCTTATTCTCTTGATGTCCTCACACAAGAACTCCACCATTATAATTTAGATAATCTTGGCTTGCAAGAGACCAGATGGATAAAGGTCAGATTATTAAAAATAATCTTAAATTTCTCTTTTCAGGGAGGAATGATAATAAACATCACAAAGGCATGGGTCTGCTTCTCAGCAGACACATTAGTGATGCTCTTCTAGGATAAAAAAAAAACCTCCTCAAGCAGCTGTTTGCCACAGAGGTCTGACAGGAGACTGTCAGTTTAATAAGCCATAGTAGAAGGAACTGTGAAGATGGCAGGCCCTCAGCAGATTTTTTGCCAACTGCACGCAGTGTTCCCAGGTGGTTATGAGCACATTAATGAAAGGTTTCTTACAGCAAAATTTCAGACAAGCATTAAAGACTTGAATGTTATCTGCTATTATGCCCCCACTGAGGATGCCAATGAGGATGAGAAGGATAGGTTTTACAGACAACTTAAGGATATTTTGAATTCTGTCAAGAAAGGAGATATTACCCTTGTTCTACATGATTTCAATGCCAAAGTTGGTACTGACTCTGACCTTTGGGGAGCAGTGATGGCCATTTTGGTATTGGTAGCTGCAATGTCTCCTACAGGTAAGTAAACTTAATGGTTTCAGAATAACTAACACTTATTACAAACACCACGACATACATAAGTACACATGGGTTTCACCTGATGGGCTGCATAAGAATATGATTGATTATATATTAATTAACAGCAAATGGGCTAGTTCTGTTAGGAATACCAGGTCACATAGGGGAGCTGAAATTGGATATGACCATTACCTTGTTAAAAGTGTTGTGCTAGGGTTAAAAAATTTACCTTTAATACTGAAGCTCTGAATGACCCTGTTATAGCTAAAGCTTACCATGATAGGTTACTTAGTCATTATGACAATCATGGTTTGCTTACTACTGAAGTTGAGGAAGAATGGGACCATTTTAAAGAAGCTTTTTGGAAACTAACAGCACTCTTTTAGAAAAAAAGGAGCAAAGGAAGCAAAATTATTTGAGTGATAAGGCACTTGAGCTTATTTCAGAAAGAGAGAACTGCAGGAATGTCCTTATTCAATACCCTACTAGTCCTAATAGAAAGCCTTAAAAATAAATAAATACCCCCTCAAGCAGCTGCTTGCCACAGAGGTCTGACAGGAGCCTGTCAGTTTATATGCCATATTTTATTATGGCATATAATTATGGCATAATAAAATATGGCTTATATGGTTTATATTATGGTTTATATGCCATATTTTATTATGGCATTTATATGTCAGTTTATATAGAAGGTCTGTGAGGATGGCAGGCCCTCAGCAGAAAAACAACACAAACAGCCATGCCTTACCCGGGGCTCGAACCCAGGTCCCGTAGATCAGTAGCCAAGCGCGCTAACCACTCGGCCACGGGAAAGCCTTAGAGAGAGAGCTTAATAAACGTGTAAAGGATCAGTTAGCACCTGATAACAGACTCTCCATAGGGTTGACCTACGGAGTATGTGGGAAATACAACTGCATGATGAGCATTGTGGATTCAGAAGTGCTATGGGATGTATAGATCCGATTTTTTCACTTATGCAGATTCTAGAGAAATATATAGTTTTAGAAACCTGTGATTAATAGCTATGTAGATTTGAAAAAGGTTTTTGACTCTTTGATTATCATACTTTTTGGTTGATCATGAGATCATATGGCAGCTCTCTATAATAATATTGAGTCACGTGAGAGTTGGTAAGGCTTGTAGTGATTGAGGTAGCATTGCTACAGTAGCTCAACTAAGTTACGTTTGGTGTCCTTTTCTCTTTGGTCATGTTATGCATAATTCACTCCAAGGAGATTTTGGCCTTAAAACATTAATTAATAGATTCTGAAAAAATTTCATCGCCGACACGGCAGGAATCGAACCCGCATCTTTCCAGATTCATGCCAGAGCGCACTACCATTGCATCATGCGTTGGACAATGAAATTTTTCAGAATAAGACCTTATATATCTTCTTCACTGTGACGTGGCTGAGACAGCGCCATCTATGCTCAAGGAGATGCAACTTTTTCAGTCATTGCTATTGATTATCAGATGTTAATGAGAAGGTCGCTAATGCTACAGCATTAATATATAATTAAAAATCAATCCAAAGTGAATGCACAGAATTCCCTGTTAAGATAGACATCAAACATTAATTGATTCTGAAAAAAAAATTCCTCGCCGACACAGCGGGAATCGAACCCACATCTCTCCAGATTCATGCCAGAGCGCACTACCATTACACCATGCGTTGATAAATGAAATTGTTTTTTTTCCATTTCACACTCTTTTCTGTCATAAACCTATTTCAATATTTCCAAGTTATTTTTATCATTTTTCCCAGCAATCTATGTATCTTTCCCCACCTTCAAATCAAAACTGAAAGTAAACACATCCTTCTTAGAAATTCTGGTTGCACCTGCATTTAATTAGTTCTTCACTGAGGCAAACAATATGCAGATGGCTGATGCAATCTCTGTTGCTTGTGTTATTAGTGTTGTTTACAGTTTTGGTCCAGCATTTTGGATACTCTTTGTAAAGTTAATATTTTTTTTTAATATTTAAACCTTAGTTTTCATTTCAGTAGATTTATTTTCAGAAATTAGCGATCGTTTGGCCAATCAATAAGTATTGATTTTTTTCATAGTTATGTTATACTGTATGCCTGGCCTACAACTTGTTCTGCAAATATTTTAATATGTATCTATATGTTAATTTTTATTTTATTACTTATTACTTTTCCAGTAAAACTTTGATCCAATATCATTTTCTGAAAATAAACGAGTTTTGGATACGAAAGCAAATTCATTTCTGTATATTTAGTTCTCTTAGTTAGCGATCTTCAATCGGCTGATTTATCAATTTTTCAAGTTATGCTAGATCGGAGGACAGCTTAAAAGCTGTTGTGGATATATTATTTAACATTCCATTAGGTTATATGTAATTTTTCTTTTGTTATTTCTTGTTTTTTTTTTAATAAAAAAACTTTGAGCTTGCACCATTTTCTGAAATTGAATGTCTTGGATACAGAAGCAAATAGACTTCCTTGCTACGGAAATCAACCATCATTTGGGAAGGCAATTTCAGGAAGGGCTGGACCTTAGTACACAAACCTTTCTGCACTTAGCCAAGATCGCCAAACTTCAACACCCAAAGAAAAAATTCATAATGTTTAGTAAAAAAAAACAGCCAAGAAAGTTTTTTTCTATTTCATAACCAGTTCAGAAAATCTGGTGAATATGAGGCCAAGTCACGATGTATAACACTGGCTGTGTTTAAAATATACGATACTGAAAAGAATCATTAAAAGAAATAAAAATCATATTTCAGGTTGAATATTATATTATTAGGGAGGAAATTTCCTTTCGATAAATATATAATTTAACTATTTTTATTCAGCAGGTTTTCCAAAGTGAAGCCTTAATTGTGTGGTGCAATCTTTTTTTTTTCACCATATCACACTGAAAAAGGCTTATTAAAATCAATATGCTTGCAAATTTATTTATTTTTATAAAATTTGTATTTAAATTCTGTTTTATTTGATATATAACATGACTTATTTCTGTTGATTGGTTATTTTTTTTTTAATTCTAAAGTTGACTTGTTTATTTGACTCGGCACAATTGGCTCAAAACCTGGAATTTTCTCAAAGTATGGTTCCGAGAAAAAAATTACAATACCAAAAAATTTTTTTTTGTTATTCAGAAATATATAGTCATTCTATTCATGTGCATTGTAATCATTTTTGTCTATTAGTTTTTTTTTTAAATAAATTTTTATTTGTGTTGCCAGATGCATTTTTTTACTACATGACTCTAAAAAAGGTCCTATTAAAATAAAAGTCTTTTTTGTTAAATACTTAATTTTCAGAAAATCCAGAATTAAATGCTGATTAATTTGATAAATAATGAAAGGGTAATAATACCCTTTCATTACTTATTTGGCAAAAAAGTTCTAAAGTTAAAGTTTCTTTTGGCTGAGCATAGGCAGAAAATAGCTTGGCCCCTGGATAGAAACCTGTTTTTCAGCCTGCACCCTATAAGGGTTAAATGGTCTAGAGATTTGAAAATTCCTGATTTTGATTATCATGATCATTTGGCCCTTTTGGCAAAACGTGTCGATTTGGTTGTGCTTCAGCTGTTTAGAATGGTTGCACCATTGAGCAAGTGTCTGTCTCTCTTGGGAGCTTTTAAAGATACTGGTGATGTGCAGCATGAGATAAACAGAAGAATAAGGATTGTTGCTAGGACTTATATAAGAACCTATGGAGAGTGTGGGAAATATGGTGTATACACCTTAAGACTAAAATCAGACTCTATGATAGTTTGGTTCTTCCTAGGGTTAGTTTTGGTACTGAAACTTGGACTCTTTGTAACAGGAAACTTGATGCCTTTGATCCTAGATGCTTAACCCTTTAATGCCCATAATAGCCCAAAATGGCCGACGTTTTGAAATGGACTCATCCAAATAGTGCTGTTCTTTTGTCTTTAATACCATCTCCTTTTTTCTGAAATTTCCTGAATGTTAGAGGGTTAAGCAGTATCTTGGATATTAGGTGGTTTGGCTTTGTAAGTAACGAAGAAGTTAGGCGAAAGAGTCAGCAATCTCCTTTGCAAAGCATATTGTGCACAGAGAGACTGCAATTCTTTGGCCATGTTGCCCATATGAATAATGATAAGAAGTAGGATTATGAACAGTGTAACTAAAAGTCTAAGAGGGGGATACCTAGGATGCAGGGGGCAGACAGTGTGAACTAGGACCTCATTAGAATTGCATACAGTAGCCAAATGCAGCACTTGTAGTTTAGGAAAACATGGGTGGAGAATTAATTGCATTGTTTGATTAGACTTCCATATCTCATGGCTGCTTAATGATTCTGTATGTATGTGCAAAAGCAAAAAGAAATGTTTTAAGTTTACAGGATAAAGTGAAAGTTATTGAAGCAAGGGAAAAGCAAGTGTTAAAGGACATTATACTAACAATAAAATGATCATACTAATGTCTTTGAAGAGAGAGAGATGCCTGTGAAGGTGTAGAAAAAAATCATATCAATTAGAGATTCACTCTGATCTGTAAGGTAAGTGGGCAATTTGTTTAAACATATATAACTAAATATTTTAATTACCAAACTATCATCAGTAGTATGATGAAATGGCCGAGTGGTTTGCATGCTTGGCTACTGATCTAAGGGATCTGGGTTCCAGTTCCAGGTAAGATATGGATGTTTGTGTTGCTTTTCTGCTGAGGTCCCACCATCCTCACAGACCTTTTACTTGGCGAATAAACTGACAGGCTCTTGTCAGACCTCTGAGGCAAGCAGCTGCTTGAGGGGGCATTTATTTTATTTTTTTATGATGAAACATTTTTGCCTAAGATCAAATAATTTAGATATATAATTAAATATCCTTTTCAATTTGCAAAAAGTCAAAAAATGAAATATTCAAAACTCTTTATTTATATCTAGGAAGAAAATAGCCTTTAAAAAGATAGATTTTCATTCAAAATCTGAGATCACTATAAATGAACACTTGAATGTTAATTCACTTATGATATATGAGAAAACTCCAAAATGAAGTCATCACTTGCTTTGTAGCAATAGCGACAACCAAAACCTGAAATAAACATCATGTTTTCATTGCATGCTTTCTCTAGATTCTTTTTATAGCAATTGATCATGCTATTATATAACAAACTATGAGTTACTTCATAGCAGATTTACCTATCATTGTTTGGGTTTTTAATTAAACTCTCTTAATAAATATACAGAGCTGCCAACTCTGATTTTTTTTCATATTTTATCAAAATTTTGCATTTTTCATTTTTTTTCCCTTTATAAAGATAATCTTTTCCAAAATTTTTCAGTATTTCACCTTTTCCAAAAAAAAAATGCTAATAAAAGAGAAGAGTTATTTCCATTTTAACTCTTTTACTGCAATAAAGCAGCAATTCTGTTTCTGTTTCCTAGGGCTGAGCAACACTAATGCACAGCAGGCTTGTAATCTGTAGTTCCCAGGTTCGAGTCCCACTTGGGCCAGCATTGAGAATTCTCACCGCTAAAACCCCATCCTGCTCCATCAGAAAGGGGACCTCAGTGGGCTTGGAAACACTGCTCTCCACTGAATGGGATGTAAAGCCATGACTCTGTGCAGGAGAGCAATATCCTGTGCGCATTAATGTGCTGGATGGCCTTAATGAGGGGCTAGTCTCCTAACAGCTGCCCAGTGGGTCCCCTTCCCCCCTAACCTTCTCTGACCCCCTTGGGACCCTTATAAGATTCATTTAACCCACTATGGACAAAAAAAGTGCTGCTTATAGGTATAATATCCCAATATGTTTAACCCTTCTAGTGTCCAGGCTGAAAAACAGGTTTCCATCCATAGGCCAAGCTATTTTCTGCCTATGCTCAGCCAAAAAAAACTAACTTTAAAACTTTTTTGCCAAATAACTAATGAAAGGAATTATGGCATGTTGTATACCAAATTAATCAGCATATAATTCTGAATTTTCTGAAAATCAAATATTTAACAAGATACGTTTTATTTTAATAGGACTTTTTTTTCAGAGTCACATAGTAAAGAAATGCATCTGGCAATGTAAATAAAAATTTATTTAAAAAAAACTAATAGACAAAAATGATTACAATGCACATGAATAGAATCTATATATTTCTGAATAATAAAAAATTTAATTTTTTGGTTTTAAGTAAATATTTTTCACATTTTGTAATTTTTTTCTCAGAACCATACTTTGAGAAAATTCCAGGCTTTTAGCCAATTGTGCTGTCACATAAACAAGTCAAATTTAGGATTTTTTTTTAATGATAACCAATCAACAGAAATAGGTCATGTTATATACCAAATTAAACAGAATTTAATTATATATTTATCGAAAGGAAATTTCCTCCCGAATAATATAATATTCAACCTGAAATATGATTTTTATTTCTTTTAATGATTCTTTTCTGTATCATATATTTTAAACATGGCCAGTGTTATACAACATGACTTGGACTTCTCACATTCACAGGATTTTCTGAACTGGTTATGAAATAGAAAAAAACTTCCTTGGCTGTTTTTTTTTGCTAAACAATATGAATTTTTTTTGTGTATTGAAGTTTGGCAATCTTGGTTAAGTGCAGAAAGGTTTGTGCACTAAAGCAAAAAAAAAAAGTGTTATATCGTCTGTGTGGCACAGCCAAGGTACTGTGAGGGGGGGGGGTGCCTTTAAAATCATTCAATATAAACATAAAAACTCGTAATTTTAAAAAAAGTATTTTTCTAGAGGGGTAGGTGGTGAAACTTTCTACATGAGTTTAGCGGAGGAGACACCTTCCTGAAATTGTCCTCTCGCATGATGGCTGATATTTTGCTTCCATATCCAAGACATTCATTTTCATAAAACAGTAGAAGCTCAAAGTTATAAAAAAAATAATAAAGCCGGCCATCCAATGTAGCATAACTATGAAAAATAAATACTTATCGATTGGCCAAAAGATCGCTAATTTCCAAAAATAAATTTACTATTTGAAATTTAAGGCTTAAATACAAAAAAGTAAATACTAGCTTTACAAAGGGTATCCAATATGCTGGACCAAGATATTAATGGGAGCCACTTATGCCACACGGAACAAAGATAGCATGTGTCAGCCATCTGCCTCTTGTTTGCCTCACTGAGCAATATGTAATTAAATGAAGCTGCACCCAGAATTTCTAAGGAGGATGTGTTTACTTCCAGTTTCGATTTTAAGAGCGGGAAAGATGCGTAGAATGCTATGAAAAATGATAAAAATAATTTTGAGAACACTGAAATAGGTTTATGACAAAAGAGTGCGAAACGAAAAAAAAATGGCGGTATGTACTCTGTAATTACTTCCAAAATCTACCGTTTTTAAAAATAGCAGTTTTTTTGGTTAATTTTTATATTTTCAAAAATTTAGGGAAAATTGTGTTAGTAATAGTTCAAATCAAACCTGTGAGCTAAAATCAGAAGGTCGCTTCAGGAAATAGGAACGTTAAGAAACAAATCGGCAATACCGTTTAGTGCTTCTAAGAAATGGCAATCAGATGGCTTTATAAAATTATTTTTATTGTAGTTTAATAAAATATACATCAAATTAAAAAACAAAATATTATTTTTGAAGCCTGAATTATATTTTTTGTAAGATATATATATAATAAATTACAACAGCAATTTTTATTTTAAAAAAATCGATTTTTTTTTTGTTGTACTAAAAACAGATACATACATCCTTGGCCTCTCAATTCAGAGTCTTTGAATGTATACAGACGACATGGACATTGAAAGGGTTAAGTAGCCTTATCTTTACAGTTTAGTCCTTATTATTTTTGTTTAAATACATAGCATATTTTGTTGTATGATAACTTTTTGATCAACATTTATTATTGTGAATTTACTGATGTAACGAAGTTTTTCGGCTGTCCCTTCAAATCATTATAAGTGGGTTTGATTGTATTTATATCCTCAGAACTTTATATTATCTACTACCTAGAGGTAATGGGCAGAAAAATTGAAACACCTAATTTGCAGAAAGCCTTTGATTTACATTAAACAGCAGAATCTAAATGCCACTGACAGAGGCACGAAACATGACTTTGTCAGTCATCAGATCAACTTATACTAAGCATAGGTTGGGTTGTTTTACCTCTGAGCGGCACTTTTTTGCACACAATGGGCTAAATGGCCAGGTCACATGGACCCCGAAGGCTCAGAGAAGGTTGGGGGAGGGGACCCACTGGAACAGCTGTTGGGAGACAGATGGTAGCCTCCCGTCAAGGCCATCCAGCGTGTTCTTTAACGTGCACAGGGTATGGCTCTCCCGCACACGGGGCCACGGCTTAACGTCCCATCCGATGGACGGCGGCCTTTCCAAGCCCATCGGTGTCCCCTACTGACCGTGGGCAGGGCGGGGAATTTTGCGGAGATAAATCTCAACGCTGACCCAGCTGGGACTCGAACCTGGGAACTACAGATTACTAAGCATAGGATAAATATATATCATATATATTATACATATGATTATCCTATACATAGGATAATCAAATTTGGCATAGAGCTTCCTCTTATCCCCCCCCCCCAACATTTCTACCCTCACAAACATTTAAGTGAAAAGAGCCAAGATAACCAAAATATGGCAAAATGGACAGCAAACTAAATGTTTCACCCTTTATTATACATTTCTTCCCTTCTCCCCCATCAGAAAACTTCTGAACTATAAGAGATATGACCAACAATGTTGGAAGTGGGAATTCCACTGCCTGGAGCAAAAATTCTGAATTTTTTTTTACCCCTAAAGTCAATCCTTATGGATTTGTTGACTAACAAATTGTACAATGCCATCTTCAGAATTGTTACTGCCATTAGTTGCACAGAAAATGAAGTAGTCTTTTTATGACCAAAGCTGTGGAAATGCATTTGCCCCACCCACCAATTAGGAATTTAATTTACTTGCTTAACTTGTTTCAAATCTAAGAAAAATTAAAACTCGAAAATATTTCCAGGGAAAGAATAGTTTTTTTGACCTTTGAATGCAGCATCATTAACTTCTTTTTTAATGTACATAAGCTAAAAACATTTTTGCCACTTCCTTGTTGGTAGTCAGATTTTTCTGAATTACTCTATCCCTTATAAAATTTAAAGCATGTTTCACCTACTTTCTATGAGTAGAAATCAGATCAAGAGATCAGGATCAGCCATCCAAAATCTTTAAGTACAGTGAGAAAAAAGTTTTAAACCTCACTATAGCCTGCCAAAAGTTTGGAAGAAATGTATTTCTCCTCTATACTGGCAACTTTCACAATTGCATCAGTAGTGTGGCATGAATGTTCCACTGATAACTGTCGCAAGTAGCCAAAGTAATGGCAGCACTACCCATTTTCAAAGGGATTAATCCCCACCCACAGCAGGAAGGGATTTGAGCTTTTCACTCAACACTGGGTCACATAAGGGGCTCTACATATGACATTTGGAGCCATTCGGTTGGGTTGTTTTACCTCAAAAAGGCCCATGGTGTCCAAAAAAAGTGGCACTTTTTTGCACACCATGGGCTAAATGTCCAGGTCACATGGACCCCGAAGGCTCAGAGAAGGTTGGGGGAGGGGACCCACTGGAACTGCTGTTGGGAGACAGATGGTAGCCTCCCGCCAAGGCCATCCAGCGTGTTCTTTAACGTGCACAAGGTATGGCTCTCCCATACATGGGGCCACAGCTTAACCCATTTCTTCCCAGTGTTGCGTACACGCAATACGAAGTGTTGCGTGTATGCAACACTTGGGAAGAAATGGGTTAATGTCCCATCTGACAGACGGTTGCCTTTCTAAGCCCATCGGTGTCCCTTACTGACTGTGGGCAGGGCAGGGAATTTTGTGGAGATAAATCTCAATGCTGACCCAGCTGGGACTCTGAACCTGGGAACTACAGATTATGAGCCTGGCACGCTACCGACTGAGCCACCCCCACCCCTAGAGCCAATCAGTAAGCATCTGTGAAATTACAGGGCACTGAATGTGTCAAGAAGAATTCCTGAAAAGTCTGAGTAGCAATTAAATCTCATGCATGAGCTGATATCAGAAAGCCACAGAACAAATACTTGTATCAATGTCCACACTCGCTCATTCGGAAAATGTCTATTTTATATACGATTCTTGTACCATTTATGTGTTGCTGTCAGTCATCCATACTTGTTCTATGGTTAATGTTGACAATTACAAAAGTGTGTAGATAGTTTCAAATCAGTTCTCTTTCAAGTCTCATTGAATGCAGAACAAAGCACCATCACTTCATCTTCACGCTGACTGTGCTACAAACCTCTTGTGTATTCTTTTCACTAGAAATAAATCACTGCTTGATCATGGCTTTGATAGCTTATGTTTAGAAATTTCTGCAACTGAAAAAAGCTGCTTATTTAGAATGTGAATGTAAAGTAGTAATGAAAATAAAAGGTGAATCTTCAAAACTTACCTATACATTCCAGTTAAACATCTTATTTATAAATTATTAACATTTGAGACTTCTTTTGTATGAGGTCAGCAGACATAAACCAAGTAGCCCTAAAAATAATTTTAATAAAACATTTTAGTATTTGTAAACAAATTAATATAACCATCAAGGTTATATCTGCTAAAATTTGCTTTAATAAACTGAAGTTAATATAAAGTATATATTTTGAGTTATCAAGGAACACTTTCATTTTAAAAAATTGCTATTTAAAAAGACAAAATTTGCAATAAATTAAAATGTACAATTCCAAGGTTGCTAACATCTAAATATTATTTTTTATGGACATTACAAAAAAAAAAATTAAAGATAACCAAATTTCTTATGGACATATTTTTCTATAATATCAAAATAACTCAAAAAGATATGGACAAAATTCAATATTTTCATTCATACATCCCAGCAGCAATACTATTAATGCCCTTATAAACTGATAGGCTCCTGCCAGACCTCTGTGGCAAGCAGCTGCCTGAGGGAATATTTATTATTTGCCTTAGGGTGACCGAATACCTGAAAGTGGTGGAAAAAAAGTTGAGGAAGGGGACTCAATCCTGCAAGCGCTCCACATTACATTTTTATCAATTGTTGTATACTTTCAATTTGCTCTATTAGCCCTTATATCAAAATCTTTTTTTTTTCATTACATTTATTTGCAACTTAGAGAAATCCTTTCTTGTTCGACATTGAACAAATCCATGAAGTTTTAAGTTCATGTGTCTCATCATTTCACCTGTAGATGCTGTGTTCATATGATCCCACTTGGTGGTAACATAAGCATTTGTGTTGATTCCCATTTGCTTTAATAATGCGGTCTGGTTTTGAAATATTCACAAATATGAGTCTACAATAATTACTACTCTCACAAATATCTAACAAATGTTAGAAATAGTTTAATTTATGAATTCACTGACTGATACAAAAAACTTAGAGATATTAGAAAGATTATATAGCAAAAATAGTAAGCAAAGAATTTCAGGTCAATTGTTTTCCTTCATTCTGAAAAAAAAAAAGGACAACTTAATATTGTATGAAAGTGAAAGAAATACAGGATGCCACCACATTGCATTTGATGCCCTTCATTCGAACAGTGGTGGAGCATTCCTTTCCAATATTTACAGGGTGCCATGAGATGACCAATTCATCTAAACAGATGCCACTGTTAACTTGGCCCTACTGAATGCCACTTCTAGAGATGCTGGGTGACCTGGTTCAAATGGCATATTCTTAAGTCAAAAATCTCAGTGGGTATACAGTAGAGATGTAAATAGTTAAAAAAAACACACCTTAAAACACTGATAGAATTTCTTATATTATGCAGATTAAATTTCTTGTGGGCAAAAATGTGATTATAAAGTCAATGAAGAAAATATTTGGCAAAAGTCCAATTTAATGTCATATATGCACTTACAGTTCTGAATGGTGAATCTTGAGGAGCAAACTTGGCAGTATTGTTGGGAATTGCCAAAAAGTTATCATGGTTGTATCATACACGTTGTATGAAAAGATTGAGCAGAATCACATTGTAAAAACAAGTCAACAAAATATATCATGCATAAATACAAAGGATCTAGATTTCGAATGCACTATACATTATTCTTCAGCAAAGTGGTGATTAGTTCTACATCAAAATCTGTTATAGGAAGGTTTATTTGAAAACTTTGTAGTATGTATGATATATATCATTGCTTGAATGCATATGTCTGATGAATCAGTATTGAATGGATAAATAGGTAACTGCAAGTATCTATTGTTGCAGTATGTTGCAAGAAAATCGGTGTTATTTTTTGTTGTTGATCAAAATATTAGGGTAGTCTGTCAATAACAGTTTCCAAGCTGTAGGTAAAGTTGGTTCGTCATCATTGCAGCATAATTTTTGACTGACATGGATAAATAATTTTTTGATGGAGGAAAGTTTCAATTGTGAATCTGGACTGGTAATGATCATAGCTTCTTGAAAGATGGGAGTTGCATTATTGTTGATAATAATGTTGGATAAAACTGTTGCTAGTATTTTTTTCTTGTTATTGTATTTGTGCTCTTTGATTCTTTCCTGTAAGCTTCTTGAAGTTATGCTGATATACCCAAGTGTTGATTTAATATCAGTATTGGGAGTGATTTCTTCTTTTAAAGAAATTAGGTAGACACTTCATGTTGGGATGTAGCTGTCTCTCTTTTAAAACTGATCGTGACAGTCAGAGAAGATTTAATTGGTACTTTATAGTTATAGGCTTTCAATATGTTTTTAACCCTTACACTGTTGTTTTCCTTTTCTCTAAAAATGCAACTCAACTTCTAAGCTTCATTATGAAATAGCTAATGAAATAAACAATTTACATCACATACTAAAAGAAAGAGCATTTAATTCTGAACAAAAAATTTTAAAAAAATCAAAAGGAAAAAAAAAGGTAGTGCACAAAAAGCATAGTTCATTTGTAGTGATTTTTTAAACTGATTAATTAGCTTCTGACACTTAACAGGTTAATAATATTGGTTAGAGCTGGTAGAGATATTATAGAATTAATTATTTAAAAAATTTTCAGTTTTTTTAATTGGTAGTCTGATGATTACTTCTGTGAGTAATAGAGAACTAAGAAAACAGAGAAGGAAAAAGTTAAAAGTATAGTTATATAAAATCTTTATAAGTTTAAGGGTAATATAATTTTTGTATTAACTACAAGTCAAAGTGTCAAATAGGGTTAGGACTAGGATTTCCATTAATTCATTATTATATTGATCCCGAATATTCTACAAAGTGTTTCTATTCTTTAAGTATTATTCAAATATTCTTGAAAAATCAACATTTACAGATATATGTTCAACATTATATCAATCAACATTAGAGATTATGTCACTAGATTTAAGTTGAACATCAATTTATATCTAGTGACATTTTTCTACTAAAACCTGATTTTAAAAGTAATGAAGCATTGCCTGCGACAAACTTGAACATAACATAAAAGTGTCAGTTACGTTTTTTAATATAGTATACATACATGCAAAATTCTTAAGCACCATGAAGGTCCAAACCAAACTATGTAATAGTTCTTCAAGTGCATCTGCCTTGAGCTGCAGTTGGCCAGTTCTAACATGGTCTAAACACTACATCCTAGATGTTCCTCTTTTTCTAATACCTTGGGGCATACTGTAAACCTACTCAGTAATCTGCATTTATGCAGTAGGGCAATAGCCAAAGTAATGCAGCCTCTCTCTGCACAATATACTGCTCAAATGAGGTTGCTGACTTCTTCTAACCTCATCATTACTTACAAAGTCAAAATACCTAATTGCCCAAGATATTTTCTGAGCATCTAGAATCAAAGGTATCCTACTTCCTGTTATATTGCTAACAAAGGGTCCAAGCAAGTAACTAACATAAGTAACTTTTTTTTAACATAAGTAACTTTAACAACTACCATAAGTAACTTTTAGAAAGGGTCAAATTTTATATAGCCTCATTTTAATTTTTAGGTGCATATATGTCTATTTTCCCCATAAGAAAAATTACAGTTGCAGCTCTAGTAGTTATAAAATTTAATAATACACAATTATTGGCTGTATTTACAATTAAAAACTATTCTTCAGATCAGCTGGTATTGCTCATTATTGCATATAGTTAAATTGCCCTAAAATGCAATTTTCTTATGACAGATAATTTTGCTCCTATAGTAGGTGCAAAAAAAAATAATCTTTTTCTTATAAAAGGCTGCCTAGTATGAGTGAACTACCAGTTCCTTGAGTTCTTGTCTTGGCTGGTGCAGATGGGATTATCAGTCCCTTCTTTCTACCCTTGCAATGCATGTGTTGTTAACTGGACATAGGTTTTCATATCACCTCAGCTGTAGTTACTGTCCCAGTATTCTTGATACTTGTTGATACTGATGTCACTACTTTGCCGACTTTGTAGTTGCACAAAGATATCAGATGGCATTTGCTACTGGCAATCATACCTTCTTAGTAGACTCTGGTACTATCACAAGCTGATATGTTATCTTGGGACCAATCTCAAGAATCTAGACTTTTAACATAATTAACTCAACTGGGCATTAAAGAATTTAAAAACTTTAAAATCCTTCCTGCAACATATTTCGCCACCCTCCATCTTGGGGCTTCATCAAGCCTCTACTAACATGGTGGTATTAAGTTTATATAAGAGTCTCTAGTTAAGGGCTGCTCGTGCAGCTGGGGTGATTTGAGGTTCCACACTGCTGGCAGGGGTGGAATCTCTGTGTTGCATAGCGTCTCCTTTATGTAAATTAATTAAAATGTTTTTGCATATTGTAATTGAAATTTGGTTTGCAGTGCTATAAGTAATATGTTAGATTACTTATTTTAAATTTATTATCAATTATTGTCTGTGCTAAAGCTGCATTGTTTTTGAATTTTAATATTATTTGAATGTTCGGACTTACGCTGCTCATATGTACAATATGTTTTCCCAATATATTTATTTCTACACTCTAACTTATTGTGGGGGTCAGGTATGTTAATATTATACACAACCCTACCCCACCCCGTTAGGGGGAGTTTATCAAGATCGTTTATTACTAATTTTTTTATACTTTTATTTATGGTGATAGGCAGTGCTTTTTTTCTGGCAGTATGCAGTACCGGCACCTTTTTCCTTAAGTTTTTAACAATTTGCGATTTATTGACAGCAAAATGTGTTATAAATATTCCGGTAGATGGTACTGTGTTCACAAATTGAATTTTCAGTTTTGATTACTCATAAGTTTGTACCCTACTTTTCTGTTTTATAGGTTGGTACACAACCAGAAACTGGAAGTTGTGTTCACTTCCGATTGCTTTCAATATCAGTTTATCAGTTCTGTATACACTCTACAACAGGCAGGTGTTCACATGAGTTTTTAATTAATCTAAGTTAAATCAGTGCAATAATTGTTCAAAATGAGTAAAATAAGTAGCTACTTTATGCCAATGAGTAAAAAAAGAAGGCTGAAGAAGCAGAAATTGTTGAATCTACTTGTGATCCGGCAAAACAAAAAACTAGCACCGAAAATACACTTGGTGAAGAAGATCACCAAACCAAGACCGAAGATCCACGTGGTCAAAAGGAAGCAGATTCTGATAATGGTTGGCCCGAATGTTGGACACTTTTGCAGAAAAATGACTTCTGCGAGTGAAACCAGTGGCTGTATGTCAAGAATTAAATGTTGGGCTGTAAAGTGAGTCGTGGTGTCAGAAGTTTTGCCGTCGATAAACAGATGGGAATGAAAATTTCAGCAGAGTGGGCAAATGGTAAAATCAGTCGTTTTGGAAAATCTCGCAAACAATAGTTAATGTCATTAAGAAAAAAGATTTACGATCAGAAGGAGAGTGCAGCACACAAAGCATGCCAAAAAATAAAATCTGAAGCAAAAAACGAAGCATTAGAGAAAGTTTTCCTAAATACTTTGTCTCATAATAAAGACATAACAGGAAAAGTGTTTCAACCACTTACAAAGCTGTGAGGAGAAATCAACCATTTAACAACTTTGAAGACAAAATAAATTTACAGGAACTTAATGGCCTAGACCTGGGATATATTCTTCATTCTGCAAATGCCTGCATTAACATTGTGAGCCATATCGCAAATGAAATGCGATAAACATTAATAGACAATATAGTGAACTCCAAGAACAAAATATCGTTACTTATTGATGAATCAACAACTGTAACAGAACAACATTGTTTGGTATTGTTCGCATAGTTCTTCCTGAACTTTCGGCTCCTGTGAGTCTTTTCCTAGATTTGATCGAATTATCAGATGTAACTGCTAGAGGAATTCTAAACTATTTAATTAGTCATCTTGAGTACTTAGGATTATCTGAAGATTATTTAAAGGAGTATTTATTGTCTGTAACTTGTGATGGTGCAGTGTTGCGTGTTGTTGGCGTGTGTAATGGTGTAAGGGAGCTAATGCAAGAGAAGTTTCCTAGTGTTATTTTCCTGCACTATGCTAGCCATCGCCTTGAATTGTCTGTTAGTGACACAGTGAACAATGTGGCAGGAGTGAATCGTTTTAAGAGTTTCATGGACAAACTTTATGTGACTTATCATGCTTCACCTAAGAATGCTAGGGAACTACAGGAATGTGCAACGACTCTAGAACTTCAACTTCTTAAAATTGGCAAAATTTTAAGCACTCGCTGGGTTGCATCTAGCTTTCACACTGTTTCTGCAGTGTGGCAAGACTTTGAAGCCCTCGTCCATCACTTTCAGGAGGCAAAAGAAGACAGCAGAAGCAAAACAGATTACTGTCTTTATGAGGGCCTTTTAAGAAAATAAAATCATGCGAGTTTGTTCTTGATTTGGGCCTTATGTGTGACGCTCTCCAAGAACTTAGTGAACTAAGTCTAAATTTACAAGAGAGAAATATTGACTTGTACAAAGCAGACAGGAAGATAAAGAATACAGTTCAACTTTTTGAAGAAAGAATTGAAAATCCTGGTCCGTACTACAGTATTTCTCTTCAAAGTCAGAAGAACATGAAGTTCAAAGGGATTGAGCTCCACGAAAATGAAAGACACAGTCCTGCAATAAGTTCATCTGCTTTCTATAAAAGTCTGAAAGAAGCTGTTGGAAAGCATCTGCTTGAAGGAGATGATGCTGATTTGCCTGAATGTGCTAAGATTTTAGATTCCAAGTATTGGCCAGAAAATCCTGGGAAGCATCTGACATTTGGTGAAACTGAAATTGAAAAGTTAGCAGGTATATTTCGCTTAAATGAAAGAGCAGCAGTTCGTGGTTTTCGTGAATATCTTCAAGAAAATAAAGTCCCAGACATACTACTTCCTCTAAAGCACACTTTGGGCACAATTGCAATATCTTCCAGTGAATGTGAAAGGGAATTCAGATGAATCTTATAGTAACTTCATCTAGGTCATCTCTGCTTGTATGGACAACTTCTGCACTGATGATGTTGAGAATAGTAGGACCTCCTCTCACTCAGTTCAACCCTAGCAAACTTGTGGACTCATGGCTGCTCCGAGGTCATCATTCTGCAGTTCATACCAAAAGCAAGAAGCGATCTAGAGACGACGAGGGTATATCGGAGAATATGCTAAAAGTGTGGAAGTTGCTGTAATAACATCTTCATGGCGAGTACCGGCACCTTTTTTCCAGAAAAAAAGCACTGGTGTGTTTTTTTCTGTATTCTTTAACATGTTACTTAATGTATCAGATAATCCAGGTATGTGAGGGAAACTGTGTGCATATTTAGATTTTATTTCATACGAATTAGGTTGCAAGTCTTGCTAACTTTCATATTTTAAAGTTTTTCTTTAAATTTTTTAATAATATTTTCAGGATAACCAGCTTCTCTAGCAATTTTATGAAATTTAATTATTTCTGTAATGCATTTTTTTAATAATATATTTAAATATTCTTAAAAAATAAGGTGTGATTGTATATTTTTTATACTTCATTGGATGTGCTAATGAAAAATTTATTACATTTGGAATAAAGGTAAGTTTTTGATATATATCTCTACTTCACATTTTGGTCTTCTTAATTAATATACCTAAATATGGTAATTCATCATTAATTTCTGGTTCATGTGCAAACTGTATGGTAGGCAAAATATTAAGTGTATCTATTAAAGTTTGCAATTATGTAATACAAGAAATACAAGGTGGTTATAATTAAACTGACAGTACTCAGAGCGATGTAGAGAAGGATCTACTCGACAGACAACAGTGAAAAGTGGTGGATACCTTAATAAGAACATGGGGTAAAGAATTTGCGAATAAAAAAAAATAGTTTTAGTGCTACCAGGTGATGTGAGTGCGCTAAAAACATACTAATTTCTCATGAGATTGCAGCCAATCACACGTGAGAATCGCATGAGGCACATTATAAAATATGATGTCTTCCCTGTAAATGCTAGAAGGAAACATGGGTATCTGCAAGGACCAAGCTTTGCTAGTGAAACTTTTACCAAAGTGGCAGCAATGCCGCCACTGCATTATGCGAATATCGTCATCTGAAAGATATAAGGAAAGGACCTTTCCTGCTAAATGGACTGAAGAATATGATGCAGAAAATGTCTATCGTATTCTTAAGAGAAAACTTTGAAGAAACAGGCAAGCTGGGTGTGGCTCCAGGTAGAGGCTGGTGGCCTGTTGCAGAAAGCAATGTGCAAGACATCGCACTTACTGTTTCTGAAATCCAATTGCAATCAGAGCTACCCCCCGTGGTTAGTGCAAGACAGGTATTCCGGCAACTTCAAATTCCGTGGTCAATTCTCCGTAAAATTATATGGTCCATCCTGAAATGGTATTCTTATAAAATTCATAGGGTGCAGCACTGCAACCACTTGACCCTGAACAGCGCACCGATTTCACTTTGCGATTTCTGGCGAGGATGCAGCTCGACGACTGTGACCTTCAAAAATCTTATGGCCAATGAGGAGCATTTTTCCCTACATGAAGCAGTGAATACACACAACTGCCAGATATGGGGACCAACACATCTGCATGCTGTGACTATGTAACTGTATGGTGCGGATTTACTGCAAACTTTATATTTGGACCATTTTTCATTGAAGAGTTCACACCTCAAAGCCCCGTGCATGGACCACAGATCTTCTCCGCCACAAGATTATTCCACCTTTGCAAGGAAGAAATTGCATAGACTCCATAATCTTCATGCAGGATGGGGCACCACCCCATTTTGCATGCATGGCAATGCAATTGTTGCATATCCCATTTGGTGAGGAGGAATAATTTCTCGAATGTTTTCCAATGTTTGGCCACCACGTTCCCCCAACCTAAACTCATGTGATTTTTGGTTATGAATACACAGCATGTTGCAGCCAAGACATGTTTCAAGCAACTTTGGACCATGCCATATTACGTTTCCAGCACATTTTGCATACGAATGATTCACATATTGAGAATCTTGATTTGTAAAATAAAGGTTATGTTTGTTCAAGTTGGTATTTTCTTTATTTCAGCACACCCATGCCACCTGGTGGCACTATCATTAATTCGTTTTTTTTTATTTGCAAATTCTCTACCCCATGTTCTTATTAAGATATCCACTACTTTTCACTGTGATCCATCAAGTAGATCCTTCTCTACATCGCTCTGAGTAGCCAGTTTAATTATACCACCCTGTATATATACATACAGAACTTAATATTTTTTTTATATTCCAGGTGCAAAGCATGGGTTAAAACATTAAAGAACCAAAGATTAGTGGGAATTTCATCTTCTCAATTATATGCAAATTGTTGCATGTGTGACAGCCATTTTCATGACTGGTGTTTCATGAATATTGATAATAAGGAATATTTAAAATAATGAATAATGTAGTCTTTGAAATCCATATTTAGCAAATACACAAGCATGCATGCATGCATACACATATACATGCATAATCCTCATAGAGCCATGGGTTATGGAAGTCCTACCAGACTATAATTTTCCTCTCCAGACATTTATGAATTCTGTCAAGAAAGGAGATATTACCTTTGTTCTAGGTGACTTCAATGCTAAAGTTGATACTCTGACCTTTGGGGAAGGGCGATAGGCCCTTTCGGTATTGACAACTGCAATGGCAATGTCTCCTACAGTAAGTAAACTTAATGGTTTCAAAATGATTAAGACTTATTACAAACACTGCAACATACATCGAAGGGTAAAAACATTATTACCAGTGCATCTTTATGCAAATTGAAACAACAGTAGGTAAACGATGCTGCATGTGAATATCATAAAACAGTATATATAACACCTGATACCGAGTTCTGTTAATCAATGTTATTCTTTTCTTCAGATGGGAAAGACAGCAGACTTAAGTGAGTTTGACAAAGGTCAAATTATAATGGTCAGACGGCTGGGTCAGAGCATTTCCGAGACAGCAAGACTTGTGGGGTGCTCACGATCAGCCGTGGTACAGCCATTTTACAAATCAAGATAGTACCTTCAAAAAGTGGTTCGAGAATGAAAAAAAACCATGAACCGCTGGCAAGGTGTGGGCTAACCACAGCTCATCGATCCTAGAGGTGAGCGAAGGCTATCCTGTATGGTACAAGCCAACAGAAGGGATACTGTGGTGCAACTCGCCTGTAATTTGAATGCTGGTGATGGGAGTAACATGTCACAACACAGTACATCGAACCCTGCTGAAAATGGGACTGTGTAGCTGCAGGCTGCTCCAACTGCCCATGCTAATCTCGGTTCACTGTCAAAAGCACCAACATTGGACACACGAGCATCAAAACTGGACTTTGAATGATTGGAAGAAGGTGGTCTGGTCCGATGAATCTTGTTTCCTGTTGCACCATGTGGACGAGCAGGTACATGTGTGTCATTTACCTGGGGAAGTGTTGGCATCAGGATACACCTTGGGACAAAAACACGATGGTGGAGGAAGTGTAATGCTTTGGGCAATGTTCTGCTGGGAAACTCTGGGTCCAGACATTCATGTGCAGAAAACTATGACATCTACCACCTACTTAAACATCACTGCAGACAAGGTACATCCTTTCATGGAAATGGTATTCCCCTCTAGTAGTGCATTCTTTCAGCAGGATAATGCACCATGCCACACTGTCCAGACTGTTTGAGAATGGCTCGTGGAACATGAGGAAAATTTCTAGGTATTGCCATGACCTCTAAATTTCCCAGACATCAATCCAATCGAGCATCTGTGGTTTGTGTTGGGACAGCATATCCGATCTCTGGCGACTCAACCACGTATAAAAAAGAGTTAAAGGATCTGCTGGCAATGTGTTGGTACCAGATATCACAAGACACCTTTAGAAATCTTGTAGCATCTATGCCTCACTGGTAAGAGCTGCTTTGGCGGCACGTGAAAGACCAACATCCTATTAGGCAGGTGGTCATAATGTTTTGGCTCTTTAGTGTATTATTCTTGCACTTCCTACTTCCAGAAATAAGTTCCATAGTCATGTCACCCAAATAACATATAATGAGTACTATTAATTTCAAGAAAAGCCTTTGTTTAAACTGATCCCATTCCTTTTCAATTTCAGCAGTAAGCAAACCAGGATTGTCATTATGACTAAGTACCCTATCATTGGTATGCCTTAGCTATATCTGGATCTTTCAGACTTTCAATGTTAAAAGTAATTCTCCTAACCTTACCACAACATTTCTTAAGCTTCAGTTGCAAGGTGCTTTCAATGAGCTAATGGTCAGACTCAGTTTTGGCTCCCCTGTATGATCTGGTATCCCTAACTGAACTAGCTCATTTGCTGTTGATTAAAATATAATTATCATACTCCTGTGCAACCCATCAGGTGAAACCCAAGTGTACTTATATGTCCTGTTGTTTGCAGTACACATTAGTTATTTCGCTAACCATTAAGTTTACCTACCTATATGACATTCCCCATTGCCATTGGAATTGCAAATGTCAAATGGACCTAACACCCCTGCCTAAAGGCCAGAGGCAGTACAAACTTGAACATTGAAGTCACCTAACACAAGATAAATATATCCTTTCTTGATAGAATTCAAAATATCCTGAAGTTGTCTGTAAAACCTATCCTTCTTATTCTTATCAGAGTCCTCTGTGGGAACATAGCAACAGATAACAACATTCAAGTCTTTAATTTTTGTTCTAAATTTAGCTGCAAGAAATCTTTCATTAATGCAGTTATATCCTAGAAGAACATCACTGGCATGTCTGCTGAGAAGCAAACCTAATCTTGGAGATGCTTTCCACTCCCTCCCTGCTAAGAGAAATTTTAAATTATTTTGAAATATATCACCTTTACTTGTCCATCTGGTCTCTTGAAAGTCTAGATATTCTAAGGCTTGCAATTCTTCCTAATTGCATTTTATAGTATCATTTAATGGTATAATTTATTTTCAATTTTAATCTGAATAAGTGTATATATGGTTGTAACATCATGTGATTATCTATAAATATGGAGGTTTTTTATTTTGTTCAGCATATTAGTGTCACATTTAGTAGCTATCATGTTCATAAGTACAATGTGTGTAATATGTTCAAGCTTTCAATAAATGTTGTTATATCAACCATTCAAATTTCAATAAAATAATGACTGTATTATTTACACAGGGTGAATCTGAAAAAGTGGGCAAAACTTTACGGGGTGGTAGAACGCAGCTATACGAGAAATATTCGTCATAGAAAGTATGGGCGGAGCGCAAACGGCGAGCCGCTAGGTGGCGTTGGAAATGGTATAAAAGGGTCGGTCCTTGCACCCAATGGCATTTCTACCGTGGATTGCCGAGAGGATGGCTGGTTATACTAACCACGAAATGGCAGATATGCACTTTGTGTACGGTGCGGCGGACGGGAATGCAAGTGAGGCACAGAGACGTTACCGCGACTGGTTTCCGATGAGATGCACTCCAGATCGGAAAACCTTCGAGCGTTTGCATTGGCGGCTGTGTGAAACGGGATACTTCACTGCGGCCAAGCAAGACGCAGGGCGTGAAAGGAGTGTCAGGATGCCGCAACTTGCAGAGGACATTCTGCGTAGGGTAGAAGAGCGACTGGGACGTAGCACGCGAGCGGTTTCCCGTGCAGTACACGTGTCCCAAATGTTGGTTTGCCGTGTGCTACAGGAGGAAGGAATGCACCCCTATCATATGCAGAATGTACAAGCGTTGTCACCGGCGGACTATCAGCCACGTGTCGATTTCGCACGTTGGTACCTACAGCAGAATGCAGCGCAGCCGGATTTTGGTGCACATGTTCTGTTTACGGACGAGTGCACTTTCACCCGTGAGGGCGTTTTGAATACCCACAATTCACACACGTGGGCATCTACGAACCCGCATGCCACACGTCCTCATTCGTTCCAGCAGCGGTTCTCCATAAATGTTTGGGCTAGGATCCTCCATGACCATTTGGTTGGCCCATACCTCCTGCCACACCGTCTGGATGGCAAATCGTATAACACATTCCTACGAGAGGTGTTGCCGGAGCTGCTGCGTCCAATTCCAACCCCCAGCAGGTCGAGAATGTGGTTCCAGCACGACGGTGCGCCTGCACACTTCAGCTTAGATGTGCGGAACACTTTACATGCAACATTCCCAAGGGCGATGGATTGGTCGAGGTGGTCCCATAGCTTGGCCACCAAGATCGCCGGATCTCTCGTGTTTGGACTTTTTCCTGTGGGGCCACATGAAAAGCCTAATCTACGAGTGCCCCATTGAAATCGATATGGATCTAGTCGCCAGGATCGCCGTTGTTGCCGGAGATATTCGGGAAATGCCTGGTGTCTTCACAAAAGTGCGTCGGTCCCTATCCCACAGGTGTGAAGCCTGCATTACAGCTGGCGGCAGCTCTTTTGAGCAATTTCTTTGAGCATGTACCTCAATTACATTCCTGTTAATAAAATGTTTTCTGAAGTATCTCCTCTCCTTCTTGTGTTCATTCTTTAAATGTGACAGTGGAAAACTACCTTTTAACTTCTCACCGCTTGCGTTCCGACTATACATTCTATGACGAATATTGCTCATATAGCTGTGTTCTACCACCCCGTAAAGTTCTGCCCACTTTTTCAGATTCACCTTGTATACACAGTTGCATCAGAATAATACGACCACCCACGGAATCACAGTGTACTCACCCAGGCACGTCAGAGTGCACGACAAGGCTAACCACACGGAGATATAAGCGGCTAGCCAGGACAGATGAGTCATAGTACATAAGGTGCGCACAATGGGCAGAGGTACTGATTTCACCGACATTCAAAAAGGAATGATCATTGGCTACCGCACCAAGGGTGGAAGCATCTCAGAAAAGCACACTTTGTGGGTTGTTCACAAGGTGCTGTAGTAAGGGTGTACCAAAAATGGACTGCTGGCACACCGAGTACCTCCAGACATCATAACTGTGGATCCCCAAAGGCCATCAAAACCCCAGAGGAGAATATCACCTCCATCATCTGGTAAAGCGCAATCGACGCGCAACAGTGCAGCAATTGACCACTCAAATGAACGCTGGGACACCCAGGTACGTGTCCCCGATAACAGTAGAGCGAACCCTGTTACACATGGGTCCCCGGAGTCGACAGTGCATAAAGGTGCCCATGTTAGCCAAGGTCCATTGGCAATAGCGCCTGCAGTTCACATGGAACTACTGTCATTGGACAGTGGAAGAATGGAAAAAGGTTGCCTTCTCCGATGAATTGAGGTTTTCTACTCCACACACGTGGCAGATACAGTGTCAGACACACGAGAAACAACACCCATACACACTTATTGGTCGAGTACAGGCCAGCAGTGTGCATGTCTGGGGGATGTTTTCCTGGTATGACCTGGGACCGCTGGTACCACTGGATGTCCCTGAACGCCAATGGCTACCTGTCCATCCTCGCACCCCCCCCCCCCACAGAGTGAGACCTCCTTGACGGGGGTGGTGGTGGTGGGGGGGGGGGCTTATGGTGCCTCTGAGAAGTTGGGCTGAGATCGCTGGCACTCTAGAGTTCATGATTATGGTGGCCGCCAGTGGAGGAGGCCTATTGAAGGCTGGCGGACTGTCTTTGGAGTGGGCCGGTCCAGTCAGCTTATTGACTTGTCTCCAGTGAAGCTGGGGGTTGCAGCCAAGGTTGAGGGGCCATTCTAAGGGCCTCGGACGGGGCTTGGGGAACCGTCTTCTGTAGGCTCATCAGGGATTGCTGCGGACTGAGTTGTGCACCTCTTCGTACACTCGTCCATGGGCTCTTCGATGCGGTCTCTGTGATACCGAGGTGGATGACTGTTCACTGGGGGGCTTTGGCCCGTTCACAATGGAGAGGTAGAAGTTGGAGGCTCGCGACCAGGAGTAGCTACCCTGGTAGAAAGACTTATCGATGGAACTGCCAAACTAAGAGTCCCACGGAATTAGTTTTGGCCATATATAGCTTTTGCAATGGAGGAACTGGGTTCCTCTGCGAAGTGGGGTCCGGGTGCTGCGGTCACGTAAGCCCCGTTAGGCCAACGGCTTTGTCGGGGTTGTGGGAGGGCCGTCGGCTGGGTTTGTCTGGTTACTGGCCAGGTGTTCCCGAAGTGGCCTCGGCACGGTTAAGGTCGAGACAGCAAGCGGGCTGTGGTCACCCAACTTGATGGAGAGGGCGAAGTTGAAGGTCATGCTGAAAGGATTGGAGCCCTGATTAGGCATGGCCTATCGATGGAAGTGCCTAAGAGTCTCTGCTGCAGAGGACTCTAAAAGTTAGGACTTCATTTTATTTTTCTGACTCAAAATTCAAAAGATACCATCTTTTATTTTATTGTTGGCAATTATCTGGACAAAATTCAGTGAGTGTTGGGCATATTCCTAGGCACCACTCAAAATTTCAAAAGATCCCACTCTCACTGCACCTCAATGATTATCTCTACATGCAGGCAATTAAATCCCATGCAGTGCTTCTCTCTTCACAAAGGTCTTCTCCCGCTGTAGGCAGGTACAATGTGAGACAAGCTTAAACTGATAGGAACCTGGTTAGTCGATGGGTATTATCTTGGCAATTCCCATATGGTGATATGCAGTCCTCATACTGCAGTGCACCAGTGTTGTCACACATTATTACGTTGTCCATCCTCACTGACCACATGCATCCCTTCATGATGGACGTTTACCCTGGTGGTGATTGTGTCTACCAACAGGACAATGCACCCTGCCATGTCAAGGTGGTGCGTGACTGGTTCCAGGAACATGACATCGATGTTTCCGTCTCTCCTCGGCTGGTGAAATCGCTCGACCTCGAATGGATCAACAGGTTCGGCATGCAGACCCACAACCATGTCATCTTTGGAATCTATGTGCTCTGCTGGAGTCCAAATGGGCACGTGTGCCTCTGGCAACCTTCTAGGGCCTCATTGCATCCATGCCAGGCTGTCTCACCACTGTCATCTGGCCAAGAGTGGTTATTCCCATTATTAGGTAGCTGGTCATATTATTCTGATATGACTGTGTATATTGATGAATAAAATTTATGTTAATATATTTGTGCAATAAACATTTCAACAAAGATTATTAAATGTGCATAGCACTCAGCAGATCTAAAGTACATAAGAAATTCTTCAAGAAAGTGAAAATAAGTGCATACATTTTTGCTTGGCAAAATTTTAAGAAAAAAATGAAAGCCTGTTGCTGGAAGAAAAAAGCATAATTCCAAGATTATTTTCTTATTTTTATAATATTAAAGCATTATAGGGGGAAATATAAAGGATCAAAGATTCAGAAGAGTGCACTAAAATAAAGCTTAGCTGTCTGCTAAATATTCAGAAATATGTATGTAGTGAAAATTTTTTAATGAAATTATTTAAGAATTACAGTACAGAAAATATGAACTTCTAGATGTTGTTTCAATTGCCTTTAACTAGAAAGTTGCCACAAAAGTTTTATCAGAAAATAATAATAATTCAGACTTCACCCTTCCAGGGTTCAAGATGAATATAGACATGACAGAATCCAAAATGAGAGGCTTAAAGTTTAGACGTCTATGTTCATTTTTAGTAAAAGGAATTAAATTTTTTTTTTTATGTATCATCTATAAAAATATGTAATTCAAGTTTCAAAACTAATATTTTCTTTTTTCGTTTGATGCATATTTTATTAAACTACAAAACTGCATAAATAATTTGTTAAAGCTATCTGATTGCCATTTCTTAGAAGTGCTATATGGTATCACCAATTTGTTTAAAGTTAGTCTATGCTGAAGCAACACTCTGATTTAAGATCACAATTTTGATTTGAACTACTATAACAAATTTTTCCTTAAAGTTTTGAAAATCTTTTAAAATTTAACAAAAAACTGCCATTTAAAAAAAAGGAAGATTTTGGAAGTAATTACCAAGTATGATTTTTTCCCTGATTTACTTTTTTCAGCCTTACACCTTTTTCAGTATTCCTAGAATTATTTTTATCATTTATATAATTTATCCCAGCATTAAATGTATTGTTCCCACTTTTCAAGTCGAAACTATAACTAAAAAGCCTTCTAATTCTGTAATATGTGAGAGTTTTAACTTCTTCAAGACTGGCTGATCAATCAATCACAGCACAAGAAGTCGCAAGTGTTAAGTATTGCACACTGACAAGTGCAAAAGTCGTCTGCTAAATAGCTGCATAGTTGTTTATAAGGTTGATTTAATTCCAAATACTTCCTCCATAAATATTGGATATAATCTCCCTTCATAAAGTTAGCATTTCATTTACTTTTTACAATTAAATCTTCACTTTCATTCCTGCAGATTTATTTTATTTCCGTAAATTATCAATCTTTCGGTTGACTGATCTATCAATATATTATTATCAATCATTTGGAGTTATGCTACATCAGATGGTCGGCTTACAAGTTTTTGTGGATATTTTATTCAATATTGCATTTTTTTTCTACCATACTGAAGAGTGGTCAACCACACAGGGTCCTGGTGCTGACCATATAAACCTACTGGATTAAAATAAGGCTCTGAGATTGATTATGGATCCTGATTTTGCTGCACTAGTGGGTTTCTGTGGAGGGAAAATCTTCCGCTGTGTTTTCGGTTTGTTTGCGGGTTGACAGCCCCAAGTGAATAGATTCACAGGATATGTTTATCAGCTGGTGGATAATCCTGAGCAGAGGTCATCACAGGCACCTGAACTCTTTGCTTCTAATGACATCATCATATTTTACATTGGAGGTAGTCTTCCAGTGTAGATGGCTTCAGCTTTTAGTGATGGGTGAATGGGTCTTTGCCCCATGTCTGCGATTAGGGGGCTGTTTGATATTGTCGGAATTCCCTCTCTCAATAAACATAGTTTCTTTAAACATCCCACTAACCATTTTCTCTCCATAGGTAGATGGAATGTGAGGACTGCATAGAGCATTTTCTCTTGATGTCCTCACACAAGAATTCCACCGTTAAATTTAGATATTCTCGGCCTTGCAAGAGACCAGATGAACAGAAAAAGGTCAGATTCTTAAAAATAATCTTAAATTTCTCTTTTCAGCGAGGAACGATAATAAACCAAGGCGTGGGGTCTGCTTCTCAGCAGACACGCTAGAGATGCTCCTCTAGGATATGAGTGCCTTAATTAAAGGTTTCTTACAGCTAAATTTCAGACAAGCATTAAAGACTTGAATGTTATCTGCTGTTATGCCCCTCTGAGGATACTAATGAGGATGAGAGGGATAGGTTTTATGGACAACTTCACCATATTTTTTTGTCAAGAAAGGAGATATTACTCTTGTTTTATGTGACTTCAATGCCAAAGTTGGTACTGACTCTGCCTTTGGGGAGGGCTGATAGGCCCTTTTGGTATCGGTAGCTGCAATGGGCAACCTCTCCTACAGGTAAGTAAACTCAATGGTTTTAGAATAACTAACACTTATTACAAACACTGCGACATACATCAGTACACATGGGTTTCACCTGATGGGCTGCATAAGAATATGATTGATTATATATTAATTAACAGCAAATGGGCCAGTTCTGTTAGGGATACCAGGTCATATAGGGGAGCTGAAATTGGATCTGACCATTACCTTGTTAAAAGTGTCTTGCAACTTAAACTTAAAAAGTGTTGCACTGAAGTTAAAAAATTTACCTTTAATACTGAAGCTCTGAAAGATCCAGTTATAGCTAAAGCTTACCGTGATAGTTTACTTAGCCATTATGACAGTCATGGTTTGCTTAGTACTGAAGTTCGGGAAGAATGGGACCATTTTAAACAGGATTTTTGAAAACTAACAGTATTCTTTTAGGAAAAAAGGAGCAGAGGAGGCAGAATTATTTGAGTGATAAGGCACTTCAGCTTATTTCAGAAAGAAAGAAAGAACTGCAGGAATGTCCTTAATCAATACCCTACTAGTCCTAATAAAAAGCATTACAGAGAGCTTAATAAACGTGTAAAGTTTCAGTTAGCTGCTGATAAGAATCTTTGGCTTGATGGCTTGGCTGACAAAGCCGAGGAAGCAGTTAGACAGCACAACAGCAGAGAGCTGTACAAGTTAGTTAACGTTTTGTGTGGTAGAAAACGGACAGGTATACAGGGATTGAAGGATAAACAAGGTAAAGTTATAGAAAATGAGGATTCTGTCATGGCTAGGTGGGCTGAGCATTTCAGTGATGTTCTAAACAATGTGGTTCATTTCTACTCCCATTGTCTGTAATGATGATAGATGCATAGGTGGCTTTAATGTTGGCCCTATAACACAATGTTAAGTTATTTTGGCTATTTCTAAACTTAAATATCATAAATCCCCAGGCGAAATGGAAATGCTTAGACCTTTATTACTATGGAAATGCTTGGAGCTGGGAATGTTTCGGATACCATTTGAAGGATTGAAATTTTGAATATCTTTTATAATAAAGGCATGGTTCCTAAGGATTTTACCAGAGCTATTATTATCCTTATTTTCAAAAATGGTGATCGCAGTTCTTGTGATAACTATAGGGGTATCAGCCTACTCTCAGTTCAGGGAAAGTTCTTTGCATGATTGTGCGTAATAGAATTAAGAATCTGGTTGACAGGCAATTGCATGATGAGCCATAATTTGTGGTTAATTGTCAGATCATATGGTATACCTGACAAGTTAGTTAACATAATGAAAGCTCTCTATAATAACACTAAGTCATGTGTGAGAGTTGGTAAGGCTTGTAGCAATTAGTTTAGCATTACTTCTGGTGTTCAACAAAGGTGCATTCTGTCACCTTTTCTCTTTAGTTTGGTTACTGATTATGTGATGCGAAACTCACTTCAAGGGAAAAATTTTGGCCTTAAATATTCTGAAGATACGAAAATTTCTGATTTAGATTATGCTGATGATTTAGTCGTTTTGGCAGATGATGTTGATGAGATGAACTCTTTCATTCGAGCTGTTGATGAAACTGGTAGTAGAGTAGGTTTGGTTATAAACAGAGAGAAAACTAAAGTGATGAAAATTGGTCAGGCAGGCTGTGATTCAGTTAATATGAATGGTTGCAGTCTTGAGCAGGTGTCACAGTTTAATTATCTTGGGAGCTATGTAACAGATAATGGTGATGTGCGGCATGAGATTAACAGACGAATTGGGTTTGCTGCCGGGAGAGTATGGAGAAATAGGCGTATACACCTAAAGACTAAAATTAGACTGTATAATAGTTTGGTTCTTTCTAGGGTTAGTTATGGTAGTGAAACATGGACGCTGTGTAAACAAGATAACAGGAAACTAGATGCTTTTGATTCTAGATGCTTACATGGTATCTTGGGCATTAGGTGGTTTAACTTTGTAACTAATGATGAGGTTAGGCAAAGGAGTCTGCAACCTCCTTTAAGCAGCATATTGTGCAGAGAGAGACTCCGTTGGTTTGGCCATGTTGCCCGTATGGATAATTATAGATTGGCAAATAGGGTTATGAACAGTGTGCCTAAAGGCTTCAGAAAGAGGGGGAGACCAAGGATGCGATGGGCAGATAACGTCAAACAGGACCTTATTAGAATTGGTGTACAGTGGCCAGATGCAGCTCAGGACAGACTTGTTTGGAGAACTAAATTGCACGGTCTGGTTGGGCCTCCGTACCCCATGGCTGCTTAATAATGATGATTGATGAGATGAACTCTTTCATTCGAGCTATTGATGAGACTGAGAGTAGAGTAGATTTGGTTATAAACAGAGAGAAAACTAAAGTGATGAAAATTGGTCAGGTAGGCTGTGAATGATTGCACTCTTGAGAAAGCGTCTCAGTGTAATTATCTTGGGAGTTATGTAACAAATACTGGTGATGGGTGGCATGAGATTAACAGATGAATAGAGATTGCTGCTGGGTTTGGTTGGTTTGGTTGTTTAAGGTTTAATGGCGCATTAGCAATGTAAAAAAATAAAAGTCATGAAACCCTCAACCAATTTATAAAAATAAACTAGAAATTTACAAGACAAAAGTAGAATAATAAAATAACAAGCAGTGAATAACAAACAAATGTACAAATATTTTGTAAAAAGAAAAGTAACCAGGTGTAAACAACCTGGGTTAATCATATACATAATAAACAGTAGAGTAAAACTATAGACGAGTAAAATAACCTGTAAATTGTAAAAACTGAAAGACAGCATTAAAACAACGATTAGATAACAAATGTCCGAGTGTAAGGAGCTCGGATGTAAAATCATGAAATGTAAAATACAAACGTCGTTCAAAGTTAAAACATGGACACGATATTAAAATGTGTTTGATTGTTAAAATGGTGTCACAAAACTCACATTTAGGTACGTCGTCCGCCCGTAGAAAAAACGAATGAGTAATATACGAATGACCTAAGTGGAGCCGAGCAAGTACAACTTCCTCCTTGCGATTCCTGCAGTAACAAGACTGCCATGGTTTGACGATAGGTTTGATCTCAAAGAGCTTGTTCGTAAGCTGTTCTGACCAAGATCTCTGCCACTGTGCCCGGAGCTTGATGGTAAAACGCTGCCGGAAATCCAGATAGGGAACCGGCAACGGAGAATCGGACAGGGGCGTGGCTGACCTAGCAGCAGAATCTGCCAAATCAATGCCCCTGATTCCGATGTGACCGGGCACCCAACAGAAGAGAACACTGATTGTGGCTGCCAGACGATGTAGCTGCTGGCGGATCTTGGTAAGAACTGGGTGAGGCCGATGCCTAACCGAGATCAAAGCCTGTAGCGAGCTAAGCGAGTCGGTGTAAAGCACACACCGACGATGACGCTTAGTCGCCACGTGGTCCAAGGCGAGGCTGATAACGTGCAACTCTGCAGTGAAGATGGAACACTGCAGTGGGATCTGGTCTGCAATGATCAAATCACAGCAGACCATGGCAGATCCCACCAATGTGCCAGACTTCAAGCCATCTGTGAAGACAGGCAAGAAGTCCGGGTGTTCAGCACGATGGCTGGCAAAGAGTTGCCGGTACACACAGTCGGGTGTTAAAGCCTTCCCCATCCTGCACAGGGAAAAATCGCATGAAGGGGAAACAGCGAGCCAAGGTGGAAGTGGCTCAGCTGTCGACTGTGCGATGCTATCGAGACTGATGTTAATGTCTCGGAGGTAGCCTTGGACACGCAAACCAAAAGGACGAATGGCAGTCGGCCAATTTGTGTAAAGCATTTCCCACTTCGGACTGAAAACGCAGTCCCAAGTGGGATGGCCAGGCAGGGATCGCAATTTAGATGCATATTGTAGGGACAACTGCTGAAGGCGAAGAGATAAAGATGGTTCATCTGTCTCAATGTAAAGACTCTGGACTGGTGAAGTGCAGAAGGCTCCCGTGCAAACACGGAGAGCCTGGTGATAGAGGGGGTCCAGCACCTTCACCACCGAATCCCGGGCCGAGTCGTACACCTGGGATCTGTAGTCCAGTTTCGATCGGACAAGTGCACGGTAGAGGCGGAGCAAAGAACATCGGTCCGCCCCCCAAGAAAGGGAGGAGAGGACCTTGACGATGTTTAATGCCCGCGTGCACTTGGACCTGAGATGACGTATGTGAGGTAAAAAGGTCAATTTCCGATTGAATATGAGACCGAGAAACTTGGTCTCCGCCACAACTGGAATGATGTTACCCCCAAGCCGCAGCTCGGGATCCAGATGAAGATTACACTTGTGGCAAAAGTGCACACAAGCGGTCTTCTGTGGGGAGATCCGAAACCCGTTTGTCGTCGCCCAAACCGAAAGATTGTTCAGGGCAATTTGAGTTGTCTTTCAATGACCCTCATGCTGGACGAAGAGCAAAAGATGCTAAAGTCATCAACATAGAGGGCATTGCCTACTGATGGAGGAAGTTGTCTAGTAATAGAATTAATCTTGACAGCGAAAAGCGTAACACTCAGCACGCAGCCTTGTGGCACCCCCTGTTCTTGGGGGTACGGCCGCGACAGTGTTACCTACACGGACACAAAAAGAACGTGTCGATAAGAAGTTGGAGATGAAGATCGGCATGTGACCTCTCAAGCCGAAACTGTGGAGGTCACGAAGAATGCCGAATCTCCAAGCCGTGTTGTAAGTTTTTTCGATGTCGAAGAAGATTGAAACCAGGTGCTCTCTTCTTAAAAATGAATTTCTGATAGCCGATTCGAGGCGTATCAGATGGTCAAGAGTTGACCGTTGCCTGCGAAAGCCACACTGGGTGTTGGAAAGAAGGTTGTGGTGTTCTAAATACCAGATGAGTCTGGCATTTACCATTCTTTCCAACACCTTGCACACGCAGCTCGTCAACGCGATGGTACGATAATTGGAAGGAATCTTGGGATCTTTGCCTTTCTTGGGGAAGGCCAAGACGATGGCCTCCCACCAGAAGTCCGGAAACTGCTCCTCGAGAAAAATGCGATAAGAGATGGAGCAGCCGATCCTTACTTGATGGTGAAAGATGTTGGAGCATGGCATAATGGGCATTGTCCGGCCCTACAGCAGAGGCACGAGAAGAGTGCAGAGCAAGGCAAAGCTCCTCCGCTGCGAATGGCCTGTTATAAGGCTCTAGGCCATTCGAGTAGAAAGACAGCGGAGAGCGTTTCGCCCTGCCCTTCTGGGCCAGAAACTCAGGGGAGTTCGGTTGTTTTACCTCTGAGCAGCATTTTTTTGCACACCATGGGCTAAATACCAGATGAGATAAATGATACCAGATGGGCTAAATACCAGATCCAGGCACACACAGATGGGCTGGTGTGCCTGAAGGAGAGCCTTGATGTCGTCAAGATTCCTCTGGAATCCACGACAATTCCATTGTAGAAGTGTGGCCATCTCAGAACTTAGAAGAGTGGGCGGACGACGAATTCCTATTCAACTTAACTGCCACAGAGGATGGTTTAGTGAATAGGGGGCGGTCGGTATCCATGTCCTCGGAATTGTCTGAGGGGCATGGATCGGTGACCGCCCTTTGTGGTGCTGTGATTTTCTTTTTGGGCCCCGGTGGGGCCCCCTTAGGTTTGGAAGGTCTTGCTGTCTGAGGATGGGGAGGAGGATGCCTTCCGGTGGAGGTGGAAGGCTGTGTTGCAGGAATGGAAACCTGGGTAGATGTCGAAGTCAACACCACCCTTGGTTTCACCTGCATCAGGAGGTACTTGGCTGCAGGCGAGAAAGACTCAGTTGGTGGTACACTGATGTCGGTCTGCACCACCACCGAAGTCATTGGAAGAATGGGCTTTCCAATGACTGCACTGGCATAGGAAACCTTGCCAGGCGGGGCGGGCCGTGCAGCAAGCTTTCTCGCCTCAGAATAAGAGATGTTATTGATGACTTTGAGGCATTGTACCTCCTTTTCCTCCTTCCACTTCAGACAGTCGCGGGAGTATGCCAGATGTTCGCCACTACAGTTCACACAGCATGCCTTTTCTGCTGTGCAGTCAGGATCAAGATGATCCTTACTGCCACAGCGAGCACAGATGGGCTTGTCCCGGCATGCTGTGCAGGCATGACCGTATATCTGACACTGAAAACAGCACAGAGGGTTTGGAATATACAGCCGAACCTCACAATGTAAGTAACCTGCCTTGATGGAAGAAGGCAGGCGGCGCGTGTGGAAAGTCACAATCAGCATCCGGGTGGGTGCCAATTTCCCATCACGGCGTGTCGAAACCCGGTGGACCGCTATTACTCCTTGAGGTGTGAGCTCTGAGAGGATTTCCTCCTCAGTGACTATGAGGAGGCCCCACTCGGTGATCACACCCCGAGAGGAATTCAAAGTTTTATGGGGAATGACTTCGACAGCCACCCCACCAATTTCTTTGACTTTCAGGAGCAGTTCCGAGTGTTTGGAACAAGCAGCCTCAACCTGCAAGTCGCCAGATCGTAAGCGCTTGACGGATTTCAGCTCTCCCGCAAGACCTTTCAAACCTTTGTTGACAAAAAAAGGGACATGTCCCCAAGTACCTGATCACCCGTGGAGTGGATGATCAGGAATCTCGGGAACGAAGACACAGACAAAGAAGACGACGGCGGTGATAACAAAGACGAGGAAGATGGGGGCTCATGTCGAGCCTTCTTGTTGGCAGTGATCGCATTAATTTCATCATTCTCTCTCATTTTTTGTGTTGTGTGGTTCAGTGCCCACTGTCCCCACCCTCCACGGAGCCCAACAAGGGGACGCCCAGTCGGGCGCCAGGGCTACGCAGGCACTATACCCACACAGACAGTAAGATAAGCCCTCACAAATAAATATAAGGAAAATGAAAAGCGAAATGTGCAGAACAAAAACGTTCTACACAAAAGAAACAAAGCGAAAAATATCAAAATTGTGAATGCCCAAACTGGCCTCACAAAGAAAGGATAATGACAAAAGGAAAATAATCTGTGAGGGAACTTGCAAACCTGTACCCGGACCGTGGGCAAGGTTACTCACCGCTCTGCACAGTTGACCCTAGCAGGACCTGCCCACCAGCTGATTGCTCCTGGGGTGGCTCCCCCAGGAGCTCCTGTTTACTGGAAGAAGAGGCCAAAGCAGTGTATAGCAGAGGCCCGGGAATCCGCTGCCCAGCCCCGCGACAGACAGGCTCCCCAATGGCAAGACGGCCAATGGGGACCATGAAAGTCATGAGCTGAGGAGAGAAGACAGGGACCCCCGAGCAACTACCAGGATCCTCCTTTCCCGGGACACAGGTCTCCGTGCACAGCAAACACACGGGCGAGTATTTAGGACCCTGTGAAGGTAACCGAGCCAGCGGAACCTTCACAGGGTGGTCCCCCTCACCACGTACAGGCGCTCACACCAAGGGGGATTGCTGCTGGGAATTAAGAATCTATGGAGAGTGTAGAAATAGGCATATACACCTATAGGCTACGATTAGACTCTAGAATAGTTTGGTTCTTTCTAGGATTAATTATGGTAGTGAAACTTGGACACTTTGTAAACAAGATAACAGGAAACTTGGACACTTTATAAACAAGATAACAAGAAACTTGGGCACTTTGTAAACAATATAACAGGAAACTTGATGCTTTTAATTCTAGATGCTTACTCAGTATCTTGGACAACTTTGGGGTGGTTCAACTTTGTAAGTAATGATGACGTTATAAGAAGGAATCCTCAACCTCTTTTAAGCAGCATATTGTGTAGAAAGAGACTTCACTGGTTTGGTCATGTTGCCTGTATGGCAAACAATGTGAAACAGAACCTTGTTCTGTATAGCGATGTTTTTAGTTTTGTCCTTGTATAGAAATAAAAAAATCAGTTTATTTATAGAAATCTGTTCTATTCTAGGAAACAATAATATACAAATCCACTCCTTTCTGTCTCCATTCTGCGACTGCGTGGTCTCCCATATGATTGCTCAGCCACAACTCTGATTGGTTGAAGAACTAGGCTATACTAGTTGCGTCCAAAGGATTATCCTGAAAATTATCTTACACTGCTTCCTTTGGATCTTCGCTGTTGCAGAAAATGGATTTTCCCACTTTAAGGCAAAATAAAATAAAAATAAATACCCCTCAAGCAGCTGCTTGCCACAGAGGTCTGACAGGAGCCTGTCAGTTTAAATGCCATAGCAGAAGGTCTGTGAGGATGGCAGGACCTCAGCAGAAAAACAACACATACAACCATGCCTTACCCAGGGCTCGAACCCAGGTCCCTTAAATCAGTAGCCAAGTGTGCTAACCACTCCGCCATGGGAATGGCCAGCTTAATTATATGTGTGCTGTCTCTGGTCTGCCCTTAGGGTTACAGAATCTTAGCATTAACTGCCTTTCGGATTATTGCTGGGTTGTCAGGTGGGGGAGTGGGTATGAGGAAAGTGGCCAAATGCAGCAGATGTAGCTCAAGACAGATATGCTTGGAGAACTAAATTGCATGGTCTGGTTGGACCTCCGTAACCCATGGCTACTTGATGATGATGATGAATGTTGACTTCTTGATATGACTTAGCACAGTTGGTAAAAAGCCTGAACATTTATCAAAGTATGGTTATGAGAAAAAATATTATGAAATGGTAGTAATTTCATTTACTTTTTTTATAATTAAACCTTTGATTTAATTTCTGTATATTTATTTTATTTCTGTAAATTATCAATCTTTCAGAGTTATGCTACATCAGATTTTTTTTTGGTATTGAGAAATAAATAGCCTTCTATTCATGTGCATTATAATCATTTCTATTAGCTGTTATCTTTAATATATTTCATTTGCATTGCCAGAAGAATTTTTTTTTTTACTATGTGACATTAAAAATGCCTTATTAAAATAAAACTAATTGTCTTTTTTTGGAAAATATTTTTTCAGAAAATCCAGAATTAAATGACAATAAAGCACAAAACCAACCAAAACTATCAATAGGTACATATGAACAACCAAGGAGCTTTCGAGCTCTTCCAGGTTATAAAAAAAAATTAATTTTTGTTAAAGAAAATAAAGTAAATAAATAAAAAATATAAAAAAAATATTAACTATCATGAGTAATGTGGGTATGCAGCTGTACCAAATATCAATTCCTATATAAATGCTATCAAAATATTATTTACAGTCTCTGTGACAAGCAGCTGCTTGAGGGGGTATTTATTTATTTTTATTTAAATATACATTCAATGTTGTCTAACTTTGACAAATATGCACGCAAACATTTCTTAAAAGTTGTAAAACATTTTTCGTTTCTTATTGTATACTCCAGTGAATTAAAAAATTTAGGCACAATAGAATCAAAATTTTTATCGAAAATTTCCTTTTTCGTTTTTTCTATATAAAATTGTAAAAACTCTGGAGTTAAAATTAGGATTTCTATACAAAAAGATAGTTGAAATGTATATATATAATTTCCTCAGTGGCAGTATATTGTGTTTGTTGTACAATATTGTGTTCCCACAAAATAATTATAATTAAGATTACGAACTATTTTATTTTGTACGCAAATTAAAAGCAATAAATTTGATTTATATTCTCCTCCCCAACAACAAATCCCTTAAATTAAGGTAGAATGAACCCATGCAAAATAAATATCTCGTAGGAAGTTATAATTAACATAACGTTTTAAGTAGTAAATTTTATATAATATTCTGTTTGGTTTTGAAGAAAGTGAATAAATATGGTTTTTTTTCCATTTTAAATTAGATTCTATTATTAATCTGAAATAATTGTCGCTATCAGTCACTTTGATAGTATCACAGTTACAGCAGTCTGTACTTAAAAGTTCAATTCGTGAAGTTTGATGTTATTTCCAAATGTGTATAATGAAAGTAAAGTAATTTAATTCTCTATGACACTGTTAAATGTTTTTAAGCACTTCAACACATGGACTATGCTATCAAGTATCAATAATTATTATAGAGAGATTTACTTACCATGCCATAGAGGATGGGAAGTAACAGGAGCTTCTTGGAATGCTTTCGATGAGAAATTTAAAATTCGATGTTCTTGCTGACAAGTGACGTCTCAATGGAGATTAAGTAGCCCAGTGCTCACCAATCGTCTCTCCTGCATTAAGTCCCTCACTTCCCACCTGATGAAGCGACGATAGGAACGGCACGACGCGCATCGTGGATCTAAAACTTTTTTTAAGCACCCTATGCTATCAAAAAGTATAAATAATTATGTCATTTGCCAATGCAAGTAGACCATTGGCAACTGTCATCATTATCTTAATCTCCACTGAGACGTCACTTGCCGGCAAGAATGTCAAATTTTAAATTTCTCACCAAAAGCATTCCAAGAAGCTCCTGTTACTTCCCATCCTCTACGGCATGGTAAGTAAATCTCTCTATAATAATTATTGATACTTGATATCATAGTCCATCTGTTGAAGTGCTTAGAAACATTTAACAGTGTCATAGAGAAATTACTTTAATTACTGCACTGTGTACCTCTACTGTAATTTTTGTGTGTAATGAAGTTAATGCAAAGTATATGTATTTAGTTTTTTTTTACATTTAATTCTAGTTCATTATTAGTAAGCCATTTTTTAATAATTATTAAACTACTATTAATATTTCATTTTCTTCTGCTTCCAAAACTATGGATGTATCATCCACAAAAGAAATAATTTGTCCGGAAATTTTTAATTTACAGAAATCATTGATACATATAAGAAATAATAAAGGACCCAACACAGAACCCTGTGGGATTCCACTTACAGTAAATAATGTTTTACTTTTAAAATTGTTAATAATCACAATTTGCTTTCTATTCTCAATGAAACTTTTAAACCAATCACATACACCACACCACAAAAACCATAAAATTTTAGCTTATGTAAAAGTATTTTATGATTAATAGAGTCAAATGCTTTTCTGATGTCTAAAAAAAACCCAATAATCTTTTTATTATTATTAATGCCCTTATAAATCAATTCATTAAATTTTATTAGTGCGTGAGACATACTGAAATTTTCATGGAAACCAAACTGGTTTTTGCAAAAAAACTCAATGCTATCCAAATAACTAACCACTCTTTTTTTAACTATTTTTTTCAATGACTTTAGAGAAAATTGGCAATATTGCAATAGGTCGATAATTATTGTAATCATCTCTGTTTCCCTCCTTATAGATTGGTTTAATTATAGAAAATTTCAAATCGTCCACAAAGGTTCCTCTTTCCATTGATAAATTAATATAAGCTAATAAATCTAATTTATGTTTAGCTATTATTTTTAGTATTCTTGCATTTAAGGTATCGTATCCTACAGCTTTATTTGTATCTAAATTTGAAATTATATTCAAGACTTCTCCTGCATTTGTTTTCATAAAATACAAAGAACTCAAGACTGGTTGTTGATCAGGTAAACTAAAATTTGATTCCGATTGCCAAGATACAGATAAACTTCGTTTACCTTTAACATTTGTAAAAAATTCATTAATTATATTCATTCATATAAGCAATCACTAAAGGATACTTTTTTGTTTTTTTATATAACTTTTCTTTTTTTATTAATACTGTTTAAGATTTCATATGTAACCTATTTTTCATTAATACCTTTAACTTTATTTTTATTTCTCACATCAATATTATAAGTACAATCCTGCATCGCTGTATAGGTTGGGTTGTTTTACCTCTGAGCAGCACTTTTTTGCACACCATGGGCTAAATGGCCAGGTCACATGGACCCCGAAGGCTCAGAGAAGGTTGGGGCAGGGGACCCACTGGAACAGCTGTTGGGAGACAGATGGTAACCTCCCGTCAAGGCCATCCAGCGTGTTCTTTAACGTGCACAGGGTATGTCTCTCCCGCACACGGGGCCACGGCTTAACGTCCCATCCGACGGACGGCGGCCTTTCCAAGCCCATTGGTGTCCCCTACTGACCGTGGGCAGGGCGGGGAATTTTGCGGAGGTCACTCAACGCTGACCCAGCTGGGACTCGAACCTGGGAACTACAGATTACGAGCCTGGCGCGCTACCGACTGAGCCACCCCCACCCCCCATCGCTGTATAAACCATATTAATATTCTTCTTGATAAACCAAGTTAACGTTTTTGCATACAACGTTATTTCAGTCATGTATATAGCACATTTATTTCTGAACATGGAATTAACATTTATAATAAATAGATGATCAATGCAATTAGCTGTTGTTGATGAAACCCTAGTCATTTCGTTTATATATGAAATAAACCCATATGAGGTCATTATACTTAAATATCTGTAAACTTCATTAATGTTACTTTTCAGATCCAAATTCATATCACCAATTATATATACATTTTGATATTTTACCTTTTCTAAATAACATTCCAATTCATCTAAAAAAGCTTTTATAGTGTATTTATGAGATCTGTAAATGAAAATGATGCATAAATCGTTTAATTTATCATACACCTCTAAAATCTCAGCAGTATTAAATTTTAGACTGTTTATTTTGGTCCATTGATAAATTATTTTTTAAAGTAAATTATGGTACCACCTGATTTATTATATTCTCTCCAATTAATAAAACAGTTATATCCAAAAATCTTAAAATCATCCACTTCATAGTCATTAATCCATGTTTCACTCAAAACAAGGACATCAATAACATAATTTATATTATATAGTAACATAAGAATTTCATCAAAATTTTTGCACATACTCCTTATATTAACATGAAATAGATTCAAATTATTACTTAATTCATCATTATTGTCTATAAAGTTATCTGAGTAAAAACCTATTAATCCCTGATAATCTACAACCTTTTCACATAAAGATTCTTCAATTTCAAAATCCTCCATTGCAAATGATCAAGGTCACTCTCACTTATTATTCAAATTAGTGTCGAATTTTCGGTCTTCCTCAGAAAAATAATTACCATCTTTGAGCCACAAAAATTTGAAATTCTTTTTTATTTTAATCTGTTTGGCTTCAAAGAACAATTTCTTGTAATATCTGCAAATATGCTCATTTATGTAAATTTTGGTGGTTCAAAATCTTTTATCTACTTCATTAGCAGCAACTGTTCTCTTCAGTTTAGAAGCTTTCACCCATTCATCGCGTTTTGCTCTATTTGTAAACTGAACTATCACTGGTCTAGTTTTACCTTTCGAAGTTGGTCCTCTATGCGCAGTCACAATATCCACATCATCCACTTTTAAAGTTTTTGAAATATTATTCACAATCTCATTTAAATTTTCTTCCGAAGATTCCGGGACACCACTGATTTCTATGTTCATTCAATGAGAATAGTTTTCTAATTCATTTATCCTGTGTTGCATGTCTTGTACTGTAGATTTCAAATCTGTTGTTTCTTTAATTAAATTAACATTTTGTTCTTTTAACTGCAAAATTTCCGTTTTCAAAGCTTTTAATTCTTTCATATGGTCTGATATATTTTCTGAGTTAAATTGTAATGATTTCACAACCTCACTCAGTTCTTTTTTTATACTCACAGTTATTTCAGTTTTAATGTTTTCGTACCATGTCTCCAAATCTTTTTTTATTACTTCATCAGATGAATCCAACTCATGATTCCCTTTATTTCCTGTGCCTTCCACATACAATATGTGGTTCACAGGGTTGTTCAGTTTCACCCTTCTGACACTTGGAACAAAGCCATTTTCCTTTTCACTCCTTACTGAGCTTCTGAAAATTTTTTTCGGTAAAACCAACACAATAGAAATGGAGATTTTCCTTACAAATTCCAGTACATTGGATAGATTCATTTTCAGCCTGATTGCTGATTCAATGCTAATTAATTTGGCATATAGCATATCATAATTCTTTTCATTGGTCATTTGGGTGTAAATCAGTGTTTCAGGTGGAACCTAGAAGGGTTAAAGCAAAGAACAGGGGATCATAAAATTGAGACGAATTACAAACAGAATGTTATTTCTATTTCCTCTCTATCCTAGTGTATAACTGTGTAATGATTGATTATTTACCATATTAGAAATTTTTACTATTTATTTATCTTATAATAAACTTTAATATTTAAATAAATTCAACAGTTAACACTGTATAATAATCAGGGGATATACCTCGATAGAAGTTTTCAGACAGAAGTCGGCTGCATTAACAATAAAATATCCTGATAATGTGTTGTTCTGCTAGCTGATCTTTGCACAATTCAGCCATCCGTTAATTAAGAGAGAAGACATCTTTACATTTAAGTAGCAAGTTGGCAATAATTTGTTACTAATCTGATGGTTATAAAATAAATTAGAAATTATCTCTTTTACTGACTATATACTTTCAGCATATAGATCTTGTATATACTTGTATAGATAAACTGTTTACCTTTATGGTTACATAAAAGAAGGTACCCAATTGGCAGTACATTAGTCGAGGTGCTAGTTATTGCCTGCTACAAGATGGATGGTGAGAAATCTGCAGTCTTTGGATACACATGGCTGCATACTATCACATATATCTGGTAATGTGATGCTTGTCTGCATAATCCTCACACAGCCATTTGCTATAGACTGTGTAATTTTCCTCTCCAGACATGTCTGTTCTGAGCTACAGTTGCCGCATTTGGCCACTATAGATCAATTCTAGCAAGGTCATGTTTGACATTGTCTGCCCATCGCATCCTAAGTCTCCCCTTTTCCTGAAGTCATTAGGCACACTGTTCATAATTCTATTTGCCAATCTGCAAGCTATGCATATAGGCAACATGGCGAAACGAACCAGTCTCTCTCTGCACAAAATGCTACTCAAAGGAGGTTGAGGCCACCTTCTTATAACCTCATCATTACTTACAAATTTGAACCACCTAATGCCCAAGATACTGCATAAGCATCTAGAATCAAAGGCATCAAGTTTCCTGTTATCTTGTTTACAATGCATCCAAGTTTCACTACAATAACTAACCCTAGAAAGAACCAAACTATTAAAAATCTAATTTTAGTCAGTAGGTGTATACACCTATTTCTCCACACTCTCAATAGATTCCTAAAAGTCCCAGAGGCAATCCCTATCTGCCTGTTAATCTCATGCTACACATCACCAGTATCTGTTACATAACTCCCAAGATAATTAAACTGAGACACTTGCTCAAGGTTGCAACTATTCAGAGTGACTGAAGCACCAATTGCCTGACCAATTTTCATCACTTTAGTTTTCTCTCTGTTTATAACCAAACCTACTCTACTACCAGTCTCATCAACAGCTCGAATGAAAGAGTTCATCTCATCAACATCATTTGCCAAAAGGACTAAATCATCAGCATAATCTAAATCAGAAATTTTGAAATCTCTAGACCACTTAAGGTCAAAATATTTCCCTTGCAAAGAATTTTGCATAACATAATCAATAACCAAACTAAAGAGAAAAAGGGACAAAATGCACCCTTGTTGAACACCAGAAGCAATGCTAAACCAATAGCTACAAGATGTACCAACTCACACACGACTCAGTATTATTATAGAGAGCTTTCATTACACTAACTTGTCAGGTATTCCATATGATCTATCGATCAACCACAAATTATGTCGATCAACAGAGTCAAAAGCCTTTTTGAAATCCATCAAGCTAGTAACCACAGGTTTCTGAAACTCTAAACATTTCTCAAGAATCTGCCTAAGTGAAAATATTTGATCAATACATCTCCTACCACTTCTGAATCCACACTGTTCATCACACATCATGTCCATCAACCAAATTCTATTAAGTATAATCATGCAAAGAACTTTACCTGAACAGAAAGTAAACTAATTCCCTTATAATTGTCACAAGAACTGTGATCACCTGTTTTAAAAATCGGGACAATAACAGCTTTAGTAAAATCCTTCGGAACAACACCTTTAATCATAAAAAATATTCAAAATTTCAGTCAGCCATATGACAACACAAATGTTCCCATCTCTAATTATTTCAGTGGTGATTTCATCCACCCCTAGGGATTTATGCAGCTTTAATTTAGAGATGGCCAAAGCGACTTCAGAATGTTATATAGGGCCAACAATAAAGCCAATAATGTATCTATTCTCATTACAAAGAATGTGAGTAGAAATAATCACATTGTTTGGAACATCTCTGAAATGCTCAGCCCACCTAGCCATCACAGAATCCTCAGCTTCTACCACGTTACCATGTTTATCGCTCAATCCAAATTCTAGCCAAGCTATCAAGCCAAAGATTCTTATCAGCTGTTAATTGATCCTTTGCAAGTTTTTTAAGCTGTCTGTTAGGACTAGTATGGTGTTGATTCATATTAATCCTGCACTTCCTTCTTTCAGAAATAAGTTCCATAGCCTCATCGCTCAAATAATTTTGTTTCCTCTGTTCCCTTTTACCCAAAAGAGTACTGTTGGTTTCAAGAAAAGCCTGTTTAAACTGATCCCATTCTTTCTGAACTTCAGTGGTAAGCAATCCATGATTGTCATGACTAAATCACCTATCATAGACATATGATATTTCAAATATTCATATAACGTACGATATATTTGGCTATATGAGGATCTTTCAGCTGATTGCTACTATCGTCAATATCTACTGCCTATGATGCTAACTGACTCTGTGAGAAACTCTTAATTAGGTGGGGACAAGTTTCCAAACTGATCATTTTAAGTGGACATAAAAATAAATATATTCTAACTCAAATACTAAAAGCTTAAAAAGTAAAACCTCTCATAAATAAGCCACTTTCAACATCATGTGACTCTTAATATTGTCAACAAAATTCTGATGTACTCCCATAATTGGGTACCTGCTTTTATGTAACCATAAAGGTAATAGTTTATCTTATATAATATTAGATAGATCTGCATGCTGAAAATGTATAAGTCAGTATAATAAATAATTTCTAATTTATGTTAAACCATCAGGCTAATAACAAATTATTGCCAAGTTGCTACTTATAAATAGAGATGTCTTGTTTGTTAATTTAAGGATGACTGAATTGTACAAAGAGCAACTAGTAGAATAATATATTATCAGAATATTTGATTGTTAATGCAGCTGACTTCTGTCTGAAAACTCATATCGAGGTAAACATAGATGATAATCAAGCATTACCCAATGCTCTTTCAGCGTTGATAAATCAATAAATATTTTGCGGAAAAAAATTTCACCAGCATACGGGATTCGAACCTGCATCTCTCCAGAAACATGCCACAGTATTCTTCCAGTTGAACTAATGCCAGTTCGTCTTTTTTCCGCTAATTTTAAGACTAAATCTTGGTAATACAGTTTAGTCTTAAAATAGCAGAAAAAAGACGAGCTGGCATTAGTTCAACTGGAAGAATACTCTGGCATGTTTCTGGAAAGATGCGGGTTTGAATCCCGTACGTCGCCAACAAAAATTTCCGCAAAATATTTACTGATTCATATCGAGGTATTATATCCCTTGATTATTATACAGTATTAATGGTTTCCTCTCAGACCTTCTGCTATGGCATATAAACTGACAGGCTCCTGTCAGACCTCTGTGGCAAGCAGCTCCTTGAGGGGGTATTTATTTTTATTAATGGTTTAATTTAAAATTTAAACTGATACACTATGATTAATAGTCAATCTCTTATAATAAACTTTTATTATTATTAGGTATAGTCAATTTAGTTAAAATTACATAATCCACATGGACCAATAAATGTTTACTTTTAAACATCAACAGGTAACACTGAGATTATCAATTATTGTTTAAATCATTAATAATGCTAAAAAGCATGATGTGGACTCATTATTTATTTCCATCTTACTCAAAGCACTAAAAAAAATAGTTGCCACCCAAGATCATAGATGGTACCAAAAGGAGGTGCCCAAAAATTTCACGGGAAGAGTGTTAGTCATTATTAGTGGAAAAAAGACAGCCGGCATTAGTTCAACAGGTTTGATTATTATTAAGTATAATCAATGATACTTTGGCGTTTCTGGAGAGATGTGGGTTCGAATCCTGTACATTGGCAAAAATTTTTCTCGAAAAACATTTATTGATTTAGAGACATTTAAAAGTCAACAGGTAATGCTGAGATTATCAATTATTGCTTTTATATCTACATGGATCTATACTTCGGTCATGCATTTGCCATTGTTTTCTATGTCACTGCTGTCCTTGATGAAGGAAAGCGATGCAACATCGCAGCCTGCTGCTCCCATCACCATAATGCAAATGGCAATTCAATGCAGCAAAACCAAATTTCCTTTCTCTGTTCCTGTCAATTTAAGCAAATTTTAGTGTTACTAATCATTTCTGTACAAACAGTAGTGTTAAATGGTTAATAATGGGGGGGGGCAATTCCTTGCAGACCTCGATGTGTCATTGAGCTCGATCTGGGATCAATTTGTGTGGCACATTGTGCCATCATCTGTAGACCTTTCCAAGCTTGTGCAGGTGGTCAATGATGGGCATTTGGAAACTCCCAGTTTGGCTGACAATTAGCAGCTACTGGTTGTTGGATATGTTTCAACAACTGTGAGCTGAACACCTAATCAACCACGGAGAGCCTTCCCGAACCTTTCTTCCTATCCAAGTTCCTGTTGCCAGCTGCAAACTTCTTGAACCAGATTTGTGCTGAGTGACTGCAACACCTTCGTTTATTTTTCAGACTGCTACAGCTACTTTAAACCCTTGCTTCCAGTAATGGCACAAGAGAACAAAGATTTCACACTTCATAGCCATTTTCTACAATGCAATAAACATTCAATGTCCATTTTAAAATATGTGTACCATACACTAGCCAGTTCACCACACAAGCTTTTATAACACTCTGCAACATTGATAACCTATTCAACTGAAACTATGTAAATTTGCAACACAAAAAAAAACAGTTGTTTCCAAGACACACCAATGTATGATTTCAATATAATGAAAACAGGGGAAGTCAATTGTATAGCAGTGCAATAAAAATTGCTGCACAACTAAAAAAAATTATGGATATGCTTCTAACAAAAGCTATTTCCACAATATTCCAGATAAATAAAAATATATTGATGTTATGTCTAATGATTCTTATATTTCAAGCTCTACTTTAAAACATATCAAGGTGTAAAATACTTCTTTAGCAAAAAAAGTAACTGAAGATTCCAATCAAATCTTTCTAAATCTGTATTTTTAAACAATATTCAATCAATGATGGAAGTTTCCATATATAACAACAACATAAGAATTTACTTCGTAATATATTACACAACTTTGCTAAGTTCCTCAAGACTGGGGTGAGGGTGACTCGGTAGCGCACCAGGTTCATAATCTGCAATTCCCAGGTTGAGTCCCACCTGAGTCAGCATTGAGGTTTATCCCTGCATTGCCCTTGGTCAGTAAAGGACACTGATGGGCTTGGAAAAGGCCTGTCCTTCAGATGGAACATAAAATCATGGCTCCGTGTGCAGAACAGCCATGCCCTGTGCACATTAAAGAACATGCTAGATGGCACTGACAGAAGGCTACCATCTCTCTCAACAGCCATCCAGTGGGTCCCCAACTTAACACTTAGCCCTTGAGTTTCCTGTGACCTGGCTAGTTAGCACATCATGTGCAAAAATGTGCAGCTCAGAGGGAAAAAAAATCCAACCCAAATCCTTGAGATTGCATTGGTGCTTGTGTTTCACAGTGTAGCTTCCATAATTCTTAAATGCTGAAAGAATATTGCTAAATTTCAAGTGTTGGCAGATTTGATTGGGATCTTTATCTCCAGTCAGTCACATTTGAACCTTATTTTTTTTTGCAGTTAAAAAGCTTCAGAATTAGCTTCTCATTTATATATTCAAGGATACTAGTGATGAAAAGCATGGCTTAGTTGCCCTTATACCATAAAATACCCAATCAATATTTGACTGCAAATGCCCCTTTCCTGCATCATAGTTGGTACACCATCAACAAAGCAGCACCTCTACTTAGCCATGTCATTTAACATTGCACAACTACACTTAACCTGTATACTGTGATGGTTCATCCATTAACTTTTACTTGTCTTTAACGGTTATAATTTATTTACATTATAATTATTATTTTAGGGCTTACTTTACTTTTAAATCATCATTTTCCACCCATCCATATTGTTGTCGATCTGTGCAATTCTGCTTTGAATGACAACAGCTAACTGCCACAGAGAAAGGTCATGCCTGCTTATATCATCTTCAGCACCCGATTACCGTATGCAAATGTGGATTCCCAGTGTGATGTTGCATGTGCCAAGTGACAAGTCATGAGAGTCAGGAGAGATATGTGGGTAGTGACTGTAGTCAGAGATAGATATTTTTGTGCATTGCTTTGATGAATGATTTAGAGAAGGCTTTTGTATTTTATTGGTGAGTCTATAATCCAATAAACTGATTTAATTTTATGAAATTTGTATTGGACTTTAATTATTTTCTCTTGAGTAGAGCTTGTTTGGTGATATTTATTTAAAGGTTTCTTTTTTTTGACAATCTTAAATTTCAGTTCTTTTCTGATCTAAATGCTCGCTTAAAATAACCCTTATTTAATTTCTTGGCAAGATTAATTCCCCTGGCACCTGAGTTTAGCTACCTGGCAAACAAGATATCATACTTTTGGAGCTTTACAATATGCTTTGGACTTAACTGCATTTGCAATAAAGTCAACAGTTATGGATTTGATCTTAACTGTTGCCATTCAATTCTATATAAACCTTGTAAAAAGTTTTAAAATTACTAAAATAACTTGAAGTTCTCTGTTGTTAAGCAATAAAATTTTGAAGTTTATAGCCTTCAAATTATTTGCATATTGAAATGTTTTTAGGAGCAAATTCAAAAGCTTTTCGGGGCAAGGATAGCACTCAATCTTAAGTGACACTATGTGGTGACATTAGGGCTGTTAAGAATTTGTTTCCAGCGGGGATGGATGAGGTCATTTTTTCAATAGCCTTGTGGACAAAGATTCCATAGTAAGTGGATGCATGTGCTAGCAGTGTGATGTGCTTTCTGTACATCACACTGAAAGCACATCGCACTGCATCACATAGAAAGCACATCGCACTGCATCACAGAGAAAGCACATCGCACTGCATCACAGAGAAAGCACATCGCACTGCATCACAGAGAAAGCACATCACACTGCATGGTGATGTGCTTTCTATGTGTAATAATAATGTGGAAGCACATCACACTGCATGTGTGATGTGCTTCACGTTATTATTTAGTTCCATGGGGTAGTAAACTGTCAATTTAGAAGTTTTTGTCAGCTATGTGGAGAGGCTATATGAAGAGAGAAATAAATGACCAAAATTATGCAATAATTCACAATTCTTCAACAATGTATGAGTCAATACTAAGTAATTACCACTTTTGAGTCAATTCAAATTTTAGAGGAAAAATTGTCTTGAGCCGGGTGGGATACGAACCACGATCTCCTGATAATGTCAGGTGCTCTGGACCACTGACTACTACCGGCTGCCGATAAAGATCTCCTCTAATTGATGATATGAACATTTTCAACCTACAGTACATATTCCATTATGTCACATGTATGACTCCTGTCATTTTCAGCTCTTCCATGTTACAGAAAAAGATTTTAAGCACAAAGTTCCAAAATACACCATATGATCAAAAGTGTCCTGACACTTGCTCATCCACAATCTCACGGTAATAGGAAAGGAATTAATATAGTGTTAGTCCACCCTTTGCTGCTATCACAGCCTGGATTCTGTGGGGAAAGCTTTCCACTATATTTTAGTATGTTGCTGCAGATAATGTCCGCCATTCTGCCACAAGAGCATTAGTGAGGCATCCTCACTGGTGTTAGGCAGTTCTGGCTCACAGTCAGCATTCCAATTCATCCCAAAGCAGTTCTGTGTAGGCCAATCTTATCAAGTCAAAGATTCTTATCAGCTGCTAGCTGATCCTTTAGAAGTTTATTAAGCTCTTTGTAATGCTTTCTATCAGGACTAGTAGGGTACTGATTAAGGATATTTCTGCAGTTCTTTCTTTCCGAAATAAGCTCAAGTGCCTTATCATTCACAAATCATTTTGCCTCCTCTGCTCCCTTTTACCTAAAAGAGTACTCTTAGTTTCAAGAAAAGCCTGTTTAAAACAGTCCCATTCTTCCTCAACTTCAGTAGTAAACAAACCACGACTGTCATAATGACTAAGTAACCTATTATGGTAAGCTTTAGCTATAACTGGGTCTTTCAGAGCTTCAGAATTAAAGGTAAATTTTTTAACCTTAGCACAACACTTTTTAAGTTTAAGTTGCAAGACACTTTTAACGAGGTAATGGTCAGATCCAATTTCACCTCCCCTATATGCCCTGGTATTACTAACAGAACTAGCCTATTTGTTGTTAATTAATATATATTCAATCACATTCTTATGCAGCCCATCAGGTGAAACAAATGTGTACTTACGTATGTCGCAGTGTTTGTAATAACTGTTAGTTATTCTGAAACCATTGAGTTTACTTACCTGTAGGAGAAGTTGGCCATTGCAGCTACCAATACCAAAAGGGCCTATCACCCTCCCCAAAGGTCAGAGTCAGTACCAAATTTGGCATTGAAGTCACCTAGAACAAGGGTAATATCTCCTTTCTTGACAGAATTCAAAATATCCTGAAGTTGTCTGTAAAACCTATCCTTCTCATCCTCTTCGGCATCCTCAGTGGGGGCATAACAACTGATAACATTCAATCTTTCATGCTTGTCTGAAATTTAGCTGTAAGAAACCTTTCATTAATGCACTCACATTCTAGAAGAGAATCACTAACATGTCTTCTGAGAAGCAAATTTTCACTTTGGAGATGCTTTTTGTCTTCTCTCCCTGAAAAGAGAAATTTCAGAATATTTTTAAGAATCTGACCTTTATCCATCTGGTCTATGTTGTAGAATTATTGGTGTGGAAAAATTCACAATGGAGGCAGGAAGATTTAAAGAGTAATTCAGGGGAGAGGTTTATTGGAAAATATGAAATATTTTTAATGGATGGAGGGCTTTCTGTATTTTTTTAAATGTCTTAATTCAGTGTGCTTTTGGTGTTTTTATTAATACTTGTAGTGATGAATATTAATTATTATATTAATATATTTAGTTATCAAAGTGAATGTTTTAAATTTTGTTTATTACTATTTGTGATTAAGAGGTTTAAAATGGATATTTTAATGAAACTGTTGGGTAATAGATTAATGAGCATAAAAAACTAATTAGTATTGTGATAAATATTGCAGGTTGGATGATGGTGGGTACATTTTTTTTTTTGTTTCTTTGATTGTATTATTTAGTTCCATGGGCTTTTTTACAATTTGGATTGGCAGTATATTTTTTCTGATTTTCTTACTTTTAGAGATATGTTGTCTCTGATGAGATATGGTTCCAGGGGTTTTGTTATAATTTGCATTTAGAGTCCATTGTTTCAGATTTTCCTATTTTTAAAGATGTGTTGTCTCTGATGAGATTATTTAGTTCCAGGGGCTTTTTATAATTCGAACTGGCAGAACATTGTGTCCAATTCTCTTGTATTTAGAAATGTGTTGTTTCTGGTGAGATTACTTGGTTCTGGGGGCTTTTCATAATTCAGATCAGCAGTGCATTGTGTCCCATTTTCTTGTTTTTAGAGAGGTGTTGCCTCTGATGAGATTATTTAGTTACAGAGGTTTTTTTACAATGCAGTTCAGCAGTGCATTGTTCCTAATTTTCTTGTTTTTAGACATTTTGTCCCTGGTTCTATTTAGTTCCAGATTCCAGCATCAGAGATTTAACAAAAAAAAATGCAGATCGGTGGTGCATTGTTACTGATTTTCTTATTTTTAAGATTTGCTGCCTACAATTAGACTAATTCTGATGTTTTGTTTAGGTTAATTTTTGCATATATGACTTGCTTAAAAAATTTAGTTTTTGGGAATGTATTTATAGAGTGTTTTAAATACTGGGAAAAAGAGGGGGTGGATTGAAGCAATTTGTAGTACATAGGAAGGCAATTGTTGAGTTTTACAAACATGTTTTGTGTGTTTATGGGTTGGTTTTAAGGAATTTGAAATTAGAGTTTGTGAGGTGTTTATCTTCTTTTTTAGGGGAGGACTGCTGGAAATCTTTATGTTGCATTTGTTTAAAATGCAAATTGTGTTGCCATGGTAATGGTGCATTACCATGGTAACAAAAAAAATTCTTTTTTCCAGATACTGCTGTTTTGGTTAGTTTTTGGGGGAGGGGAGGTAATTATCAAAATGTAAAATGTATTGCTGCCCAAAGTAATTTACAACAGTATTTGTAGGAGCTTCCATTTGATACCTAACTCATAGATGTCGGCTCTCATATTCAGTAGATACTAAAAAAACTACTTTCCAATATCCCTCTTTTAAGGGGGGAAGATGTGATGGTTACCATTCATTTTTATGTTTCCTCAGCCAGTGTTATTTACATTACAATTATTATTTTGGGGCATTTCATTCCTTTGAACCATCATTTCTGTCTGTAGTGTTGCATAATATGGAACTCCGTTTGACTGACAGCTGCTGATTGCACTGAGCAAGGTTACAGCCTGCTCATGTCATCATTATTGTACGATCATGCAAATGTGGCCTCAAGCGTGATGTCGACATGGGCCACATTTGCCTTCATACCCATATGAGGATGAGAATAGTTATGGGTTAGAGTGGATAGTTGGTGTTGATGTAAAGGAGAAATAACGGTAGTCACAGTGATGATATTCTAGTTTCGTGCATCATGTTAGTGAAATATTTAGGATTCATTTTGTAGAAATTTTTTATTGTTGAGTAAATAATCGAATAAAACTTATTTAATTTTATGAAATTGCATTTTGACTTTGATTTTTTTTTTTTTCTTTTGAGCAGAATTGTTTCAGTGACACTGATTTAACATATCTGGGACAATCATAAGTTCTTCCTTGTCTTGCACTCATTTAAAAAGGAACCCTAATTTAATTTTTGGCAATATCAATTGCCCAGTGCCCATATTCAGTTATTTGGCAGGTAAAATAATAACATACTTTGGAGCATTACAAAGAGAACATTTTATTGCCTACAATATTCCACATGTCATATGCTTTCATTTGACCCCCAACTTATGTTTGACCCTTGTTTTTGAAAGATATAATAGACCAATCCCTCACATAATTTTCCCTTTTTGGAGGGGAAGAATGGAGGAGAAATTTGATATCCTATTACATGCCCTGTGTTACAAACTTTCATTTGACACAGTTTGTTACTTTTGCCCTCCACCCCATTCCAAAGATAAGGGAAGTTGTTTCCATAATAATAATAAAAAATAAATACCCCCTCAAGCAGCTGCTTGCCACAGAGGTCAGACAGGAGCCTGTCAGTTTATATGCCATATTAGGAGATCTGAGAGGATGGCAGGACCTCAGCAGAAAAACGACACACACATCCATGCCTAATCCGGGGCTCGAACCCAGGTCCCTTAGATCAGTAGCCAAGCATGCTAACCACTCGGCCACGGGACGGCTCTATTTCCATGAGTGCATTAATGAAAGGTTTCTTACAGCAAAATTTCACACAAGCATTAACGACTTGAATGTTATCTGCTGTTATGCCCCCACTGAGGATGCTGATGAGGATGAGAAGGATAGGTTTTACGGACAACTTCAGGATATTTTACCCTTGTTCTTGGTGACTTCAATGCCAAAGTTGGTACTGACTCTGACCTTTGGGGAGGGGTGATAGACTCTTTTGGTATTGGTAACTGCAATGGAAATGGGCAACGTCTCCTACAGGTAAGTAAACTCAATGGTTTCAGAATAACTAACACTTATTACAAACACTGCGACATACATAAGTATACATGGGTTTCACCCGATGGACTGCATAGGAATATGATTGATTATATATTAATTAACAGCAAATGGGCCAGTTCTGTTAGAAATATCAGGGCATATAGGGAGCTGAAATTCCAAAGATAAGGGAAGTTGTTTCCATAATAATAATAAAAAATAAATACCCCCTCAAGCAGCTGCTTGCCACAGAGGTCAGACAGGAGCCTGTCAGTTTATATGCCATAGTAGGAGATCTGAGAGGATGGTAGGACCTCAGCAGAAAAACGACACACACATCCCTGCCTAATCCGGGGCTCGAACCCAGGTCCCTTAGATCAGTAGCCAAGCATGCTAACCACTCGGCCACGGGATGGCTCTATTTCCATGAGTGCATTAATGAAAGGTTTCTTACAGCAAAATTTCACACAAGCATTAACGACTTGAATGTTATCTGCTGTTATGCCCCCACTGAGGATGCTGATGAGGATGAGAAGGATAGGTTTTACGGACAACTTCAGGATATTTTACCCTTGTTCTTGGTGACTTCAATGCCAAAGTTGGTACTGACTCTGACCTTTGGGGAGGGGTGATAGACTCTTTTGGTATTGGTAACTGCAATGGAAATGGGCAACGTCTCCTACAGGTAAGTAAACTCAATGGTTTCAGAATAACTAACACTTATTACAAACACTGCGACATACATAAGTATACATGGGTTTCACCCGATGGACTGCATAGGAATATGATTGATTATATATTAATTAACAGCAAATGGGCCAGTTCTGTTAGAAATACCAGGGCATATAGGGAGCTGAAATTGGATCTGACCATTACCTTGTTAAAAGTGTCTTGCAACTTAAAACTTAAAAAGTGTTGTGCTAGCATTAAAAAATTTACCTTTAATACTGAAGCTCTGGAAGACCGTGTTATAGCTAAAGATGTTATAACCATGATAGGTTACTTAGTCATTATGACAGTCATGGTTTGCTTACTACTGAAGTTGAGGAAGAATGAGACCATTTTAAACAAGCTTTTTTGGAAACTAACAGTACTCTTTTAGGGAAAAAGGAGCAGAGAAGGCAGAATTATTTGAGTGATAAGGCACTTGAGCTTATTTCAGAAAGAAAGAACTACAGGAATGGGCCCGTGTAGTGATTACGGTCCTCAGCCGATAGATGGCATTGCTCAAGTGGCATGTGACGTCAGAGTGTAAAGTGTGATGTCGATATGTAAAGTACGACGTAGAAACGTACTGTTGGTTGTTGGTGGCCTATGGCTCCTTGATTTGTTTTTTTGGGGTGGGTCATGTGGAGTCACGTGTTATGTGTGTGATTTGATGAGAGTGTGAAGTTACGTTTGTTTTTTTTTGCCATTTTTGCTTGATGACTTCTTTGGATAACATGACTATATGGTTAGAGGTAAGTGCGTGTGTATCGTATATTTAATGGGGGGTGGGGTGTTCAGTGATAGGTAGAATACAAATAATTAATATGTTCTAGCTTTTTTTTTGTTGAAAATTGGTTAAGATATGCTAAACAATAAGTTATTAAAGATATTTTGGGATTGGAATTATTTAATATTTGGAGGGTTGTTGTTGATAATGTTACTGAACTGTTTTGTAAAGTTATGGACATGTTTTTGAGAAGTGAGAGTTCGGTAGCTTTTTATGGCTGTGTTTAAGGGTGAATGTTTTTGTTAGGTTCTTTGGAGTGGGGGTATTTGAATGGGAAGGGAGGAGTGGTTTGTAGGAGTTAGTATTATTTGAATTCTTTTTTTTGTGTTGAGCATTATGTGTGTTTTGTCAGTATGGAAGAAAATGGTAAAAGTTTAGAATGTGGAGAAATTAAGTGATAAAAACAAGTGTTTTTATGGGGTGTTAGTGTTTTAGGAGAATAGTTTTTGGTGAAACATATAAAGTGAGGAAATAAACTTGCAAGTTTTTGCGTGTGGGATTCAAAATGGCGATAGTAATGAACACATGTATTTCGCTATAATAGTTTGGGGTGAATTGAATGTTTTTTAGTAGTTATGTGTAGTATGGTAATTATTAATGTATTATATTCTACTATGGCATATAAACTGACAGGCTCCTGTCAGACCTCTGTGGCAAGCAGCTGCTTGAGGGGGTATTTATTTTTATTTATTAGTGATTTATTAATTTTGTTGTATATTTAGGAGTCTTTTAAATATAGTTATATGATTTATCGTTAATATGTGGAAAGGTTTGGCGGCTTTTTGATGTAGTAATTATGGGTATTGTAGAATTGTCAGTGTTTGAAAAAATGGCAGTTTTTCATAGAATCAGGAAAGTTAATGAAAAATTTAGGGGTGGGGTGAGAGTGGCGGAGTCGGTAGCGCACAAGGCTTGTAATATGTAGTTCCAAGGTTTGGGCCCGAGCTGGGTCAGTGTTTAGATTTATCTCGGCAAATTTCCCAATACTACCCATGGTTAGTAGGGGACACCGATGGGCTTGGAAATGCTGCCGTCCATCGGTTGGGACGTTAAGCCGTGGTCCTGTGTGGGAGAGAGAGTCTTAATCTGTTTACAATAAAGAACACGCTGGATGGCCTTGACGGGAAGTTACCATCTGTCTCCCAACAGCTGTTCCAGTAGGTACCCTCCCCCTACCTTCTGTGAGCCTTCGGGGTTCCTGTGACCTCGCCATTTAGCCCATGGTGTGGGGAAAAGGTGGGGCTCAGAGGTAAAATGACAATGTATTTTAGGGGAGGGTTATTTGAGCTGTAAGATTTCTTTTGTCAGATTTTTGTTTTGTTTTGTTTTATAATTCGGTCGGAGGTGCGCTGTTTCCGATTTTCATGTTTTTCGGTTTGTGTTGCCTGGGAGGACATTATTTAGTTTTCGGGGCTATTTTATAATGCCGGTTGGCGATGCATTGTCGATGATGAACTTGGTTTTGAGACGTGTTCAATTTCATTAATTCCAGTGATTTATTTAGGCTAATTATCATATGTGTGACTGGATTGATCAGTTTAGTTTTTGGAAATATATTTGTGTAGTGTTTTAATTATTGGAGAAAGAGGGGGGGGGGAGGGTATTTCAGATATTTGTAGTATATGGGAAGGCAACTTTAGTTTCTTTGTTTATGGTTTTTTTAAGAATATGTGGTTGTGTGGGATGTTTTTAGTGAAATAGCATGGTTCTTTTTTGTTACGATGTTTCTTTACAAAACAAATTACCATTACCATGGTAAGGGTACTTTGCGTTTGACGTAAACTCGGGTTTTTCATTACTATGGTAACGAAAAAAACAATCTTTTTTCTAGAAACCCCTGTTTGGGTTAGGATCTTGGGGGTTGTGGGAATCAACTAAAAGGGTCTTTTTTTACATTGAATCAAAACAAAATGGCGGCTGAGGCCCGCGATCTGTACTACTGCCCAATAATGTCCTTAATCAATACCCTATTAGTCATAATAGAAAGCATTACAGAGAGCTTAATAAAAGTGTAAAGGATCAGTTAGCTGCTGATAAGAATCTTTGGCTTGATGCTTTGGCGGACAAAGCCGAGGAAGCAGTTAGACAGCACAACAGCAGAGAGCTGTACCAGATAGTTAACGTTTTGTGTGGTAGAAAACGAACAGGTATACAGGGATTGAAGGATAAACAAGGTTATAGAAGGTGAGGATTCTGTCATGGCTAGGTGGGCTGAGCATTTCAGGGATATTCTAAACAATGTGGTTAGTTCTATTCCCATTGTTTGAAATGATGATAGATGCATTGGTGACTTTAATGTTGGCCCTATTAACACATCTGAAGTTATTTTGGCTGTTTCTAAACTTAAACTTCATAAATCCCCAGGGGTAGATGAAATTACTACGGAAATGCTTAGAGCTGGGAATGTTTCGGTTACCACCTGGATGACTGAAATTCTGAATATCTTTTATGATAAAGGCATGGTTCCTAAGTATTTTACCAGAGCTATTATTATAACTATTTTCAAAAAAAGTGATCACAGTTCTTGCGATAACTATGGAAATATCAGCCTACTCTCTGTTCAAGGGAAAGTTCTTTCCGTGATTGTGCTTAATAGAATTAAGAATCTGGTTGACAGTCAGTCAATTTCGTGATGAGCAATGTGGATTCAGAAGTGATAGGGGATGTATGGATCAGATATTTTCACTTAGGCAGATTCTTGAGAAATGTTTAGTTTCAGAAACCTTTGGTTGCTAGCTTTGTTGATTTCAAAAAGGCTTTCGACTCTGTTGATCGTCATAATTTGTGGTTGATTGTGAGATCATATGGTATACCAGACAAGTTAGTTAACATAATGAAAGCTCTCTATAATAACACTGAGTTGTGTGTGAGAGTTGGTAAGTCTTGTAGCAATTGGTTTAGCATTACTTCTGGTGTTCGACAAGGGTGCATTTTGTCTCCTTTTCTCTTCAGTTTGGTTATTGATTATGTCATGCGAAACTCACTTCAAGGGAAAGATTTTGGCCTTAAATGGTCTGGAGATCTGAAAATTTCTGATTTAGATTGCTGATGATTTAGCCGTTTTGGCATATGATGTTGATGAGATGAACTCTTTCATTCCAGCTGTTGATGAAACTGGAAGTAGAGAAGGTTTGGTTATAAACAGAGAGAGAAGGTTTGGTTATAAACAAATAGACAGAGAGAAAACTAAAGTGATGAAATTTGGTCAGGCAGGCTGTGATTCAGTTAATCTGAAAGTTGCAGTCTTGAGCAGATGTCAGTTTAATTATCTTGGGAGCTATGTAACAGATACTGGTGAGGTGTGGCATGAGATTAACAGACGGATAGAGATTGCTGCCGGGGACTTTTAAGAATCTATGGAGAGCGTGGAGAAATAAGCGTATACACCTAAAGACTAAAATTAGACTACATAATAATTTGGTTCTTTCTAGAGTTAGTTATGGCAGTGAAACTTGTCTAAATATTATATATAAAGTAATATATAATAACAAGAAATAAGGTAACAGGAAATTAGATAACAGAAAACTAGATGCTTTTGATTGTAGATGCTTATGCAGTATCTTGGGCATTAGGTGGTTCAACTATGTAACTAATGATGAGGTTAGGCAAAGGAGTCGGCAACCTCCTTTAAGCAGCATATTGTGCAGAGAGAGACTCTGTTGGTTTGGCCATGTTGCCCATATGGATAATTATAGATTGGCAAATAGGGTTATGAACAATGTGCCTAAAGGCTTCAGAAAGAGGGGGAGACCAAGGATGCGATGGGCAGATAATGTCAAACAGGACCTTATTAGAATTTGTGTGCTAAGTATTTTACCAGAGCTATTATTATAACTATTTTAAAAAAAAGTGATCACAGTTCTTGCGATAACTATGGAAATATCAGCCTACTCTCTGTTCAAGGGAAAGTTCTTTCCGTGATTGTGCTTAATAGAATTAAGAATCTGGTTGACAGTCAGTCAATTTCGTGATGAGCAATGTGGATTCAGAAGTGGTAGGGGATGTATGGATCAGATATTTTCACTTAGGCAGATTCTTGAGAAATGTTTAGTTTCAGAAACCTTTGGTTGCTAGCTTTGTTGATTTCAAAAAGGCTTTCGACTCTGTTGATCGCCATAATTTGTGGTTGATTGTGAGATCATATGGTATTCCTGACAAGTTAGTTATCATAATGAAAGCTCTCTATAATAACACTGAGTCGTGTGTGAGAGTTGGTAAGGCTTGTAGCAATTGGTTTAGCATTACTTCTGGTGTTCGGCAAAGGGTGCATTTTGTCTCCTTTTCTCTTTAGCTTGGTTATTGATTATGTTATGCGAAATTCACTTCAAGGGAAAGATTTTGGCCTTAAATGGTCTGGAGATACTAAAATTTCTGATTTAGATTATGCTGATGATTTAGCCCTTTTGGCAAATGATGTTGATGAGATGAACCTTTTATCCAAGCTGTTGATGAGACTGGTAGTAGAGTAGGTTTGGTTATAAACAGAGAGAAAACTAAGTGATGAAAATTGGTCAGGCAGGCTATGATTCAGTTAATCTGAATGGTTGCAGTCTTGAGCAGGTGTCACAGTTTAATTATCTTGGGAGCTATGTAACAGATAATGGTGATGTGCGGCATGAGATTAACAGACGAATAGGGATTGCTGCCGGGACTTTTAAGAATCTATGGAGAGTGTGGAGAAATAGGCATATACACCTAAAGACTAAAATTAGACTGTATAATAGTTTGGTTCTTTCTAGGGTTAGTTATGTTAGCGAAACTTGGACGCTGTGTAAACAAGATAACAGGAAACTAGATGCTTTTGATTCTAGATGCTTGCGCAGTATCTTGGGCATTAGGTGGTTCAACTTTGTAACTAATGATGAGGTTAGGCAAAGGAGTTTGCAACCTCCTTTAAGCAGCATATTGTGCAGAGAGAGACTCCGTTGGTTTGGCCATGTTGCCCGTATGAATAATTATAGATTGGCGAATAGGGTTATGAACAGTGTGCCTAAAGGCCTCAGAAAGAGGGGGAGACCTAGGATGCAGTGGGCATACAATGTCAAACAGGACCTTGTTAGAATTGGTGTGCAGTGGCAAGATGAAGTAGATGTAGCTCAGGATATACTTGCTTGGAGAACTAAATTGCACGGTCTGGTTGGCCTCCGTAGCCCATGGCTGCTTGAGGATGATGATGCCTACCAGAGTTATAATGCTTTCAAAACTTTGAATATAAAGATATTGATTTTATTACCAGAATTTGTGTCATCCAGGACCTATACACATTAGCTTTCAGTCAATATTGTAGCATGTTGAAATAATAGGCAATCACACCTGTTGGTGATATACACTGTATAAACAGGAAAACTGTCAGTAGCTAGGTGGGATTAAAACCCACAACCTCTTGATAACATTATTTCAACATGAATCCTTAAGCTTGATTAAAGGTGTGTTGGCTAAAAAAAATACCTTGCCTCTTGATGTTTGGTGTTGGCTGGCTGTGTGCACTTACCTGGAAAGTGCCTTCTACACCAGTCTTCAGTTATAGTCAGATTCATTTCCAATGACTTATTCTGTGGTATAATGCTTAAAGCCAATAGAGAGAATGATTGTTCAGGAAGCCAATAGTCAGTGGTCAGAGCACTTGAATGTTATTGGGAGGCCATGGATTCCAATCCTACCCAGCTAATGACAATTTTTTCTCTGTATTTGATATATATTTATCAATATTATATAGTAGACTTTCAATTTTAAAGTCGTTTTTTTTTGCTCTAATGCTTCTAAGGCTGTCAAATGGCAGAGTCATTTATAATTTTATCCAAAGAGATCATAAAAATTAGGCTTACTTATTAACCATATAATTTGATGACGATATCTTTTCAAAACTCTCTATTCAAGTGAACCTCTTATACTACATAAAGTAAAACCATTGACAACATATACAACGAACTATTGGTTGGCAATTAAAAAATGCCATATTTCATCAACACAAATTAAAAAAGTTATTTCTCACCTAGTGTCAAATGCTTTATACTTTTAACAAATTTTATTCACATTTCAAAAATATTACTAAGAAGTTATTTTTCTTTCAATTTAGTTTTTTCATATTATTTTGAAGATTTGACAATACTTTAGTTAGGCACAGTTTAATTATGAACACATTCGTCAAAATGAATTTATCTAAAAGGAAATGTGTTGCTATTCCGCATGATCACACCTACAGTTGTCCTGTTTACAATTTCAAGTTCCGGTTTTATCAAACAACATTCAATGCATTGTTTTCGTACTGTTTATGCCTTATAATGTGGTTCATATCCAGCAATTACTACCTTTCCAATTAACTGAAAATTACAGAAATGACAGATTAAACGTGTTACAATTATTAGTTAACAAAAGTTAGTTGTGCTCAGCAGATAAATATATAATTCAGTTATACTCACTAAACTATAATAATGCCTCCATTTCACTTAAACAAAAGGAAAATATTAATAAATATATTGGATAACAAAAAGATGAATTACTCAAGATTCCAAAATACCATGCACATAGTTCTACATAATATACTTTGCCGATCACTTCTCGAACTATAACAGATGAGTACAAAATAAATGAATAACGCTATGGCTGCTCAATTGGTGTCAGGTAGCAACATAGAGAGATTGCCAGAATCTTTATTCAGACATATTATTGATAGAATGCCGGAATAATGGTCGGGTTCTAAGTATCGAGATACCAATCTAATGGAGAAGTAAAAAAAATTTCTCGTTTTTCCCTTCTCAATTTTACTATTATTTACATTTTATTAGAGCAGCGTTTCCCAAATTATGTTCCGCGTAACTCTGGTATTCCATGGGAAGTGAATAAGTGTTCCGTGAAAAATTATCAAAATTAATATGATCTTAGATTTACTCATTTATTTTATTTATTTTTTACCTACCCCACCTACCCTACAACCTATCCTACAAAATAACCAAGGTTTTCCGTTCAAATTTCAAGAATTGTTAAGTGTTCCGTCGTAGGAAAAGTTTAGGAAATGCTGTATTAGAGCACTGTAATGATATCTCGGCAGGGCAGGCTTTGACCTTCTGAGACCCTGTGCTATGACATGTTTAATGGGCCCTAAGCTACAATAAATTTAAGTGGTCCCAAAATATCTAAAGTCGAAATAAGTTATATATTTATTACTCCGATTGCAGGAAATATTAAAACGCAAATATGAAATTGATCTGGTGACAACATTACACGAGAACTGGTATACAATAATGCCTGCGTAAGGCTGAGATGTTTTGCATAATAAATTAATTTCAATATAAAAAAATTCGTGACAGTAAACTTCAAACTTATATTTCAAAAATACACTCTCTAGGGTCTCACGATTATGAGAGGCTTCAAAAGCCTCTCATAATCGTGAGACCCTAAACTGTAGCTTAGTTAGCTTATGCGTAAGTCCTGCCCTATATCTAGGCATGAACGAAAAAGACATCTGCGTGCAAATCCTCTGTGATTATGCACAGAACCGGCCAGACCTAGCACCTACTGTCCGATCCCACCTTCTCATGGATGCCGTTAATACCTTTCAAAAGTGATATTCTGTTCTTCTCTGCAATCACCGTGTCTGTCACTTACTTCTACGACCGAATCCTCCCTGCCAACTCCACTGATGGCAATACGCTCTTTCCCCCTGGAAGAACAATGATCTTACGATCAACGTCAGTGTACCTTCTCTAGGTCGAAAGAGCAACTCAGATCCAGTGGACAGCAGGCATCTATCCACCTCTTATGTCGCTGCACGGATAGAGAGATGTACTGAGGTTTACACTGACAGATCTGTTGATCGGGAGAGACTACGTGCTGACTCTGCGTTTTCCATCCCTGATAATGAGATCGGAAGAGTTGCAACCCTTTTCTCCTTCAGAAGATCATAGAAACCATTCTGTGATGGAAACATGCTCCAAGGTCAGTATCACGATCCATTTGCAGTGGATCTCCTCCCATGTAGGGATACTTGGCAATGAGCTTGCTGATCGCACCGTGAAAGAGGAACTTGAGAATCAGAGGTATGTAACTAATTAACCTCTCTCTCAGCAACTGCAAGACGATGGTCTCACAACTGATGAACCAGTATCGTCTTTGCCCAGTGTCAGAAGAACCCCAATTATTCCTCATTCAGCTACATCGTTGACCCTTCTCTCACTGCTCCAACCCTCGTTAACCTCCGGAGGTCTGAGGAGACTCGCCTTCATCATCTCCGAGTTGGTGTGATCTACAGCAACTCTACGCTTCACACTCTCGGCAGAACTCAAAGCCCAAATGCTTCATGCAGCACACCTGAGACTTTATCTCACGTACTGCTGAACTGCTCCCGCTACAATGCCGAAAGGGAAGCTTTGTTTCAGGAGCTTCATGCTATTGGAACCACTGATTTTTTCCATTACCTCCCTTCTTGGTTTCCACCAGAACAAGCAGCTGCAGCGAAAGCGCATGCGTCTTCTCACAGATTATTTTCAGGATATTGGCCTCTTCTACAAGGTCTAACTCCTGTATCTCTACCTGTTTTTCTAGTTTAGTATACTTAATAGTTTTGATAGCTGAGGTAGTATATTCTGCCTCTGCTTTCTCGCCCTCCTGTTGTGACTGGTGTAGGGTGCCGTCATTGGAGGCTTATTTCACCATGAACACCTTGAACCAATGAGATAGAATAGCAAAAAATGTGAAACCGGTTTGGAACGTTGAGGCGACTTGAAAGACCGGCGGCCATGTTAAGAGCGCGCAGTAACGTAGGCAGTCGCTATTGCTTAAGTTTATGCTTCATACCATTGAGGTAGTAATACTAGAGACATGACTCCAATTCCCGTAGCATTGATCGCCATGATCACAGACGGCTGTGTCTGCCGACTGCTTAGTGAGGCAAGATACCCATGATGCCTTGCGAATTGGCTGCGAACAATGATGAAGGCTATTTAAAAATGCTTAACAAACGATTTAAATGAGGCAAAACATGCTGTTTTTTGTTTTTTATTTCAATGAGGTTATTCCAGTGTATTAATTGAAGCAAAATAGATTTAATTAATGCACACTTACTGATTTATATTGGATGAAAAACGAAGACGCTGGAAACGGCTTCTCTTTCAAATCGAGGTTTTGTATGAAAATTAAAAAAAAAATCGATATGTTCTTAATATGTGATTAAAGCTGAACTAAATTGACTGTAAACTTAGCAGATTTTAATTTGAGCCTATTTAAAACAGGAACAATGGTAAACATATTTTAAAATCTAATACATGATCAAATCTTTCAGCTTAAGTGAAAGCCATCAAAATTTATAGACCTTAATAGTGCAAATCCGTGCCTCATTTAAAAAAACATGAAAAGTCCCATTTATTTTCTTCTTTAATTAAAAAATATTAATTTTTATCAAAAATTGAAAGAAATAATCAAAGTGTAAACTTTTTTTTAAATCAGCTGAGGCAGGAAATCAAATCTCCTCCCAATAAATAACAGAATTTAATTTCATGTTATGTAAAAACCAAAATATTATAAGCTTGCACAATATATAATATGTTACCTAAATAATAATAATAATACATTTTGACAAAATAAAAAATGCAAAGCAGACATGTCATAAATTTAATGCCATATGCTTAATATTTGGTATTGTAATAAAATGTACGAAAACATTCTTTTAATTTCATGTTAATTCATTCTTTAAATCACCTACTTTACATATGTAAACATTATTAGTTTCATATATTAAAATATTCGTAAACTACATTCGACTTAGAGAGAAAGGTATATTGAAAAGTTGACAACCCTTTATTTTTAAATCCCTTAGTTTAACAAGTTCAATTTTTAATTTATCACAAAGAACACATTTCGTAATTTTCGTAAAGTACTAACCTATGATGTGTCAAAATACTTCCTTTACATCATTTATTTTTGCATCCGTACGCGGAGCATGAAGTAGGCATTTCACTGTTCACTTATTAAAAATACTGAACTTTATCCTCACTATCGACTAGGCTTAACATCTGTACGTGTTCATGGCGTCCGTTGCCAGTCCTGTTTCTAGTAATATTACCTCAATGCTTCATACGCGTTGGTAATTTAATTTTAACTAAATACAATACTTAACTAAACAATTATTGTCAGAATTATATAGAAGATGTCTTTCAAAAATATTTTATATGCGTTTTTTTTTTATTTTTATTCTTAAAAAAAAAAACATTTAAAAAAATCCCTGAAACAGCTGCTTGCCAGAGGTCAGACACGAGACTGTCAGTTCAATATGTCATAGCGATATATTTTTGTAATATTTTATATCTGGTGGTTCAATTTCAAAATAAAAAAATATAATTTTCGAAAGCAAACGGAAATTTTACGTACTTTGTATCGGAAATTTTCCCCCTTCACATTTAACTACTTCTTAAGCTGTTTTCCACACGATTTAATCATTCCAGATTATAGAATGATACTTACTCTTTTAATCACTTTTAGTTTTATTTCAAACGAAACATTTTAACGATTTTTATTGATGAAACAGCTCTAGGTTTTCTAGAGCTTTTCATCACTATATACATAATCGTGTTCTATCACTATGTACACAGTCGTATCAGAATAATATGACCATCTACCTAATAATGGGAACAACCACCCTTGACTCAGATGACAGCGGTGAGACGGCGTGGCATGAACGCAATGAGGCCCTGGAAGGTTGCCAGAGGCACATGTGCCCATTTGGACTCCAGTATATATAGCATGGAGGTTCCATGGAGGTTCCAGAAATGATGTGATTGCGCATCCTCATGCCAAACCTGTCGATCCAAATGTCCCCCCTATGGGATTGAGGTCGGGGATTTCGCCAGCCAAAGAAGAACGGAGACATCGCTCTCATGAACAGGGTAAACGACCAACATGAAGGGATGCATGCAGTCAGCAAGAATGGACAGGTAGCCATTATCTTCAGGGACCCAGTGGTACCAACGGTCCAGGTCATACCAGGGAAACATCCCCCAGACATGCACACTGCCACCTCCAGTCTGTGCTTGATCGACAAGCATGTCCGGGTGTTGGTTCTTGTGTGTCTGAAGCCGTATCCGCCACTGGCCATCACTTCTGTGAAGTAGAAACCTCGATTCATCAGAGAAGGCAACCTTTTTGCACTCTTCCACTGTCCAATGATGGTAGTCACATGCGAACTATAGGCGTCATCGCCGATGGACCTTGGTTAACATGGGTGCCTTTACATAGCGTCAACTCTGGAAACCAATGCGCAACATGGTTCGTTCTACTGTTATTGGGGATACGTACCTGGGTCAGGACCCTCACATCCTGAAGCAGATCCCCATGCCATGATCTTTGGCAGGCTCCCCCTCACAATAGTAGCTTATTAAAATCATTATCAACCGGCAGGGCAGTCATTGCAAGAATGAAGATTTTGCTTAGAAGTTAGCTTTTTATACTACATTTGAGCAGAAAAATCAAAGAGGGCAGTTAATTTTCTTTGTCGGCAAGCATCATCCGAAAAGCAATCAAATTATCAAAACAAACATTAAAAATCGATAGTAGTATGGAATAGGCTTCTCTATAAATAAAATAAAACATTTTCTTTTACAAATAAAATAAAACTCTTAGTTCTCTGCATGCATTTCATGATGAATGATCAATAACACTAAAGCGATGCTGAAACTTTTTTTGTGGATTAAACTTTTAACTGAGAGTTGCAATTCGTTGGAAATTCATAGTTATCATATTATGTAACTTAGAGTATAGTGCCTATAAGTATAGTGTGGCATTCGCCTATTAAAATCTGGCAGAAAAAGTGTCCCATACCAATAGAGAGCGCTGGGAACGATATTCTTGCCTTGTTAACGTTACCCTCTATGGACGTTTCGCTTTTCAATGACTTTTAAACATAGAAGCATTTATGCAATGATTTTATGGCGTAGATATCCTTGTAAATTGCAAAAGCAATTTAAAACGTTGTAATTGGCTAAACAAGAATGCAAGTTATTAGTATCATGATTATTCTTTCTTGTTTTAGCCAATTATAACGTTTTAAATTGCTTTTTCAATTTACAAGGATATCTACGCCAGGACTTCTATTACAATTGGCGAGTCCAAACGTCACACATTAGTAGGTATGTTATTTGTCACATCTTCAAATTATAAAATATACTTCAAGTAATAAAAATTTGAATTAACCGATAGGTTAGATCATTTCAATACTACAAATTTTTAGTATCATGATTATTCTGTATTAAAATGCTCTAACCTATCGATTAATTCAAATTTTTATTACGTTGTACGCTATGTACTGTAGCAAATAATTCATTTTTGCAAATAATTTTCCAGGATTTGTATGGATATTTCAAGGCTTAAACGTATAAAAGTAAAAAAACGCTGATTATTTCTGATTATTTTCGGTTTGTGAACTTACAAATTTACAATTCAACGTTCATATAAATATATAGACGATTTTAAGTGCGTGACTAAAGGCTGACTGACAGTAGATCATTCTATGGTGCAGAAATGGTACAACTGTGAAAATTTGCACCTAGGGGTAATCCGGGTCGTAGATCTCGAAAAAAGTCCTAAATTTGATCTCTGACGTGTCTTTTGAGGCGAAATGGAGGTCACATAGACCTCCATTTCACCGATTTGATAGTTTTTGCATAGGTCAAACAGTGATCTACGAGTGCTAGAAACGCGAAAATTGGCGTCTGCAGGTGTTTCGGGTTGTAGATCTCGAAAATGTTATGAAATTTCGGATCCGGAGGGTACTTTGTAGTCAAATGTAGGTCTATCGATGCTAGGGAGCTAAAAATTGGTTCCTGGGCATTTTGAGTTGTAGATCTCAGAAATGTTGCGAAATTTTGGATGTGATGGTTCCTTCATGGTCAAAAGTAAAATATCGATCTACAGGTGTTAGAGGGCTCAAAATTGATGCCTTAACATTCATCTGCAGATCAAAGATACTATGAAGAATACTAATATTCTTTCAATACTATAGGCCAGTCGTAGAATGTTGCCTAGTTCTACCACATAGTAATGTTACTGTAGAAAGAATATTCAGCAACCTGAAGATAGTGAAAACTGCAAACAGATAATCTTTTAGAATCACTACTGCAGAATGCTTTTATTGCAGAATAACATGAAATTGGAGAAGGATTTCAAATCAATCGATGAGGGAAAAGCAAATTTGAAGATGTGACATGTTAAGCAGTATTGTTTTTAAACAAGAATTATGTAGAAGTGACCCTGTTATCAGATTACGCGTTTTGTTATACATAGAAAATTGCACTCTTTACTAACTTATGTCCTCTACTTTTATACAGAAAGAAATTCCGATATTATTGAATTTCTGCGTTAAATTTTTTATTATTGGATGGGAAAAATGGCCCATGTTAATCAAGGTCCATCGGCAACGACGCCTGCAGTTCTGCGCACGGGACTACTGTTATTGGACAGTGGAAAAAGATTGCCTTCTCCGATGAACCGAGGTTTCTACTCCACACAACGAGGTAGAATAGGATAGAGTGCTCAACAGGTTTGGAAAGTTGAGGCTAATAAAACGACTGATGGCCTTGTAAAGGGTGTATATCAATGATTATGAACCACTTACCATTTTTGCTGAGAATGTAATTCAATACATTGCTGTAAGTGTTGCAAGAAAACATAGAAAGAAATCCAAATGCTGGCTTTGTATTGAAATTACAATTTCGGACACAGGAAAAGGCACTCTTATAAATACCATAAATGATGGGGGATTGGTAAATGCTTCTTCTGATGATATATAATAATAATCTACTAAAAGGGATCTAGTAGAATCTAGTTCACATACTATTGTCAGCATGATGGGATTCATGGGCTTGAAATAATTTTCCTCTACCATATTGCTTATATAATTAGAAAATGTTGGAAATTTAAGTGCTTTGTGCTTAGTATGTTTTCATAGCAGTAAATTATTAGCACAAAATTTAGGCAGTGATTCTATAGCATTCCCAAATATAGCTATGTCAACTCGTAAAAAATTTCAATCTCGAAGAAACATAGAGGTAAAATTGTGATTAGCCACATGGAATCTGAACCCATGACCTCCTGATAATATGTCGGGTGCTCTTGCATTTTTCAGAATTTTTTTTGAAAACCCATAAAATGGAGAGGGTAAATGTTATATTTCATTAGAAATCAAGTGTCTTGTTACCCTTTCAATTTTCCTAGATCTGGGCCTGGTCATTGGGAATGTGTCTGACTGTAATCGAAGACTGGTTCTGGTCTAGGGCTCAGTCGGTAGCGCGCCAGGCTCGTAATCTGTAGTTTCCAGGTTCGAGTCCCAGCTGGGTCAGCGTTGAGATTTATCTCCGCAAAATTCCCGGCCCTGCACACGGTCAGTAGGGGACACCGATGTGCTTAGAAAGGCCGCCGTCCGTCGGATGGGACGTTAAGCCATGGCCCTGTGTGTGGGAGAGCCATACCTTGTGCACGTTAAAGAACTTGCTGGATGGCCTTGACGGGAGGCTACCATCTGTCTTCCAACAGCTGTTCCAGTGGGTCCCCTCCCCCAACCTTCTCTTAGCCTTCGGGGTCCATGTGACCTGGCCATTTAGCCCATGGTGTCAAAAAAGGGCCGCTCAGAGGTAAAACAACCCAACCCAAGGTTCTGGTCTAGAAGGTGCTTTCCAGGTTAGTGCACACAACCAGCACATGTCAAGATGCATTGCTTTTTTTTTTAAGTCGCTTAGTGATTTTTTTGGTAGCTTAGTGATCAGAGCACCTGACATGTTATCAGAAGATTGTAGGCTCAGATCCCACTCAACTAATGAATAAATAAAGGAGAAAATTGTCAACATATCACCAACAGGTGCACATCTGTGATTTCCTATTATTTCTTAACTGTTTCTTCTCATCGTTATAAAGATAGACAATGCAATTTTATCACAAAAATTCTTAGCAATAAGGATATAATTCATATAATATATAACAAATTGAACCTCAATGACATAGAAGCCCAATTTGCCAGGCTCGTAAATCTGCAGTTCAGAGGAGTGAGTCCCAAATGTGCCTGTACTGAGAATTTATCCCGTTTTGCCTTCATTGAGAAAGAGATACTGATGGACTTGGAAAAACTGTTGTTTGTCAGATGGGAAGTTAATTTGCATTGCCTGTGTGTTATAGCCACACCTTGTGTATACTAAAGAACACACTATATTGCTTTGATCGGAGACTATCATTATTTCCTACCAGCTGTCCAGTGGATGCCCTTCCCCTACCTTCTCAGATTCCTTGAGACTTGACCTTTTAGCCCAAGCTGCAAAAAATAATGTCCCTCAGAGGAACCTCAACCTTCGTGAGAACTTAAAACTTACTTGTCGAGGTCACAATTAATAAATCACAGAAATGTGTACAAAAAGATTATCATGCATCTATTTTCATTTAATAACAAACATTTACAGCGAAAAAATGAATAATTCAAATTAGCTTTCTCCCCCTCCCTCTCATAATAAAAGTAATAGTGGAAAAGATACAAGGTGATTTCTAGGTTTAAAAATGAAAAAAAAATTAATGTGCTCTAATACATGACACATATATAACCTCTTATACTTGAATCAGAATATATAGTGACCAAGTTATTTTATCTTCTCATTTTCATCAAAATCTAAGAATGTGAGTTGGTGAATACTGAAGACAGATCAATCAAAAAGCTATTACATTATTATCGATAATGATATATTTTCCATTTGAATTAGAGTGAATCTCAGAGTAACCATGTTGGTCATACTATTAATCTGTTATGTGGGCATTTAAACCGCCTAAAAAACTTCAGTGTTACAGTGATGCTACAGTAATTCTTCAAATTTAACCTTTCAACAAAGAATAACTATATGTATTTTTCTAATATTATATAGATAAAGCAGATCACAATTGTTTCTTGATGTTGCCTACAACATATATTATTATTATTGTATTTTCCAGTGAGGGCATAGTAGGAGTTTTATGGGAAATTTTTTTATAGAAAACAATCTGAATGCAAGCACAATACTGACATTTGGTGGAAACTGGTATGCTGACTGAGCCAGCTTCCCATTCACCAAATTTTCTTGACTTCTGAGAGAAATGTGTAGACTGATAGAGGTGAAATTTTTTTTAGCAGACACATCTAAATTCCATCAAGATCACATTTCTTTTATGTGTATCATTTTCTTGCAATATTTGCTCTGTTTTCCACAGCACTCATGTATCATTATCAGATCCAGATGTGAATGGGAGGTGTAATCATTTTTGTGATGGACCATTGCCTTATACACCTGAGAATAATAACCAGAATGGAGGCCAAATATTATTAAACATCATACCTTTCAAGAGATATTTTTTAGACCACTGAAATGGAGGTAAATTTGTTAAGAATGGTGATGCACTCTCTTGGCCTGCTTTATTTTCCTAGTTCAATTTACTCATTTGGCAACTCCCCCAACATAATTTTTTTTCTAGATCTGGGCCTGCTTGGTATCTGTGTAGTAATCAGAGCCATATCTGCAGAAGAGAGCAAAAATATCTCTGAGATTCTGATGGTACACCAGATTATGTTTTTTTTTTTTTATCTAATATGGATATTTCAGCAAGCAGAATTGATCATATAGAAAAAATTCATAAGCCTGTTCTAAAATTTGTCATCTGACCACAAAAATTAGGAAAAAAAATCTATATGCAATATAATCTATGATTAGTATAATATATTCAGAAATACAAATGATTCTTATCCATCCGAAGACCACACAAAACAATCTGTATGGTGACCAAGTTGGCCTCCATTCTGGTTATTCTCAGGGGGGATGGGACAATGGTCCACAAAAATGATGACCCCCCCATTTACATCTGGACTTGATACTGATAAATGAGTGGTGTGGAAAACAGATTACTTATAGTACGAAAGAAATATAGATAAAGGTGAAACCTTGAAAGGTTAATTGACTTTAATTGGTGAGAATTCAAAATTTTGCTGTGTAACTTTCTTGCCAGGGTTAAAATGAAAGTTGTGTTAACTTTCACATGACTTATGTGGTGGCAGATTCAAACATTCCGCCCCCCCCCCTACCATTTATTAAACTGGATTTAAAAAAAATTCAAAATATACCCTTCACATTCAAATTCTGTCAGAATTTGCCACAGAAGATCTGTGAGATACAGAAGAAAACCATCAGCATACTGACCACAGAGGAATATTAGTTACCATATATATATATTTAAAAAAAATTCTGTTGACAGATATTGCCCCAAATACATGCCATTCATGCAAACATGGTCTATATTTGCCTTATGGAAGAGCCACTGTTTGAAATATGTACATTTTCAAAAGATTTGCCAAATGCTGCTGAATATATGTACTTTGCATACAAGAGGAATTACTTGTTTGTAAAAAAAATTACCTTTGCCATGACGTTTATTTTATATATATAACTCTTCACTTGAAGTGTTCAGAAAACATGTTCAAAATAAACCAGATTATTTTATTAATTTTTTAGATTTTGCAGATAGCTATTAGAAAACAACCTTCAAAATTATAATCTAAGTATAATGAAAACTGAAGACTACATATTTATAAATCATACTTTTGATTGATTGTACTTTATTACATGAACATTAGCAGTGATTCTAGTTGTTCAAAAAGGTATTATTTATTCTCTTTATTACATATCATATTTGCTATGATTATTATTTGCTAAAGATTGTAACAGTTGATATTACAAATTTTTCTTTCACGAAATCAAACTTTAACTAATTTCTTACTTGTGAAATGCGATATCTCTTCCTTTTTGGGCACGAGTGGTGCAATTAAAACTGACTGCCGGTAGCAGCCAATCTCGATATGATGGCATGGAAAGCGATGGGTTTACCATAATCACAATCAAGTTTCCAGCTTGCAAAATGAACCTTAATCACAACAATGAATGACTAAGAACCTACATGTAGTCATCATTCATCAATCAGTAATCGATAGCACATGAATTAACATTAAAATACTAAAGCAGTTGTCGGAAGTATATATCACAGAAGCTGGAACGAGTTTTATCGAGATTTTCCAACCCATATTTTCCCATTTAATTGGATGTCTGGAATTTAAACATTGTGCAATTACATATTCCTATAATTGTTAATTTTAGGAATACGTAATATTTATAATTGTCATATTCCTATAATTGTTAATTCGATGGGGTACAACTCTTGTTCAAATATCATTAAATGAATGATAATTGTAGAATTAAATATATGTAAAAAATAGCATATGCATATATGTATAATATCGTTCACAAAACATACTTCATTGCAGAGCAGAGTGAAACTTTTGAAAGCTGTACAAGGATTTTAAAAAATTCTAAAACATAAAATTCTGTATAAATAGATTGGGAGGACTTATTATATATTGTGTACGATTTTTTTCTTATGTAATCTGCGTAATTTTACAATGACCCTAAGTTCACATTCTTGAATATAACTGCTGTTACAATTCATTATAGCACCATATCTCGCTACCTGCTAACTACTTCAAATAGAAGAACCCTGCAAATCAGATAAAAATCATCATCAACAGCCAGATGCTTGGATTCCCACTGAGGAATTTGTCAATTTATCAACTTCTATTACTACTCTGCACTCTTGCCACTCCAAATACTGCCAAATTTAAGTCATTCTACATCACAGACAATACAAGTTATGACATTCACATCACAGGAAATGCACACATACAATGCTAAGGCAACACCTTCACCTATTCACCCTATTTATGCCCACTTTCAAGCATAAATTTCTACCACCCCCTGTCAACCCACAACCCCCATTTCACCACTCTGAATACACCAATTGGTCATAAACAGACCCCCATAACCCCTCACTATAAGGAAAATTTTTTTATGGTATCAAATATCCTTGAATTCACAAGGAATACAGTTTGCACTGGATCCCTTCGAGTCTACTTCGTTGCATTCCACTTCATTATTATTGCTAATCTAAGTGACTAAAAACCATCTCCTTACCCCCATATACCTCAATTCACATCCTCATTAAATTAATGGCACATTTTAAAATTGTTAAAGGCAGTTAATTAAAGCTGCCCCCCCCCCCTAAAAATTCCAATTCTACAGCTAACTCCCTCCAATGCAAGAGGATTTAAAGAATATAAAAGTTCTATCTTAGCCCCCCCCAAGGCACAAATTTCCACCCCTATTCAAGACCCCAGACCCCTCCTCCCCCACACCATTAAAAATTTATAACTATCTCAATCCCATACCTTTAACTACAGTCCATCCCATTTCCTAGGTAGTTACGCTACGTCATCTAACGCAACGCAAGCGCTAAAATATACCTTATTGACGCCAATTCACAGCATGTCCCACAAAAAACATTATACATTTCACCCTCCATCATGGAAGATATTTTAACTACTCCCCACCACTCTCTAACAATTTTTACGACGTAGCAGCTTCCCTTTGCTTCTTTTTTTTTAATTTTTAAACGAATCTAAGCGGCCTGCGAGCCATTAAGTCTAATCGCCAAAATGTAGGATAACCAGCACTTTACGGTCCTGATGCCCTTTTACAAAGTGGTACAGAAAAGGATGAAGGATTGTTAAATGCTGTTACCATCCTGTGCTGAATGCTACAGCATTTTATTACCGTTAAGTACTGGAACATAGGTCATGGAGTTGACAGGAACCAATAACAGCTTTACCGTACCCACAATGCATATGACTTGAATGTTCTTAAACGTAAAAACGAAACCTCAGTAATTTATATTTGAGTAGAATCTAAAATTTAAAATATTACTCTTAAAAATTCTCGTCTTAACTACACTGTGCAAAAGAAAGTTGTTATACTGAGAAAAATACTTTTAAAACTGTTCGTTGCAATCGTGAGGCTAGCGGTTCCTATCGCTTCAAGATGCCGCATGCAAAGCACACCTTACTACGTTAAAAGTAAAACGGACGTGATCATGCCTTGCTGCTTTATATTTTAGCCACGGCGAGCTGAGTTTCTTACAGTGACACAATATTCAGCAAGTTGTACTTGAAATTGTATTAAATGTCACGTGAGGTTAAATACGAGCAAATATAAACTATATAATTCTCTCCTTTTCATAACGTTCAACATAGCAACACTGAAATTTACAACTGCCCTGATCAATTATGCTAAACAACGATCAATTATGCTAAATAAATCAAACAAATTAAAGGTTTATTCACTTCTTGAATGCTATTTCTTGTGTTTCCGGGTGATCTGTAGATGGATTTGTTAGCCACACAAATAACTATTTTTAGGAAATCAGATTTCCTTACTGCACAACTTACTCCAACCCTAGCTGTGGTACTAGTAAAAATAAAAACAGCCATTTCCGAAACCACTATGATAACAGCAGGATATGTTAGATAGCTTAACAATAGATTAATTCTATCGTATACCTTAATCACCTTTTCACAATGAATAATATATGCTTATAGAGTATCATGTTTTTTCATGCCCATAATATTTCGCGATATCATTGTTTATGTAGAACTACTTTTTTCGTATCTAGAAGTACTTGTGGCGGAGTAATTTGGCGTAAAATGGTACAATATTAATATTTTTTCACTGTCATACTCATCATAGTCTAGTAGGGGGCCATTTTCTGGACCACTTTTTAATGGCTAGCTATTGTGAATGCCACATTACATACTTATAGGCACTATAATTAGAGTATAAGAATACCTAATAAATTTCTTATCACTGGCATGTTTCTACATACATTACACAGACACACACACTTTACTGAATTCTAACTCAGCATAATAAACCAACCCAAGTCTTGAAGAATAAGTCGATTCCATATATTCTAGCGTGGCAATGAAATGCGTTTTCAAAAGAAGCAAACACGACACCTGTGTCACAGTCTAAATAAATTGTGTACCTGGTAGGACGTAGAATAGGACGTGTAAATAACAATATAGAATATAAAAATTATAGTTTTTCTGAATTTTTAAAAGTTCCTACTTGTGCAGAGTAGACTTTCTGTGATCCAATACTCTTGGATCCCAATTTCCTTTCCTTTCTGCACCAAAATAGATTTCAAAAACAAAAATTAACACTTCTAACAAGGTATAAAAAATAACAGAGTCACAGTTTTTTCTTCAGTTCCACCACAAAAATAACCATGAGGTTATCACTTAAGAAACTGGCCACTAGAGAAAGTTTGTAAAAAAACACATTTTTTTGAACAGTCAATATTTCATATTTGTAGATTGAATTCCTCTTTCTTATTTTCCGAAAAGCGAAAACCCAGCAAAGGGCGAATTCAGATTCTGTTTATTAAAGAACTTTCCTCTAAGAAACTGAGAATCAGGGTCTGAATTTTTATTTATTGCTTTTACTGTAGCTTCTGCACAGAAGAGATTTCATTGACAATTCTTCATCAATAATCTTCTTCATCTTTTCCTTCAGAATTTGTCGTTGAAACTGATAGAGAGGACAATGTAGAAATACATGAGAAATATTTTCTGGAGTTTTATAGATGGCACAAAGTGGAGAGGATTTTTTTTTGTTAATTTCGAAGAGCTTTTCATTTAAAGCACAGTGATCAAGGTTAATCCTGAAAAGAGCTGTTTCTTAAAAATCGATCCATAGTAAATACACAGATTACCTGTAGAGAGAGACTTCAAACATTAGTTAAAATATTCTGAAAAAAAAATTCATCGCCAACACGGCGGGAATCGAACCCCATCTCTCCAGATTCGTGCCAGAGCGCACTACCATTGTATATTACGCAAGGTCTTATTCTGAAAAATTCCATTGTCCGAGGCGTGCCCCCCCCCCCCCCCCCCGATAGGGGACCACCTTGTCGTGGTGGGGGGGCCTAGGGCCCAGCAACCCGGCTGAGGCTTTGCCGGTCGGGATGATCCCCAGCTGGAGCATGCCAAAGGCTTTGCCGGCTGTAGTGGGCAACAGCTGGAGCATTGCTAAGGTTTTGCCGGTTGGGGTGGTCCCCGGTTGGAGCACTGCTGAAGCCAACCGAGGTTGAAGATGCTGCTGGCCGGCTTGACTGCCGGTCGGATGGTGACGGTGTCGGAGACCTCACCTCTCAGGAGACCTGTGTGGTCTGTTCGACGGCTCTGCCGAAAGGTTTGAACCCGCCTGTAGGCACGAGCTGTCCAAAAAGTCTGGGTCTTACTAAGAGTCTCCACCCCGGACTCCGATCGAACTTGGATCTATATATCCTTGTTCATGGCTAACCGGGGAATAGATTAAAGCAAGGTTTCTTCTGGTGGTCAGCTTTCCTTCTATAGGACTGCTGCCATGTGAGGCTGGGGTTGAGGTGCGCCTATAGGGCGTATTCCTTGCCCCCAGCTCTAGATAAGCACGGCTTTTCATAACCAGGTAGTGCTGTACAAGCGGAACCAGGAATTGCCGTGGTTGCATAAGATCGCAACGAAAGAGATTCATTGTCCGAGGCGTGGCCCCCCCCCCCATAGGGGACCACCTTGTCGTAGTGGGGGGGCCTAGGGCCCAGCAACCCGGCTGAAGGCTGTGCCGACTGGATTGGTTGCCCGGTTGGACATGGCTAAGGCTAACCGAGGTCGAAGATGCTGCTGGCCGGCTTGATTGCCGGTCGGATGATGATGGTGTCGGAGACCTCACATTGCAGGAGCTCAGTGGAGCTGTTCGAGGGCTCTGCTGAAAGGTCTGAGCCCGCCAAGTAGGCACGAGCCCTCCAAAAAGTCTGGGTCTTACTAAGAGTCTCCACCCCGGGAGCCGATCGAACTTGGATCTATATATCTTTGTACATTTGCAAACCGGGGAATAGATTAAAGTAAGGTTTCTTCCGGTGGTCAGCTTTCCTTCTATAGGACTGCTGCCATATGAGGCTGGGGTTGAGGTGCGCCTATAGGGCGTATTCCTTGCCCCCGGCTCTAGATAAGCACGGCTTTTCATAACCAGATAGTGCTGTACAAGCGGAACCGGGAATTGCCGTGGTTGCATAAGATCGCAACGAAAGAGATTCATTGTCCGAGGCGTGGCCCCCCGATTGGGGACCACCTTGTCGTGGTGGGGGGGCCTAGGGTCCGTCAACCCGGCCGAAGGCTTTGCCAGCCGGATTGGGTCCCCGGCTGAGCATTGCCAAAGCCAACTGAGGTCGAAAATGCTGCCGACCGGTTCTCTGGCCGGTTGGTTGGGCCAGTGTCTGAGACCCACCTATCAGGAGTTCTGGGTGAGCTGTTCGAAGGCTCAGCAGAACGGGTTTGGCTCCTAGTAGGCCAGAGCCCTCACAAAAGTCCGGGTCCTACTAAGAGTCTCCACCCCGGATGCCGAACGAACTTGGATCTACATATCCTTGTTCATGGCTAACCGGGGAATAGATTAAAGTAAGGTTTCTTCCGATGGTCAGCTTTCCTTTTATAGGACTGCTGCCATATGAGGCTGGGGTTGAGGTGCGCCTATAGGGCGTATTCCTTGCCCCCGGCTCTAGATAAGCACGGCTTTTCATAACCAGGTAGTGCTGTACAAGCGGAACCGGGAATTGCCGTGGTTGCATAAGATCGCAACAAAAGAGATCAATTGTCCGAGGCGTGGTACAATGGTAGTGCGCTCTAGCATGAATCTGGAGAGCTGTTTCTTGTGTTCTGCTCAGATGAGATGTTGTGATAGAATATGGCAAAGATGCTGTGATAGAATATGGCAACATTTTTGCGACTATTTTGAAAATGTTTAATCCATTCAGAGTGAATTATTCTATTTTCTCTAATGCAGAAATCTTTGTATGTTATGATGTTATTTATATATGCTTTCGGTTTTCTGAAAACTCTCTCTAGCAGTTTTGTATGCCTTTTCCATGAATTCCTATATGGCTAGGAATCCACAGGAGCACAACTGGTTTTTAAACTTGTTTATTGCATTGCCATAATGTTTCTGAAATTAATGAACAGTTAGAGGTAGAAAGTGAATCAGCTAGAAGAGCTTGGAGTGAAACCTGCTGTCTGAAAGAATCAGAATTTTTTCTGAATGAAAATTGAATGCCAATTCAAGTGCCTTGAGGATAGCCCAAAGTTCGCCATTCATAATAGATGTTGGATTAGACAACGAAAATCCTTCTTTAATACTAAGACCAGGGATGCAGAAAGCACAGGATACTATTCCAGTTTCGTCACTTCTAGAACCATCAGTAAAGATGTGGCCAAAACCAGCATATCTCCCACCAATATACTGCATGGTAAGAGCCCATAGTTCTTCAGATGGGTAGTAATGTTTTAAAATCATGTCAGGGATGTAAGGTAAAATATCTGGCGTAGAGATATTCCAAATGGGATCATCGGGTATGCTGTCTCCTGCAATTATTCTGTTAGTCAGATTTAAAAGGAAAATATTACTTTTGATACTAATAAAAAAGCCAATCTTTTGCAGTTGTTCAAAATGTTATCTAAGATTAGATTTTCATTGGTCTTGGTTTTCATTCTTGCTACACTTTTAAAAAGAATGGAATTTCTTCTAACGCTGAGTGGAGGTATGACAGCTTCAGAAAGAGAGGGAAGGGTTCGAGATCCAGGTAGCAGTCCGAGGCAACATAGCTTTATTTTGGCAGGTTTCAAGCTTTCTGTACAAAGAATCGGAAGCATTAAGGTAAAGTTGTGTACCATACACGAGAATCGGGTGTATTAAAACTTCTTAAAAAATAAGGAGAGTTTTAGATTTAGCTCCCCCCGATGTGCCAGTTAGATATCTCAGCATATTTAATCTGCTATTAACTTTTTAGCAAGACTAGATTAATTTGAGGTTTCCAAATTAAATGATGGTCAAGAAGAACACCAAGGAATTTGTGTTCTTTAATAACTTCTATTGGCTCATTGTTAATTTGTAGTCTTAATGGGAAATGCTTAGATCGTGGTCTGTAAATAATTAAACACTTAGATTTATCTTGTGAAACTGAAAATCCCCATTCATCCAAAAACTTGTGGACTTGACTGTTATTTGTAGGTTCTTTTGAAGAATGTCAGGATCTCTGACAGTAACCCAAACAGCCAAATCATCAACAAAAATTGAAAATTTAATATTTTTGTTTAAGCAGTGGTAAGTCCTGAAGCATGATGTTGAAAAGCACAGGGCTGAGACCGCTGCACTGTGGTAAACCCTCAGAAACAGGAATAAGAGCTGAAAAAACATTTCCTAATCTTACTTTAATTTTTCTATCTTTCAGAAAATCGTTTATAAAATTAAACATATTGCCAGTTATTCCTAATTTTAAAAGCTTAAAAAGGAGTCCAAGATGACAAACACTGTCAAAAGTATGTTGGCTATCGAAGAAAACCACAGCCACTTTTTGTTTTATGGAAAGAGCATTTTGTGACTCAACAATTAGTTGGAGTAAATTATCTTGAGATGACATTCCTCTCCGAAAACCCGTTTGGAAAGGTGTCCAGAGTATTAAAGAAACCAATTGAGTCTGTAAAGTATCATCCTTTCAAAAAATTTTCAAGACAAGAAGTCAGTGAAACAGATCTGTAGGAGCTAAGTAAATTACGTGGTTTCTTAGGTTTTACAATAGGAATGATCTGGGCTATTTTTCAGGTATCCGGAATTCTGCCTGTTCCAGCATCCATTACATAGTTTCAATAAATGTATGAGTCCTTCCTGTGGAAGGGATTTAATAATAGTATTGGTGATGTTATCTAGTCCAGAACTGATCTTATTAGTATTACTTTTTTGGATAGAATTTTCAAGTTCCCATAGGTTGAAAGAAGCATTAAAATATTCTGGAGATAGGGTAGATTTTCCAAGACTGTTTCCATAAATTTGGAAATTTTATCTTTGTTATTTCTGAATGAATCAGAGGTAGGTAACTTTCAATAAGAAGAGAAATGAAGTACGAAATATTCTGCTAGTTTCTCGGTTGTGCAATTTAGAGTTATAGTAAGTTGGGTCCAGATGGGAGTAGGTTCAGGAGCTGTACCAATTTTATTTATTTTCCTCCATGTAGCTGACTGAGGAATCTGGAAGTTAATATTCTTGCAAAAGTTTTGCCACTGTTTTTTCTCAATATTTTTTGTTTCTCTTTTACTTTTAGCACAAACTTTTGGTAGTGTTCAATAACTTTCAAATTTTAGCTTTTCTTTCACTTCTTCTCTATATTGCAGTGATCCTTTTTACTTTTATAGCATAAGAACAAATTTTAAAGTGGGCTTTGAATTCTTTAGTGTTACACTGATAGTTCCTGAAGACAGAAGAACTAAATTCAATTAGATTAGACTTGTTGTTTGCATTTTGCAGTTCATATTAGATATTTTTCTTGAACTGGAACCAATTAGTAACTTTTAAATGAGGTTTAGATGTTTTAGAACAATAAGAGCTGAAATAATGATTGGTAGATGACTGCTCCCAAGAGAATGATGATGTTGTTGTCCATGCAAAATATTTGGGAAATGGAGCTGAGACAAGGGAGAGATCAATAACACTTTCTCTTCCTGGAAGTGTGAAAAGGGTAGGAGAGCCATCATTGAGCACAACCAGGTTAAGATCCATGGTCAGATCTTCAACAATTTTTCTTCTTCTGTCTATAGTGTTTCATCACAAGTTCTACTGTGTGCATTCCAGTCTCCACATATAAGCCATGGCTGGGGGTATTGAGGCAAACTGTTTTGAAATCTTCCAACGAAACATCATATCCTGGATAATACAGTGAGATAATGCTGAAGGTAAAATCTTTAATTTTCACTTGCACTGCTGCAATCTCGAGGAATTGATTGGAAATCTCTATTGCAGCTTGGGGCAATTTGGAATGTACATAAATAGCCACCCCACCCGTATTAGATCCATCATCGTTTATAGGTTTTAGATAAGAAACATACTGAGAGATCTTAGGAACCTTTTCCGCATACGTTTCGCTAAAAACAAGAACTGCAAAATGCTTATCCTGAAAAAATGCATTCAACTCAAGAATTTTATTTTTCAGTCCTCTACAGTTCCACTGAAATAAGAAGTTATTAGGATTGCGATAAAGATGCATAAGAAATATTTTTTCTTCTTTTTACTAATAATGTTATTATTCATATTTATCAAATATCTAAAAAATTTTCTGCCTGATTCTAAACTTATTTATAGTATTGCCCTCAGATGAGCTTTTCAGTAAGTTTAAGAGATCTGTTAGGCATTCCAGGGCATCATTAATTTTAATGAAGATGATTTCATCTTCAGTATCTTCAAAAGTTTTTTTGTCTGGGGATTGGAATTTTTGATGTGATCCTGCTTTTCTCAAAAGATTCTAGAACGGACACTTTATTAGAAGAAAGTAGATTTTTGACAACCTTCTTTGCTTCCTTCTGTAAAATATCATATGTTGCATTGTCTTAATCTGAAAGAGTATCACAAGTTTCAGCAGTATCAACTTGTAAAGTTTCTTTGTGATGTAGAAATGATCCTCTTGTTGTACCTTTTTTAATGCCTGAGACCATGGTAGATTATTTTGGATGATCAATTTCTTTGCTCGACAGGCCTGAAGTCTCACTTGACATCCTGCATAAGGGGAAGGGTGATCTCCTCCACAGTTGGGGCACCAGAACAAAGTGCTTTTGCACTCTTTATGGTTATGATGTCCATAGCATCTTTTGCATTGAGTTCTGTCTCTGCAGTATGCCGTGAAATGCCCAAATCTCTGGCAATTATGACAAATTAGAGGCGGCCTTCGATATGCATTCACTTAGTATTCTTTATATCTAATTATTAATCTTTTCTGCTGTTATGTAAACGTTATATTGGTGCTTAAACACGAAAGGACTTCCAGCAACCAACATGCAGACAAAAGCAACAGTTGTTACATGTCATTTATTAATTCAAAGTACTGAATATTCCACAATTGTAAAGCCACTGGAAAAATCAGTTAAAATAAAAAAAAAAAAAAATAACATTACACTATAATTAAAATCGGATATCATAACTTACAATTTTTATTTAGGTGAGTGGTAGTAGACAAGATATTTGCTCCCGCCAAGTCCGTCTTTGTACAGCTTGTTGCTCTCCTCTCAGAACTTTGCAATTTGGTTTCTTTAATGCGATTTCATTTCAGGTTATTTCGGTTAAAAGGACTAGATAATAAAAGTATCGTGTAAACAAAAAATTTTAGTCGAGTGAACAAGTGTAAACACCTGATATATCCGTATCTTGTAAGGCTTCCATTCGATTTCTGAGTGTTCCATTCAGATAACATGCTTTAAAAATATCGATTCCAATGACATATCTGAATAGAAACGATAGATTCAAAACTTTTTAAAAAATAGAATAAGAGAAAAAATAAGTGTAATGTCGGTTGTTTACATTTTTCTGTGCATTTCTAACTGTTTCATTCCCAACAAGAAGACGGAAAAAAAAATATTGAATGTCGTACTAGTGAGAATACTTAAAGTTCTAGTCTGTTTGATTTCCTCTAGTGTTATCTTTTAATATCACTATTCTTTTTTCTTTCAGATAATTTGCTGTGGAAAATAAAATTCGTTTCAATCAAATTCAGTTCAAAGAGAATAAAAATTATCGTCCATGTAGTGCGTAAACTTTCGTTTCAGATAGTTCATTCAAAAGAATTCCCAAACAATTCAATATATTCAAATATCGGATTAGATAGAGTATATGTCAATGCTTTAATGATGATAAGACTAGATAGAATAAATGGTGATGTTGGCCCTAAACATATTCTTTCCTGGGTTCCTTCGATTACTGATATCCAATTAATATCTTTTAATCAAAGTCGTAGTATAGTGAATAGATACAAATGCATCACTAATGACGGATTAACAAAAATACACGTAAATATCGGATGTTTTTTTTACCTTTTCGTTCAATGTTTGCTTCGTTGGTAAGAAGAACACTGAAAACAAGAAGTGAGTTTATTGAATGTTGAACTAATCAGAACACTTAAGAGTCCTAATCTGTTTGATTGCCTCTGATGCTTACTGAACCTGGTGCCAAAGGATTGATATTCCTTGATATTTGATTGCTATTCTTCTTTGATATTCGATTGCTTAGTTTACAGATGATCTTTCGTTTTGTTCTATGCAGGATTAGTGAGAATACATTCTTATGTAGGTTGTTTTCCTTTGACTAGAGATTGTTCCGTTTAGAAGACACAGATGCATAGAACTCAGATTTGAGAAAAGACCATTAGCAAGAATTAATATAAATATTGGTAGCTGTTACTATTCTCTTGTACATGCTTTTCTATTTCCGACTGTGTCTTCAAAAGAAAAGTACCTTCAAAACATACTTTTACTTAATGCTGGCTTAATGGCATACTAATAACCTTATATAGTTTCATTTTCTGGGCGCGTATTTTAATTCAAGATCGTTTTACATGGAAGGATCAGTCGGATCGTTTTACATTGAAGAAACGGATTAAAAAAAATGTAATTTTGTTATCGCACTTGGATGCAAAATGATGATCATTTTCTCTTCAAAAGACTTATTACTGAAAGTATGTACCCTGCAATTGGTCAAGATTTGAGTCAAGGTAAAAATTATCGCCTTCTAGTTTTGAATTTTGGAACATTTAAAAAATGATGAGCAGCATTTTAAAATTGCGAGGTCTCATTTTTAGGAAGAACGCTAATTAGACGACACTTTTTTCTAATTTAACCACTTTATTTTTCTGGCTTATATTATATGTATGTATTCTGGCTAATACACTTTATTTTTCTGACTAAATAGCTGAATCTTTGTTATTGACCCGAAATTAACTGATGTAGTGTTTGAAAACCGTGTGGATTGCGCTATGGGTAAAGAATATTATATTTTGTTAGAAGATTTTTTTGCGAACACTAATCACTTTCATATCGTGAGTGATATATTGTATGGAAAATTAAAACCGCAAACGAGTCATACTCTAGTGGGTTATTATTTATAACACACTTACTTGTAAAAATTATTTTGTGTATTACATTTATTTTTTGTTTATGTTGGAAGAAAATTTAAGATTCTTATTTCCTGTGAACCAAGGAACTTTTATTTCTCTTGCAGGAACGTACAAAGGTAGCAGTGTTTTGGAATCGAACTTTACCCCATAATTACTATTCTAAATGACATTTGTAGCTAATTTGTTCTAAAAGAGATTCAAGTGTTCCCACCAAGACATTTCGTGGAAAAAACTTTCGCAGTACTGTAGCACATTTTTGTGTTCTTTTAAAACTTCTCAGGCTATTTAAATTCTGATTTTTTATTTCTGTGTAATTGCGGTGTCGGGAAAAATGGTCGACACAGGCCTCACTTTCTTCTCAAGAACTCTCTTCACTTTTTTCTCTCACTTTTTCTCTTTTCTTTCTTTTTTTCAGTTAAGATTTAGAGCGTATATCTCACCATGAATTATTTGTACACGGTTTATCCGCGGACCAAAACAAAGACTTTGAATATAATCCTAACTCTATGCAGGGGTAAGGTTATTCTGGATATTAAACGTTCAACTGGCTTGGTACCCCAGTACGTTTGAGGATATTACAAATATATTTAGAGAAATTACATAATACATATAAACAAAATGACAAGTTACACGATCAAACATGTAATATGATAAAAAACATAGTAAATTTAGGGGGAAGAAGTTTTAAGATGCCAGAGCGTAATATTAAATAAACGAACAGGGGAAAAAGGATAATCCAGATAAAGATGGGGAATAGAAGATATTTTTGGTCAATATTCTAATGTAGTTTCTGAATTTCAAGAAGTGATATCGCTTGATTGCCTTTGCTTGAAAGTCAAAAGAAATTTTGCCGTACTTAGCTTATAACAAGGTTTGATGATTTTTATCAGAATATTTGTTATTACTACTTAGAAATATCCGTCGTGGGCTAACTCTCTAGAGTGAAAGCCGCATACCACATAATTCTGGGTAAAACATTCAGGACTTGGGTTTTTCATATTCTCCCCTGTGAGGGGGGCCCATGCAGACAAGGTCGACACAATAGCAGCGACTTTGAAAGTCGCTGCTATTACCACCGTCCGGACACGTGACCGAGGATCGCTCCAATTTTTTAGCTTTAATACGTTTGGTAAAAATCAGAAGTCCTGTGTCAAACACGCAGACAATTATACCATTGTTTTAAACTGACTACTGTTAACCGCTGAAAGCACAGACAGCGACCAAGACCTCAGCTGTACTATCTTAGAGTGTACCCTTGGCAGTCCATAGATTTCACAGGCATCTATAGTTGTTCGAGACATATTGCTCATCAGAGAATGTACATTAATATTCTTTTGATTTTAATCATCAGAGAGTGAATATAGCGTTTGTACATGTATGCTATTTGATTTTAATCACCAGGAAGTGTAAATAGTGTTTGTATATTTATGTCGTTTCGATTTAAATCAGCAAAGGTTGTATATCCCGATATTGACAGAGTTTTCAGTTTCCATTACCATCTAAGAATATGGAAGCTGGTTTCGTGGGTGAACAGTTATTTGCGCTCATATCGACCTATGACGTATCCTAGAAAAACATGCTGTGGATGGGTTTGAGGTAGATTCTTTAACCCATTGGGTGGTGTATTGTAGGAATGCGCATCGTCGAAGTTACACGGGTGGATTGTTTTGAAAGATCCTTTAACCCCTGGGGTGGTGTATTGCGGGAAAGCGCTCCATCTTGGAGACCATGCCACCCTTGGTGCAAGCCCCTGTTGTGATAAAACGTCCCATGTTCAATGCCTAAACTTTTTGATAAGATGCGATTCTAAGGGTTTTCGAAAAATAGCTCGCACGATTCCCGTCGTGAAGGCACATTGCGATTTCAATTGGAAACCTTTTCAAGTCAGCTTTCGTAAAGAGGAAGATAACGCCTATGTGTGTTTGCACTTTTCTTCACGGAAGTAAACTACTAGCGACAATTGGCATTTTACGTTCTATCAAGTTTTTTCCTATAAGGATGGAGACAGCCTCTTCAAGCGTTTCCCCTCCTTGCGTCCCATGGTGAGCGCATCCACGTTGCCACCAGACTTTTGAAGGAAAGGCCGCACCCTCCCAAGGTCATAGGGTCGGAGCGACTTCGTCAGAGCAAAGGCGTCGAGCCTAAGGTCTCGCGTCCGTATCCGCATGGAGCACGCGACAGCGAAAAACCTGAACTTTTTTCCGAGTGTAGAACTTTCATGCGTTGGTTAATGATATACCCAAACATAATCTGTATACCCAACTTTAAATCGGTTAATTAAAATTTCACCCTACATAGTAATAGAAAATGACAAACTCTTCAATTTAAAACAACTTTTTTTTCTCTAGGAAATTAAAAGTCCTATATATATATAACCACTCTTCTTTTGTAGCTTTTTTTTTATAATCATCACCGTACCGAAATGAAACGATTATAAAAAAGGTACAAAGAAGAGTGGTTTTATATTACATGTGTTTTAATTCGCTACAAATGAAAATATGTTTGAAATTGAAGGGCGTATCGTTTTCTATTGCTATGTGGGATGAAACTTCGATTACCAGATTTTAAGTTAGTGGAGATTATATTCCTTGTGACCGAAACAATTCTACATCACACGAACGCACTGTAATATTTGTGTGTATTATCTTTAATCCGTTTTTCAATAAAGGGTTTGCATCTAACCTCTTGAGTCCGACTTTGCACTATGGTCGATATTTTATTTTCTAAACCCAACAAGCAAAAGAGAAACAAATGCACAACTGGAAACAAAGCTACATAGTATAATCTGCTTTTTCGGTAATACGACCTTTAATAAAACGAAATTTTCAAAAATACTTTCCTTCTAAAACAAACAATCGGAAATCAATAGAATCTATCCCAGGAAATCAAAACAGCCGAGAATGACAATTTTCCTCGCTGATCTGACTTACTTTAAAACAACTAGAGGAAAACAAAGTGCACAAGGCTACTAATATTATCAATATCCCATCACTCAATGAAACGAATATTTTAAAGATACTTTACTTCTGAAAGAAACAACCGGAAATCAATCAAAGAAAATCCAAGAAATCAAAACAACCGCTATTTTCATATTAGTAGATTTCTATTCCATTCTCTACGTTCTAGGTCATACATTCTCAAATAAAAGGAACGACGAGAGGAAACCAAAATATATCAGGCTGCTACTTTTCTCAATAATCCGGCACTCAATGAAACGGATATATGAAGATCTTTTATTTTCAAAAGAAAGAATCGGAAACAAATCAGTTGTATTAAATAACTAAATAAATACCCCCTCAAGCAGCTGCTTGCCACAGAGGTCTTTACAGGAAATCAAAACAAACGATATTGATTATTATTCTCGCTAATCCGACTTTCGATACGACGGATTTTTTTTTTCTATTCCATTCTGTTCCTTCCATGTAAAATGATTTTGAAGAAAAATACTTCTCCAGAAAATGAAACTACACATGGCTATTAGTATGCCATTAAGCCAACATTAAATAAAAGTATGTTTTGAAGGTACTTTTCTTCTGAAGACACAGTCGGAAATAGAAAAGCATGTACAAGTGAATAGTATATACCAATATTTATATTTATTCTTGCTAATGGTCTTTTCTGAAAATTGATTTCCATGTATCTGTTTCTTCTAAACGGAACAATCTCTAGTCAAATGAAAGCAACCTACATAAGAATGTATTCTCACTAATCCTGCATAGAATAAAACGAAAGATCATCTCTAAACTAAGCAATCGAATATCAAAGGAATGCCTTTGGGAACCAGGTTCAGTAATCATCAGAGACAATCAAACAGATTAGGACTCTAAGTGTTCTCACTAGTAAAACGTTCAATAAAATCACTCCTTTTTTCCAGTTTTCTTCTTACGAACGAAGCAAACATTGAACAAAAAGATGAAAAAAATCCGGTATTTACGTGTATTTTTGCTAATCCGTCATTAGTGATGCATTTGTATCTATTCATTATAATACGACTTTGATTAAAAGATATTAATTGGATATCAGTAATCGAAGGAACCCAGGAAAGAATATGTTTAGGGCCAACGTCACCATTTATTCTATCTAGTCTTATCATCATTAAAGCATTGACATATACTCTATCTAATCCGATATTTGAATATATTGAATTGTTTGGGAATTCTTTTGAATGAACTATCTGAAACGAAAGTTTACGCACTACATGGACGATAATTTTTATTCTCTTTGAACTGAATTTGATTGAAACGAATTTTATTTTCCACAGCAAATTATCTGAAAGAAAAAAGAATAGTGATATTAAAAGATAACACTAGAGGAAATCAAACAGACTAGAACTTTAAGTATTCTCACTAGTACGACATTCAATATTTTTTTTTCCGTCTTCTTGTTGGGAATGAAACAGTTAGAAATGCACAGAAAAATGTAAACAACCGACATTACACTTACTTTTTCTCTTATTCTAATTTTTAAAAAGTTTTGAATCTATCGTTTCTATTCAGATATGTCATTGGAATCGATATTTTTAAAGCATGTTATCTGAATGGAACACTCAGAAATCGAATGGAAGCCTTACAAGATACGGATATAGCAGGTGTTTACACTTGTTCGCCCGACTAAAATTTTTTGTTTACACGATACTTTTATTATCTAGTCCTTTTAACCGAAATAACCTGAAATGAAATCGCATTAAAGAAACCAAATTGCAAAGTTCTGAGAGGAGAGCAACAAGCTGTACAAAGACGGACTTGGCGGGAGCAAATATCTTGTCTACGACCACTCACCTAAATAAAAATTGTTAAGTTATGATATCCGAATTTAATTATAGTGTAATGTTATTTTTTTAATTTTAACTGATTTTTCCATTGGCTTTAAAAATGTGGAATATTCAGTACGTTGAATTAATAAATGACATGTAACAACTGTTGTTTTTGCCTGCATGTTGGTTGCTGGAAGTCCTTTCGTGTTTAAGCACCAATATATCGTTTACGTAACAGCAGAAAAAAGTTTCTCTATGATTGTTCTCGTGAGAAGTAAACGCTAAATTCATTAACGTAAACGTTTACCAGTTTCGCGAGCAATGCAGTGCTCGCTAATGATGAGTTATGACTACGTGACCTAACTAATCCGATTATTCATTGAAACTGATTGTTTTGTAATTCCAATCCTTCTGAACTACAGAATAGGAAACCAAATGGTAGTAAAGATGATTACAGAAAACAGGAAAATCCCACATTTATATCTTTTCTCTGTAATCTGACTTGCAATAAAACGTTTTTAAGTATTCGAACTTTTATTTCTGAAACGTAGATATAGAAGAAAAACTGCTTACTAATTTAGAGATAAAAAATATATATATTTTATTGTGCTGCTTTCTTGCAGTTTGTTCGCTTGATTTCTTGTTCTGAAGCAAACAATTTTTTTACTCAAAGTCTGAATAATGAGACTACTGATAGATGTGCAGTTTGATTTCCTGTTTGTATTATTTATTTTTCCTCTCATTTCATTAACAATAAATACACATCGAAAAAAATCCTTTGTACTGAACTGTTGGATTAGAAAGAACAGATGCAAATGCTTTATTGAAAGTTAAATTAGAGAGAATGGAAATAAATTTTTCTGGTAGTTCATCTTTTTTTAGTTTCCTGTTACGTCGCTTAGAAATAACAGATTTAGAAAAAAAATAATTCCATGTACTGAAATATCAATTTGGAAAGACTGCATTTAAATTCTTTATTCATAATATACATATAGAGGAAAGAGTTTATGTAGGCGCTTTAGGTTTCTTTCAATGCATTCCTTTGATTTCCCATAGTTTCATTCGAAGAGAATGATTCATAAAATGTTGGTTTTAATGAAAGTTGGATTAGAGAGAACTCTGATAGTCCCTATGAAGGTTATTCCCCGCCCTGCCCACTGTCAGTAGGGTACACCGCTGGGCTTGGAAAAGCCGCCGTCCATCGGATGGACGTTTCGACTTAGCCCCGTGTGCGGGAGAGCTATACCCTGTGCAGGTTAAAGAACACGCTGGATGGCTTTGACGGGAGGCTACCATCTGTCTCCTAATAGCTGTTCCAATGGGTCCCCTCCCCCGACCTTCTCTGAGCCTTCGGGTCCTTGTGACCTGGCCATTTACGTATGGTGTGCAAAAAAATGTGCCGCTCAGAGAAAAACCAACCCAACCCAACCCTATGAAGATTGGGTTACCTTGTTGCTTTTTTACGAATAGGTTTCGAATATTCTTTTAATATCCTTTTTTTTTCCCCTTTGAAAGGAGAAAAAATAGAAATATAAAAACGATTTCTGAACAAATTCTGATATCAAGAATAAATATATATATACTTATTTGCTGTTAGAATTTCCTGCGTGAGATCTCTTGATTTGAGATTTAATTTAATTTTTCATCATCACTATAATTTGTGGTTTTCACTCTGTTATGGGAATCTATAACATAACTCTTCCCTAATCTCACAAGTGAATACTTTTTCTAGTGGAAGTTATGGATTATTAGCGATCAGAATTTTGCTTCTTTTTTCATTTATTTCAAGATTTTATAAACTTTATACGATAAGTAATAGCAAATGCAATGTGTAACATGAATGTCTTTTTGTTGTTGAATAAACTGGTATAATGACTATTAAAAAAAAATTTACTGGCGGCTAACAGTCCTGAACACACCATTGTTTCCAAATGTTTATCTTGTTCTAAAAATTTGACGCCAAAGAATCATTAAATACGTAAAACTTCTATCGTTCACTGTAAAGTATCTTTCAATCAGATTTTAAACTTTTACTTTCTGTTATAAATTGCCGGAACACAATCAACTATAAATTGTATGACGATATGATATACTGATAAATTAAGAAAAACTGATTTTTCTTAAATTATTTAAAAATGTATATACATACATACATACAAATCCTCTTGAAGCCATGGGTTATGGAGGCCCTATAAGGCAGTGTAATTTTCCTCTCCAGACATGCCTGTTCTGAGCTACAGCAGCTGCATTTGGCCACTGTAGATCAATTCTAGAAAGGTTCTCTTTGACATTGTTTGCCCATCGCATCCTAAGTTTTCCCCTTTTTCTGCAACCCTTACGCACACTGTTCATCATCCTGTTTGCCAATCTGAAGCTGTGAATACGGACAACTTGACCAAACAAACTCAGTCTCTCTCTTCTCAATATGCTGCCCAAAGGAGGTTGATGAATCTTTCTAGGCTCATCACTATTTATAAAACCAAGACACGTAATGCCTAAGATACTGCGCAAATATCTAGAATCAAAGGCATCAAGTTTCTTGTTATCCTGTTTACAAAGCGTCCATGTTTCGTTACCATAACTACCTTAGAAAAAACCAAACTATTATACAGCCAAAGTTTAGTCTTTAGGGTTAAATGTCTATTTCTCCACACTCTCCGTAGATTCTTGAAAGTCCCAGCAACAAACATATAATCTTCTATTTTTCTCATGCCACACATAACCAGTATTTATTACGTAGCTCCCAAGAAAATTAAACTGACACACTTTCTCATGAGTACAGTCATTCAAAGCAACTGAACCACCATCTGCCTGACCAATTTTCATCAATTTAGTTTTTTCTCTCTTTATCTTAAACCTACTGACTCTCATCAACAGCCCTAACGAACGAATTCATCTCATCAACATCAGTAGCCAACAGGGTCAAATCATCTGCATAATCTAAATCAGAAATTTGGATATCTCTTGACCATTTATGGCCAAAATCTTTCAGTTGCAAAGAATTTTGCATTACGTAATCAATAGCCAAACTAAAGAGAAAAGGAGACAAAACGCACCCTTGTCTAACTCCACTAGCAATGCTAAACAAATCGCTGCAAGACGAGCCAACTCTCACACACGACTCAGTGTTACTATAGAGATCTCTCATTACACTAAATGACTCATCAGGTATTCCATATGATCTAACAATCAACCACAAATTATGTCGATCAACAGAGTAAAATGCCTTTTTGAAATCTGCAAAGGTTTCAAAACTCTAACATTTCCTAAGAATCTGCTTAAGTGAATATATTTGATCAATACATCCCCTATAACTTCTGAATCCCCGCTGTTCATCACGCAGTTCTCCATCAACCAAATTATTAATTCTATTAAGCACAACCATGCAAAAAACTTTACCTGGAACAGAAAGTATGGTGATATCTTTATAGTTATCACAAGAACTGCGATCACTTTTTTTAAAAATAGCAATAACTCTAGCAAAATTTGTAGAAACAACATTTATCATACAAATATTCAAAATTTCTGTCAGCCCAAACACAAGTATTCCCAGCTCTAAACATTTCAGTGGTGATTTCATCGACCCCAGGAGGTTTATTCAGTTTTATTTTAGAGACAGCCGAAACAACTTCCGAATGTGATACAAGGGCAACATTAAAGCCATGAAACCATCATTAAATGAATAAACTGCTGCAATCATTAACTGAATATAGATGGAAAAATGCATTTTTCCTGATTACAAACGATGGAAATAGAAATAATCACATTGTTTAGAACATCTTTGAAATGCTCAGCTCACCTTATCGTCAGAGAATCCTCATCTTCACCCACTTAACCACGTGTCTCCCTCAGTCCCTGTGTATCAGGGTATATATCCTGTTTCTTCCGACACAAAACATTAACGATCTGGTATAATCCCCTGCTATTGTGCTGTCTAACAGCTTCCTCTGCTTTATCAGCCGAGTTATCAAGCCAAAGATTCTTATTAGCTGTTAACTGTTCTTTTACACGTTTATTAAGCTTGTTATGATGTTGTTTGTTACGAGTAGTAGGGTGTTGATTCATATTAATCCTTCACTTCCTTCTTTCAAAAATAAGTTCCTTGCCTTATCACTCAAATAATTCTATTTCTTTTGTTCTCTTTTATCTAAAAGAGTGCTGTTAGTTTTAAGAAAATCCTGATCCCATTTATTCTAAACTTCAGCAGTAAGCAAACTACGATTGTCATAATGACCACATAGCTGTCATAGTATGTTTTAGCTATAACTGGATCTTTCAGACCTTCAGTGTTAAAGGTAATTTTCTTAACCTCAGCAAAACATTTCTTAAGCTTCAGTTGCAAGACACATTTTACCAGGTAATGGTCAGAACCAATTCCTGCTCCCCTGTATTCTCTGATACTCCTAATCAAAATAGTCCACTGGTTATTCATTAAAATATAATATATCATATTCCTGTGCAACCCATCAGGTGAAACCCATTTCCGGTGTATAAATGTCCCGGTGTTTGTAATATATATTAGTTGTTCAGAAACCATTAAGTTTACTTACCTGTAGGAGACGTTCTCCATTGCTATTGAAACTATCAATGCCAAAGGGACCTAAAATCCCTGCCCATAGGTCAGAGTTAGTACCAACCTTAGCAATATCTCATTTCTTTAGAGAATTCAAAATATCATGTGGCTGTCTGTATAATATTCTTTTCATTCTCATCAGAGACCTTCGAGGGAGCGTAACAACAGATGACATTCGTCTTTAATTTTTGTTTTAAATTTTGCTTTATAAATTCTTTCATTAATGCAGTCATATCCTGGATATGACTGCATTTTATTATACCGCCAGTGATGTCCTAGTGAAGAACATCACTGGCGTATCTCTGCTAAGAAGCAAACCGATAAACCTAGAATATATAGGTGTCCTCACGCTGCAATTCCTGCGTGAGAACATCAAGAGATTAATATCAACGTAACGTCCTCACGTTCCATATATTTGCAGAAAGAAAATGATTAGTAGGACTTTAAAAGGAAACTAGGTTTATTGAGGAACGTAGGACCAACAATATCAAAAAGCCCCCTGATCGCGGGGATGGGACAAAGATCTGTTTCTCCACCGCTACAGCTGAAGTCATGCACGTTACTAGGAACTTCAAGCACCACCATTTGAAGTGGACCTTTTCAAGAACCATAAGGCTTGCCTGAGAGACATTACTCCGGTTTAAGGTTAGAGATGCCTAACTAGCTAAGTGAGGGTTCAGGTAGCTGCGATGGCCTATTATCAGGATTATCCACCAGCTGATATAAGGTATCCCGTGCCTCTGTTCACTTAGGGCTGGCAACCCAAAGAAAACAGAAAACAGAGCGGCATATTCTTCCTCAACAGATGCCCACCACTGCAGCAAGTCCAGAAGCCATAATCAAGCTCAAAGCCGTAAACCAGCCCAGTCTCGTAGGCATAAATGGTCATCACCACGACCTTGCGAAGTTCAACACTTCTCAACAGGGCAGAAAGAAAGAAAAAAGTTGTCGCAGATGACCAGATCAGTAGGGCACACCGGTCTGACAGACCTCCACTTCTGTTCCATTCGAAAAAAGAATATCTCTTTTGAAAGGTACTAACGGCATGCACCAAGGGAAGGCGGGATCAGATATCATGTGCCAGACCCGGAAGGTTCTATGCGTCAGCACTGGGGATTGCTACACAGCTATCCTTCCAGTTTGTGCCGAACATTTACTGACCAGAAGCATTAGTGGAGAAAATTTGCAATGCAGGCTAATTTGTGATCCGAACCTGGTAACATCAAAATCACATAGGGAGGATAGTATCAGTAGCTGTCGTAATGATAATCCAATAATCGTTACTGAAAGCGTCAAAATATCGTTAGGAAAATCTGTTTTTCTTAAACTTTGGACATATCATCATCATCATCATAACGTCACAAAAAAGAATTGGGAGGTCCTTATACAGGCTTTCCCAGAAAAATTATGTTTCTTGGACATATCATTAAGATACATCCGTGATATACAGTCATCAAATTATCAAGATGAATCTTGAGTGATTGAACGAAAGGCAAATAATTCTATTAAATTAATATATATATATATTTTTTGTGGTAGTTTAACTCTGAATATACCAATTAATGGATAATTCAGAAACGGAACAGTTTTACAAGTAACTCTCATTTAATGCGGGAGATGAGTTCTGGAAAGACCATCGTCAAACGAATTTCCGTGTAAAACGAGGGAATTTTTTATTTCTTTGTATTTTCGCCTATCTTATTGATCTTTTTTCCTTTTCTTAGTTGGATGTTTTATTTCAACAAAAATAATTATAATTCTCAATATTTATTTAAAGATTACATATATGCATAATTATGTATGTAAATATGTGATCGATTAATTATTTTTTACCGTTTATTTCTTAATATGGATCTAAACTAGCTGGTTTGTTTGCTTGCCTCTGTTTTGTGCGTAATGTTTATTTCTAGCATTCCATTAACTGGTCACAACATCGTCTTATGGCATCCAGTCACGAAATATCAATAACGTGATCCTTCAACAAATCCATGCGTTTTTTGTGCAGTGAAAGGGCTTCATCTAAATATTTAAACACCAACACTATTTCTGGTTCAGATTCTTATTGTTTTTCAAAAGCAGCGTTGAATTCTAAATTCTGAAGTTCATCGTTAGTGATTGGCTCACTGTGGAGTTTAATATCTTCGTCCATCTTTCAAAGTTACGCCTTCGTATCCTGCTCCAGTTTAATATTTCGCTGATGTTAATTAAAAAATCCGACTTAAATTCTTGTAAATAGAGTATTTATAGGGATAAATCCATGCACGATTTACGTGAATTATGCAGTAGTGATTTGGAGAACTAAATTGCACAGTGTGTTTGGACCTCCATAGCCCATGGCTGCTTGATGATGACCATGTTGGTGTTGATGGTGAATATCCGAAGTAATTTTCAGTAAAATGAACCAAGAAATGCAAGGAAAGAGAAAAAATGTGTGAAGTGCCATGAAACGAGTGGTGAAAAACGGCGATAAATGCAATCTATGTGATAAGGATAATGCAACTTATAATGCTATTGCTTCTGGCAATAATATGATTCAAATGTATACCACGTGAGAGTTATCCATTTCAGTTCGTTACAGGAGCTGTTGTCCCCTTTGAGAATGTCAGTAACCAATACAGAATCGAAACAAAATCATAAACATATAATATACATTGAGATGCCAATTTGCTAGGTACATTACCTAAATGTTTGATACAGAGTCTCAATGTTGTTTATACCGTTTCATGACCTTCACAGGCATCTTCGTTTACCTGCAGTTGCTTCGATTTGCATAAAGATGCGCTGGTCAAAATGTTTTTGCTCTTCGGTTTATATTATGCATTTTTCAAACAATGTTTTAAAAACTTCTAAAACGAAGGGGAAAACATTTTACTCTCAACAGAATCCAGTTTCTTACCATCACCTCTATCCCCTTACTATTTATATTTTTTTCTAGATCCGGACCTGACTCTTAAATTTCATTGGTATTATTGTGAATCAAAAAATTGTTTTTTTTAATTTGCTTTTAACACATTTTCTTAAAAACAAAATTTGCTAATGACATCGTCAGGTCCGACTGTCCGTCCATCTGTCTGTGTATTCAATATCTCTGTAACCAATTGATCGATTTCATTGGTTCTTTATACTTTGGATGAAGGAAAAGTCTCAGTTTACACGCATATGTTTTTATATCTGTGTTTCTATGGACGCAATGTTTCTGCAACTAATCAACCGATCTCGATTTACCCTTTTCATTCCATAGAAGAAAGAATCCAGATTTGCACGCGCATATCTTTAATTGCCAATAAGGAGGGGGTTAGCGTGCATAAAAAGTTGTTACATCTTTAGTTGGACCATTAAAATGAAATATACCAAGGAAACGTGCACTTTCATCGGTCAGAGCGAATGAAAATTTCACTTTTTTGTGTAGAGATTTTTGATTCCCTCCTAAAATCGTAACTATTTGTTATCTTTTCTTTAAATGTACCTGAAAGCCGTGACCCTGTGTGCCATACCCTGTGCATGTTAAAGAACACGCTGAATGTCCTTGATGGGAGGCTACCATCTGTCTCCCAGAAGCTGTTTCAGTGGGTTCCCTCTCCCAACATTCTCTTAGCCTTCGGGGTCCTTGAGATCTGACCATTTTACCCATGGTGCACAAAAAAAGGACCGTTCAGAGGTAAAACAACTGAATCCAACCTAAGCATGGGTATTACTCAATTAATTGATCAAATAATAATCATAAAACTCATTCATGTTTGAGCAAGTTTCTGTATGGACGAAACTTTAGTACAGAAGTTAATCCGATATTGGTTACAATAAACGGTTCTCCTCACTGGGTTGCAATAGATTATGGGTTTGAGTCATCTCAGCATATTTAACTTTTATTTACGGCAATACTCAAGAAAAACCTTTGCCTTCATATTTGAATTATAAAGCTTTCATAATATAGCAATTAATGTAGCAATTCTTGGGCGTCTCCGAGAATCGAGGTCGTTAATTTTGCTAAACGAATTGTATCAATTGTATTTCGTCCTATTGTTATCTCGGTAATACAACACAACTATCAAATTATATTAACAATGGCTAAGGTTACGCACTGAAATTGATTCATCCAAAAATAATTAAGTGACGGTCTTTACAGACATAAATTTATTGACGAATTTAATAATGAAAACAAAACAAGTAACAGATCGCAAAAGATTCATTCAGAATTCAGATGCTTCCAAAGATGCACATCTAACATCAATATCCAGAATTTTTCTCTCCCATTTCTAAACTGTCCTGGCAGAGTATCTCCAGGCTCGATGTAAGGTTCTTCAGAATGGCAACCCACAAGAACCTACTTTATCTCATTGGGTGACAAAGTAGGTGACTGATGATTTGCAATGCGTCTTCCTAAGGCATCCTACACTTGAAGTATGGAAATTAGCTCTGGCAACACAGCCGACCAGGTCAATCTTTGAATAAATTCCGTTTCTAAGTACTCCTGCAACAGGTGAGCTCTATGTCGAAGGACATTGTCTTCCATAAGCAGGAAATCAGCTCCAAACGCAGCCGTAAAATTTACATATAGGTTTCAATATATCTTCTCCATATCGCTGAGCAATTGTGCAGCCTTCATCGAATACCTGAAGTATGGCAACTGTAGAGCAGCACACCAATTCCACCACTTATCTCTGATATTAGAGAATGCTATCGAATTCCTAGTTTCCTCCAGATTAAACAGCAGCTAGATTCGCTATAGTCTAAATCGAGACTTGTCAGGAAACAGAACATTAGTCGATCTTTCAGGCTCCAAATGACATGTTGGAGGCACCATTTTAGAAGAGCATTTCAGTATGTTGGGTATTAGAGAGACACAAATCACCGGTCTCTTGTCATAGAGCCCTCCCGCATTAATCATTCGTGGCACTGTTCTGATGGAATTTCATCTGTGCTTCACAATCCTCGAGAGAGAGAGAGAGAGTTGATGTGAAGTCATTGTACTGTTCCTCGTTGCCGTTAGAGGCGGAGAATTATCTGTTCAGGGTGAACTAACTCTCGAGCGCCTTTGGCCAGCTCTTCTGTTAATGATTCCTGTCTCCAGGAACTGTTTCCAAAATGTCAATATCATCTTTCTCGGCACATTTAGCCATCTTGTTACCTCCGTCTGAGAATGTCCAGCTTCAAGTAGTCCACTGCCGTCACCGCGTGGATCTCTAAATCAGGGATGCAATATATAGTCCCATTAGGATCAAATGCAGTATGTAGTTCCTTCAGGATCAAATGCAGTATGTAATTCCTTCAGGATCAAATGCAGTATGTGGTTCCTTCAGGATCAAATGCAGTGGAGTCTATGATTGTTTGCCAAGTTCCACTACATCATACAAATTTTCAATTAAATCAGGCAAATTGGCGTTCAGGGAAGACGACGGAATTATCCATCATCTTCTTTAAAACGTTGGCAGACGGATTTCGTAACGTGGAAAATTGCGTTATCATCCGGAAATTATCCTTCTATATACGTTAACCAATATGCCATTTACTTATTCCGCGGTATTTCTTTTGTCAACCTTGAGACATATTAGTTGATCCAGTCCCTGCCGTGATTATTGCTTCAGAATCATAGAGTTAATATGATAGATGTGGTTGGTACCATATCCTAGTTCTGCCATCTGTAAAAGAGATTACATACGTATTTCATATAATCACATGACTCTTTTCCCGTACCATCTAGTCCACTCATGCCTCTTCTAATAATACTGACATCTCGTTTTACGTTTTTTAGTCGATACTAAAGGTTTCCGAATAAGATACCGACTGCCGAACAGCAAATATCTGAGTTCCCAGCGAAATGTTTGTGTTGATGTGCCCGATGTTGAAAGTAGTGGTTATTTCATATAGAATTGAAGTCGTTTCACTTTCATGTGCTTTTACAATGCTCTATAGTTTCTCTCCTATGGTATCAGTAGCAGGGATTATTTCAATCGTTATCATGCCAGGCTAACTGTGCCGACATTCATCTGCGCTAACTCGAAACCTTCACTCGGTGAGAAAGGGAATACACATGGTCTTAGGCAGCCATCACTCAGATGAGATATTAGGCTGAGCCATTGTGCGTGTTAAATAACACATTGGATATTCTTCGTCTGATATTATGATCCGTCTGTTAACAGTTGTCCAATGAGTTCCCTTCTCTCAGTCTTCTCTGAACGTTGGGATGTTTGTGACCTGCCTATTTATTACATTATATTCAAAAAAGTGCCGCTGTAAGGTTAAAGTGCTAATAACTCCTATTGTATGAAAATTCTGATACAATTACTGCCGCCATACATCGAGATTCCAATTTCAAACATTCTTCCACGTACTTTACAGATGACAGCCTTGAATGATCTTATGAGTTCCATAGTTTTGGATATGGCTGCATCAATCCACAATATGAAAATTAGCACCTCTTTTTAAGTCGTCTATATTACATGGCTTTCCCATCCCTTGGTCACGCGTTGTCTAGTGGCTGTGATCATTTTAAAACGGTTCAGGGTGATTACATTTGAATCGCAGTTATGGGAAACAACGAAGAGTTTATATAATTTTTTGGCCAGGTAGTATACGTACTATACTCTAAACGTAGGCTTTTAAGTCAATATTATAAAAAAAAAAATTGAATATATTTATTAAATCTTTTGAACAGTAACTACTACGTCAAATACCGAGTGATCCAAAAGTAACAGAAAAAGTAAAATTGCAATAGTTCGAAAAGTATAGACAGTAGCAAAACAGAAATGCACAAAAAGGCGGGATTTTTTTAATAACGAAAACTTTTATTCCCAGAATAGTTACATTTGTCACCGAAAGGTGGCGCTGTAGCGGTCCCGGAGTTAGAGGCCCTATAGGTAGAGGTTTTCGTGTTTTGTCGTCCCTGGGATTGTTTGGCATACAAAGCTGAATGGTGTTGCACGGATACTTATGGATTCCGGAAAAGGGTAGGCTAATATTTGATACAGATTTCAATGCTCACGATTGGAAACACGTTAGAAAAAGGTTACGAAGGAAACGCAAATTTTAGGGCTTTGTTTGTTTAAGAAAAGAGAGAATAATAAGGATTTGTTGTCTGTCCGTCTGCAGGAACTTTTTGTTTATAGAGAATAATAAAAAAAAATAATTTTGCATTGGATAGGTCTTAACGAAATATTGCAATTTGCATTTTTCGAATTTCTTAAAATTTATAACTGGCCCTCTAAAAATGGAAAAAGTAGAAAATTCCAAAATATCAAACGAACATAACCAAACGATGTAGTTGTTAGAAATTTAGACCCAGTGGGATAATGATTTTTTTTTTTTTGTTTTAGCAGAAATTGTACGTTTTTAGAGATAAATTAAAAAATCTTTTTGGGTTCGACAGGTATTGATGAAATATTGCAATTTTCAATTTTCGAATCTCCCAAAAGCTATAATGGTGCCCTCTAACGGTAGAAAAATAATCGAAAAATCCCAAAATTTAAAAGGAATATTTCAAACGATGTAGTTTATGTTAGAAATTTTGGTCGTGCAATATGACAGTTTTGAAAATTCCATTAACAAGAATGTGTTGACCCCTACACCGAAGGTAGGTAAGAAACAGATCGATTTTAAGAGATATTTGGAAATTTCTTTTTCAGTTGATACTAATGAATTTATATCATTAGAGATCACTAAATATCGAAATTGCAAAACATAACGAATGCTAAAAGTTTTGCTCTTTGGATATTTGGTGATCTCGACTGTAGATTCCGTTATGGTTATATAATTACTATTATATAATTTACATTCTCTCCCATCATACATTAAAAAAATTATAAATAGCATGTGAAGCAGCTGCTTGCCACAGAGGTCTGACAGGAGCGTGTCAGTTTACGAGCCATAATAGAAGGTCCATGAGGATGGCGAGACCTCAGCAGAAAAAAGGTGTGAAAAGGTAGGCAAAGGAAGAACTTCATTCTGTTTGAAAACGAGATTCCCATATGCGCCAGTGGCGTTATGCATTCTTCTAGTTATTTTACACATTCAGTACCCTCTGAAAGTGGAAATTCGAACTACTGTGTAATTGAGAAAATAAACTATTAATATTTTATTAGTACCTGTAAAACACAAAAACATTGTTTTCATTTACCTCTTAAAGCAGAAAAGTCTAATCATTACTATTATTGTACATCATTTGACCATTACACTCTATGACCAAAAATTTAAGTTTCTGGCAAAAACAGATCGTTTGCAATATTCATTTAAAAATTTGGTATTTTCCAGTTTTTTTCCACCGCTAGAGGTCGCCTATCGATTTTTTATTTATCGTCTTTAGCACTCTTTAACACTAGAAATTCCAACTGATGGGGATTCGAAAAATGTAATTATTAATATTTTTGTGGAAACAAATTTCGCCGACATACGGGATTTGAACCCGAATCGTTCCAAAAACATGTCAGAATATTCTAACCTGTTGAATTAATGCCGGCTTTTCTCAAAGAGCATTTGTTGATTTTTAGACGTTTAAACGTCTACAGGTAACGCTGAGATGATCAAATATTATTTAAATCATTAATAACGCTAAATGTCGTGATGTGATTTCATTATTTATTTCCATCTTACTCAGAGCACTAAAAAAGAAATTGTTACCACCAGAGATCATAGATGGCGCCATAAGGAGGCAACCCAAAATTCACGGGAAGAGTAATAGTCATTATTAGTGGAAAAAAGACTGAGACGGCATTAATTCAACAGGTTAGAGTACTCTGGCACGTTTCTGGAGAGATGAGGGTTCGAATGCCGTATGTCGGTGAAATTTTTTCCACAAAAACATTTATTGATTTATAGATGTTTAAACGTCTACAGGTAATGCTGAAATTATTAAATATTGCTTATATCCTTAATATTTTGTTAGTTCATGTAAAACAAAAAAAAAATGTTTCGTGTTTCTCTTTAAAAAAGTTTTATTTTCCCACCCCCTTTCGGGTAAGACGGCAAAGCCTTGTTGCCATTGCAAACCTTCTGACCATAACACTCTACTACCAAAATTTCAGATTTCCAGTGTTAATAGTTTGTCTGCAATATTCGTTGTAAATTTTAGCATTTTTCATCTTTTTCCACCGCTAGAGGGCTCTGTCAAAGCCATTGAAAATTTTCAAAATTGCGAATCGCAATATTTGTTCGACATCTATCCAACCCAAAAAGAATTTTTCATTTAGCTCTAAACGTAAAAAAAGTTCATTGTCTACAGACGGTGGAAAGACAGATGGACAGACAACAGTTAACAGAGAGACGGACAGACAGACGAACAAATACTGCCATAGGCAGACGATAAAGTGAAAACATTAGCTTTTTTTCAAACGAACCTTAAAAGAAATTAATTTTTGCTTTTCAGTTAGCTCATTTCACTTTTGCAGCCGATTGCTGTCTTCTGATGGAGTTTCTCGGAAAACAATATTCATTAATTTATTTCTTTGAGTGAAACTTTTACACCCAAATGCAGCGCAGTGAGGCCTTCATAAAATATGCAGTTTTTATAGACAAAAAAAAGTGGTAGAAATATATAAAATTTTAACAACTGAGAAGTTTTAACTTTAAATACACACTAACTCATAGGCTTTCGTCTCACGGTACGACAAAACATGGCGCCCATAAACCACGTGATTCGATCAACCAATGGCAGTGAACCACCGAGATGGCCATCCTCTAACTATAGAGCACCTCTACCCGGAGCTACTGCCTGTCGCTATTTAAACAGATCCGTCGGCCACCGCTCCTCAAACGGTGCGAGACTGCGAACATTGATCAATCTGACTTTGCCGTGAGGTACATAAATTTCAGATTTAGTGAATACTGAAGTTAAACTTTGTGCATTTAAAGTTTATTACCGAAGTTAAACGTTCTGCCAAGGTGAGGCATGTTATCGTTACGAGATAAAGCACTTTTAGTTAAGCTCTATTTTCAGAACTCAAATGTACAAGTGCTGCTTTCCGCACTTATCGTTCGATGCGGGGTATTAGAAGTGGAAAGGCATCGATGTCTTGTTTTGAGTGAATTGAATGAATTTGCAAATTGGGCTTTTCAAGAGATGGAAAACAATGAGGACTGGCTTTCAAATGTTCCTGTGGACTGACGAGGTGCACTTTTCGCTTAATGGAAGTGTAAATGCACACAACTGCCGCATCTGGTCGAGAGAGAACCCATACGCGATTGTGGAAACCTCTTTGCATCAGCCAAAGGTGACAGCGTGGTGCGGGTTCACTGCGTCTTTCATTATATGCCCCTTTTTCTTTGAGGAAGTCCACAACTGTACATTTCGAACTGTTACTGTTACAGGCGAGCGTTATGCAGTGCTTTTAAGAGACAGCATCATTCCCTCCTTGCAAGAGAGGCAAGCGCTCCATAGTGTAACATTCATGCAGGATGGAGCGCCTCCATGCATCACAGGTCCTGTCCAGCACCTGCTGCGATCGACATCTGGCGATGAACTCAAGTCGCTCTTTCCTCCACGAATGGCCACCAAGGTCTCCAGACCTTACACCTTGTGACTTTTGGTTATGGGGCTACTTGAAGTCACAGGTGTACAGAGGTCGGCCGACGTCATTGGCCATGTTGAAAGAAGCTATTCGCCATCATGTGACAGGAATTACAGCTGAAACCCTCTTCGATGCCGTGCAGAATGTCGTACCACGTCTGACGGCCAATCTATTGAATGACGGCCGTCACTTTGAACATTTCTAATACTAGCTGCGTTGCGAACTCTGCTGCACCACTGCACAAACTACTGACACAACTGAAGCGACACCTGTCGGTGGAAAATGTAACTATTCTGGCAATAAAATTTTTCGTTATTAAAAATATTCCAAGTCTTTCTGTGTATTTCTGTGAAAACCGCATCGTGCTACTGTCTGTACTTTTCGAATTATTGCATTTTTACTTTTTCTGTTACTTTTGGATCACCCGGTATAAGTAACCAAATTACAATAGGTAGCGTCCGTTCAATCCAAATGTATCTTGTTCAGTAGCGGAAAATTCTTGTTCTGTGGTTCCCAGTGGATGCCACCAAACAATTCAGAGAATATAGATAGCACTCGCTTGTACAACAGGTTAAATCGAAAGTGCAACTCATAAGACAATTAATATGCTGATATGATCCTTGATCATTTCTTCAGATATTTTGGTTAAACATTTTTAGGTGCAGAAGCAAATGATTTTCCCAATTCATGGTACTCATTCAAACTGTACATTTCTGCTTTTTTATCAACATACACAATCTGATCAAAAATATCCGGACAACACTTCTGAGTAGTAAATTCGCCCTTATACGCCACAGCCATGGCGCAAACAGGTATAAAAGGACACACGTAGCCTGGTAAAACTCATGGACGTGCGTAAACATGAGAATGGGACGTACACCAGAGCTCAGTGACTTCCAGCGTTTTACATTATAGGATCAAGTCAGTTAGGGACATTTCAGCCCTTCTGCAGCTGCCCCGATCAACTATAAGTGATGTTATTGTGAAATATATCAATAGAGAAGCCGCTCTCAATAATACACAAATAACAACGACATAGAGGCAACCTGCTAAAAATAAGTGTACTTCCAGTGTACCTCTAATCCCATGATTAGCAGAAACACTGAGGAATATAATGAGATCATATAACTTTGAAATTCCAGTAAAAGCTGCTAGTAACGTATTTAATGTGGTAAATAAAATCGATATCCTAAAGAGAAAACAGGTGGTGTTTACAAGATCCCAGTTACTCTACCTAATGATAATAAATTCCGACCTACTATGGTGAAAGCAACGTTCTGCAGCCATAAGAATAAAAGAACACCAAAACAATATTCAACAACAAAATTTATTGCAATTATTTTTGAACTATTAGGATACATATGGCTCCCCCGTGATGGTCATCCATCATATTGTGTTCTTTCACGTGCACAGAATGTGACTCGCTTGCACATGGAACGACGGCTTAACCAATCATTCGACGGACATTCCAAACCTATGAGTGGCACCTTTCTTACCCAGAGAAGGGCGGAGTTTAGTCAAGATAAATTTCAATGATGTCACAGTTGGGACTCGAAAGTGGCAACTGCAAATTAGGAGCCTGACACGATACCTACTGAGCCAACACCGCCCTGTAACAAATCCAAATCAAAGTTCGTGTGGATCGAAACTAAGACATATTTAAAAAGGCTTTCAATGATTTCACAATTTTCACTTCTTGTAAAATTAACAATCTGATTGCATCTTTTAATACTCTCTGTATAAGAAGTTAAATTTCTAAAAAAAAATAGTAAAATTTAAATATTATGGAATACGACAGTTATTCAACATTCAATAAACGAAACAGGCAAGCAGAATACACTTCTTTCTACCAGATGCATATACACTGAAATATCATTGAATTATGGATTAGGGACGTTATCCAAGATTCAGAACTGCAAGTCCGGCATTTGCGCGCATGCGTGGCTGAAACTCTGGTCATATGTAGCTGTCAGCTTTGGCTTCCCCAAGCATTCGTTGTGAGAAGCGTAATGGGAAAGGCATTGAATTTAGATGCATTTGACAGAGGATATAGATACCTACGGATGAGATACTCGATCTCCAAAATTATCAACGAACATGGATTTTTCTCGTACGACAGTTTCAAGAGTGTTCCGAGAATATGAAAATTCCGGCAAAAGAACAAAAACCCGAGCAAGCTGCAAAGGACAACCAGCATTGAATGATCGTGGGTTTCGCCTTCTGACCCGCATCGTATTGAGCGATAGGGACCAGACATTGTCTGAAATCACCTCCCATCTGAACGCGGGTTGCAGCCGGGAAGTCAGTGCACAGACCGTGCAACATTCATTTCATCATCTCAGCTTCAGGAGCCGGCAACCTACGAGAGTTCCACTTCTAATGGCACAACACCGGGCTCAACGATTTGCCAGGACTAAAGAGCATCGAAACTGGACCATCTAAAATTGGCTACGGATAGCCTGGAGTGATGAATCCCGATTTAAACTTCATCACGCCGATGGGAGACTGAAGTCATGGCGTCAGCCGCATGAAGCCATGGATGCTGCATGTCAGGTTGGAAGAGTATAAGCTGGTGGTGGCTCAGTGATGGCCTGGGGCGTCTTTCAGTTGGGACCTTTGCTACATGTACTGGCTACTCTCAATGCATCCCAGTATGTCTGTATGTAACTGATGGCTGACCATTTTCACTCATTTATGCCATCATGCATCCCAATGGATATGGTGTCTACCAGCAAGACAACTGTTCATCTCACAGGTCCAGCTTTGCTACTGCATGGTTGCAGGAGCATTCTGTTGACTCTGAAATAATGAATTGGCTACCTAGAAATCCAGATTTAAATCCCATTGAAAATCTTTGGGATACCAACGTCCCATCAGCGACGACCTTGAGAGAATTTTGGACAGCTCTGGAGGATGCATGAGTCGCCATACTTGTGGAACATGTGCACAAGCTTGTGGAATCTTTGCCTCGTCGTGTGGCGGCCGTTATCAGAGCCAGAGGGGTTCAATACGTTATTAGGTTGCTATCCCTAATTCAATGGCGCTTCAGTGTAAAAGTTAATTATGAAATGAAATACATTCGCTACGATAGCTCAATACCAATTTTTAACGAAATATTCAAATACAGAAGAAGTGTGCAGTGATAATTTTGAATTAGAATCCGATATGAAAGAGACAGACAAAGGCTTGGGACGAATCGTTTGAAGAAAAAAAATCATGACTTACATAGAGTCAAAAATTGGCATGAAATATATATATAATTCATTTCGAGGTTATATCTCTTAAATATTAATCCATTCATTCGCGATATGAACTTCTATGGTACGGAAAAAGTATCATAATTACTCTCCAACTTATATTAAAAATTTCGTTATATAACAAAGTTCGTTTTTTCATTTCAAACTCCCCTAAACACACGTAGCAGTAGCGCCATCATTTACGGCGTGGGTTTTTATTTTGTGCGAAAATTCAAATTAGTGTTATTTATTTTGCAACGATAAAGAAAGTAAAAATGTAATTAAAATAGGTATGAGTACTCTGGTCAAATAAATAATAAATTTCGAAACGAATTCAATAAATATTAATGTGATATATACACTGCTCACAAAAATTAGGAGATATTTCAAAATGAATATGAAGTGATAAAAAAAGAAGCATTTGAATTGTTTTTATTAAACAAGAACATCAGAAAAGCAAACGACAAGTCAAAGAAAGTTGTTCGATTATGCAAATGAGATGCAAACTCAATTGTCGTGATTGAGTAGCAAGTGACAAATTGGTGGGGGTGAACAGAAGCATGTCAAACTGGACGAGAGTGGCACACATCGACTGTTCAGTTGGGTGTATGGTCACCCAAGACTGCCAAAACACACTGACAGCGATGGGGCATGGACAGGATCAGAATGTCCAGCAGTTCTTGTGGGATCCTCTGCCACTCTTGCTCCAGGGCAACATCCAGCTCAAGAAGAGTTGTGGGAGGCATTGGACGGTTTGTCAGACGTCTTCCCAGTGCATCCCAATCATGTTCAATGGAATTCAGGTCTGTACAACGTGAAGGCCAGTCCATGCGTTCGATTCCTGCCTCCTGAAGCATGTTGTTGACGAGATGCGCACGGTGGGGCCTTGCATTATCGTCCATGAAAAGAAAGTTGTTACCAACTGCTCCAGCATAGGGTACCAGTATAGGGTGCAGGACCTCATCTCGATATCTGACAGCAGTCAGCGATCCGTTTCTGATGACGTGGGATCGGTACGACCACCAATGCTGATGCCAGCCCACAGCATGATTCCACCACCACCGCAGGAGTCCCTCTGTCTCATGAAACGTGGATTCTCCCGTGTTCCCAGTTCACGCCAGATCAGGACACAATGATTGTCAGGCTGCAGACTGAACCGTGACTCATCAGAGAAGAGGACAGTTGACCACTCATCACGGATCCAATGACGATGCTCATCAGTCCACCTTCTACGGGTTCTACGGTGTTCAGAAGATAACGGAATCATACCATTGGTCGCCGGGCATGCAGTCCAACACGATGGAGCCGGTTTCGTATAGTCTGGGTGCATATCCGTCGTCTAGTAGCAGCAGAAACTGTCCCCGTAGCTCTGTTGCATTGCTGCGCTTGTTCCTTTTTGCCAATAAGGTCAAGTAGCGGTCATCTCTTGTTGTTGTGGCAGATGGGCGACCCTGCCCTCGTCTTCTTCGTACTGTTCCAGTCCCTTGAAAGCGATTCCACAGTCTGCTAATCACGCTTCGGGATGTTCCAAGTGCTTTTGCCACTGTCGTCTGTGTTTGAACAGCTTTAAGACATCCTATGGCTCTCCAAGCTTCGCATTCGGGCAAATCGTGTTGCAGGGGCATTGCAAGGACTGGGAAATTGCAAGATGTGCACTTTCAAGATCAGGTAATGTGCAGATACTCCAGTACTTTCAGCCTTTTGTATAGTGCATTTTCACGAATGAAATAAAAGTTGGTTTTGCATCTCATTTGCATACGAACAACTTTCTTTGACTTGTCGTTTGATTTTCTGATGTTCTTGTTTAATAAAAAAAAATTCAAATGCTTCTTCTTTTATCGCTTTATATTCATTTTGAAATATTCCCTAATTTGTGTGAGCAGTGTATTAAATCTTCCAAAATTAACATGGGCATTATCACCTATAAATGCGACTTAAGTGCAAATTACGTTTTTTTCATAATCCTTAGTATACAATTTGCTCTTGTTTCAGATGTTCCATTTGGACTAGTCTCTATCTCAAGAACCTTTGTTCGAATTCCATTATTTCTGTCGAAATACTGAATGATTAGAAGGAAATATTTTAGCGCGACATGATTGCTAGCATCAGTAGGCACCCCAATGTAAGATATATTAATTAACGTCTTCACTAATTCGATTACTGTGTGCAGTGCAATTACTTGGTTAATTATTGATTCTGGTTTTGTCATTGGACATAACTTTCAGCAATTTCTCAGTCGTCAAAGACTTTAGGAGTTAAATCCGCAATGCAGTCCATTGATTTATAAGAACGATGGTGCCTGGCTGCATGAAATGCAAGAGTACATTTGCTTTTTTGTCTTTTTTTAAACAAGTTGATTCAAAAAATTATGTTATATAGATGAGGAAAATAAATCTTCACCATGTTTTTATGATTTTCGCTTCTTAGGTTGCGTTCTGAATCATAAGCATCTTGTTACTCATTGAGATGCAACTGGATCAAATAACACATTTCGCATCGTTTTCACTTCGTCCTTTTGTAAAACGAGGAAATTTTTCTTTTTAAATTATCCGTGAACTTGCATTTACTTTAATTTGAACTCATTTTAGGATGAATTTTTTTAGGTTTCACTGCGAATTGAACAAATACATATCTTCATGCATTTTTGACTTTTCAGCAAAGATTTTACATCATATAATTATCGAGCACATATCACTTTTACTGATGAGCTGTTCGCTTCTTCCATAAGCGCCTTCTACTCGTGGCAGTGGCAAAATTTCTTATGATTTCCTAAAGTGCATTTCATCTGCATGAAACGCAAGAGTACATTTGCTCTTTTATCTTGTTTTAAGCATGTTGGTTCAAAAATGATGTTATGTAGCTGAGGAAGATGAATCTTCACCATATATTTATGCTTGTCGCTTGTTAGCTGGCGTTCTGAATCATGTCTTCTGTAAATTGCTAATACTGAGTATTAGAAAAAATAGTAACTTTTATAAGATTAACGGAACGACTCTGGCATTCACATTTACAATAAATTACTTACAGTCACGGTTACGAGAAGTTCAAAATAAAAGAAAACTGCAAAAAAATTCTTATTTTTAATTTTCCTTTAGAACACCTCCTTAGCAATTTATGCAAAACGAGAGACATTTTCGTGTTTTCTTTTAAATGCTGGGAGAACATAAATTTTAGGATAAAAAGGAGGACGTCTGTTAACCGTAGTCTATGGAGATTTTGAAAAATTAAAACCCGCCCACCCCACTTTGGTTAACCCAAGTGTGTTAGCAAATAGCCTATATTCTTTCCCTGGGTGAAGGTAACGTTCATGCAAAGTTTAGTGCTTCTAGCGCTACTGTGGGCCGAGTGCATAAACGGACAGACACACAATCCAACAAACGAACTTTCTTCTTTATATATATATTTTAGATATTACTGCGAATGGAACAAAGGATATCTTCATGCATTCTTTGGGTATCTTCATACAGAATAAACAATTGCTTTTTAGTCTCCAAAGCACTTTTCATTCATTCGGTCACTTTAAGTTTTCTTTCAATAGTTTAATTGTTAAAAACCACATTAATCGAAATTTCAAACAGCATTGTAATACGTCAAATAACAATGCTTTTATCCACTAAAAAGTAGTGTCGGTGATGTAACATCTGTCGGAATTTGATTTTTCAGCAAACCAAATATATACGTTCGAAATAAGTGTGAAATCTATTTTAATTTGTAATTATAAATTAGTAGATTTGGCAGTAAGAGGTCGTTATCTAGTAACAGCAGAGGCAACACCTAAAGAATATTTTATATATCATAATTTGTCTATTATTCGAATTTGTATTCCTAACTTTAAATTGTTTAATTGAAGTTTCATCCCACGTAGCAACAGAAAATAACAAACCATTCAATTTAAAGCAAGTTTTGTTCTGTGGGAAATTATAAGACATGTATTGCAAAAACCACTCTCCTTTGTAGTTTTTTTTAATAATCATCTCTATTTGGCATTGATTATAAAAAAAAGCCACAAAAGAGGAGTGGTTACATATGTACAGTATGTATGTATTAAAATTTCCAGAGAGGAAAAGTTGTTTTAAATTGAAGATATTCATTTTCTTTTGCTATGTAGGATAAAACGTCGATTAACTAATTTAGGAATAATAATCAGATAATAGGAGAAATCCGTTAAACCAGACATAATTGTTTGTCGCGTCTGGTGGATGTAGGATGCTTATTTTGAAAAATAATGAAATAGTTTCAGATTTTTCCTCTGACATTGGAAGTACGAACTAATGGGTAATTTGGAAATATACCAATATTGTATTGGTAAATATAAAACGCAAAAAAGAAATCATTAGCTCATATAGCTCTTAAAACGAAAACATTTCATTTTTCCACCCCTTTGGGGTTAAGGAGTAAAATCAAAATACATCCTTTCATCATCACACTCCATCAACTAAATTTTAAATCTCTCTCGTGATATATGGTTGGTAATATTAGTTTGTAATTTCTGTATTTTTCCATATTTAAAAAGCTGAATCGTGACTACGATTCTAGATCGCTAGGAGTCGTTATTTAGCAGTTAATTTGTAAAATACACCTAAGTCGTTATTTAGCAGTTAATTTGTAAAATATACCTATTAATTTCATTTTTAGTGAAGTTTTAATTTTATTTGAATTGAGCTAGCTGTTTTCTTCTTTCAAGCTTGTATAGGAGACTTTTAATGATTCTTAATAACAGAGTAGTGCTCAAAAGTATTTCGTTATTGACGAGTGAAAAAATGGGAAAGATGATTAGTACGTGATCGATTGCCCTTACTTTGAATACCTTAAGTAATAGTACTCTTTCTTCTATAGTAGGGGTTCTCAACGAGCAGTACGCGGAAAAATGTTTGGTGTTCGCCATGAGAGCTCAAAAGTCGCTAGAACTAGTAACAAAGTTTTACTTCCATTGTTACACTGTAGCTATAGTTTTATCTATCCATACAAGGGGTACGCCAGTTACATACACGTTTCCAGGGGGGACGTGAAGCATAAAAGGTTCAGAACCACTGCTCTAGAGCATTAGGCACAGAGCAATCCATGCTCACTAAGTACGTAGATTTACTTTTACGCTCCCATACACTGAGAGTCCTTTCCATGAGGAAGTCCTTCCTATCGTGTGTAATACAATGATCTGTGACGAAAGACTAACGTAAGTGGAGATGACAAGTCATCACCACTTTAATCTTGCAATCTGATGTTCCCAGTTTTGAGCTCTAACTGTGCCTGTGATGATAATATTCTCCGCTTATCCTCACAATGATATTGGCGAGAAAGCGAATAACAATGTTTGGGAAAGGAGAGAACCGTTAGCAGGAGAGAACCATAAACTGTTAACATCAAAGGGCACGCTGAGTGGCCTTGATGGGAGCTTCCATCTGTCTCCTATCAGCTCTCCTATGAATCGCCTTCTCCAACCTACTCTCAGCTGTCGGGGTCATTGTGACCTGTGCATTTAAGTCATTGTGCCCACAACAGTGCTGATCAGAGTAAAAACAACTAATCAATCATCTTCACGTGTGGTACAAGAAAGCTTGTTACAAACACATATCTTTCGACACCGATAGAGAATGTCATTTCTAAAATAAATGTTTCAGAAGTTAGTTCTGGTCTGTTCCAATTTCACATAAACTTCCTATTCAACGATTGACATTTTTTTCCTAAGTATGGTGTGGTAGTGTTGAAATAAAAAAGAAAGGTTAACTGAAGAATTATGAATATTTGGGAGAATTTTAAAACAATTCTTAACGTTAAAATACGATACTAAGCAAACAATTAATGCCTGTAGCCCACGTGATTTTATTTTATTTTATCGTAATAAAGGGTAAAATATCTATCGGTTAGATTAATGTTTCATATATTTTAAATAAATAAATATCACGATTCAGGTATCAAATGATAAGGAGCTTTAGGAATACGTCTAGAACGTATCCAAAGGGTATCTTATATCTTAAATGTGAGAAATGACTTCAAAGTGAAACCAAGATAGGGCAGGAGTCGGTCTGGCGTTAGAAAATGATTACAATATTGATAGAACCTAAGGCTTGTTAATTGAGAACAAAAAGAAAATAAAAATTAAACTTCCGGAAGCTGTTCTTCATGAAATAGTTAGCTAAAAAATTAGTTTTTGTAATGAGTGGGATTCGAACCTACGTCTTCCAGTAACATGCCAGGAGTGCTAACATGGCATGTTACTGAGAGACGTGGATTCGAATCCCACTCAGGACAAAACTAAATATTTTTAGATAACCTTTACATGGTTCCTTGTTTACAGGACATCTCCTGTGATACTTTACTACTGAATTAGTAACTGTTACTCTTTTACGGAGAAAATTTTTTTTTTGTTCATTACCTACTGATAATATTAAAAAACCTTAGGCAGCTGCTTGCGACACAAGTCTGAGAGGTGCCTGTCATATTAATAAGCAAAAGAGAAGATTTGCAAAGAAGCCGTTCTTCAGCAGAAAGGCAGTTAAAATAAAGAAATATCCATGTCTTAGCCAAACTCAGGTTCCTTTAATCTACAGCCCAGCATGTTAACCCCTCGAACCGTTCCAGCGTTTGGAATTTATTTCCGATAAACCTCACCCCTGGCCCCGGTGAGAAAGGGGACTCTGACAGGCTTGGAAATACCGCCTGGTAGATGTGAAGTCGTGACCCGCCTTCTCGTAGTGCAGGCCGTCAGTACCTTTCAAAAGAGAATTTTGCTTTCGGAAGGGAACGGAAAGGGAGGGCGGACAGCTCGGTGTAGTCTACTGATCTGGTCATTTATGGCCAATTGTTTCTTTTTTTACTTCCCTGCTGATGAGTGTCAACTTCACAGGATCGTGGAACGTCGAAATAACGCGTTTTCTTTTTTTCAATAATAAAATATATTATCGAAGAAATGACTTGGTAAGTGATAAAACGTAGAGAAGGGTTGTTTATAAACAGAGAAAATACTAAAGTGATGAAAATTGGTCAGACAATCTGTGAACAATCTGTGATTCAGTTAATCTGAATGGTTGCAGTCTTGAACAGGTGTCACAGTTTAATTATCTTGGGAGCTATGTAACAGATAATGGTGATGTGCGGCATGAGATTAACAGACGAATAGGGATAGCTGCCGGGACTTTTAAGAATCTATAGAGAGTGTGGAGAAATAGGCGTATACACCTAAAAATTAAAATTATACTCTATAATAGATTGGTTCTTTTTAGGGTTAGTTATGTAGTGAAACCTGAACATTTTGTAAACAAGATAACAGGAAACTAGATGCTTTTGATTCTAGATGCTTACGCAGTATCTTGGGCATTAGGTGGTTCAACTTTGTAAGTAATGATGAGGTTAGTCAAAGGAGGCAGCAATCTCCTTTAAGCAGCGTATTGGGCAGAGAGCGACTCCGTTGGTTTGACCATGTTGCATGTATGGATAATTTTAGATTAGCGAATAAGGTTATGAACAGTGTGGCTAAAGGCCTCAGAAAGAGTGGGAGACCTAGGATGCAGTGGGAAAACAATGCCAAACAGGACCTTACTGATATTGGTGTGTAGTGTTCACATGCTGCAGATGTAGCTCAGAAGAGATATGCTTGCAGAACTAAATTGTCCGGTTTGGTTGTATTGTCGTATCCCATGGTTGCTTGAGGATGATGATGATAAACCCACTCCAAAGGTTTGGTACGAAACGTAGGACCATTGATAACTTTTTTCATTCCCAGCTTTCGCCACGTACTACTCTATTCGCACGGTAGGCGACGGCAGCGTCCCGGAAATATTGGACACTCCGACGTACTACTACACTCCGACCTCACTCCCGACCTATTGCACTAAGAACCCGATCTATTACCCCAACAGGACAGTAAATTTTGGACCGAACGCTCAAACACCAGCAGAACCACAGGGAAACAAATAATCTCTACCACTGATGTCGTGACACGTGTCCCTTCCGTTTGTGTTCCCGGAATAAGGCTAGTATATAGCATGTGATAACTAGCTACATTCTACCAAAATTTGGCGCAAGCGATACCTTCAAGTTTCAGTAATATCCTTTCTCGCCAAACGCTTCGTAGGTAAGTCTCCATTGCGATCTTTCATACTGCTGCAGAGGTGACGACTGCGACCCCGAACATTGATATTTAGCAAGCGATCAATTGCGTCCCGTGGCAGACAGCCATTCTATCTTTGGGAGGAGCACTAATTTGTGACAATGGCAATTTCTCAATGCGTGCACCTGTTGATCTAACCAGGACAGTGACTAAATGAAACAGCAGTTTAATGGGAATTTTAGGCCAATTAAACACCCTATTCCCTTTGGAAGGTAACAAATTGGACAATGTCTTGACCGAAGGCAAACTGTCGAAAATGAAGCAAAATAAAAACAATTTGAAGCAATGTAGCGCATCCATTACACAACCTAGCGCAGGCACCACGCAATGTAACGAACCCACAACTGCAAGGAATGGGTCAAGTGCAGAGAATGGTCCAAGGGAGGAGAGCAGAATTTTTTTAATTTTGGAGAGGAATATTTTTAGAAAAACTAACCAACACGTCATGAAGTGGAGGGGAAAAAGCAAAACAGGAAACGAGGAGAACGACAAAGCAGGAAGTTAAAAATTATTCTACACTCTGTCGCAAATAAACCCAAAGGTATTTTCTGTACCTGGATTTGATTTTTCCTCATTCATTGTATTGAAGTATTTTCGTGCTTTTCCCATCTGAATCATGGTTTCGAAGAAGAAACACGCTTATATCGGTGTCCTGGAATTCACTCTTCCATCCGTAGAGTCGCCCTTTCGGATAGGCCTATTGCTCTATATGAGATTTTCGCGTTGTAGGTAAGGGAAACAAGAATGACAAACTTTACTTAACGTCCTTCTTATTTTGAAAGAATGCAATTTTTTTGGATTTCGTTGTTTTGAGCTTTACGACTTATCAGCAACTGAGCCTAATAATGCGCCATGTGAAAAGTGAAACCCATGTTGTTGTCTTCGAGAAGGTTTTCAATCTTTACGGCAAGTCATTGTTGAGGCAAGAGAGAGAAAGAAGCCAGTTTGAAAAATAATACAAGGTGTACACAAAGTAATATCACAAAATAAAAATGTAATAACTCGCGAAATAATGAATATAACATTACAAATGATCAATGCTACAAAGTTAAAAAATAGAATTATATTATGCATTAACTTCCACATGGGAACCATTCCTTCAACTTAAGAGCAATCGCAATTCATGTTCGTTGAAGCATATCTGGCACAATCTTCAAAATGAGAGTTGAGATCCCGATGTTCGGGTTCGGAAGAGCACTAGCAGGATTACTTTACGAGATATTTTCCACATAAAACGAAACAAAAGAGTCAAGAGGATTGAAATTTGAGAGCCATTGAACCCAAGCGATTACCCATTTAGTCCAATCCAACTCCCGGAAATCCTCTCAGTGGAATGTTCTTTAAAAGATGAGAAAAGTCAGCCCCCACCCACCCCCTCATTATCTCGTTTTGTTGAAAGGAATTCCATCTTTTATGATCCTCTAATAGCATTTTCACCACTACTCCAGATATGCTTCAAAGAGCATGGATTAAGACCGATTATCGATTGGATACGACGAATTGTGCTCATGTAGTTGTTGCATAAAAACTGCCATCTTTTGTGACTTTGTGACAGCATCAGTATAAAGATATGTTCATTACATCATGAGCCATTACTGTTTTAATTTTGTTACATTATATTCTGTACGCTTTGTATAATGACAGAGTTGTGATAATTTCTTCTGATTTCAAATTTTGCATTTCAAATTAGTCTAACATTTTTGCATTTCAAATTAGTCTACTAAAGGACCGGATCTATTGGATGTGTTTGGAAGGGAGAGGGGGTTGGTCTTCACGTTTGAGAATGCTCATTAGTATAATGGAGCAAAACATTCTTGCCGTTTTGTATTTTTACATATAGGTATGTATATTTATTACAGTTGTAGATTTTTCAAGAAATTTTTAAACATCAAAAACACTTAGATGGAATTGTTATATTACAATGCAATTGCAGCTTCTTGCCTCACTTTTTCCTGCTCGACAAAGTCAACTGTCTGTCTCCTACCTTTATTTATTTCTAAATCCGGGCCTGCTCTGGTGAATAAAATTTTATTTTCAGTATTGATAGAGGATTCACGTCGTAACATTCCGCAACTCAGCTGAGTGGAAAGAAAATAGCACTGAGATTTTGGGTATAATGTTGATGCAGTTCTGAATTTGATGTGTTATATAGATCAGCAGGTAAATAATGCACAGTTTTTAATTAATGTTTTTGTATTTTTTATTTTAAATTGAAATTGTTCTGTAAATATCTCGAATTTCGGTAAGGATTGCAGTTCGTGTTTTTCTCCTACTATATGCTGACTCCTAGACTTTTTATAATTACATCACTTACTTCGATATTCGAAACATATCTGCCAGATGGTTTAGTGAAAAGCTCTGACGCCACGTCAAGGCACCATCCATGTCAGAGTGTTTTGCTCTAACCTGGAGAAAACCCCTCCACACATAGGCAGCTAGTGTGGAAGGAAAAAGAGGGTTTCAAGTACCATAAAATATCCATTAAAGTGTGAATCAGAATTATCTTTTGAGTGAATTTAATGGAAATATTTTATGGCATCTTGCGCAAGATCTAATGTAAAAAAGGGAAAAAATTAGACCTTACTCAGTAGTTCAACTGTATAATTTAAAATATGCTTGAACGTCTTTTTCAAAATGGATCTTAATCTTTTATTTCTAAAGTGATATACTGATGTACTGGAAGAACGATTCTCAATCAATTATTTTGTTATCACAAGCAACTAAATATATTTTTTATTCAGCTTCACTTAAAAGCATAAAAACATTGGAAATTTTAGTTCAAATTATCATACCTTAGCCACATCATAGGAGAAAGAAAACTTTACTCATAGCATCTGATTTTGGCCATCATTTGACTACACTAAACCTGTATAAACCCTCCACTCTTTGATCTTATATTAATTAGCAATGAGTGCATTATCCTATCTAAGCAATAGTTAATTGCAATAGCAGTTACCCATAGACCCTCCCTAAAACAGGTCCGAAACGAAACTTGTTAAAACAGATGCTCGGCTACCTGATAAGCATCATTGGCCGATTGTATATATGTAACGATTTGCAGGCAAAACTAAACAAACTGTAGATAATAAATGAATTCGTGATATATCTGTATAGTTACCTAATTAATTATTTTGCAGTTTTTCTGCCGTTAGATCTACGACTGAAATTTTAGATAAATATTAATATAATTTTAGTATCCCTATCATTTATTATTTTTTTTCTCATTGCCATTGCCAAATGAATCAAAACAGAAAGTATGGAACGAATTTTGTAATAATAACTTTAGTCCTTCTTTAACCTGTATAGTTTATAGCGATAAACAATGAACTTGCGAGAGAGATGTTCAACACAATTCCATTATTCATTCCTTATACAAAATTTGATCCAGGTCACTTTTAAATGGAATATGTCTTCAACCATCACTTACATTTCATTCTAACGCGGGCAAGTTTAGCTGTCTCCTTGACAAAAACTTCTTTTAGTGTCAGTAGTTCGACTGTATAATTTAAAATATGCTTGAACGTCTTTTTCAAAATGAATCTTAATCTTCTATTTCTAAAGTGATATACTGACGTACTGGAAGAACGATTCTCAATCACTTATTTTGTTATCATAGCAACTAAATATATTTTTTATTCAGCTTCACTTAAAAGCATAAAACATTCAAAATTTTAGTTCAAATTATCATACCTATAGCCATATCATAGGAGAAAGAAAACGGTACTCATAGCATCTGATTTTGGCCATTATTTGACTACACTAAACCTATATAAACCTTCAACTCATTGATCTTATATTAAATAGCAATGAGTGCATTATCCTATCTAAGCAATAGTTAATTGCAATAGCAGTTACCCATAGACCCTCGCTAATACAGGTCCGAAACGAAACTTGTTAAACCAGATGCTCTGCTACCTGATAAGCATCATTTGCCGATTGTATTTATGTAACGCTTTGCAGGCAAAACTAAACAAAGGGTAGATAATAAATGAATTCGTGATATATGTGTATAGTTACCTAATTAATTATTTTGCAGTTTTTCTGCCGTTAGATCTATCACTGAAATTTTAGATAAATATTAATATAATTTTACTATCCCTATCATTTGTTATTTTTTTTCTGATTGCCATTGCCAAATGAATCAAAACAGAAAGTATGGAACGAATTTTGTAATAATATCCTTAGTCCTTCTTTCACCTGTATAGTTTATAGTGATAAATAATGAACTTGTGAGAGTAGTTTGTGAGAGTTCAAGAGAATTCCATTATTCATGCCTTATACAAAATTTGATCCAGGTCACTTTTAAATGTAATATGTCTTCAACCATCTCATTTCACTCTAACGCGGGCATGTTTAGCTGTCTCCTTGACAAAAACTTCTTTTAGTGTCAGTAGTGCGACTGTATAATTTAAAATATGCTTGAACGTCTTTTTCAAAATGAATCTTAATCTTTTATTTCTAAAGTGATATAGTGACGTACTGGAAGCACGATTCTCAATCAATTATTTTGTTATCCCAAGCAACTAAATATATTTTTTATTCAGCTTCACTTAAGAGCATAAAAACATTGGAAATTTTAGTTCAAATTATCATAACTATAGCCACATTATAGGAGAAAGAAAACGGTACTCATAGCATCTGATTTTGGCCATCATTTGACTATACTAAACCTGTTTAAACCCTCCACTCATTGATCTTATATTAGCAATGAGTGCATTATCCAATCTAAGGAATAGTTAATTGCAATAGCAGTTACCCATAGACCCTCGCTAATACAGGTCCGAAACGAAACTTGTTAAACCAGATACTCTGCTACCTGATAAGCATCATTGGCCGATTGTATATATGTATCGCTTAGCACCTAAGGAAATCATCCTGACGAGATAAGTTCAGGTACTCTCCTGCCCAGACAGGCAGAGATGGAGCCTATCTAAATTGACGTCATCAGCGGGATCTGTATTGTGAGAGTTGGGTACGATGTGGCGTTACATTAAGGGACAATTTTAGCAAATGTTGAGTGCTGGCAGGAAAGTAAACCTTCTCTGCGAGAACTTCACATCAGGTGCGGTAAGATCTAGTATGTAGAACCAGTTTTTTGTCTTGTTGTTATTCTGTGCTATGCCATAAAATACGCGAGAGAATGCGAGAAACGGTTCTAAATCGCACTACGTGGACACTACTGGACACATATCAACGCAAAACCTGGAGGCTATTGCCTCTGATTGGTCAGTAGATGCTGTCAGCGACTGACAAATCCGACTCAAAAATAGCAGAGCAATCCGATGACGCTAGAAAGCTCGAATTGGAATTGAGGAATCTCGAATTAACGCGACTCGAACTAGTTGATAGACAAGCGCAAAGCGAGGCCGAGGCCGAAGAATGACGCTTGAGAATGGAATCGAAGAAAGACAAGCGCAGCGCGAAGAAATGCAAGCACAATGCGAGCACGAACTGCAAATGAGGCATCTTGAGCTTGAGACAGCAAAGGCAAGTGGCATCAGATCTCACGGTGCGTCGTGTGATGGTTATGATACGCACACGGATATAATCTCCGAAGTAGAATTATTTCCACAACCTCTGAAGACTTTACAAGCCGAAATATGTTAAGAGACGATCTGTCAAAATATTATTGAGTGATCCGTGTAACAAGAAATGACTGACTTCGCCGACTATATAAGACGTGATTAACATCTCTACCATCCTGTATTCACTGATCGAAATTAAATTTTGAATCTCTGAGAAATACTAAACAACATGAATAGTGATTAATTTTTTAATTCACCTTTGTTAAATCTGTTATACAAATATACTTACTCACTACCTATTGCATTGAACTTTCTGTTAGCCGACTAAACGAAGGTCGGATTACCAAGGGTTGTAAGCCATACATGTCTCCGTCTACTCGGCTAACACATAGATATTATAACTGTATGAATGAAAAATAACTCCTGAGCTAAAGTATATTCAAACAATAACAGAGATATTATTTCCCATTCAAATCCCAATGCATTAAACATTTCCCTATATATAACCATTTCTTACCAACGCGGTTTTACAGACGTCCGCACTTAGTGCGGTGTAACCAATTTTCTGGGCGTCCAACGCCCGACAAACAGCAAAGATTTTGGCTAAACAAGTAGAACAAGAATGCACTCTATGTATTAACTACGGCATAAAAACATATACTCCTGCCTAGATAAATGGGATATTGAAAAATCAGACATACATTGGTTAGCTGAGGATGTGAAGGAGCACGACCCCGAAGGAAAGGATTTGTAGGCAGTTCTAACTGAGAGAGACATGGACCCTTTTGCAACGTTAACGCATATTTCGTTGTTTCGTAATGAATTATTCTGTTGCGTACAACAAGATTCTACTATTTGGTTTGTTACGAATAACAACAGTGAAGTCAACGCAATAAATATCTTTGCTATTGACAATATCTCATCCGCGTTGCCAATAGCATGCGCAGAAACTTAGAATGGGAATTGACATATTTAGGTATATTTGTGATTTCTTTCATTGTATGCTTGAGTCTGTAATTTTTGGAGACTTCCCTAGGAAATATATGGTACTCAGATCCAGAAGTAGGGGGTTATAACCATTACCTTCTCCCCCCCCCCCCAACATAAACATACTTGGGTACGCCTAGAGTTGCCAATAGTCCCGCATTATCAATATTTATTCCTCTTGCCGTACAAACGTCGTATGGGACTCTGCATCGACTGATCCGAGAGTACTGCCGATCTCAAGACGTGCATTCGATCGAATATAATAAATGAGTTATAGTGACAAAGAAAATCTTCGCATCGCACTAATAATTCCACTCTTTAAATAGCAGAAACTCTATCGAATTCAGGTGAAGAATCATCCAGCCAATTTTGGTTAACTGCGCAAGGAATTATCTTTGATGATCGTGCGGGAACAACATGTGTCGACGCTTCACCTCAATTATTACATAGAATCTGAATGGGAAAAAATTAACGATAATAAGCCTTTTGTTGAATTTTTGCCATTTTAGAAACAATATCCAACATTAAATTGAAGATATTTTTTCCAAGTATTTATTCAATATATCAGGGAAGATATCACTTTGAATGGATCTATCAATTTTAGACGAAAAATTGTCAATTGTCCGAGTGGGATACAAAACCGCGACCTTCTAATAACATGTCAGGTGCTCTGACCGCATGTACCAAAGGTTTGAATATTGAACTCACAATAAACATTCTCTCTGTGGTCATATAAATTTGATTTATATGTTTATAATGTAATGATGTCAGAGAGTTTAGGGATCAAAATAATCAAATAACAGTTATCGAACAAATCAGTATTGAATAAGAATAGTATTGAATGAATCTTAATTTTATATTATTGTAATGCACTTAAAATTCATACTTGACTATTCTCCTAATATTAATGCGTTTAAGCAACAAAGCAATTAGTTTTCATAATTAATATAAGAATAAATTGGGCACTAGCCTGTTAGCAATAAATTTGTAAATTTTATTTGTCGTTTGGTAAATGATACTGATCAGTGTCGTCCCATAAACAAGAGATACATCCTGTATACAAAGGGATGGCGGTTGTGTCAGTCCGTATCACTCCAGACTCATAATCTAATATTCCCAGTTTCGATTCCCAAATGCGTTGAAATTCATCTTCGCCAATCCCAATCTTCCCTCAGTGAGAAAGGAGACACCTTTCGGCTAGCAATAGCTGCCGTCCATCAAGTGGGATGTTAAACTGTGATTCCACGTGTATTAGAACTATACTCTGGACAGGGGTTAGAGTAAGCTGGATGGCACTGTAGACGACCATCTCTCATCTAACAGATCTCCTTTTCTCATCCTTCTCTAAGACGTTGGAGTCCTTGTGACAAAAATATAGGAATATTCGAAAGACTTAGGAGACACATCCTTTCTTTACTCTACGTCAGATATTGAGAACCGGCGCTCATTCTCCGCACCAGCTCTCAGCACCCGAAAACAAGACTCTTAAAGCTCCTTTCGAAATTGGACTGTGAAACACATTTCTTAATATTTTTATTAACACAAGTGCCGGAACAGGTTGACAGATAATAGAATGAATGCAATGATACAATTCAAATGTTAAGAATTCACAATGTTAAGAAATATACAAAGTATATACCTGTCTCCTAACTGCTCTCCAATTGGTACCCTCCCCGAACCACTTCTGAGACCTCGGGGACCTTGTGTTCTGGCATTTAGCCCATTGTGCGAAAAAATTGCCGCTCAGAGGTAAAACAACACAAACCAACTTTTCCTCATAGTCATTTAATCCACTGGCTCTGTTGTTAACGGCGATCTTAACAAACATACATCAATATATTGGGTAGGGATATGGCTCAGTCGGAAGAGTGCCAGGCTCCCAAACATATGTTCCGGTGTCCCGTCAATTCACCGCAACGTCAGTTCATCGCGATGCCAATTCATCGCGCATCAATTCACTGCAACGTCAATTCATCGCAGTGTTAGACATGTGGTTTCCTTGACTTTCTACATCTGTAGATTGTTCAAATTAACTTTAAGAGACAATAATTCACACTTTAAAAGGTTAAACATGGTTCGTAAAAATTTACCTCCGAAATTAATTAAAACTAGCATAACAGATTGTTTCAAACTATTTAATAAAATATGCATTTTAAAAGTTTGTCTAATATTGAAATAATAATTAAGTGATCATTAATGATATTTAAAAAAATATTGTTAAATATTCCAGCTTCGGTGCCTTCTTAAATACTGAACAGTATTGTTTAAAATCAAAATTTAAATAGATTTGATAAATAATAAATAAAAATAAATATTTCCTGAAGTAGCTGCTTGCCACAGCGGTCTGATATGAAACAATCAGTTTAATACGCCATAGTAGATGGTCTGTGAGGATGGCAAAACCTCAGCAGAAAAGACAATACAAGCCTCCATGCCTTACCTAGGGTTCGACCCCAGGTCCCGTTAATCAGCAGCCAGGCATTCTAAACACTCGGCCACGCGACGGCTAAATAGATTTGACTATGATCTTTAATTTATCACCAGTTACATTTTTCCATTTTATGAATATTTTAGAAGTTATAGACCACCAAAAAAATATATAATCAATAAGGTATGTATAATCAGTGTAAAAAACATAAACCTTATAAGTTGATTAAAATTGATTACTTTAATGAGAATTTGCTACGTTGAAGTTGGACTTCTCATCCTATATACGTTCTTTTTTTCTTTTGCAAAATTGATTAATTTGTCATCCGTAGTTCTTGGGCCTTGAAAACAGAAATGGCTGACCGCAATTTGCCAAGGACTGTTCTAAATAAACTGTTCGAAACTCAATTAAAGATTTTTAATCCCTACCCTTAGGTGAGCGGGTTGCAATTTATTTATTTTAAGAGATAATTGTTTGCTTCTAGAGAAAAATTAAAAGTTCTTTTCGGGTTGGATAAGTATTAATAAACTGGCTTCGGTCAGAAAGGGGACAGCAATGGGCTTGGAATGGCCGCAATCGTCGGATGGAACATTAAGCCATGGCACCGTGTGTAGGAAAACTATACCCAGTGCATATTAGAAAACATGTTAGGTATCCTTCATGGGAGGCTTCAATCTGTCTCCTAACAGCTGTCAAGAGGGTCGCTCAGAGGTAAGACAACATAACCCTCTATTACTAAGGTGGGACATAAAATATATGAGTTTTAGTTACTTCACATAACAATAGGTCAACTTACCAAAATAGCTCCACAAAATAGCAACCAAAATTGCCCTACCTTAATAGAGATTTCCCATGTTATGTCAATGGGAATATAATTTCGAAGTTCTAAAACTTCTAATATATGTATTTAACGAAATAATGTGATTGATGATAAATTATTAATCATAATCAGTTCTATTTAAATCTTAAACGTCAACAATATTCTTTCAGTATTTCAAGACGCACCGAAGCAAGAATATAAAATAGCTATTTAATTTCACAAATAGCATTAATTATTGCCTAATATTAAAATAATCATGATATAAAGTTTTAAAATGCATATTTTATTACATGGTTTGAAACATCATTTGTTATTTTGTGTTTTAATTTCTGAGGTAAATTTTTCTGGCACATGTTTAACCTTTCAAAGTATAAATTATTGTCTTTAGAGAATTCATTTATGCAAAGATGGGGAAAGTCAATAAATACTTATGTCTAACACTGCGATGAATTGACAGCGATGAATTGACGTAGGACCCGTACCAGGTATCAGGGGAATCAGATCCCTTCCCTCGAAAATGCGGTCATCTTCTACGAAATCTCAAACTTGACTACCTGCTTTGAAACGTAAAACAGTAATCTTTGCGCAATTTAATTTTAGCCCCATAATATATGACCGAACCTAAAAATAGATTTACGAAACAGCTATAAAAATTTAATCCATATAAAATATTATTTTAACAATTTTGTCTGGTTCAGTATTTTATAAATTGGAAACCTTATTCAAGCCTTATTCTCAGATCCCTACCCCTCCCGAAACTAAATGCCTAAGGGCCACCCGACGTGTGGTCCGGATACCATTGACTCCCCACGCCTGCATACACCACTACCTCACATATAATATACACTAAGATATCAGTATCCACCCCTCGTCATAATAATAGTTCATTATGAATATAATGGAAGGAAAGGTGTGGAGCATACATCAGGCAGACCAGTTCTTCGAGTATCAGTTAGAGTTGGATTGATCATCAGAATGGGCAAAACGACTTACCTGAGCGACTTCGAACGTGGTATGATAGTTGGTCTTAGGCGTGTCAGTTCTGACATCGCTGAAACGGCCGCTGTCCTGGGCTTTTCACGCACAATTGTGTTTACCTAGAATGGTGCGAAAAGCAAAAAAATATACCAGTTATCGCAGATACTGTAGACGAAAACAGTATGTGGATCAAAGGGGTGAAAAAAGACTGGAAAGAATCGAACAAGCGAACAGACGGGCAAACACTAGGCAAATCAGAGCAGAAATAAATATTGGTGTGCTGAAAGTCATCTCCGAACGCACGAAGTATCAGACCTTGTCGTGAAGTGACTATGAGATCGACCATGTGGAGTGACGATGTTGTCAGCGAAGAACATGAAAGCGTTTCTCAAGTGGCTGCAGCAGTATAGATCCTGGAGGGTTGAGGACTGGAAAAAGGTAGCCTGGTTGGACTAATCAAGGTTCCTTTGGCATCACGCTGATGGGAGGATCAGAATTTGTCGCAAGAAACATGAGGGCATAGAGCTATCTTGTCTAGTGTCAACAGTATAGGTCAGTGACCGTGGTGTGACAATGTGATAAATGCTTTCCTGGCACACATTAGGCCCCTTGATACCTATCGAATCTCATTTGAACACTACGGTGTATTGGAACATTATTGTTCCAGGTTCATTTCTTCATGGCTACGGTTTATCCTTGTTTGGGTGGATACGTTCGGCATGATAATTCACATGTTCACAGGCACGTTTTGTCACCGAATGGTTCCAGGAACATGCCGACCAGATTTCCTTGCTCCATTGGCTAGCGCAGTGCCCAGATCTAAACCCTGTGGAAATCTTTGGGATGATATGGTAAAGGCTGGTCAAAGGGAGACTCCAATTTGCAGCAATTGCGCGACACATTCATTTCCGCATGATACAACATTCCTGCGCAGCACATCCAGCAACATTTAAGTTTCGTGATCCCAAAAATTTGGGCTGTTCTGAAGGGCAAAGGATGCGCAGAACGCTGCTATATAGGTTTACCTAATCAATTGGCCTCTCAGTGTATAATAAGAAAAAACACATACTCATCTGGCAGATATGGGACGACAAAGAGAACAATCACAGGAAGAGAATCTTTCCTTTATCTCTTAAAACAAGGAAGTTGGATTACAGTCCCCCCCCCCAGGAATTAAGTGAACAAAACGTTGCTTTCAGTGTAACACTATTGAGCGTCACACTCCACTATAAAAAATTTAAATTTTCAGCATAAATTATTTGTTTGTAATATTCATTTAAAGTTGGGCCATTTATCAAAGTTTCTACTTCCGTATTATGATATCCAAACTGTTGTGGATTTGAAAAGTGCAAATCTCTTTGTTCCTTCCGTACCTATACAACCTGAAAGAAATTCTTTATTTATCTTTAAAAACTAAGAAGTTTCATACCAACAGATGAAAGAGTGAAAACATAAAACGAAGCTCTTTATTTTTAACAACAGATGGCAGCACTGCATATTGACTGAAATCTGTTCAGTGATGTCATATAACATTTAAAATTAACTTTTAAACATTCTTAAAACAAAAAAAGAATATTTAAAAGCAATTTTGCTCAGTAATCGACTCCTTATTAATATCGCATGGGTTGTTCGTAATAATAGCCATCTGAGTGTAAAGGAGATTGCATATAAGAAGATTAGAATAGGAATTAGAATTAGGAAAAGTTGAGGATCGACGATTAAGATGAAGAAGGAGATGAAGATATATTGTCACGAAGGATCTTAGAACTTCTGTAGGAGGATACAACAGCTATTGTACAAGATAGATATATTGTATTTGGAAAACAATAATATAACTCTTTCCCCCTTTTAATCGACAGAAATAAAAAAAAGCATTTTAAAAGCTACTATGAAAGGACTTTACAAGGAGCATACGTGAGAGCTATGTCAAAAGTCGGAAAAAACGCCAATGTTCATATTTGCTACAGCAATTAATTAACTAGAGAAATCAGCTAATAATCCACATTAATCAGATTCTGACATGAGCCATAACTTATAGAAGGTATAATGAACATAAGAGAATGTAGTGATATAGTATATGGATAAGTGACAAGAAAATAACAAACACTTGAGTAACAGAGTATCACAGGAATATTTCTCTAGACAAGAAACGCCATGCTTCTGGTAAACCTGGGTGCAAATCGCGGTCAGGACAACGAATAATTTTCAACTTGTTATTTCAAATAACATACAATTGCTAAAAAATATTCGAACACTATGGTTGATTACAGAATTGAGAAAAAATATCTGGCAACGATTCTTTTAGAAATTATTGATCTAGCAATCTTCGTGTACAGTACACGAAGGTTGCCAGATCACTAATTGGATTCGTGTACTGTACACGAAGGTTGCCAGATCACTAATTGGATTCGTGTACTGTATACGAAGGTTGCCAGATCACTAATTGGATTCGTGTACTGTACACGAAGGTTGCCAGATCACTAATTTCTAAAAAAATCGTTGACAGATATTTTTTTCTGAATTCTGTAATCAACCATAGTGTTTGTATAATTTTTTGAGCGACTATACACGTGTGGCGCAATGCTTCTCGTTTTTGGCAGTTCGTTTTTAAGGAAATTAACTTTTTGATTTTCGACCTTTGCACTACGAAAACTAACTTAAACTTAACTTAAACTTTCGACCTAAAGACTTAACTTAACTTAACTTTTAACTTAACTTAACTTTAACTTTTAACTTAACTTAACTTAAACTTTCGACCTAAAGACTACGAAAATGAATTATTATCTCTTTCAATTTTATAACATTTTACTGGTTGAGCTTTTTGTGGTAGGTAAATGTCATATGCAAAATTTAGTGATTTCATCATGCCCTTTTATTTTAATGTAGTGGGGGGGGGGGGGGGTTGTTTCACTTGGTAGCGCAGCAGGCTCGTAAACTGATATTCGCAGAATTTCTCTTCTGCGACAATCCTAACTACGCTGCATTCTGAACTTTATCCTCTAACCCCTGTTCCGCCCTCGGCAGGAAAAAGCCTATTGATGTGATTTGGAAGGCCGCCGTCCGTCGGATGAGACGTTAAGCCTTGGTTACCTATACTGGAGAGCATACCCCGTGTATGTTAAAGAACATTTTGGATGTGTTTGACGAAAGGCTTCCACCTGTCTTCCAAAAGCTGTGCAGTTGATCCACTTCCCCGACCTCTTCTGAGTCCTTGGAATGATTGCGATTTTTTATTTAGCTTATTCTGTGCAAACAAAGGGATGCTCAAAGGTCCCAGCTCCTTTTAGAACGTTGAAGTATCTATAGGAGTTGAAAGTATTTTTAGACCTACTACACGATCGGAAGGGATTAATCTCACTACAGTGATAATCAGTTTGTAAGTAACAAATGCAAGTGGTGAAAAACTTCCAGAATAATTTTACACTTCCTTGTTTATTATGACACGACTATTTTCCTGAGCGAAAATGCATAAATCTGTAATTACAGTCAATATGAAAGTAATTAAATATAATTGTTAGAATTGAAGTAATAGATCCAAATTGTATTTATAAGCAATATAATAAAAATTAGCCGTAAACTTCGATAACAATATTTGTTTTAAAAAGTTATGTTGATGCTCTGTATAGAAGAATTAATTATCCTCTTCATCGATTCCATTGCAATATTAGGATGTAAAATAAAAATATATAAATATTGTGCCGTGATTTTACCTTAATGGAGGGATACATAAATATTGTTCCTTTAAGGATCAAATGCAGTATGTAGGTCCTTCAGGATCAAATGCAATGGAGTCTATGACTGTTTGCCACGTTCCCCTATATCTTACAAATTTTCAATTAAATCAGGCAAATTGGTGTCCAGGATAGATGACTGAATTATCCATCATGTTCCTTTTCGCAGTCGGATTTCGCAAGGTGGAAAATTGCATTATCATCCGTAAATTATCCATCTATATAAGACAACCATTATGCCGGTTACTTATTCCACGGTATCCTTTTGTCGACCTGTAAGACATATTAGTTGACCCAATCCACCCCGTGTTTATTGCTTAAGTATCATAGAGTGAATATGATACATGTGGTTGGTAATATATGCTAGTTCTGCCATCTGTACGAAAGATTATATTACATATTTCATATAATCCGTATTGCCTAGTCCACTCATGCCTCTTCTGATAATACTGACACCTCGCTTTAAGATTTTTGTCGATACTAAAGGTTTCCGAATAAGATACCGACTGCCGAACAGCAAATATCTGAGTTTCCAGCGAACTGTCTGAGTTTCATATAGATTGAAGTTGATTCGCTTTCATGTACTTTTACAATGATCTGCAGTTTTTCTCCTGTAGTATCAGTAGCAAGGATTATTACAGTCGTTTGCCAGGCTCCATATTTGCAGTTCCTAGGCTAAAGTCTAAACTGTGCCAACATTCATTTATCTCCGCTAACCCGAAACCTTCACTCGGGGAGAATGGGAATACACGTGGTCTTAGGTGGCCATTACTCAGATGAGATATTAGGCTGAGGCATTGTGCATGTTAAATATCACACTGGATATTCTTGGCATGGCGCTATGATCTGTCTGCTAACAGTTGTCCAATGAGTTCCCTTCTCTCTCTCTTCCCTGAATGTTGGGGTATTTGTGACCTGGCGATTTTTTAAATTGTGTGCAAAAAAGTGACGTTCTGAGGTATAAGTCCTATTGAATCAAACTTTTGATACAATTACTGCCGCCATACATCGAGATTCCTGTTTCAAACATTCTCCCACATACTTTACAGATGACAGCCTTGGATGGTCTTGTGAATTCCACAGTTTTGGCAATGGCTGTATCTATCCACAATATGAAAATCAGCACCTCTTTTGAAGTCGTCTATTATTACATAGCTTTCCCATCCTTTGGTCATGCGTTGTGCAGTGACTGTGATCATTTTATTTAAGACGACTCAAGGATCACGTGATTTGACATGTGTCATTTGCTTACATTTGAATCACAGTTATGGGAAACAATAGATAGTTTCTAATTGTTTGGCCAGACAATATACATATCGTATCACTATTAGTTAATTTTGGTCACTTGGTACTAACAATTAACAATACTCTGTGAATTTATGCCATACTGTAATTCTTAAAGTAGACTTAGGAAAGGTTCTCTTTAATGACTTGTTGAACTCTAAAAGTTCCTACCTAGACTTTTAGGTTAATATTTCAAAGAAAAAAATAGGTATATTTATCATTAGTATGAATATATCAAATCATTTGAACAGTAGCTACCACTTTAAATATAAATAAATATACTACAATACTTGGCTTCTGTTTTTTCTAATATTGTTTTTAATATATTTCGAAGATTATAGATCTGTGGGTTCCCACTGGATGCCACCAAACAATACAGAAAATATAAATGTCATTTTCTTGTATAACAGATTAATTCCAAACCGCAGCTCATAAAACAATTAACATGCTGCTATGATCCTGGCTCATGTCTTCCGAATTTTTGGCTAAATATTTTAGGTGCATAAGTAAATGATTTTACCAATTCAATGTACTTATTAAAAAAATAATTTTTTTTAATTCAAAATACAGAATCTGATAAAAACAAGTATCCGGACCCTTCTGAGTAGTGATTTCGCCCTTATATACGCCACATCCATGGCCGAAACAGGTATAAAAGGACACACGTAGCTTACCAAATCTCATGTACATTCGTGAACAGGAGAATGGGCCGTACAGCAGAGCTCAGTGACTTTCAACGTGTTACGGTCATAAGGATGTTACCTTAGCAACAAGTGCAGTTAGGGACATTTCGGCCCTTCTGCTGCCCCGATTAACTCTAACTGATGTTATTGTAAAGTAGATATACCTAGGAGCAACAACAGCATAATCACGACCCGGTAGGCCATGTAAAATGACAGAGTGGGATCACTGAATGCTGAAGCGGGTGATGGGGGAAAATTGCCTATCCTCGGTTGCAACACTCACCAATGAATTCCAAAATGCCTCTTGAAGCAAACCAGCACCATACCAGTTCCTCGCAAGATGCAAAAAATGATTTCCATGGCTGAGCAGCCTCATAAAAGCCTAACATCGGCCAGATCAATGCCAAGTGTCGGTTGGAGTGGTGTAAAGCACGGTGCCACTGTCCTCTAGAGCATTGGAACCGTGTTCTCTGTAGTGATGTACTTAACCACCTGGCAGTCAGATGGAAGAGCCTGGGTGTAGATGATGCCGGATGAACGCTACCTGACTGACTGTTGTGCCAACTATGAAGTTTGGTGGAGAGGCATCATGCTCTGAGGCTGTTTTTCATGATCCGGCCAGTGAATATTCACTGGCAGAATATATTTTTCGGCTGGCATAATATATATTTCGAGCAGTGAATTCAGAATGCCGCGGCCTATAATGACATTATCGACAGTTCTCTGATCCCAACTTATGTCAGTAGTTCTGTGGAGACCCTTTCCAGAACAACATGATAATGCTACCGTCCACAAAACGAAGACCATGCAGTGGAATGGTTTGATGGGATGGGCGAGGAAGAGCTTGACAGGTCTGCACAGAGCCCTGTAAACTCCATCCCATGGAACACCTTTCGGATTATTTGGAACGCTGACTGTGAGCCAGGGCAAATAGCCGACATCAGTGACCAGCTTCACTAATGCTCATTTGGCGTAATAGCAGGCAATTCCAGAAGCAATGCACCAAAATTTAGTGCAAAGCCCTCCCCACAGAATGGAGGCTGTGATAGCAGCAAAGGGTTGGATCAACGCGATATTAATTCCTTTCCTATTACCGGGAGATTATGGATGAGTCAGTGTCCGGAAACTTTTGATCATATAGTGTATTTCCTTGCAGTTATAGCTCAGGGTTTCAATATCTCTCATAAGCATAAGTGAAGAATTAGCAGTAACTCGGAACAATAGAATCTCTCAACAGTCCCCAACAGACCACATATGAAAATCTTTCAAGGAGGTATAAAGTTCAATTATCTCGGGGCAAATAAAATCCCAGATGAAAGGAATGATGCAGCACTTCTGATTCAGTGAAAGTAAAATTGGAACTAGTCATCATCATCATCATCATCCAAATCTTGTCTTGAAAAGTCCAGAATCGTATGGGGGGGGGGGGACTCTGACTCATTCAGATAAGAGTACCCAAAACCTCGCTAAAATCTAAATTTAAATCAGAAATGTTAGACACACATTCAAAACAACGGTCACAATATCCGCCCAAATAACCGTATGGGACACAGTTGCCAGGTCCGATTATAATTTACATATTTGACAGTAATTTTATATATACAGCAATCTTATCTCATACAATGGAGTTGGTGAGTTGCATGCACGTCATGGAAACTCCTTATTATCCTGCGCTCAGACGCTTTGCAGAGTTCGTTACGCTACAGGCTATGAAGTCTTATTAAATTAGGATTGCAAGCACTCATTGGGTGCGAACTGGAGTTAGTCGTGCCTTTCTTATGCTTTATGTGATATCGTAGATCGTAGATCGTGTATGGATATGCGATGTTCCAGGTAAATCATTACCCATTACCATCCGCATCTGAGAATATGACTAGTTGTCATAACTAAAAACATATAACACGTAAACAACCCACGGGTGGTCCCCTAGAGGCTAACATAAAACACAAGCTAAAAATAGTATATATCATGCAGAAAAGACCTAAAGCAAGTAGCTTTCCTCAGAGAAAGCCATCATTATAGGCCTCTTGTACTTATTAAGAACATTATGATCATAATTAAGCAAAGAAGAAATAATCTCATTAAGATTATTTTAACAGCCTCAAAAAAACCTTTTTGAAATACATTTAATATGAGTATATATGTGGGCATCGCCCGCAGATCTCAATATTTTGTTTTGCAAGACCTGAATCTTGCGTATATTTGTGGAGGTGTTGTTTGCCCATATAGGGAACTGTATCTGTTAAAAGTGATATTCCTTGTTAAAAAAGTGATATTCCTTGTTAAAAAAGTGATATTCCTTGTTAAAAAAGTGATATTCCTTGTTAAAAAAGTGATATTTCTAGATACATTAATTTGGTTTATAATTCAACTGGTAGTCAATTACATAATCAAAAGCCAAATAATTATGATATTTCCAGTGTTTTGGTGTCAATAATAAATAAATGTGAAGATTGTAATTGAAGCTTGTAAAATGAGAGAAATATAAAAACTCAAAGTCTCAGGCTTCCTTTTTTCAAACATTTCTTATTTAACGCTCCGCCGATCGCGCTCTGTTTCATAACATGGATGATTGCAATAAATCACAGACCCATGCGCGGTATGTGTGTTAGCATTAAACACGTGTATGTTTTTCTTGAAACAGTTTTTTTTACTAATTGGAAACGTATCATTATCGTTGATGTGAATATTAATCTATTGTGGCTATAAAAATAGTCCTAATTTTTTCTTTCAATAACTAATATTTCAAGTTTTATACTTGTGAATGACACCAAAGCATTTATAAATACCAGAAAAGTAAAGAATGTATTACGCATAAAGAATGTATTACGCATAAAGAATATATTCGAAATGATAAGAGGTAGAACCGCCAAATTCTGTCAGTATACAGCTCCTTCTACTCTAACAAAGTGCATGTAAGAGTTAGGCTTTTAATCGCTTTTTTCTCCCCTACAAATGCTAACAAATGTATTAGAAACTGCTTCTAAAATGGTAAGAGATTAAACACCAAATTCAGTATACAGTTTCCTCAAGGGTTGAGTTGGGTTGTTTTACCTCTGAGCGGCAATTTTTTGCACACCATGGGCTAAATGGCCAGGTCACATGGACCCCAAAGGCTCAGAGAAGGTTGGGGGAGGGGACCCACTGGAACAGCTGTTGGGAGACAGATGGTAGCCTCCCGTCAAGGCCATCCAGCGTGTTCTTTAACGTGCACAGGGTATAGCTCTCCCAAACACGGGGCCACGGCTTAACGTCCCATCTGACGGACGGTGGCCTTTCCAAGCCCATCGGTGTCCTTTACTGACCGTGGGCAGGGCGGGGAATTTTGCGGAGATAAATCTCAACGCTGACCCAGCTGGGACTCGAACCTGGGAACTACAGATTACGAGCCTGGCGCGCTACTGACTGAGCCACCCCCGCTCCCAACAGTTTCCTCAAACTGAAACATAAAATAAAGATGGATTTGGCTCTCAATAATTCTTCCTCTCTCAAAATATAGATCCTTGGAAGTTCTTTTGATTTGTTTTCTTTAGAGAAAATGGTAAGGGGTTTCTCTTAAACGGTAAGAGATTAACGAATTCGGTATAGAGTTTCCCCTCATAGTAGATTAAATAAACTTAGGAATTTGACCTCCCATCTTTCTTATCTGGGCGGGGGTGGCTCAGTCGGTAGCACGCTTGGCTCGTAATCTGCAGTTCCCAGGTTCGAGTCCCAGCTGGATCAGCGTTGAGCTTTATCTTCGCAAAATTTCCCGCCCTGCCCACGGTCAGTAGGGGACACCGATGGGCTTGAAAAGGCCGCCGTCCATCGGATGAGACGTTAAGCCGTGGCACCATGTGAGGGAGAGCCATACCCTGTGCACGTTAAAGAACATGCTGGATGGCCTTGACGGGAGGATACCATCTGTCTTCCAACAGCTGTTCCAGTGGGTCCCATCCCAAAAACTTCTCTGAGCCTTCGGGGTACTTTTGACCTGTCTATTTAGCCCATGGTGTGCAAAAAAGTGCAACTCAGAGGTAAAAACAACCCAACCTCTTTCTTATCTTTCCACAACCACGTTCCACAAAAACAAAAGAAAATACCGGAGAGTTTTCTTGAAGAACAATAAAGGTAAGATCGCCTCCCAAATTTTTCATGCAAAGAAAGCCCCTTCTCATGAGGCAGGGAAAATAATTTCTCTTTCATCATGGCCGTAGTTAAAGTAAGGATTTGCAACCCCCCCTCCAATATCCTGAAAAAGAGGATTTATATAGACTCTTACTGAGCCTGACGAATTAAAGAAAAAAACATATAACAAAAAAATTATTAAGGGCTATAAGGGGGAAAATATTGCGCTGGTATAAACCTCTGAAATTTCGAATTTCCAGCTTGAATAGATCGTTTTCAATATTCGGTAAAAGATTTTATATATTACGACTTTTACCGTTAGAAGGCGTATGAAGATTTTTCTATTTAACAGTAGCATTTTCTACGAGTGAAAATTCAAGATCCTTACTGCTCCACTTTAGAGTTATTTTGCTACCACATATGTAGCACACAAAGAATTTTTCATATTTTCTTAAAACGAATAGTAGTGTCCCTATCCCCACTGGAGTAAGAAAGCAAATTATTGTTGTCATATAAATACCCTATTAAGTAATTAATTGTAAAATCTAAGTGAAATTGAATCATGCAGGTACACTAAAAGAGTGGACTGAATGGTACTGACAAGGAATGTGTTCTCCTCTTTCTCTTCCATTGCCATTCTACGGAAGGTATATCGATGACACTATAATTGCATATCAAACGCAGCATGACATCGAAAATATTATAAACGACTTAAATTGTATTTACCCTACTATCATCTTTCTGCTGAATTTGAAGAAAATCGATTACTACCAGTTCTGAATATGCAGTTACATCGAAAATAAAATAAAATAAGCATACACGTTCACCATAAGCCATCCGCCTCTTTGCATCTCATTCCTATAATTCCCACATCCCCTAGAACAAGAAGAAAGGAGCCTTATGTAAGGCCTTCTTACGAAATTTGCCTTATGCCACACCTGGGCTGGTCGGACCCAAAAACAGCAACTCATTTTTACTACAATGCAAAAAGCAAGATACCTAACAGCCATCATTACAAGAGCCAAACATGAAACGAAATATATCAATACAGTAGCTAGATTCAATAATAAACGAACAAACAACGGCATAGAGGCAACCTGCTAAAAAATAAATGTACTTCTAGTGTACCTCCAATTCCATGATTAGCAGAAACACTAAGCAATGTAATGAGATCATATAATTTTAAAATTACAATAAAAGCAGCGAGTAACATATTTAACGTGGTAAAAAAAAATCGAGATCCTAAAGAGAAAACCGGTGGTGCTTACAAAATCCCAGTTATTCTACCTAATGATAATAAATTCCAACCGTACTACGGTAAAACCAAACGCTCTGCAGCCACAAGAATTAGAACACCAAAACGATATTCGACAACAAAATTTATTGCAATTATTTTTGAACAATTAGGAGACACATGGTTCAACCGTAATGATCGCCCAGCATGCTGTGTTCTTTCACATGCACAGGATGTGACTCCCTTGCACACGGAACGACGGCTTAACCTCTCATCCGACGGACATTCCAATCCTATGGGTAACACCTTTCTTATCCAGAGAAGGACGGAGTTTAGTCAAGATAAAGCTCAATGATGGCTCAGTTGGGACTCGAAAGTGGCAGCTGCAGATTAGGAGCCTGACACAATACCTGCTGAGCAAACACCACCCCTAACAGATCAGAAATCAAAGTTCGAGTGGATCGAAACTAAGACATATTTAAAAAGGTTTTCAATGATTTCACAATTTTCACTTCTTGTAAAATTATCAATCTGATTGCATTTTTTAATGCTCTTTGTATAAGAAGTTAAATTTCTAAAGAAAAAAGAGTAAAATTGCAATAGGACGCAATACGAAAGTTATTCAACATTCAATAAACGAAACAGGCAAGCAGAATACACTTCTTTCTACCAGATGCACATACACTGAAATGCCATTGAATTAGTGATAGGGGACGTTATCGAAGATTCAGAACTGCAAGCCCGGCATTTGCGCGCATGCGTGGCTGAAACTCTGGTCATATGTAGCTGTCAGCTTTGGCTTCCCCAAGCATTCGTTGTGAGAAGCGTAATGGGAAAGGCGTGGGATTTAGGTGCATTTGACAGAGGGTAGATCGTAGGTACCCAACGGATTGGACACTCGATCTCCGAAATTATCAACGAACATGGATTTTTCTCGTATGACAGTTTCAAGTGTGTTCCGAGAATATTAAAATTCCGGCAGAAAAACAAAAACCCGAGCAAGCTGCAAAGGACAACCAGCATTGAATGATCGTGGGCTTCGCCGTCTGACCCGCATCGTACGGACCGGTAGGGACCAGACATTATCTGAAATCACCTCCCATCTGAACACGGGTTCCAGCCGGGAAGTCAGTGCACAGACCGTGCAACGTTCATTTCATCATCTCAGCTTCAGGAGCCGCCAACCTACGAGAGTCCCACTTCTAACGGCACAACACCGGGCTCAACGATTTGCCTGGACTAAAGAGCATCGAAACTGGACCATCTGAAATTGACTACGAATATCCTGGAGTGATGAATCCTGATTTAAACTTCATCACGCCGATGGGAGACTGAGGACATGGCACCAGCCCCATGAAGCCATGGATGCTGCATGTCAGGTCGGAAGAGTATAAGCTGGTGATGGCTTTGTGATGGCCTGGGGTGTCTTTCAGTTGGGACCTTTGCTACGTGTACCAGCGACTCTCAATGCATTCCAGTATGTACAACTGATAGCTGGCCATTTTCACTGATTTATGCCATCATGCATCCCAATGGATATGGCGTCTATCAGCAAGATCCATCTCACAGGTCCAGCTTGGCTGCTGCATGGTTGTAGGAGCATTCTGCTGACTTCGAAATAATGAATTGGCTACCCAGAAGTCCAGATTTAAATCCCATTGAAAATCTTTGGGATACTATCGAGCAGAGTGGTCGTGCTCATGTCCCATCAGCGACGACCTTGAAAGGAATTACTACCGCTGCTCTTAACGAAATATTCGTGTTGCTTTTAGGGATTTCTTTTTCCAGGTCTGTCGATAAATGCCCTATTGCTCTTAAAACTGGTATCAGCAGCTTTCTAGAAACGGTAAATGAAAAACTTTAAATGCTGAATAGGAAATCTTTTTATGTAACATTTCGAAAGGATAACAGTAACGTTTTTATTCCTCAGTATGAAACATTACGATATCTGACTACTTACTTGTGCGGCTGTCTCACAAAGAACAACATGGCGACTTTTGTTCTCGACGACCACCCAAACGACATATACGATATCATTAAAATTTCCTCTTCCTACCTCTATAACTAAAATACGGCTTATTTTTCAAACCTTAAGTGATATCATCGATTCCCTAGAACAAAACGTGAACAGTGCACTCTACATACGTTTCACTTCAACAACAGATTTCATCAACTCTATTCTGATATGTGGCGGGGGTGGCTCAGTCTGTAGCGCGCCAGGCTCGTAATTTGTAGTTCCCAGGTTCGAGTCCCAGCTTGGTCAGCGTTGAGATTTATCTCCGCAAAATTCCCCGCCCTGGTCACGGTCAGTAGGGGACACCGATGGGCTTGGACAGGCCACCGTCCGTCGAATGGGACGTTAAGCCGTGGCCCCGTGTACAGGAGAGCCATACCCTGTGCACGTTAAAGAACACGCTGGATGGCCTTGATGGGAGGCTACCATCTGTCTCCCAACAGCTGTTCCAGTGGGTCCCCTCCCCCAACCTTCTCTGAGCCTTCGGGGTCCATGTGACCTGGTCATTTAGCCCATGGTGTGCAAAAAAGTGCCGCTCAGAGGTAAAACAACCTAGCCCAACTCTTCTGATAAATAATATTCGTAATAATCCGTTGGTGACGTCTGACAATAAAGTTATTGTTTTAACTGTTGTCTGACTTCGAAGTAGTGATACTTCTCGATACTCGCAAAAAAGTTGCCTCTGTTTAAGCTTCCTTTCTCACCATTTCTGCTATCTGTGTGACGCTAATTACTAAATATTTTAGCAACGAATATCACCGAATATGTTTAGCGCTGGGGATCTCCATCAAATAACCAAAAATAGCCGAACGCGACAGAGTAATGCATTCGAAGTACGAAAAACTTCCCTCACTAGACTCGCTAAAATAAAAAAATATCCTACCTGTAGCATATAGGACCTACATATAGCGGCATAAAAATAAATAAAATTACGAGTTACAATAACATTCTTATATGTGCGCGCCTTAATAATAAATTGTATAAAACACAGAGATGACGTCAGCAACGCGGTTTCGGCTGCTTCCAGACATAATTCCTATAGTACGCATGTCTCGAAAAAGTATTTCTAACGTGTCATGAACGCCATACAAGAAAAACATATATCGAAAGAAACAATCATATTTCAATATTCATCTCAATGCATTTTTCCTCCTGAGGTCAATGACAACACGTAGGTCAATGATAAAAAAATCGGAAACATTTCCGTAATACCTCAGTAGCAAAATAACAGACCCACCTCAAGAACTTATGCAATGTCATTTGCATTAGACATCTGTAACACCTACACAAGATATCTCTACACTCGATTATACATTTCGTTAAAATTACCCCACCAATCACTCTAATTCGTAATATTTATTGACATAGTGTACCTTTACCATAAAGAGCATATTTTAAACACTTGAAACGTTGAGACATCCATTCCTAATTTTCTATCTTATTATACCATGACGTGCATATTCGAAAAAAAGTGTTTTTACCGAAAATGACTTTCCAAATATCGGAATTTTCAAAGCTTTAACGATGGGTAATCAGATGAATGGCTGTTGACAAATTAAAAGCCATGCAATATCGCAGTCCATCACTAGAATCTCACCCGAAATATATGTAATGAAAAAATGTTTTTATCCTCTATCCCCCCCTTCCCCTGTGGATGGTAGTAGTGTAAGACAAATCATCCCGTGGATTTCTCATCACACAGAAAAAATCGCTTGCAATACGAAACTTCCAACTTTTACTACGGCTTCGCAATGTTTCGTCTGTACCTCTACGAACCTTACATAAACATTTTCAATTCTCTCTAGAAAAATATTTATTACGTAACAGGTACATCGAAATGTTTCACTTTGCAGATATTCGTTCCACTAAAATAGCAGTATTATGATTTACAAAAGCATTTGTAAAACTTGAATATGCATCTAATATACAAAATGTACTGGCAACACAAGGAAAGGGTACTGCTGACGTCATCTCGGTGTTTTACCTACACTATTACTAACCCTTATTCACATGCCGCACTAATTTTAGTAAATTGACTTATTTCCGATGCCGCCATTTTTTTTCTCACCAATTTATTTTTAACTTCGAATTTTATATGAGATAACTAACGTTATTTCCTGCCGTCCGTGACCGAGTGGTTAGCACGATTGGCTACTGATCTAATGGACCTCAGTTCGAGCAGCAGGTAAGGCATAGATGTCTGCGTTCTCTTTCTGCTGAGGTCCCTTCATCCTTAGCATTAAACCGCCACGCTCATATCAGACCTCTCTGGCAAGCAGCTGCTTGAGTTGGTATTTATTTATTGCGTTATTTCGAACCATAAAATAATGCTAAAAATAACGGCGATTACGTACACAGGAAATGGATTTCCACAGTTTGACTGCCTCCACACCCACCAATATTTATTTTTGCTTTCTCGAAGTCTGCTCGTGTTGTCAACTATTTCATAATTCACTACAAGAATACTTTTTTAATTAATAGTTTGGTCAAATATAGAGTATAAAAAGTTATTAATAAGGTGAACTTCTAAAAGAGTTGCAAGGCTGAAGGGTAAAATACTACACTGCACCGACCGAATGTTCAGTTCTCGTCCTGAAACCAGTTTTTGTCTCCGACCACCGAAATATCAAATGTGTCGTAACTAAATATTATTTTGGACTTTAATAAGAAATTCAACTACAGATTGTCGGATTTAAAAAAAATTGAGATTGCTTCCTCACAACAAAAGACTATAATGTGTGGCTGTAAATAAAAAGTTAAATCTTTCAAATTAACAGGAGAATAGAGCGGGTAATAAGGATTACAAACGATATCGCAAAAACACGCACATGACGTCACAGTGCTCTTTCCAGGTGTTGCCACCGTAATATCTATAATATCTAATCTTTCAAAACCAAAGCGTATAAATTAAAATACTTCTAGTCAAAAAATATTAACTGGTAGTTATTGGTTGTTTTTTTAATTTTGGTAAATATTTTTATAATATTCTGAAATATTTAAATAAAATCTTAATAAATAAATTATTTGAATGTTTTTAAAATAAATTAATTTAACTTTAACTTATATTAAACCAATGAAAGAAATTGCTTGTTTAGGCATATTTAATTTCGCTCTTTTTGTTGAAGGCTATCCAGACAGGCGGTATCTAGGTTGCTTTCAGAGTACGCGTTTCTTTGTGGTGTCCAACGACAAATTCCTAGATCGTGGCTAGGCGTGAATGTCTTACGTTTGTCATAGACAACTTTGTCCTTAGAGGTAAAGAACGCTTTTTCCTGTGTTCCCAAAGGACAACCCTATGGTTTAATCTAAGGTTTCTATTACACATTTCGCTGTACTGTACGTTACCTTCTTCTTAGCCCTGAAAAATGCGTTTCCGTGTAGTGGGTAAATTATATTTTTATCGCCAAATTGACATTTCTTGGGGTCGTTACGTCACCCTATCAGCTCGATATATCTGTTGCGAATATCAGACGTTGGTTTCGAACTTCGTCCACGATAATGGGCAAATAGATGTGAAAGCTTGTATATAAAAAAAATTGCCGTTATTTCGAACACATCGACTTGTAAGCCATTCAGTACGAGCATTGAAAAAACTAATTGACCTGTTTCAACCACACCTTAAATATAACTTGTTCCCTGGCTTTGGTGCACCGAAAGTATATTACAACACTGAGCAATCTGTTTTTAACAGTAATATTTGTATTCCAATATTAAAAACTTTTCCCTTCTCCAAAAGCAGAATAAAATAAGAACTTACAATTGTTTCTTTAAAAATTAATTTTTTTTTCAAATGTTAAAATCAACGAAACCCGTAAATAATCTCCTAAAGACAGTGCTCAGATAGGTAAGACATATTCTGTGACTGACGCTAGAACAAGATTCAAACATGTAAGAATTATCCGTGAAACTATGTAAGTAACCCAGAACCCTTTTTCAATGCCTTCCCACTTAATTTCCTGGAAGATGTGTTTTACTTATTTCAGCATTGTGTGAATTGGGTTTCATTTATTAAGTTATAAGAACAGGAATATGAAACCAATCATTTACGATATAGAAATATTTGTACACATACTGTAGCGACAAATAGGAAAACGAAGCAATAAAAAATTAAGCAAAGAATTTTTTTTTCCTCGGACAACCATTAGTTCTACTGAGCGAGCTTTACAACATTCGAGCCGAAATGAAGGGGTCGTTAGTGGTCGACAGCGACAAATAGCGTTTAACTATAAAATTTATATCCCATAAACAGAATAATGTGCTACATAGTAGCTGTCGGTTGAAAGCCGATCGAAATTTCATAGCTCTCATGCTCAAAAGGGGAAAATTAGATTACCTTTACTGTAAATTAATTATTCACTAGAAAGTTACTTAACTGAAGGAATTTATAAACGAACCACAAACACTTTATGAATATTATTTAACTTGATTCACCTGATATTTTTTCGAGCAGCAGAATGGTGGTTTAGAGAAGGACAATAAGGAATACAGGCCGTGTGTATTTTTTAATCGCATAGACCTTGCCATTGGTTGCTTATTACACTGAAATCTGTTCGCGGTACGCAAAGCTCTGAAAACCTGAAAAAACCCTCAATTATATCACTTCTTCGCCATATCCATACGCTAACGCGGCAAACGTAGCAGCAAAATAGCCGCTTGATATAAACTCAAAAACTGACATTATATTTTTTTACCTTGCAATAATAGGGTAATGATGTCTGACAGAATGACGTTGAAGAATGCACTGTTTGCTCACTCATAGGAAGTGACTCTTACAGTGTTTCGTAATGCGAACAGAGGTGTTTGTTTACTCTTCCGCAGTTGTATTTTTCAATATCTTGTTTACGAAAATTACTATGAATTGTGGAAGAGAAATAAGACGCATTTCTTTAAACATCGGATTCACGGTGAGTATTATTTTTTCAAGATATTTAATAATTATATCTACAATTAATAATCCTCACTTTACATCAGTGAGGTGGGGTAAGATAAGGTACATAGCTATGACACTTATTCCTAGTTTCTTCCCAACAAATCGATACGTACAACAAAATATATGTTGGAAAGGTACTGAATTCCTTTTCTTTACCTTTTACGCTGTCAACGGCAGCAACATGAACAAAAATACACCATTGCTAGTAACCTCGTCCTTTCACTTACGTCATGTTTAATTTTTCTTTTGTTTTACCCGGTAAAGCAATAGTTATTTCCGGTGTTCCACTTTCTCCCTTTCTCCGCTGTTTAGAATCGAACACTTATCCCTTTCAAAGAAAACTGCGTAGAGTGCGAAATTAATTAATAATAGGTGTGAATGCGTAGGTTGCACCTGCGTAGAGGACAGTATTAATGTACGCAATGCAAACTTTAATACCTCAACAATTAACAAGTAAAATAATTACTTCGCTTACAATAGTACCAATTAAATTCTCAGTCTTAAACTTTCAGTCATAGATACTTAACGCAATATTTCAATCCGTTTAAGCTTAGCAACCCTCCCTCTCTTTCAGTATGCGTTCGTTCGCGGGTTCTCCTTGCCCGACCCCATTTTTGGTCAGAAAATCAGTTCCCTAGCTGCAATGGAACGCCTAAATAATGATTTTAGAAATGTGGAGAATCTGGCAACGGCATCATTTTTTCGGCCGAAGGTTGAAATGCTATTTTAACTCTTTACTTTCACACTTGGGGAACAGAAAATGGCAACAGTATATTTGACACCGATTCTCGTTTCCCGTTGGAATAGCATGGTAAATATTTTTGCTCCTAGCAAGCTCCCCTTTTGGACTTTCGACCTGACATTTCGCACTGCAATCCGGACCATAACCTGAAACATTCTCTGAAAATGTCGAGCGTGTACGTTAATTTTCCGATGAGTTATGGCTGCCAAAGACAGAGAGACAGAAAGTAAATGACACTCCGCAACTCACTAAATTATGACGCCGTATTCCGTATCATCTCATTTGGATAAAATTTACGAACAATAATTGGTTTTAAAACACAAAAAAATCCTTAATAATTAACAGACATTAGAAAATCTATTTTATTTTACTATTTCAACTGATGCAGTATTTAATTAGTAACGCAAGTTCAGATGTTTAACAGCAGGGATATCTGTTTATTTAGTCTGAAAAACTAACAGAAACAAGTTTATAGGAAGGCAGATTCGAATAATCTATATTTCTTTGGGCAGAGCGATAAATATATTTCGGTTTCCATTACTATTTAAGTACGGAACTCATAGAGAATCCTCAGCTTTGAGATTTATCTCCGCAAAACTCCCCGCCCTGCCCACGGTCAGTAGTGGACACCGATAGGCTTGGAAAGGCCGTCGTCCGTCGGATGAGACGTTAACCCGTGTCTCCGTGTGCGGGAGAGACACACCCTATGCACGTTAAAGAACACGCTGGGTGATCTTGAAGGGAGGCTACCATCTGTCTACCAACAGCTGTTGCAGTGGGCCCCCTCCAGCAACCTTCTCTGAGCCTTCGGGTTCCTTGTGACCTGGTCATTTAACCCACTGTGGGCAACAAAAGTGGTGCGCAGAGGTCCTTTACACATATGTAAATATTCCTCTTTGTCACTTTTTTTCTATTCAGCTGCTGGGGCCCGGTCATATCTATATAGTCCTCACATCTGTTGAAATAAATAGTCACAAAAAATGCAAAAAAAAAAAAAGCGTCTTTTTTATTATTTGAATTTGTCTAAAATTTAATTATAAACTATTTATTTCAAAAATGAAAATTAATAAACTAATTTATTGTGACTTTATTAAAAGATCATGGAATATTTCGAAATTATTTAAAACTTTTTTTAGAAATTGAGGAGTAATTAGTTGACTTTCAATACATTTTTCATAGCACCGTAATGTAATTGGTAATTCAAAATTTGATCTACGTCTTCAAAAGACAAGTAAATCTAGTTCTGATTAATTCTAAGCTCAGTTAAGAGATTTACATAGAAATGCACGATATAAAAATATCCAAAACAGCAGCATAATTTTAACGAATTTCTGTTGTACAGACTACACAGGGATTAACTGCTTAGTCGAGGAGTCATTTCACACCCTAAACAATCTCTAATGATTATTTTATTTCCAATCCAAAGAGGCTTAACAAGTTAGGGAAAAGAGTGAAAATATCTTCATAAATATAATAAAGAATTAAAGAAATACTTCATCAAGCAGCTGCTTGCAACAGCGATCTGACAGGAGCCTGTCAGTTTCTCCGCCATAGTCGAAGGTCTGTGAGGATAGTGACTCCTTTGATCACTTTAATACGCCATAGAGAAGATGTGCGTTTGGTTCGGTTGTTTTATCTCTGACCGGTAGTTTTTTGCACACAAGGGGCTAAATGGCCACGTCATAAAGACCCAGAGGGATCAGTTTAGATTGTGGGAAGGTGACCCAATGGAGCAAATGTTAGGAGAGAGCTGGTAGCCTCCCGTCAAGGTCATCCAGCGTGTTTTTTACGTTGGTAGTTTTATCTCTTACCAGTAGTTTTTTGCACACAAGGGGCTAAATGGCCACGTCATAAAAAACCAGAGTGCTCAGTTTAGATTGTGGGAAGGTGACGGAATGGAACAGCTGTTATGAGACAGACGGTAAACTCCTATCCAACGTTTTATTTAACCTGCACACTATTTTCTTGTGTTTTTCATCAAATTTTATTCTAACAATATTATCATTTTACGACAGTTTGGTATTTTTTGTCTTCTAGTATTGGCTTTGGTAATTTTACGCTTATGACGTCATCTCCTTGAACTTTATATATATATAAATAATACAGCAGTGGTTCTCAACCTTTTATGCCTCACTTCCTCCTGGAAATGTGTTTGTTAATGGCGTATCCCATGTGTAGATACAGAAAACTATAGTTATACTATAAAAATGGGAATAAAATAAAACCTATATATATATACACACATTCTTTATTGTAAAATTTTCAATCAAAATATCATCACCAGAATTATTCCGGATATCGGAGCAATCTTCCGATGTCTGTCGTTTTTAAAAAGTTCGGTAATATATGGTCAGTGACTTAGTTGTTTATACGAAAGTTGTTAAAGGCAAAAAACCTATTACAATATATTTATTAACTGTGGAGTTGATCAATTAACCTGTCGCTTCTGTTTCTGAACGGTTTAATTCTTCGCTCCCTTCTGGAATATTATCTAACCACTTTTACTTCTCTTTCGTCAAGTAGGAGGATTAGTTAGATTTGACTGCTTGCTAAAACTAATTCGTGACGGAAATCCTAATGATGAAACAAATAAAAGGCGTATCCGGTTGGGTTGGGTTGTTTTACCTCTGAGCGGCACTTTTTTGCACACCATGGGCTAAATGGCCAGGTCACATGGACCCCGAAGTCTCAGAGAAGGTTGGGGGAGGGGACCCACTGGAACAGCTGTTGGGAGACAGATGGTAGCCTCCCGTCAAGGCCATCCAGCGTGTTCTTTAACGTGCACAGGGTATGGCTCTCCCGCACACGGGCCCACGGCTTAACTTCCCATCCGACGGGTGGCGGCCTTTCCAAGCCCATCGGTGTCCCCTACTGACCGTGGACAGGGCATGGAATTTTGCGGAGATAAATCTCAACGCTGACCCAGCTGGGACTCGAACCTGGGAACTACAGATTACGAGCCTGGCGCACTACCGACTGAGCCGCCCCGGCCCCAAGGCGTATCCGGGTTAACGTTTGTAAAAGCATTGTTGTGTCATTGATTCTTTAGCATAGAAGCTGTTTTACTCGTTTCTCTTTCATCGTGAAAGGTTAATTATTTTTTTTTAAAGTCTCATCGTATGATGAGAAGGAATTGTTTTCGATGTATTGTAGCAGTTACTAGTGAAAATAGAAATTAGGTTTTCAACTGAAATAGATTTCATTGGTATATTTTGATATCGTTATTTGTGTTATTAAGAGCTTTCCGGGAGTTTCCGAAACGACACATAGGAGTCATTTCTGCAGGTAAGTTTAGTCGAAATAGAATTTCCTCAATTACGAATAGTTATGGAATACAACGGACTCCTTTATCACGGCATGATATTGTTGCAGTAACGTTCACTTCAGTGAACTCTTATTACGACGGATGTTATGCAAATATATTACAGCAGGGAATACTTTTGAAGTCCCAGAATTTTGTGATGTGCTGAGCATTTCACAGCTAAATTAGGGTGTTATCGATTTTGTGCTGTAGACTACTTTACCATACGTAAAAAAAATGATTTTTTCCTCGTATTTACTTAATATGTATATAACATACTAAATTATGAATAATTACGGTTAATGTTGAAAAAGGTTACCTTGCTTGTAACATTGTAACGTTTTGAGCATTAAAATTATTCATAACTTCAGGTTATTATTGATTTCGGTAAAAGTTTCAGAGGTGATTGAAAGATTTAAGGAGATAACGAGTGTAAAACGAAATTTGTTCCATCCCTCGCATGAGGGGTTCTTTTACGTATGAGCTGCACTTTATGGCACATATAGGACAAAATGGCCACTCCATAAGGACTCCATGCAGTCGCAAGGACTCCATAAACTCGACTAACCTTTCAGGAGAACCGAATGATTTACCGCACACACTAACAACTTTACCGCGACTTCGGCTAGAAACTTTTGGTTTCTTATGCACGAGCTACCGTCTATGAATTTCTGCTTATTGAAATTATTAATAATTTAAGAGAAATATTTGTTATCGCTTCTTGGTCTTTGTAGCTAAGATCAAAGTGTGTTATAGTTTCTTCCAGTATCGGTAACGAAAAAAAACGTTTGTTCTTCTCAGCTTAATATCTAATACGATTTCCATATGAAATCAAGATATTAATCTTATTTTTATAGTTCGACGGAGTGCTTTTAGCTTGCTCAACCTCTGTTACGGGTTGGAACGGTATTGCACTACTTCCAGTAGCTGCCCTCATATTTAATCCAAAATTAGTACATGAAACATTTAAAGTCCTTTAGAATCGTATCAGGTGTAGAGCAGAACAGGATGTATTGTTTAAAACATTTCGACAATTGTTTAAAAATTCCGTCGGATGTATTTTTTTTAAAGTCCGGCGGATGCCCGGAAACGCAGTTGCAATCACATCCATCCGCCCATCCTCCTTTCACCTCAATCTCCCTTCGCCTTATTCAACTTTCATCCCCTCCCCACACACCCAGCAAGTATTAACATAGCCGTCTGAGAAACGCACTCGCCCAACAATTCCCACCACTGGCAACAGAACGCCCTCTCCTCCACACACACACCGTATAAACGTATCCTAACACCTCGTATTCACAAAATAATTAGAAATCACGAACAACTACACCCTTGCCATAGCCAACAAAGAAAAAAATATACAATACCAATGCTTTATACCTCGAATTCCCTTCACCATGGAAATCCTATTACCCCCTTAAAATCCTTTTCGTTACAATAATCCTTTTAACAACTTCGAATTTTTTTACGTAACAAATTCACTCACTACTTTCCAAACTCTTTCTATCTCCATCTGTCAATCCCGGTTCTTATCGAAACAAACCGGGCTATCCAAAAATATTCCATCGCTAATTAGAAATCTTTCATATTTATCAACATACTAAGCTCTACAAGGAATCCAATGTCATCCACAGCATTTTCGAGCCTGCAATCGAAATCAACGAAATTTATGCATGGCGCTAATGACAAAGGAAAAGGCGATGCAGAAGGCAGGCAAAAAGAAAAGGCGATGCGGAATGGTAAAAGGCGATGGGAAAGAGTAGCAGGAGATCCGGAAACGGAACTCATGCAGTGGAAAAGGAGAAAGTGGGTTCACTTTCTTTTTAATGGTTGCCCTAATCAGGCTATTCGTTGTCCCATGGCCGAGTGGTTAGCGCGCTTGACTACTGATCTAAGGGACCTGTGTTCGAGCCCCGGGTAAGGCATTGCTGTTTGTGTCGTTGTTCTGCTGAGGGACTTCTGTGGCAAGCAGCTGCCTGAGGGGGGTTTTATTTTATTTAGTAAGGTGGTGTGCATACTCAGTTTACAAAAATACCACGACAAAAGTTGCGAATCCGTAGTGCAACATAAACAGCTACCACCTTCTTGTATCCTCTAGTGTGTTTTTTTTTTTCATTATTAACAATATTCCTCTTACTTCCTCTTTTGTCATATCATTTCGGTAACATTTTTATGATCTGTACAGTTGGTTTTGACGTTTCATTTGCCAGAAGAGTTGCATAGTCCCTGATATAGTCAGCGAGATTTATCTTTGACGGTGATTGTGACATACATATATATGCATGCTAGTTGGTGTTTTGCCATATGATAACTTATTTTGGTTGCATTTGTTTTTCGAAAGGATATTTCATTATCGGGTCCATAATTTAGTTTTCTGGGTAGAATGCAAATTTCTCTGTGTCATTAATTTATTTATTAACTGTTTCCTTTTCTTCCCAGAGCTGGAGTGCGATTACTTCTGTGAAAGTGGTTGTTTGCTGGACTGAAGGCTCGTTATCATGATTCTTCTTAAATTGTACTGATGGGCATTCACTGGATTCCGAACAGATTTTCTGCAGAAGTAAAGTTTTTTCCCTGCATCGTGCCAATTCATTAAGATGATTGAAAGTGATAGTTTTCTCGAGTTTGCAAATTTGCCAGATGGATCGTAATCCGTAGATGGTGATCAATGTTTCCATTACATCGAAGCAGTCGAATATTTTACGTATGAGGCGTCAGATCGTCAGATCAAATGTCAACTACAGAGCACCGGATGGGGTCCCATATCTCTTCCATCGGAAATAAAATTCTGTAACGGAAATTGAACGAGTATTTTGATTAGCGAACAATATGTGAAAAAAACAGTGAAAAAACAAAATTAAAAATCGAAGCATTCAAAGCATGCATTTATACCAAATGCAACTTTGATATGAATTGTATACAGTTTTATAATTTTTAAAACATAAACCTGATTTACTAAGATAAGTTCATTCTTGTGAAAAATATCAAAATTAAATTTTTTAAGTAATATGATTGTTTAAAATGCTATTTTATGCTTATATTTTATAATAAATGTTATAAAGATTTTAGTTTTAGTGGAACAAATAAACGCAACCTGCTTTTTTTTCATTATGAAACAATTTGTAATTTGTCCTTTATTTTCTCCGAAAAAATATGGTCACCGTACGTATATGTCGCTTGTGTAGTCGCCATGTTGGTCTTTACTTATGAAGATATTTAAACTAACAAACTAACTTTAAAAACGAAATGAGAGACTGAGACTAACGCATGTGTTGAAGATAAAATGGAGGGAATTACCGGAATTCAATGTTGCCACTTTATTCCGAATGAAGAAGGATTTGTACAAATTTTCCATAAAATAGAGAATAAAATACAGAAACCTTGTGTAGTTATGTTAGTGTTGTTTTTATTTTGGGGATTTTAGTGCAGAAAATGTGTATCTATAATACATTTTCAAAGTTAAAACGATAACCAGCAATGTGCGATAAAAGTGGCATCATTCTTATAAATGTAAATTCTAGGAATTTTTTCTTTAATATTTTGTCATAATTGAATTCAAATAGAGTTTTTTGAACCGTGTTACATCAAAATTTATCACTGAAACTAGAATTGGAATTTTTTTCTAAAGTGTGTTAAATCAAAATCGTGTAAAATAATTCCACGTGAAAACAGAATTGGTTGTGCAACTAAGTAAAATAGTTGATTGAGATTCCGATTTGTCACTCATTAACCTTAACTGATTGCTACTGTAACTAAGCACGAGCTTGTGACCCCAGAGTAGAACGGGACCTCAGCAAAAAACCTACACACATCAATGCCTTAAACGAGATTAGAACCCAGTTCCCTTAGATCAGTAGCCATGAGTGCAACCACTCGGGCCACGGAACGCCGGTAACCAAAAAAGTTTAAATATAAACTAGAAAGATTATTAGTTATGGAAATGCGAGAACAACACGAACCATTTAAAGAATAATAATTAATTTGATTTATAGTGCGCTTACATTACATTTAATGCGAAGAGCAACTTTGTAGTTAACTGTTAGACTTGAAATATGCGTTTCCGAGTGGTGGCGAAGAGCAACTTTGTATTTTCTTCTTAAAGTTTAAATCAGGACCGAATAATTTTAAGTTTTTCCTCTTAGGGTTTAAATCAGGCCAGACAATGGCATAAGCACGATCGAATAATGGTTCCTCCCTCGACCATTCCATTTCTTAATTGAATACGTTTCATCTTGGCGTCGTAAAATAGAGAAAACCAAAATTAAAACGCCACAAAAAAGAATATGGATTATATATGCATATATTTTTAATGATTAGATAAACACTGAAATTCATTCAGAAAAACGTTGTGAAAAGAGTCAAACGTATTGAACTCTAGGGGTGTGACTGTCACCTTCAAAATTTTAAAATGTGGTCACTCACCATACGATAAGAAACCTTTTTTTTTTGCAATTCAGATTAAAGTCGAACACTGCAGATAAGGACAATGGAAAAAGAAACAATTAAATTCGAGTGTTCAAATCGAGAGTTCAGGGCATTATAGCTAGAGGGAAAAACTGCGGTGCCCCCCTTCCCTTGGTGCCCTTATCAGGTGATTATTTTGCTTAAGGGTTAATCCAGCAGTGGTTGTAAACCATTAAGTTCCGTGTGGTGACTAAGATTGGACAATACTTAACAAGATTTACCTGATGTTTTCTGGGTGGCCGAGTGCTTGGTTACACTTGAAGCGGATAATGATTACAGCCCGTGTCGATATTTGCATACTAAGGTTTCGTTTTATCTCACACAACCAGGTTTATTATACTGCTATTGTTTCGCGGTAAGCAATGCGGAGGTAACTGCAATCCCACGAACTCTCTTCACTTCGTCATCGTATTCACAAGGTAACTGCAATGACTGAAACGAGACGGTGCTTGGAGACAGTTTATTTACTATCACTCAACTTTTGATTTCCTTCCAATAATAAGGTGATGACGTCGACACTGAGGTTTTGGAATGCTCAGTCGCAGGAAGTGAGACTCCACAACAGTGTTTCCTATTCGCAACAGAGATATCTCTGTTTAGTCTTTCCACTACCTTTATTTTCTCTATTTTGTGTGCGTATAAACTTTGTCGATACTCTTAACCCATTTCTTCAGTGTTGCGTATACGCAACACTGGGAAGAAATGGGTTAATGTAGGATCTCTTGCAAACGTCTTTCCTAATAAAGGTGAGTATTACTTTTTCATGATGTTAAATATTACACTGCAGAACGCGTGCTCCTATGTAATTATTTACTTTTAATGATGGGGTAAGAAAACGTAAAGAGGTATCAGCTACGACACTGATTCCTAGTTCATCTCTAACATATTGGCATGCAGATCAACTGTGGCATATAAACTGACAGGCTCCTGTCAGACCTCTGTGGCAAGCAGCTGCTTGAGGAGGTATTTATTGATTATTATTTATGGTACTAAATTCCATCTTTCATTTCGTTTTACGATGTGAACGCCATGAACACGTAAAGTAAAAGCTATTACTTGTATGGTCTTCATACCAAAAACATATCATTTTCGAGATGCATCTGTGATCACACTGTCACCGTACAACGGAAACAGGTTTTATTTCTATGTTCTGACGGATAAAACGATAATTATTTCGGTGTTCCATGTGCATTTTCCCCAACGCAATCCTAACGGCCACCATATTACAAAAATAAAAATAAATCGCTTGCAATATTCCGTCTTGGAACATTTCCCACCGTTTGGAGGCGCAATCTGAGTCATCGACACATATCGTAATATTTCGAACCGTTCCAGCGTTACAATCCCATCCCCCTCCCTCTGGCAGTATGCGACACCGATGGCCTTGGAAAACCCGTCCTACCGTGCGACTGTGCCACCGTGCGAAAGATCGTTCAGATTAAAGCACGCGCTGGGATGGACTTACTGGACTCTCCCATCTGTCTAAGTTTTCCAGTACGTACCCTTATCGAAATATGGTCTTAGCTATCGGGAGTCGTCGTGATTTATCATTTCAGCCCGAGGTGTGACAAGAAATGGCCTCTGGGAGGTTGAAACGAAAAAGAAATATTACTGTTTGAAAGTAAATAAGTCATCTCTTACATTCAGTCTAGTCTCTTTCAGTTCTAGTCTAGTTCTCTTTTTCTAATTAGTCTAATCTATATTTCTAATTAATCTTAATTAGTCTAAAATACTTCAGTTCTAGTCTAGCCTCTTTCATTCGGAAGTAGGGTAAATAGAAATAGTTTTATTGTATTACTTTTGTGTGTTAAGTTTAATTGCACGCTATTATGTTGAAAAAAAAAAGGGAAATATAAATTCTCAACAACCGTAAAAAAATGAAAACTAATCAGTATTTAAGAACAAGATTGGGTTTATATATATTTTGATACTGTCATTAAGGAAATTTTTTGCAACATTCGAACTCTTTCCTACCTTAAAAATTGTTCTGTTATTGATAATGTGTGTAATTTTATAAGGCAGGTAAGGAAAGGAAATCAGTATGTCAACGTCCATACCAAGCTGAAAACATCGGTTCTCGTCCGATCCCTGAAGTTAAGCAGCTTATGAGGGCCTTTTAAATGATAAATTAGACAAAACATTTATCGTGACCGAATAAATGAAAGGTGATTTGCAGACTATTCTAAGAAAGCAATAGCGATTATGCAAATACAACATATTTATGGAAACATTTAATGAATACCTGAGAATATCATTGATGCCATTCACGGTATTTTTTTTTTGTAAAACTTTGGGCATATCGCTAAGATATATCCGTGATATGCGACCATACAAGGAAAATCTAAAACCCATTTCAATTGAACGAAAAGTATCTTATTCAATTAGTTTTTTGTATAAATTTAGTGGTAGTTGATGTAAAATTTTTCATTCGAGTTTTTGCATTAGGACTGGGATTTCGGATGAATAACAGTTTGAATTTGAATGATTTGGCTTTTGGAATATAATGTATCTGTTCTTTTTCTTTTTAACCACGCTCTCGCAAAAAATCAGTGTACACTTTGTGTTTATTTCGTTCTTTGGTGTTGTGAGAATCGATACAAATAATGAAAACTTTGTTTAATAACAATATTTTATGTGTGCACACCTTCCACTGCATTAGCAGAACTTTTATTTATCTATTAACAGTAACCCATAAATATGAGCGCGCGATAAGCAAAGAAATATTTACAATGAAAATCGTGAATTGCGAGAACGTTGGACAGTTGAATAATTTTCATTTTGGACAAAGAAACAGCACGTTGTTTGGTGTACAAGATGCTCTAATGTTATTTAACAATTCATTAAATATTGATATTGCAAATATAGATCCTAAATATGAAATGGTATTATGCGAGTTGCAGGCAGATGCATTTTTTTGGATATGGAAAAGAAACCGGGAAAGAACTGCTTAAGCTTCTATCAACAAAAAAATATCCAAACTTGGAAGAGATTTGGGACTTCAAAAACTGCATTAAGGACACGGTACTTGAGCAGATACCTCTGATCACAACTGACATCGACATTGACATAAAAGAACTTGTACAGTCGCTCAAAAAAGTATCCGAACGCTATGGTTGATTACAAAATTCAGGAAAAATATCTAGCAACGATATTTTTAGAAATTAGTGATCTGGCATCCTTCGTGCACTCTGCACGAAGGATGACAGATCACTAATTTCTGAAAAAAATGTTGCCAGATATTTTATCTGAATGTTGTAATCAACCATAGAGTTCGGATAATTTTTTGAGCGACTGTACCTTATCAAGTTCATGCTCAGTGTCTCTTTAACTAATTGTTTGCAAGTAATTTTTCTTATGCAAGTATTTTAATATTAGTGTGTAAGTTTCTTATGTAAGCATTTTTTGAATAAAATATTGTTATAAAATAATATTTCTCAGTTTTTTTATATATAATCTATATTATATATATCAGTGCCGGATCTAAGAAATGGAGAGGGCATGGAGCCCATGGACTCCCCCCCCCTCCCAACTTTTCAAAATGTTAGTAATGATATACTATTATTACTAACATTTGGATTAATGCATATTAAGGTCTGCCCAATGGTTCGCCCAATGGTTTGAAAAGTAAGGGCTGCCCAATGCTTCGAAAACCATAGCTTTACGCGTACTCTCCTATAATATAAAATTTTGCTAGATGGCGCGCAATTTACAAGGCAAAAAAATTCACCTGAGTCGTTTTTATGTTAAAGTAGGGCGGAAAAACTTTAAATGGCATGAATATGAAGAACCTTGGGAAGGAAAATATGTCAGCATTTCTATTTGCAACTTATATCCTGTTAATATGTTCAATTGGAATGTGATTTTAGGAGCAAAAAATCGTACAGATTCAGATTTAAAATTCATAATACGTTTGGTGATTTCGCCTCTGTGTACCATAATGACAATTTAAAATACTACGTTTTCCTAAATTTCTCTTACATACTATATATTTATGATGAAATTTTGAAATTTTGGTGGTGGAATGTAAACGTTACGAAGTTTCCATAGAAAGCAATGATGATCAAATTATTTTTGTTTTAAGATTTGGTGTTGATAGTAATTGAAGAAATATTACGATTTGCACTTTACGAATCTTACAAAAGCTATAAATGGGACCTCTAACGGCGGAAAGTTTTGAAAATTCCAAAATATCAAAAGAATATTGCAAACGATGTAGTTATGCTGGAAATTTTAAATGTTGGTGGTAGAATGAAAAGGTCACGAAGTTTTTTTTGTGAGCAATGAGTTGACCCCTTAGACCAGGGGGGAGAAGAAATGAAAATTTTTGAATTTATTTATTTTTTCATTCCTTCATTATTTTTGTAATGTTACTCAAACCAATCACAGACAGATGTCGCAAAGTAGTCTGTTGCATTATCATCTTGAAATGTTTCGTCTCCATCAGTAGAAAATTGGATATGTTGTTTATATATGCTGCAGCATTTTGTCGATGCTTGAGACATAATAATATACGCAATCCGTGCCATGTGAATCCCTTCAACATCATACAGTGGATGTAACACATGAGGAGTTCATTGTGTCACGTGGTCACCACCACACCCTAGCTCTGCCATCTGTAGAAAATATAAAATTTTATATTTCATCTGAGTAGATGACCCTTTTCCCCCCCAAGTTTTCTACAATTCACTCTTGCCTCTTGCGACAACACTGAAACCTAGCCGATTTTTAGCCAACACTGTAAGTCTCCGAATAGGACACCGACTGCCGAATTGCAAATAGTGGAGTTCCCTGTGGGGTGTCCGAATATATGAGTCTTATTTTGAAAGCAGTCGTGATTTCATACACAGTTGAAGTCGTATCGCTTTCATATGGCTTCTACCTTTTCTCTAATATAGTATCGGAAGAAAGGTTTAGTTCACTCGGTAACGCGCATGAATCGTAATCTGTAGTTCCCAGGTTCGAGTCTGAGCTGTTCCAACATTCATATATCACGGCAAATTCGAACCATTTCCTCGGTGAGAAGAAAACACCTATGGGATTGGAACTGCTGTCGTCCGTGAGATGAAAGCCGAGGCTTGGTAGACAATAAATACGGTAGATGGCGCGCAGAGACTTGGTCGACGATAATGATGATTAAGCCGAGGCTTGGTAGACAATGAATACGGTAGATGGCGCGCAGACTTGGACGACGATAATGATGATTAAGCCGAGGCTTGGTAGACAATAAATACGGTAGATGGCGCGCAGAGACTTGGTCGACGATAATGATGATTAAGCCGAGGCTTGGTAGACAATAAATACGGTCACTCGGTAACGCGCATGAATCGTAATCTGTAGTTCCCAGGTTCGAGTCTGAGCTGTTCCAACATTCATATATCACGGCAAATTCGAACCATTTCCTCGGTGAGAAGAAAACACCTATGGGATTGGAACTGCTGTCGTCCGTGAGATGAAAGCCGAGGCTTGGTAGACAATAAATACGGTAGATGGCGCGCAGAGACTTGGTCGACGATAATGATGATTAAGCCGAGGCTTGGTAGACAATGAATACGGTAGATGGCGCGCAGACTTGGACGACGATAATGATGATTAAGCCGAGGCTTGGTAGACAATAAATACGGTAGATGGCGCGCAGAGACTTGGTCGACGATAATGATGATTAAGCCGAGGCTTGGTAGACAATAAATACGGTAGATGGTGCGCAAACATTGACATAAATACGGTAGATGGTGCGCAAACATTGACGATAAATAGGTAGATGGCGCGCCGAGACTTCGTAGATGATTATTATTATTAAGTCTAGGCTTGGTAGACGTTAAATAACCCGTTGGATGGTCTTGATATGAGGCTACAACCTGTCTGCTGTTGATCCGTGAGTTCCATTTCCCCACCTTTCACTGGGCCCTTTCGGTCCTTGTAGCCTTTAGGTCATTTAACCCATTGTGTACAAGAAGTGTCACTCAAAGGTGAAACACCCAGCTCCTATAGTATGGTAAGTATGACACAATTACTCCAGCCAGTCCTTTGGACTCATTACTACTGAGGAGGTTCAAACTGTTTTTGATAAGTATCTGTAGATTTTCACTCGTTCCATCGAAGTCAATGAGTTACTACTTCTTTGAACGCTTGTGTAAATTTCCTGTTACATGTTAAAACAAAAGCTGCATGCAAGATCATTTCTAGATATAACAGCTGAGATAATTGCGATGAAATTCGTGTTTACAGGATATTTTTTGATCTTCTCTAAAATTGAAAATTGCACTACTTCCATTTATATATCATGATGCCTAGTGTTTTATGTATTGCTTCAGTAATGATCTGAAATGTGCAAATTTAAAATATTGCTTATATCCACTGAGTTCTCTATACAAATTTACTTAAATATTCTCAGTTTAATTTAGATCACCTCGTATATAAAGATTAAGATGCATGGTTTAGAAAAGATAGAAATCTTTATTTCATTCTGAAAGCAGTCAGTGTAATAATGAAGATAAATATTCAACGTAACCTTAAATCATCATTTTTTGTCTTATGCTATTTGCTAGATAAAAGCAACTAAAGAAGGGTGAAAGCAACTACCACTATAAATTTTAGTATCATTTAGTGTTGTTTTGTGTAGTCGTTTAATCACCCAATAGTTTGGCTGAGAATGAATTCCAATTCAGTGACTACTTCTACGTAAGTCGCTAAAAATTAGCAATAATAGTGTACGACCTGTTATTTTAGAACAGGTCGTTTATAATATATATAACGTATCAGAAGGATTTAACACTTCACCCCACCAGCTGTACATACAGGACCGCCTCTTCATTTTACTAACGTATTTTGTGAAGGAATCTTTATTTTTGTACGAGTGTCAACCCACCATGTGAGTATTAACTGTAACTAGTATTTAATTACAAGGGATATTACATTTTAAAAAATGATTTTTAAAATCGGAAAACGCTGAAAAGAATAATCGCAAAAATAAATATTGCATTTTAATGTCGTAGTGTACTAGGTCGGTGGCATGTTTAATAATAACGTTAATAGTATGTTTTGTGATATCACATTATAACATCCATCCCACCCTCATATCGCTTCGGCATTTACATATGAATCCCTACAGAGTGCAGTCGCTCAAAAAACGATTTTTTAGAAATTAGTGATCTGGAAACCTTCGTGTACGCACACGAAGGTTGCCAGATCTCTAATTTCTAAACAAATCGTTGCCAGATTTTTTCTGAAGTTTGAAATCAACCATAGTGTTCAGATATTTTTTGAGCGACTGTACAGGGATATTACATTAAAAATATGATTTTTGAAATCTTAGTGTACATGTACACTAAGCGGTTCCATCTTTAAGTGCAGTCCTATATTATGTCAATAGTAAGTCAGTTGCAGAATTCAGTAACTTCCTTAAATAAAAGTTTTATAAAAAAAAGCTGCCTAATTTAAAAAATCTCTGTCAAATCTATTTAAAACAAAACACCTTTTTCAAAAGCAACAAATTTTTAGAAAGATGCGTTCAGTGTTTAAGTGTTGTGGAAGCTGAAACATTTAGCGAGTTAGCTTGGTCTGCAAAACGTCATTTATAATTAGTGGACATTAACATGATTATTACAAGCACTCTTATATCGATCAGTAATGTTCGGTATGATGGTTTTGCTTTCTTTTTAACTTGTTTTTATTTACTTGACAGAACAATTATTTAAACTGTCATTTACATCATCATCATCCTCCTCAAGCAGCCATGGGCTACGGAGGTCCAACCAGACCGTGCAATTTAGTTCTCCAAGCAAGTCTATCCTGAGCTACATCTACTGCATCTGGCCACTGCACACCAATTCTAACAAGGTCCTGTTTGATATTGTCTGCCCACCGCATCTTAGGTCTCCCCTTCTTTCTGAGGCCTTTAGACACACTGTTCATAACCCTATTCGCCAATCTATAATTATTCATACGGGCAACATGGCCAAACCAACGGAGTCTCTCTCTGCGCAATATGCTGCTTAAAGGAGGTTGCAAACTACTTTACATAACCTCATCATTACTTACAAAGTTGAACCACCTAATGCCCAAGATACTGCGTAAGCATCTGGAATCAAAAGAATCCAGTTTCCTGTTATCTTGTTTACAAAGTGTCCAAGTTTCACTACCATAACTAACCTAGAAAGAACCAAACTATTATACAGACTAATTTTAGTCTTTTGGTGTATACGCCTATTTCTCCATACTCCCCATAGATTCTTAAAAGTCCTGGCAGCAATCCCTATTCGTCTGTTAATCTCATACCGCACATCATCATTATCTGTTACATAGCTCCCAAGATAATTAAACTGTGACACCTGCTCAAGACTGCAACCATTCAGATTAACTGAATCACAGCCTGCCTGACCAATTTTCATCACTTTAGTTTTCTCTCTGTTTATAACCAAACCTACTCTACTACCAGTTTCATCAACAGCTCGAATGAAAGAGTTCATCTCATCAACATCATTTGCCAAAACGGCTAAATAATCAGCATAATGTAAATCAGAAATTTTCGTATCTGCAGTCTATTTAAGGGCAAAATCTTTCCCTTGAAGAGAATTTCGCATAACATAATCAATAACCTAGCTAAAGAGAAAAGAACACAAAATGCACCCTTGTCGAACACCAGAAGTAATGCTAAACCAATTGCTACAAGCCTTACCAATTCTCATACACGATTCATTACTATTATAGAGAGCCTTCATTATGTTAATTAACTTGTCTGGTATACCATATGATATCACAATCAACCACAAATTATGATGATCAACAGAGTCGAAAGCCTTTTTGAAATCAACAAAGCTAGCAGCCAAAGGTTTCTGAAACCAAACATTTCTCAAGAATCTGCCTAAGTGAAAATATCTGATCTACACATCCCCTACCACTTCTGAATCCATATTGCTCATCACGCAATTGCCTGTCAACCAGAGTCTTAATTCTATTAAGCACAATCATGGAAAGAACTTTACCTGGAACAGAGAGTAGGCTGATACCCCTATAGTTATCACAAGAATTGCGATCACCTTTTTTGAAAATAGGGATAACAATAGATCTGGTAAAATCCTTAGGAACGATGCCTTTATCATAAAAGATATTCAGAATTTCAGTCATCCAAGTGGCAAACGAAACATTCCCAGCTCCAAGCATTTCCGCAGTAATTTCTTCTACCCCTGGGGATTTATGAAGTTTAAGTTTAGAAACAGCCAAAATAACTTCAGATTGAGTTATAGGGCCAACATTAAAGCCACCAATGCATCTATCATCATTGCAAACAATGGGAATAGAACCAACCGCATTGTTTAGAATATCACTGAAATGCTCAGCCCATCTAGCCATGACAGAATCCTCACTTTCTATAACCTTACCTTGTTTATCCTTCAATCCCTGTACCTATTCGTTTTCTACCACATAAAACATTAACTATCTGGTACAGTTCTCTGCTGTTGTGCTGTCTAACTGCTTCCTCAAATTTGTTAGCCAAACCATCAAGCCAAAGATTCTTATCAGCAGCTAACTGATCTTTTACACGTTTATTAAGTTCTCTGTAATGTTTTCTATTAGGACTAGTAGGGTGTTGATTAAGGACATTCCTGCAGTTCTTTCTTTCCAAAATAAGCTCAAGTGCCTTATCACTCAGATAATTCTGGCTCTTCTGCTCCTTTTTTCCTAAAAGAGTACTGTTAGTGTCCAAAAAAGCCTGTTTAAAATGATCCCATTCTTTCTCAACTTCAGTAGTAAGCATATCATGACTGTCATAATGAATAAGTAACCTATCATAGTAAGCTTTAACTATAACTGGGTTTTTCAGAGCTTCAGTATTAAAGGTAAATTTTTAACCCTAGCACAACACATTTCAAGTTTAAATTGCAAGACACTTTTAACAAGGTAATGATCAGATCCAATTTCAGCTCACCTATATGACCTGGTATTCCTAACAGATCTAGCCCATTTGCTGTTAATTAATATATAATCAATCAAATTCTTATGCAGCCCATCGGGTGAAACTCATGTGTACTTATGTATGTCGCGGTGTTTGTAATAAGTGTTAGTTATTCTGAATCCATTGAATTTACTTACCTGTAGAAGACGTTGCCCATTGCCATTGCAGCTACCAATACCAAAAGGACCTTTTACTCCTCCCCAAATGTCAGAATCAGTAACAACTTTGGCATTGAAGTCACCAAGAACAAGGGTAATATCTCTTTTCTTGACAGAATTCAAAATATCCTGAAGTTGTGCATAAAACCTATCCTTCTCATCCTCAACGGCATCCTCAGTGGGGGCATAACAGCAGATAACATTCAAGTCTTTAACGCTTGTCTGAAATTTTGCTGTAAGAAACCTTTCATTAATGCACTCATATACTAGAAGAGCATCACTAGCGTGTCTGCTGAGAGGCAGACCCACGCCTTGGTGATGCTTATTGTCGTCCCTCCCTGAAAAGAGAAATTTAAGATTATTTTTAAGAATCTGACCTTTATCTGTCCATCTGGTCTCTTGCAAGCCGAGAATATCTAAATTATAATGGTGGAATTCTTGTGTGAGGACATCAAGAGAAAAAGCTCTGTGCAGAGTCCTCACATTCCAACTACCTATGAAGAGAAAATGGTTAGTAGGATGTTTAAAGAAACTATGTTTATTGAGAGAAGGAATGGCGACAATATCAAACAGTCCCCTAATCGCACACATGGGTTCTGTAAAGACCCGTTCCCCCACCACTAAAGGCTGAAGCCATCTACACTGAAAGACTTCCTCCAATGTAGAATTTGACGATGCCAATAGAAGCAAAGAGTTCAGGTGCCTGCGATGACCTCTGCTCAGGATTATCCACCAGCTGATAAACATATCCTGTGAATCTATTCACTTGGGGCTGTCAACCCACAAACAAACAAAAAACACAGCGGAAGATTTTCCCTCCGCAGAAGCCCACCAGTGCAGCAAAATCCGGATCCATAATCAAGCTCAGAGCCATATATCGGTCCAGTCCAGTAGGTTTATATGGTCAGCACCAGGACCCTGTGTGGTTGACCACTCCTCAGCAGGGTAGAAAAAAGATGAAAAGTAGCCATAGTTGTCCAGATCAGTAGGCCACACTAATCTGGCAGCCCTCCCCTTCCGTTCACTTCCACAAGAGAGTACCTTTTTTGAAAGGTACTAACGGTCTGCACCACGAGAAGGCGGGGTCGGACATTAGGTGCTAGGCCTGGCCTGTTCTATGCATCATCACAGGGGATTGGTGCATAACTCTCCTTCCAGTGAGTACCTAGCTACCATTTACAGACCACTGTTATTTTAGCTGTAAATATTACATTCTGCGCAACCCTGAAAATAGTGAACGAATTTTGTCCAAAATCGACATTGAAATAGGTTTGATTGCGATGATTTTAATGTAAAGTTTATTTAAGAAGTTACTAATTTATGTATCTGAGTTATTACTAAGATAACATGAAACTAGCAAATAAAGCATTATGCTCTTTGTGTTATACGTTTTAGGAGATCATGGCTTGGACCTACTTGGAGAAGAAGGGTTCCTAGATGATAGTAGCATTGAAAACACACCACACAGTAACAGGTGGAGAATGCTGTCAAATTTCATCATCCCCAGAGGATGTGACGATTGCCTTATCCAACAATGTTGTGTGTTGACATTACCTTTCATCCGGAAGTGTGTCTCCTCACTCTGTAAAAGTCAATGGCCAATTGTTGGCCAGCTTCATCCTATCCAGCGGTAAGCCTTGAAAATACCAATTTGTACCGGAAGTAGCGCAACACATTTCGTAGGACCTTGGAGAATGTCCATCACACAAGATTCAGAAGTGTTATATCGGCCCTGGCTCTAAGAGAAGACTACCGCATTAGCCATTTACAATGTGTTCAAAAACCGGTAGACTTCTTCTGCAATGTCATAACGATTAATAACCATTTCTTCAAAATTCTGAGCCCTGTTGAGTAACTCATTTTCCTCAAAGGCGTCTCAATCTCATCGGTTGATTGCAGAATTCAGAAAAAATCTGGCAACGATTTTTTAGAGATTAGTGATCTTGCAACCTTCGTGTACGTACACGAAGATTGCCAGATCACTAATTTCTAAAAACATAGTTGCCAGATTTATTTTTACTGAATTCTGTAATCAGTCATAGTGTTCGGATATTTTTTGAGCGATTGTACGTGTTTTCAAAAAATGAGTTAAATAACCAGATCACAAAGTCTCCGATGTCTCAGAGAAGGTTCGGGGAGGGAACCCACTGGACAACTGTTAGGAGACAGATGGTAATCCCACCAAGACCATCCAGTATTTTCTCTAACCTGCATAAGGTATGGATCTCACACGCATGCGGAGCCACGGCTTAACGTCACATCCGAAGGACGGCGGCCTATCTAATCCCATCGGTGTCCCCTACTGACCGAGAGCAGAGTAGGAATTTTGCGAAGTTAAATCTCAACGCTGGTTCGTGTTGAACTTGAACATGTGAACTGTAGATTCCGAGCCTGGTACGCTATCAACTGCTCCCCCCAACCCAAAGTAGTATTCTGTTGTTCTAAGGTTGAAGTTCCAACTGCGCTTGCGTGGATATTTTCTCTCTTAACTGCCACTCTGAATTTGGTAAGAAAAGAAACACCGATGGGCTTCCTAAGATTTATTTAAATATTACTAGAAATCAATCGTTGTCATGTCATTTACCAGACTGGTTGTCTCTGATTGGATTATTCTGCTATGATGTCACTATGCAGCTCAACTTATCACTTAAGAAAAGCACTGAAACTAAATAACCCAATCAGAGACAACTTGTCCGAAAAATGCAAATTCATGAACAAGTCATTTCCAGTCCATACTTATAAAAACACGTAGAGTGAATAATGGAATCAATAGAACTTATTATTTATTTTCTGGTACAAAGTGTTGTAAATAATAAATGCTCTTGTAGGTCACTACAGACAACCAATCTAAACTTACAGAATACCATTAGTTAATTTCCAACTGTATCACTATGCAGTCCTCTTCGAACCATATCCATGGATTTACACCAACTGACTTTCGAGAAATAAGCATACCGATTGACTTCAAGTTCGACAGCGACTCCGTTAACAAAATTTTTAATTCACTGCGAGTTTTTATCCCCGTTTAACCTTATGATATAATAAAATAAATAAGTAACAAATACCCCCTCAAGCAGATGGCGGGACCTCAGCAGAAAAACAACACGGACATCCATGATTTAAATGGCTCGAACCCAGGTCCCTGAGGTCAGTAGCCAAGCGCGCAAACCACTAGGCCATGGGACGGCATACCCTTCTACTATACACCTATTTATTACAGTTCTTACCTAAAGCCATTCAAAATGCCAGTAAACGATTTTAAGAAATTATAATTTTTTTTAACTGTATTTTTTAGCAGAATCAACTAATATTGGAGTAAGACCAAAGGGTATTTTTTATTAGCTCCAAACCTATTTTTTCATTAGAATTAGCAATTAATTGCTTTAATGCTTCTAAGAAAAATTATTTATAAGCTTCCATCATATTTAGGCAATGTTAATCATTTTCGAAAATTTTAGCGGTAGTTTATTTGCCCTGTACGGCCATTTTGTAACAATATACACCATTACTGACAGGAGTGTTTTTGTGAACAATAGTTCACTAAATGGCCGTACAAGACCGGATCTGGTGGTGGTGGGCAGAAGATTGTACCCCCTTTGACAAATTTAATAAGGGTAATGGAAGCCAAAAATATTAAACATTTGTAAATTCATCCATTTTTTAAGATTTTTCAAGACGTCTGAAATGGAGAGGCAATATTATACTGCAAAGGAAATCCGGTATCTCCCCTCCCCATCTTAATTTCATCACTTCCCCAATTCTTTTTACTAGATTAGAGCCTGTTATACGAGTATACGATGTATATGAATTGCAAACAAAACGAATGAAATTGAACAGATTTCGTAATTAACTATATTCAGTTTTAAATGAAGATAAAATTTGAAATTGACTTAAAAATATATTACAGAAAGGTTGGTGAAGCTGGATTTCTAATTGATTATGCCCTTCGTCATAACCATTAAAAATGCATGATAGTTAACCTTACTTCTTACTTTACTTCCTTCCTTCCATAACTTTAATAGAGACGCTAGTGACTTTTCTTAAACCAAGTACCTGCCTTGCTTCAACAAGACATTGAAGAATCACATTTTAGCATTTCTATTTCTTTAAAACCTGTTGAAACATCGAATCCGTTGATCGTTACCATTTGCTTTTTCTACGGATCATTCCAAAAAGTGGTAAAGTCGATTGTCATGAGAAATAAACACCTCTTTCATAAATTCCGAACTACCGTTTGCTTCATATGTTGCTTTTAGTAATGATCCGAAAGACGTAAATTTCAAATATCGTGTGTTGCAAATGAGTTGTTTCTACAAGAATATTCTAGTATTGGCATCTTAATTCCAATCAAAGGATACTAAAAATTAACATCCAAATTTATTTATGAAAAGATATTTTATTGAATTTTGAAACCAGTCAGAGAATTTCATAAATTTCCTAAACGTTATATACCATATTTCTTCGATTCTAAGACGTCATCGATTGTAAGACGCACCTTAATTTCAGTACCATCAACAGAAAAAAAGATTTGATTCTAAAAAATATAAAACGTTAAAATATATCAAACAAATATTTTATTATAATAGAATTCAATTTACTAACAACAGTAGTACTTATTTATCAGTAGGTATGATATTCATCACTTTCTTCTGAATCAATATCAGAGTCTAATTCTTCCCAGCGTCGATATCTGCATCTGAATCATTATCAGAGTCTGCTTCACATTCAGAGTCTGATTCTTCTGAGCCGCCTTTATCTTCATAATCTCATAATATATCGTCTTCTGAGCCATCGAGAGAGTTGGTGATGCAACGTTTTTTAAATGAGTGCTGCACTTTTCTTTCTGGGATTAGCTTCCAAGCTAATTTGTTGATACCCATTCGGCCAATTTTGATGCCGGCGCTTTCTTTCTTTTCCATGTTCTTCTGTATACACGATAACTTTTCGCTTCAATGCGTCTTCGTAATGCAATCTTTTTGGCAATATTTTTATGTGTAATAAGGGATCAAAATGAATGGAATACAGTAACTGAACTTCTTACGTACTTTCGTAGATACAACCAAAACTTTCAAAAAAAAAGAGTAGTTGTCTCTGAGTGAGCTCCACTATAATGAAATAACGGTGGCTTCACATTTGGAAAACGCTGGAAAACACCCACGACACTTTATTCTCCAATGGTATTGGAAGCGGGGTTTCCGCATAAAAACAAAACGTGCGGTGCCGTGTGCAAAGCGCGGGAAACTTCTAAATAAAAAACTGCAATTCTCAGACGCCAGCGATTCTAAGACGCACCCCGTTTTTAGAGTGCGTCTTAGAATCGAATAAATAAATAAATAAATACCCCCTCAAGCAGCTGCTTGCCACAGAGGTCTGACAGGAGCCTGTCAGTTTATATGCCATAGTAGAAGGTCTGTGAGGATGGCAGGACCTCAGCAGAATCGAAGAAATACGGTATTCAATTCAAGCAATGAGGAAAGGCGTAGATGATTGCATCGAGTAGCATTTTGTATTGGGAGAGACTGATTTCCATTGACTGATTTGACCGTATTGCCCACATGCAGCACTGCAGATTACTGAGTAGAATTATGAATAGTGTACCTAAAGTCCTCTTGAAAAGAGGGAGCCCTAGATTGCGACTGGTGGACACTGTACAGCATGACCTTGTCAAAATTGGTCAACATTGGACAAAATGCAACAGCTGTACTTCTGCATAAACGCCTTTCAATAACTGAATTCTGTAGTATAGTTAGAACTTCAAACCATGGCTGCTTTGTTTAATTTCACCTTATTTCTGTAAATTTATAATTAAATGGATTTATTGGAAATTCTCTCTTTAACAGCACTTATGTAACGTAACAAATAATTTAAATATGTTTCAAATTCTGCTATTTAAAAGAAGTTTGTTTAAAAAATGAATGGAACCATTGCATCAATTCAAGAAGAGGGAATAGAAATCAATCTTCAATAACAGTCGTTGCCATGTACCGTGCAACCATATTACTTATTATGGATTTTGCGGATATTTCAATTCTAATTCGCCATGAATAATTCATAAATATCGCATATGGTGATATATAATATCTTTATAGCAAAACAAATGCAAAAAAAATTGGGAATTGATCAAGAACAAATTTTGCACGATTTGCTCCCATATACAGTGTGGTTATAATTAAACTGACATTACTCAGAGCGCTGTAGAGAAGGATCTATTCGACGGATCACACTGAAAAGTGGTGAATACCTTAATAAGAAAATGAATTTGCAAATGAATAAATAAGTTAGTTGATAGTAACACCAGGTGGCGTGGGACAGAGAATTTGCGAATGAAAAATATAGTTAGTTGTTAGTACCACCAGGTGATGTGGGTGCGCTAAAATAAATACCAGGTTCGACAAACAACCTTAATTTTACAAATCAAAATTCTCAGTATATGAACCATTCGTATGCAAAATGTGTTGGAAACGTAATATGGCATGGTCCACAGTTCCTTGAAACATGTTTCGGGGAATGGCTGCAACATGCTGTGTTATTTGTGCCTTCAGTTCAGCAAGCGATTCAACGTTGCCTTGGTAAACTCGGCTCTTCAAATAATACCATAACCAAAAATCTCTTTGGTTTGATCGGGGGAACGTGGTGCCCAAGCGTTGGAAAGCGTTCCAGAAATTATTCTGTCCTCACCAAATGTAGCAATAAAAATAACAGTTGGCACTAAAACTAACTAATTTTTTATATTCGAAAATTCTCTATCCGATGTTCTTATTAAAGTATCCACCACTTTTCGAGTAGATCCTTCTTTACATCGCTCTGAGTAATGTAAGTTTTATTATAACCAGACCAGCGCGTCTTTTTTCAAATCGAAGCAACTGCAGGTAAACGACGGCGCATGTGAAGGTCATTAAAAGGTATAAATAACACCAGATACTATGCTATTTTAATTAGTGTTGTTCGTGTTCTTCAGATGGGAAACACAGCTGACGTAAGTGAATTTGACAGAGGTCAAATTGTAATGGTCAGATGACTGGGTCAGAGCATTTCCGAGACGGCAAGGTTTGTGGGGTGCTCAAGGTCAACTATGGTTAGTACCTTCAAAGAGTGGTCCATGGAGGAAAACACCACGAACAAGGTGTGGGTCGATCACGGCTCATCATGCTAGAAGTAAATGAAGACTATCCCGTATGGTAAGAGCCAACAGAAGGGATAATGTAGCGCAACTCGCCCGTAATTTTAATGCTGCTGAAGGGAGTATTCTGTCACAATACACAGTACATCGAACCCTGCTGAAAATGGGGCTACATAGCCGCTGGTCGCTACATAGCCAAGTGTTCATGTTAACTTCTGTTCACCATCGAAAGTGCTTACAATGGGCATGCGAGCATCAAAAATTGACCTTGAATGATTGGAAGAAGGTCGTCTGGTCCGATGAATTTCGTTTCCTGTTGCACCATATGGACAGCCGGGAACCTATGCATCATTTACCTGGGGAAGGGTTGGCAGCAGGATGCACCATGAGACGAAAACAAGCTGATGGAGGAAGGGTAATGCTTTGGGCAATGTTCTGCTGGGAACCCTGGGTGCAGACATTCATGTGCAGGATACTATGACGTCTACCACTTAACTAAACATAATTGCAGACCAAGTACATTCTTTCATGGGAATGGTATATCCCTCAAGTAGTGCCTTCTTTCAGCAAAATAATGCGCCATGCCACACTGCCCGGATTGTTCGAGAATGGTTTGTGGAACATGAGGAAAACTTCCAAGTATTTCCCTGGGTCCAAATTCACGAAACATCAATCCAATCAAGAGCATCTGTGGATCACGAGACATCAATGCAATCGAACCATTGTGAGCACGGGCATTGTCATGAAGCATATACGATCCGAGGCGGCTCAACCATGTAACTTATAAGAGTTTAAGGATCTGCTGGTAACATGTTGGTACCAGATACCACAAGACACCTTTAGAAATCTTGTAGCGTTCAAGCCTCGCCGGGTAAGAGCCGTTTTGGCTACAGCCATTCAGCCCGTGGTGTGCAAAAAAATGCCACTCAGATATAAAACAACCCAAACTATAAACATGTTTTAGCTAAGCTTAGTGAGTTTGGCACTAACTTTGATGTTATCATGTCAAAATAATTTTTCACAGATTGTATATAGCGGGGGGGGGGGGGGTGTATTGATCACTTTCAGTGTGCAGAGTTCCATTTCAGCAGTATTATTTTTGATACATATGTAAATATTTCAAACTAAGGAGTATCAGTCGATTATGCAAGGTTCAGATGTGTTACGTCCGCCCTGGCTCTAAGAGAAGACTAATGCACTAGCCACCCACAATGTGTTCAAAAATCCGTATACTTCCTCTATAATTGCAGAACGATAAACAACCATTTCCTAAAACTTCTGGTCGTGTTTCGTAACTCATTTTGATCAAAGACGTCTCAGTCTCTTCAGCAAGTGATATTCGGCTACAGCATTCGGGTCTTTGTTATTGTTTTGGTATCAGAGCTTAACCAATAATGCACGATCCTTCAGTTCCGGTGTCCTGGCTCTTCCTATCCACTAATTTGTAAAGTTTGAAAAAGTGAAAATGATCAGGCTCTTTATTTCAAAACGGTGAGGTCTCATGGTGGTTTTTGTTTTCATTCTGTAACAAACCTTGTCAGGTTTTGATGTGATACCTGGATATGATTTTGTCACTTCATGTATATATTTGTATTTGACCTTGTATTTGTAATCCTTTTTGTGAAACTGTTTCCTTTCTCCCACTACTGACTAAAGCTGTTTATGACTAATCTGTCTTGCTGTTATCAGCAAGACAGGTTTATGGTACCTGATCGTCAGTGATCGGCACCCCTTTCCGGCCCAGCTCGATTGATCATGGAGTGCGAGCCAAATAACTGTCCCCGTGGGACAGGGAGGTCAGCGCCAAATGTCGGAGTGCTCGTTAGAATGTCAGACATTTCTGATTTAGGCACTAGTTGGAGCAGACATGGAGGTGCTCGGTGAATAGATATTCATGAAGGGAGGAGTTTCCCTCTGTTAGGTGCGTAAAGTCGCAACATGTTAAGCAATCCGAATGTTGTTGTTTATAGCCAACTTAGCCAGTAGCCAAAGTCAGGGCTCGGGGAGACTCTCTATATATTTTCCATAATAAACCTTTCGTTATTGTTTAAAACTTGGAGTTGGTTATCTTTCTGAAGTCTCAAACGTCGAAAGCCCAATAGAGAACGAATCAAAATCTTACGCCCTTAACTGTGGGCGCCGTGGATCAATTATATTCTACCAACCTCAGGAACCGATACACCTGATATTATATTCTCTCACTGACACGTGATTGCAGAATAATTTGCATGGTTATTTCTGTACAGCGCCACGTTCAACCAATGTTCTGCTAGGAAAACTTGGTTCCAGTCATTTATGTGCAGGAAACTTTGACGTCTACCACCTACCTAAACACATTGCGTATCAGGTACATCCTTTCATGCCAATGGTATATACCTCTAGTATTGCCTTATTTTAGCAGGATAATGTGCCATGCCACACTGCCCAGATTCTTCGAGAATAGCTAACGGAACATGAGGAAGACTTCCAGGTATTGCCCTCTCCTCCAAATTCCCCCGACATGAATCCAATCGAGCATCTGTGGTTTGTGTTTTAACATCATATCCGATGTGCGGATGCTCAATCACGTAACTTACAAGAGTTAAAGGATCTGCTGTAACGTGTTAGCACCAGATACCACAAAACACCATTTAGAGATCTTGTAACATTCATGCCTGTCCGGGTAAGAGCTGTTTTGGCGGCACGTGGAGGATCAACATCATATTATGCAGGTGGTCATAACGTTTTTCCTCTTTGGTATATGTATATGCATTAAGTGATTCCCTTAGGTCTCTTTGCAAATAGGGTGAGCTATCGGAGGTAATGCTACTCTTATTTAAGAAAGGTGTTCAAAAAGATCTCGACATGCATCTGCAGAGCAAAAACCATTGTAGTTACCTCAACAAAACTTTTATTTTCCTTCAAAGTACTTCCCTCCAGCGTCTGTGGAAAGTTGCAGATGTCTACGCCAATTCTGGAAAGCTTCGTGGTACTCCTGTTGGGAAAAATACTCCACAACTCTGTATAAACGCATTTTGTAAGATCTTGCACCCTTAAAAAAGCTTTCCAGCAAATTACCTTTTAATTTTTGAAAAAAACCAATAATCGTACGGTGCAAAATTGGGTGAATATGCTAGACGGAGTAGCTATTTGATTTTTTACTCTTTCAGATAGGTCAAAACTTTCCGGGTTTTCTGAGCACGAGCATTGTCGTGAAGGAGAATCCTTGATACGCCTATTGTTGGACGCTGCTCCTTCGCCTCGTTAACCATTTTGGGCAAAACAATGTTGGTGTTAGGTTGGGTTGTTTTACCTCTCAGCGGCATTTTTTGCACACCATGGGCTAAATGGCCAGGTCACATGGACCACGAAGGCTCAAAGAATGTTGAGGGAGGGGACCTACTAGAACAGCTGTTGGGAGACAGATGGTAGTTTCCCGTCAAGGCCATCCAATGTGTTCTTAGACGTGCACAGGGTATGGCTCTCCCGCACACGGGGCCACGGCTTAACGTCCCATCCGACGGATAGCGTCCTTTCCAAGCCCATCGGTGTCCCCTACTAACTGATGTAGTAGGATTTTTCGGAGATAAATCTCAACGCTGACCCATCTGGGACTCGAACCTTGGAACTACAGATTACGAGCCTGGCGCACCACCGACTGAGCCATCCCCGTCCCCCAATGTTGGTGTAGTATTACCATTTAAATGCATTTTTTAGGTAATGTGTTCCTGGCTATCACTCCTCGGTAATTGAAAGAAATTGTGAACATTTTTTTTCTTGAGCGAAAGTCTTGTCGGAGGATTTGTGGATTCGGTTCATCTTCAGCAGCACAAACATAGTTTCGATCTTTCTGGGAGTTGTATAATAATAAAATCACGTCTCATCTCTGTGACAATGTCTGATAACCATTTGGGGTCGTAGGTTCAACCATTGTCAGCATCTACTTGCACGAGTCGACTCTACTCCTCTCTTCTGCTCTCTGAGCTTGTGGGATACCCATTTGGCACATATGCTTCGGATTGCTGATGAATAATTGTTTCCACACTGCCAATCGATAAACTGACATTATCTGAATGGTGATGTGTGGGTTTTCCTTAATTAGTTTACGACACAAACATCAGCGACAGTTCTCTCGTTCACGGCCTCCTTTGTCTTCGTGCACTACGGAGTTCTCGAGCTCTGCCGTCCTATTCTAAATTTGTGCATCCATCTCGTAACAGTGCCATGTGAAGAGGCATTATCCTCATATACTTGTGATAAATTGGCATGAATTTTTTCTCTACATCCCGAACCTATATCCTTCTAAAAATGCAAAATCTTTCACTTTCTTTAGTAGGCTCCACAGTAACAGTGCACAGATTTCGCAGACTGAACTTTACTCTTCGCCAGAAAAGATGGAAATGATGATAAAGCCTTTGATTTTATTACGTAATGAAGCAGTCCGTAAGCATTTATTAATTGCTTTTCTGTTTTCTAAGGAGAAAATGGTTCTTTTTTTAATGATTTATAATTAACTATTACTTTGAGAAAGGAAATCGTTAAGAAAAGGAAAAGGGTTTATGGAGTTCTGTTCAAGCTTTACACTGTGTGACGTAAGTGAAAAAGAATGTTCAAATTTTTCTATTGATTTTTACTGGTCTTACACTGTAGGCCACTGAACTAGTATATTCCTTCAAATAAAGTTGTTTAACGATTAAACGAAAGTTTAATTCCATATTAAAATGTTTCAGTATTTATAGTGGTAGTTGTTTCCACTTTCATATTAATTTTTTCTATGAGTAAAAAATTAAGAAAGAAATAAACATTTACTGTTTGTTTTACAAGTAATGGACTTAAGCATCTAATACACCAATATTTAAACAAAAAATATGAAAAAATTCTTCCCTAGTACACTGACTGATATAAGAATTAATCTATAGGTGTGAAGGGAAGGAATTTAAACTGACAATATACGAGTATTTTCAGCTTTGTAAGTAAAATTGCTCAATGGATAAATGTGATATTAAAAATTTTCACTGTTTGAAATATGTAAAACACAATAATTCAAATTTGGTCATTAGAGGGCATTATCCCTCAAATTTCAAATTTCAAAGTTCACATTTCTTTCAAAAGGAATATTCTGATTTTAATTAAAGTACTTTTTTTGTCATCCTCACTAATTCTATCGTAAGCTTTGTTCTATTTTTGTCGAATTAGTGATTAAAGTTGAGTTTGCATCGTTCAATTTTTATCAGGTGTTAGCATCTTATCAGATTAAGCCATGGTACACTGTGTGTAGAAAACCCATACCCTGTGCACCTTAAAGAACACGCTACATCGCCTTCACAGGAGGATACCGTTTGTCTGCTAAATACTGTCCAGTGGGTTCTGTTTCTAACCTTCTCTGAGTCCTCAAGGTCCTTGTGACGTGGCTATTTAACCCATTGTGTTAAAGAAAGTAGCGCTTAGAGGTAAAAACAACCCAACCCTTGTATCGACAAAACATTACGTTCTTAACTTATGAATTTCAACCTAATGCATAAATCTATGCTTATGACGCAACAGATTTTTTCATCAGTTAGTTTACAGTTAAAAATATTAACTAATCTCTCAACAGAGGAATGATGCACAGGGTGTAATCAATATATAGTTTCACCCATTTGTTTTACTATAGACTTTTTACTAGCCAAAAATTACCACTTTAAAATTATTTTTATAGAATTTTGATTTCGCCTTTTATATTAGTTAATTAACTATCCGACATAGTGAACGGACCTTTCTTAAAAATATTTCCGGACGAGAGGGGCGAAAGGCCCCGAGTGATTTCCGGAATAATAGTTTATGTCGAAGAAGAAGAAGTTAGTTAATTTCGCTTATATAACAAAATGTAATAAGATTCGAATTTAGTTTTTAATTTGTGGCTTAACCCATGCTAGTATATTTCGATTTCTAGAGGACGTCAGAATAGAATTTATTTCACTACTATTATTTTAATATAAAGGAGTTAATAATCAATTGACGCGTGTTTAACTGGAGCTTAATATGTTTTCAACTGTTAGGCGTTTCAAGTACGTATCTTAAAGGTATATTAATCATGAATTTAGTTGGGAAGTAAGAAAATGTAATCGTTCCTGGGGAATAAGGGATGCTCGATTTCAAAGGGAACGAAGTTTTATTTTCTGTCTTTAGCACCCTCCAACAGTGGAAACTGAAACTAGTGGATGATTGCGTAAATGCAAATAGTAATATTTCATTAATACCTATAGAACAGAAATAGAATGTTTCATTAATATGTTTAAAAAAAGTTGCATTTTCCACCCCCTGCGACAAGAGATTAAAATATTTTTGGCAATGTAAATATTTTCTCTCTCCGTGTACAGCCATCTTACCGTGAACATTGTTACATCTAAACAGAAGTGTAACCAGGAATTTGAAACGGGGGAGGTTCTCTTGTACCAGGCGAAGATTAGTTGCAGAAAAGGGAACGACGCAGTTGAAATTTCGCATGATGAAAAACGAAAATGAAGTTTTTTTACAAATATATTTGTAAAATTCTGAGAGAGGAGGTTTGAACTTCCAAAACTGTCCCCGTACATACTCTCCTGCCAATGAGTAACTATACTCATTGGCAGGAGATAGATTTTGCTCTTATACAAATGTTTTCGAGCTTCATATGTAAATTTCATTTTTGTTGATTAATTGCCCTATTGTGCTTGCTACCCAATCTTGTCTCATTTTAAACTAAATGGTTCTTAGGAGTAGAAATGGCTATGTGTAGAAATTTGTAGTGTTTAATATCGGTTAAAATCTACTAAGAAATTATGTAACTAGTTCCCTGTGTTGTATAGGGATAACCTTATCTAGTGAAGTCGATATTTTACGTAATTTCAAAGCCAAGTGAAATGCCCTAGTGCAGTGGTTCCCATTTGGTAGTTCGCGACCATGGTTGAAGGGTTTCGCGCTAAAAAGTTCGGCAATGGCGCCTTAAGCAGTAAAGAATTGTCCAATTATGTTTCCAATATATTTTTCTCTGTGACAACTACCATGTACATTTTTTTAAGAAATATAAGTTTGTTTCTGCAGCGATTCGAAACTATCACAGACGGTCACAAACGTCTGCAAAACAAACCTTTGTTCAAATGAAAAATTCTAACATCGAAATTTAGTTTGTATATGATAATTTTATTATGTTAAACATTTTCCAAGTTGTAGCTTATTTCATTACAAATGTTATTGATATTGAAGATATAATATTCAACAATATTTGGGCAATAAAGAAATTTAATATGAAGTGTTGCAGGTAAATTGTTTTATAATTAAGAGTTTTATTTTTGTTTTATAATTAGAGTTTTTATATTTAGACACGATATTTTAGAGGTTTCCTAATTATGGGTAGTAAAACTTTATAATATAAATTTTTATTTGGAGCTTTTTTTATTCATTATTACCCTGGTGGATAGTAACATTTTTTTTGGCTGAAAGGGGTTCACGGAACAAAAAGCATTGGGAACCACTGCTCTAGTGTAAGCTTTTCTATATTGTATGAGACATCATCATAACTTTGATAGAACATCTAGGCAGGGGCGTACGTATTGTAGCAGATAATTAGAAATAAATAATTTCAAATGGTTGTAAACTGCATTCAATTTAGAATATTTTATGTTTGTTCTTATAGAGAAACTCTAGTAAAGTTTCTGAATTCAACCAGCATGTTGTAGTTATACATGTGTATAATATATAGGGTCATAACATAGAAATTTCGCCACTGAAAATCCCAATATTAGAAAGAATTAAACTTGCACAGAAAATTTACCACAAATGAATAAGGATTGGAGGATCCTAACAGTGAACCCGAGGGAGCTAAGAACATCATTTTTACATGTCTATGTGATAACAGAAGTAAGATAAAAAAAAGTATGATCCGGTTACTCATACTTGACAATCAAGTAGATAATTGAATTATTGAAGCTGTACTGTACCCTCTTGCAGCAATGCTTAGTCTTGTTTGAAAATGATTTGTGCATCTGTACGTGATTCGTCGTGAACCATCCACACGTCAAAATTTGATTTGGAATGAGGCTGCACCTGTGACAGACCATGGACTGGCAGACCATTAGTTCAATCTCTACTGTAACAGAAATCCACCAGGCTATAATGGAGGAGTCTCAGGGATATGCAAGAAGAGTCTAAAGTGCTCATTATGACAGTCATCACCTTAACCTAAAGGTGTCCAGAACATCTTTCGAATGTCTCAGCACAGTTTTCAGCAAGCACACTCTATTCAGAGAGGGAGAAACGTGTTCCCTTGAAGCCACAGTTCTTAGTGCGATGCTATGGCCTGAGGACATTCTTTGAAAGAGATGGGTCCACTTCACTCTCAGTTAATGCAAGCAATTTTGTATTCCAAATGGAGACAAATCCACATGTAATTGTTCCCACATCGCTATATGAAGCTAAGGCGGGAATGCAATACTGAGTTTGAAATGGCGATATTTTACTTTGTGATCACCAGGTTGGAAGGGAAAATAGTAGCTGTCGTTGTGCCTACGCTCAGAGGAACCCAATCACTGCAGAAATAAAAAATAGTGTCTGTGTGGCCTTTCATTATCGTAATAGAGTGTGACACATTTTTTATGTTTAAAAAAGCACTGTTTTCAACCCTTTGTAATCTATTAATTGATATCCTACTAAATGGTTGCAAGTATATTCAGCTTCAACTACTGCTTTTTTATAGAAACTCTGCGATAAATCATAATATCCGTTTCCTTTCTAGACTTCATAAAGGATCATTTCACGAAGTATCATGCTATTGCCGTATACACCCCATAGGTTAGGATACTGATGCTCTGTTGGTCGGAATGCGATTGACGATGGTTTTGCGTTGTGTTTATCATGTATGGTGCGACAAGAATTTATGGTTACCATATAGGGCCTGCCTGAAAATACGTAACTGTGGTGACTGTGACTGAAGTTCCTTTCCTTATATCCCACAAGTTAATCTGGGCACCAATGATAAAATAAAATAATTCAATGAAGAGTGGTACTAAGGTATGTACTAAATCTGATATGATTGAAATACCAATTTCTAAATGGACAGTCAGTTAGCCACGAGCATACCAACTAACTGGTGAGAGTAGCAAAAGTGGACTATTTGACTGTCTCTCAGAAACGATAGAGACATCTGCTTAACCCTTCTTTTCCCTCAAGGCTCTCCTCCTCTCCAAGATATTAGAGCTTCTGAAGCTCACAGGGCTAAGTGGCAATGCAGTGTCAAACTAATGGCCTCTCCAACCCTACTTTCAGATAGCAGCCACTTAACTCTACAAACTCTCTTTCACTAGGTAAGTAAATGGAATATGCTTTAGAATTACTAAGCAAGTTTGGCAAATGGGTTTAAACATAATACAACTGAATTTATTAACCATTCAAAACAAAGGGGCTAAACCCCTGAATACTTTGAGTAATGAATAATTGAGTACTGAATATCGTCAAATTTGTAATGTTTCACAGTTGTCACCCTATGTTGTGATTGATTATATTTTACAGACGAAGAGAAAACATAAAAATATACTCCTACTAATAACTGGGTTTGCTAATAGAAAACACTCTAAAATAAATGCATGTAAAGGAACTACTGACTAAGATGAAAATATCTGTAGCTGACATGTAAGCTATCTTCTCTTAATCCTAACTCTTAACCAAACTGTTATTTTTAAAATATTACATTAATTCTCCATTTAAAGGTGGTGAGCAAGATATGATAGATTTCAAAATGGGCCCCTCACCGACTATATCACTTTCGGCAGGGTTGTTCACTGCCAAAGAATCCGTGTTCACTTGAACATTAACGTGCACTTTGAAACACTGCCCAGGTGCAGCTGAGGGGTTGAAAATGCTGAATAGTTCTTGGGGTTGTTCACTACAAGAGTGGTTAGTTCACTAGACTCTGGCTAACATGTATTTCTGGGGGTTTAATTTAAGCACTGAATTATCGATCTGCAAACTGCTTCACTTTTAAGAAACAACAAAATACGAATTATGCTTTTGTCGTTTTATACATTTAGCATACCCAATAAAAGAAGTGGGACTTTATCCACTTGGACAGATAGAGCTTCCGATTAGTTTTATTAGCAATGACGATCTGCTCCTCATTCTATTCTGTGTGGCAATTAAGTCACTTATGACGTCAAAATTGAGTGATATGGCATTCCTGTCTAGATGGTGCTGACGTTGCCGGCTAGTGGTGTCCTGTACCGCTCAACAACTTTGTGCTCAACCTTTCCACTTCAAAATCTCTATGGGAACTCCCCTTTTATTCGAGACCTCTTATTACCTCTTGCTCCTTTGTCCGCCGGTTTACAATGGGCGACTTGCCTCTTAGCGCAAGTGTCAGAGAGGACGACTACTTAGCGGCGGCCCCAACAATGACGGCGATTCTGGACCGCCCTCTTACAAGCTTGGCTGGCTGGGAAGTTGCAATGGGGTAGAGTTTCTATGGCTATGTCCAGACTTGTGCGTTTTGCGTGCGATAGACGCATGCGTCTAGAGCACGTGACGCATGCACATGACATGCCTCAAATCAGATGAAACGCGACGTTTTCAGTGATTCCACCAGTAGTGGATTTTTGTTTAGCATTCCGTGCAGCTTCGTAATTTGTCTGGAAGGTTTCGTTCTGTTTTTCTAATTATTGAGCTTCTGTTTTTTGCTCACCATATCGTCAGAACAAATATTGGGTTTTAAGAAAGAGTGAAAAAAAAAGATTATAAATTAAATAATTCATCAGAGATACAAATTATTAAATTAATTTAAACAAATAAAAAGCAATTAAATAATTTATCAGATTATAGGTTCAAATATTCATCAGAGACATGAATGAATCACCGGTAGCCAAATAACTAAATGTGTTAGCTAATTTCACTTCAGCTAATATTGCTTCTCTGAAAAGAGCATTTTTTTTTTCGATTTTGGCTCCACCATTCCCAAAAGCATGTAGAAGTTTGTTCTAGACATTCGCGTAAATTTCTTAAAAAGAACGCTTTCATTTAATTCCAAAATTCCGTGTTTTAAAGTAATTTTTCATCCATATCGATAGCCGGTATTTTTCACGTCTTTTTCTCTCTTTTTTCAGCACTAAAATTGCAGCACTTATACCCACTAACATAGCAGCATCAGTTAAGTCCATTGCAACTTCACGTCTACAGTGGTGAAAAATTGAAAACTATTTGACGCACAGGTGTAGACAGTTGAAGGCATGCGTCCAGCGCATTCCATCCAAGGCATGCGCTCCGGTATTCGGTGTTGAAAAGCGGAATTGAAGGTTGAAAATGAAGTTGAAGATGAAAGCGCATAAATGTGGACATGGCAATTCATCTCAACAGGATAAATGTCTCCAGTATTGTCGGCTGAGGAAGTTGTCAGTTCTTAAAGTTGAAAGGGCTTGATCTAGCTCTCCTGGAAAATGTTTCGTAAGTCGATACTTTCACACTCTCACTCGGAAAGCTCCCTGCACTGCGTTCCTCCCGACCCTTTACGTTGTACTAGCGACGCGCTCACCACTGGATGGCACCTTCCTGCTTCCGAAAATTGAATCCAACTCTCTCATTGAATCGATACTCAAAAAACTGGTCTCTCTTATTTATACGGCCCATCACCGTTACGTGGTTTATTACTGGTTGAATGAACCTTATATGTTCGAGGAGGGGTGTACCTAACAAATTGGCATCTCAGTGTATACTATATGTTTATATTTTGTTTCGATTCTGTAGTGGTTAGTGATATTATCAAAGGGGAGAACAGCTCCTGTAACGAACTGAAATGGATACCTCTCACGTGGTATACATTTGAATCATACTATTGCGAGATGCAAAAACAAAATTATAAGTTGCATTATCCGTGACACATAGATTACATTTATCGCCCTTTTTCACCACTCGTTTCATGGCACTTCACACACTTTTTCCCTTTCCTTGCATTTCTTGGTTCATTTTACTGAAAATTACTTCGGATATTCCTAAATGGAACTTTAATTCTTTCTTACTAGAGTACTGTAATGTTTTAGTTTATTAATCATCATCACCATCAACAACAACACGATCATCATTAAGCAGCCACTGTGTAATTTAGTTCTCCAAATCACTACTGCATAATTCAGATAAATCATGCTTGGATTTATCCATCTAATTAGTTTATTTACAAGAATTTAAGTTCGATTTTTTAATTAACATCAGCGAAATATCAAACTGGAGCAGGATACGAAGGCGTAACTTTGAAAGATAGACGAAGTTATTAAAATCCACAGTGAGCCACTCACTAACGATGAACTTTAGAATTTAGAACTCAACGCTGCTTTTGAAGAACATCAAGAATCTGAACCAGAAATAGTGTTGGCGTTTAAATATGTAGATTTCACTGCACAAAAAACGCATGGATTTGTTGCAGTTATTGATATTTCGTGACTGGATGCCATAGACGATGTTGTGACCAGTTAATGGAATGCTAGAAATAAACATTACGCACAAAACAGAGGAAAGGAATGCAAACCAGCTAGTTTCGCTCCATATTAAGAAATAAACTGTAAAATTAATTAATCGATCACATATTTATATACATAATTATGCATATATGTAACCTTTAAATAAATATTGAGAATTATAATTATTTTTGTTGAAATCAAACATCCATTACGAAACTAAGAAAAGGAAAAAAAGATCAATGAGATAGGCGAAAATACAAAGAAATAAAAAATCCCCTCGTTTTACACGGAAATTCGTTTAACGATGGTTTTCCCGGAACTCATCTTCCGCATTAAATGAGAGTTACCTGTATAACTGTTCCATTTCTGAATTATCCATTAATTGGTATTTTTCAGAGTTAAACTACCACAAAAAATATATATTAATTTAATAGAATAGTTTGTCTTTCGTTCAATCATAGTGTATTTAATATTCCCTGATAGGGAAGACTGTATATCACGGATGTATCTTAATGACACGTCCAAGGTTTAAGAAAAACAAATTTTCATCAACGATACTTTCACGCTTTCAGTACCGAATGTTGGATTATCGTTACTACAGCTACTGATAGTATCCCCCCTGTATGATTCTGATGTTACCAGGTTCGGATCACAAATTGGCCTGCATTGCAAATCTGGTCTCTAAATGTAGCCTATGCATAAACTGGAAGGATAGTTGTGTACCAATCCCCAGTGATGATGCATAGAACCGTCCGGGTCTAGCACATAATGTTCGACCCTGCCTTCCCTTGGAACCTTTCAAAACTTTACCGTTAGTACCTTTCAAAAAGTTTTTTCCAAAGGAGATATTCTCTTTTCGGAGGAAACAGAAGTGGAGGGCTGTCAGACCGACCGGTGTACCCTACTGATCTTGTCATCTATGGCCACATTTTTGCTTTTTTCCTGCCCTGTTGAGGAATCGTCAACTTCACAGGGTCTTGGTGATGACCATTTACGTTTATGAGCTTGATATGGATTCTGGACTTGTTGCAGAGGTGGACATTTGTTGAGTGAGAATTTGCCGCTGTGTTTTCTGTTTGCTTGTGGGTTGCCAGCTCTAAGTGAACAGAGGCACGGGATACCTTATATCAGCTGGTGGATAATCCTGATCATAGACCATCACAGCTACCTAAACCCTCACTTAGTTAGTTGAGTATCGCTAATCCTAAATTGGAGTAATGTGTCACAGGCAAGTGTTACGGCTCTTGAAAAGGTACACTTAAAAACGGTGGTGCCTGAAGTTCCTACCAACATGGATCACTTCAACCTGTAGCGGTGGAGGAACAGGTCTAATCCAACTCTAAATGATACTCAAAAAGCTGGTCTCTCTTATTTATACGGCCCACCGCCGTTACGTGGTTTATTACTGGTTGAATGAACTTTATATGTTCGAGGAGGGGTGTACCTAACAAATTGGCATATCAGTGTATACTATATTTTTATGATTTTGTTTCGATTCTGTAGTGGTTACTGATATTCTCAAAGGGGAGAACAGCTCCTGTAACGAACTGAAATGGATACCTCTCACGTGGTATACATTTGAATCATACTATTGCCAGAAACAATAACATTATAAGTTGCATTATTCTTATCACAAAGATTATCAAGTGCCGTGAAACGAGTGGTTAAAAAGGGGCTGTGAGTGGTGAAAAAGGGCATTTATCGCCCTTTTTCACCACTCCTTTCATGGCACTTCACACACTTTTTCTCTTTCCTTACATTTCTTGGTTCATTTTACTGAAAATTACTTCGGATATTCCTAAATGGAACTTTAATTCGTACTTACTAGAGTACTGCAAAGTTTTAGTTATGCAACTTGTGCAATTTAGTTTTCCAAATCACTACTGCATAATTCAGATAAATCGTGCTTGGATTTCTCCATCTAAATAGTTTATTTACAAGAATTTAAGTTCGATTTTTTAATTAACATCAGCGAAATATGAAACTGGAGCAAGATACGAAGGCGTAACTTTGAGAGATAGACGAAGTTATTAAAATCCACAGTGAGCCACTCACTAACGATGAACTTTAGGATTTAGAATTCAACGCTGCTTTTGAACAACAACAAGAATCTGAAACAGAAAGAGTATTGACATTTAAATTTTAGATGAATCTCTTTCACTGGACAAAAAACGCATGGATTTGTTGAAGGATCAAGATATTGATATTTCGTGACTGGATACCATAAGACGATGTTGTGATCAGTTAATGAAATGCTACAAATAAACATTACGCACAAAACAGAGGAAAGCAAACAAACCAGGTAGTTTCGCTCCATATTAAGAAATAAACTGCTAAATTAATTAATCGATCATATATTTACATACATAACTATGCATATATGTAATTTTTAAATCAATATTGAGAATTATAATTATTTTTCTTGAAATAAAACATTCGTTACGAAACCAAGAAAAGGAAAAAAGATTAATAAGATAGGCGAAAATACAAAGAAATAAAAAATCCCCTCGTTTTACACCGAAATTCTTTTAAACATGATCTTCCCGGAACTCATCTCCCGCATTAAATGAGAGTTACCTGTATAACTGTTCCGTTTTTGAATTATTCATTAATTGGTATTTTCAGAGTTAAACTACCAAAAAATATATATATTAATTTAATAGAATTGTTTGTCTTTCGTTCAATATCTTAGTCGCTAGTACTCGTGGAAGAATGTATATCACGGATGTATCTTAATGATACATTCAAGGTTTAAGGAAAACGAATTTTCATCAACGACATTTTCACTCTTTCAGTACCGAATGTTGGATTATCATTACTACAGCTACTGATAGTATCCTCCCTATGTAATTCTGATGTTACTATAGGTTCGGATAACAAATTGGCCTGCATTGCAAATTATCTCCACTAATGCATCTGGTCTCTAATGTTGCCTATGCATAAACTGGAAGGATAGTTGTGTACCAATTCCCAGTGATGATGCATAGAACCGTCCCGGTCTAGCACATAATGTCGGACCCCGCCTTCCCTTGGAGCATGCCGTTAGTACCTTTCAAAAAGTTTTTTCCAAAAGAGATATTATCATTTCAGAGGAAACAGAAATGGAGGGCTGTCAAACCGGTGTACCCTACTGATCTGGTCATCTATGGCCACTCTTTTTCTTTTCTCCTGCCCTATTGACGAATGGCCCACTTCACAGGGTCTTGGTGATAACCATTTAAGCTTATGACACTGGACTGCTCTACGGCTTTGAGCCTGATTATGGATTCTGGACTTGCTGCAGAGGTGGACATCTGTTTAGTGAGAATTTGCCGCTGTGTTTTCTGTTTGCTTGTGGGTTGCCAGCCCTAAGTGAACAGAGGCACGGGATACTTTATATCAGCTGGTGGATAAATCTGATCATAGGTCATCACAGCTACCTGCCTTAGCTAGTTGGGTATCGCTAATCCTAAATTCGAGTAATGTGTCACAGGCAGGTCTTACGGCTCTTGAAAAGATCCACTTAAAAACGGGGTGCTTGAAATTCCTATCAACAAGGATCACTTCAACCCGTACGAGTGGAGGAACAGGTCTTTGCCCCATGCCTGCTATCGCAGGGCTGTTTGATATTGTTGGCCCTGCGTTTCTCAATTAACCTAGTTTCTACAAAAAATCCTACTAGTAATTTTCTCTCTGCAGGTACATGAAACGTGAGGACACTACTTTGAGTTTATTCTCTTGATGTCCCCACGCAGGAATTCCAGCGTTATAACCTATGTATATAATCTAGGTTTGCAAGAGACCAGAATAACAGGTAAAGGTGAGATAATTAAAAATAACTCTAAATATCTCTTTCAGTGAAGAGATCTCGTGTTCTAATAGAGCCAGAGATCTCAAACAAATGTTTTGTGATTATAAAAAAATAAATAAATAAATACCCCCTCAAGCAGCTGCTTGCCACAGAGGTCTGACAGGAGCCTGTCAGTTTATATGCCATAGTAGAAGGTCTGAGTATATTCTGGAAGAATTACACGTTGAATGTATCGGAAGAGATCTCGACCCGTTACTTCTGTTTTATAAGTTCTAAACTGATTACATACTGGATAAAATGATTTAATATCAAATGTTTCCGAAACGTTCGTTTCTTTTTCGTCAACATAACGTTATACTATCGGGATTCGGTTCGTTAATTCAATCACGCAAGGTATCGAACCCGTTACGTAACCAATCAACTGGGTCGAACCCGATAAAAGTTGCAGTTTTATAACTCATGTTCTAATTGAGCAGCAGATCTAAAACTAACGTTTTCTGATAACATTCGGGGAGAATTACAAGTTGAATGTATCAGAAAAGGTCTCAACCCGCTACTATTTATTTTATGGGTTCGAAACCAATTGAATACTGCATAAAATGACTTAGTATCTAATGTTTCCGAAACTTTCGTCTTTTTTTGGCCAGCATAGCGTTATACCACTGAAATTCGTTTGCAAGAGACCAGATGGACAGATGAAGGTCAGATTCTTAAAAATAATCTTAAATTTCTGTTTTCAGGGAGGGAAGATAAGAATAACCAAGGCGTGTGTCTGCCTCTCAGCAGACACACTAGCGATGCTCTTCTAGGATATTAGGGCATTAATAAAAGGTTTCTTACAGCAAAATTTCAGACAAGCATTAAAGCTATTTCTAAACCTAAACTTTATAAATCCCCAGGGGTAGACGAAATTACTACGGAAATGCTAAGAGCTAGGAATATTTCTGTTACCGCTTGAATAAGTTAAAATTTGAATATCTTTTATGATAAAGGCATGATCCTAAGGATTTTGCGAGGGCTATTTTTATCCCTATTTTCAAAAACGGTTGTCGCAATTCTTCTGATAACTATAAGGTATCAGCTACTCTCTGTTCCAGAAAAAGTTCTTTGCATGATTGTGCTTAATAGAATTAAGAATCTGATTGACAGGCAACTGCGTGATAAGCAATGTGGATTCAGAAGTGGTAGGGGTTGTGTAGATCAAATATTTTCACTCAGGAAGATTATTGAGAAATGTTTAGAGTTTCAGAAACCTTTGGTTATTAGCTTTGTTGATTTCAAAAAGGCTTTCGACTCTATTGATTGTCAAAATTTGTGTTTAATCCGTTAGATCATATGGTATAACAGACAAGTTAGTTAACATAATGAAAGTTCTCTGTAATAACACTGAGTCGTGTGTGAGAGTTGATAAAGCTTCTAGCAATTGCTTTACCATTACTTCTGGTGTCCGACAAGGGTGCATTTTGTCTCCTTTTCTTTTTAGTTTAGTTATTGATTACGTTTTGCGAAATTCACTGCAAGGGAAAGATTTTTGCCTTAAATGGTCTAGTGATACGAAAATTTCTGATTTAGTTTATGCTGATAATTTAGCACTTTTTGGCAAATGATGTTGAGATGAACTCTTTATTTCGAGCTGTTGATGAGACTGGTAGTAAAATAGGTTTGGTTATAAACAGAGAGAAAACTAAAGTGATGAGAATTCAGGCAGGCTGTGATTCAGTTAATCTGAATGGTTGCAGTCTTGAGCAGGTGTCACAGTTTAATTATCTTGGGAGCTATGTAACAGATCATGGTGATGTGCAGCGTGCGATTAACAGACGAATAGGGATTGCTGCCGGGACTTTTAAGAATCTAGGGAGATTGTGGAGAAATAGACGTATACACCTAAAGGCTAAAATTAGACTGCATCATAGTTTGGTTCTTTCTAGGGTTAGTTATGGTAGTGAAACTTGGACACTGTAAACAAGATAACAGGAAATTAGATTCCTTTGATTCTAGATGTTTATGTAGTATCTTGGGTATTAGGTGGTTCAACTTTGTAAGTGATGAAGAGGTTAGGCAAAGGAGTCGGCCACCTCCTTTAAGCAGCATATTGTGTAGAGAGAGACTACTTTGGTTTGGCCATGTTGCGCGTATGGATAATTATAGATTGGCGAATAGAGTTATGAACAGTGTGCCAAAAGGCCTCAGAATGAGGGGGAGACCTGAGATGTGGTGGGCAGACAATGTCAAACAGAACCTTGTTAGAATTGGCGTGCAGTGGCCGGATGCAGCAGATGTTCCTCAGGACAGATATGCTTGGAGAACTAAATTGCACAGTCTGGTTGGACCTCCGTAGCCCATGGCTGCTTGAGGATGATGATGATGATAAAACTATGGCGATACCATCAATTCGTAATAATATTGCGAAACTATGGCCATTTGAAAGCAAGTATTAAAACCGAAGCGCTCGAGAATTTTGAACAAAAGGATTGTTTTCTGCTTAACAAAGTCCACTCCCACTTTGTCCAAGTAACAATAACAATATAGTACAGGTATGTTTAGGAATGACTAGAACGTCATCCCTCTGGTGTCCTGGCTTCTTCTTTAGTAGGTTTTGGAATTTCTGTATCTAAAAACACTTCATGAGAAGATGGAATTTGAAGTGAAATGAAGAGGAGCAGTACATTATCACAGAATCCATCATGCAAAGCAGAAGTCACTCTAGGTGAGTGTTATGTCGCTAATCTCATGTTGGAGCAAATGTCTCACTAGGCCTGTCAGAGTTCAGTAGGTCAATAAAATATTCACTCTTCATTTCAGACTTTTCCACTTTTCATTTGAATGACCGTCATACAACATTTTCCAAAACCTTTTTGCAGTACTTAAGAAAAAGCCATTTTTTAGCATTTACGTTACAAGAGCAATCGTATGCTCTCTCTCTCTTGACCATTTAAAGCGAAATTTTAATGGATATGGATTATTTTAGACTGTAATTTGTTTCATCAAAGAGCGAAACCTGAGATAGAACATATTTAAAATTTAACGTTTTGATTCCTGTATGTTATTAATATTGAAAGTTTTAAAAATATATATCGCATTAATATTTATTAAATTCGTTTTGAAATTTATTATTTATTTGACCAGAATATCCATACCTATTTTAATTATATTTTTATTTTCTTTATCGTTGCAAAATAAATAACACCAATTTGTGTTTTCGCACAAAATAAGAAAACCCATGCCGTAAATGATGGCGCTGCTGTTTAGGGGAGTTTGAAAAGAAAAAAACTGACTTTATTATATATCGAAATTTTCAATATAAAACGGTGAGTAATTACGATACTTTTTCCGTACCATAGAAGTTCATATCGCGAATGAATGGGTTAATATTTAAGAGACATGACCTCGAAATGAATTATATATATTTTATACCAATTTTTGACTCTATGTAAGTCATGATTTTTTTCTTCAAACAATTCGTCCCAAGCCTTTGTCTCTTTTATATCGGATTCAAATTCAAAATTATCACTGCACACTTCTTCTGTATTTAGATTTTTTTTTGTTAAAAATTGGAATCAAGCTATCGTAGCGAATGTATTTCATTACAACATTAACTTTTACACTGAAGCGCCATTGAATTAGGGATAGCAACCTAATAACGTTTTGTAACACTCTGGCCCTGATAACGGCCGCCACACGACAAGGCAAAGATTCCACAAGCTTGCGCACATGTTCCACAAGTATGGCGACCCATGCATCCTCCATGATGAAATGAACGTTGCACGGTCTGTGCACTCACTTCCCGGCTGGAACCCGCGTTCAGATGGGAGGTGATTTCAGAGAATGTCTGGTCCCTATCGGTCCGTACGATACGGGTCAGACGGCGAAGCCCACGATCATTCAATGCTGGTTGTCCATTGCAACTTGCTCGGGTTTTTCTTTTCCTGCCGGAATTTTCATATTCTCGGAACACTCTTGAAACCGTACGAGAAAAATCCATGTTCTTTGATAATTTCGGAGATCGAGTGTCCAATCCGTCGGGCACCTACGATCTACACTCTGTCAAATGCATCTAAATCCCACGCTTTCCCATTACGCTTCTCACAACGAATATTTGGGGAAGCCAAAGCTAACAGCTATATATGACCAGAGTTTCAGCCACGCATGCGCGCAAATGCCGGACTTGTAGTTATGAATCTTGGATAACGTCCCCTATCCCTAATTCAATGGCATTTCAGTGTATATGCATCTGGTAAAAAAAAGAGAATACTGCTTGCCTGTTTCGTTTATTGAATGTTGAATAACTTTCGTATTCCATGCTATTGAAATTTTACTATTTTTCTTTAGAAATTTAGCTTCTTATACAGAGAGCATTAAAAAATGCAATCAGATTGATAATTTTACAAGAAGTGAAAATTGTGAAATCATTGAAAATCTTTTTAAATATGTCTTAGTTTCGATCCACTCGAACTTTGATTTCTGATTTGTTAGGGGCGGTGTTGGCTCAGTAGGTATCGTGTCAGGCTCCTAATCTGCAGCTGCCACTTTCGAGTCCCAACTGAGCCATCATTGAGATTTATCTTGACTAAATTAAGCCCGTCTCTGGGTAAGAAGGGTGCCACTCATAGGTTTGGAATAACCGTTGGATGAGAGTTTAGGCCGTCGTTCCGTGTGCAAGGGAGTCACATCCTGTGCACGTGAAAGAACGCAATATGATGGATGACCATCACGGGGGAGCCATATGTCTTCTAATACTTCAAAAATAATTGCAATAAATTTTGTTGTTGAATATCGTTTTGGTGTTCTTTTATTCTTATGGCTGCAGAGCGTTGATTTTTCCATAGTAGGTCGGAATTTATTATCATTAGGTAGAGTAACTGGGATCTTGTAAACGCCACCTGTTTTCTCTTTAGGATCTCGATTTTTTTTACCACATTAAATATGTTACTTCTGCTTTTACTGGTATTTTAAAGTTATATGATCTCATTATATTCCCCAGTGTTTCTGCTAATCATGAAAATAGAGATTCGCTGGAAGTATATATATATTTAGCAGGTTGCCTCTAGGTCGTTGTTATTTGTGTATTATTGAGAGTGGCTTCTCTATTGATATACATATTTTATATTTCACAATAACATCACTTATAGTTGATCGGGGCAGTTGCAGAAGTGCTGAAATATCCCTAACTGACTTGATCCTACAATGTAAAACGTTGGAAGTCACTGAGCTCTGGTGTACGTCCCATTCTCATGTTTACACACGTCCATGAGTTTTACCAGGCTACGTGTGTCCTTTTATACCTGTGTGCGCCATGGCTGTGACGTATAAGGTTGAATTTACTACTCAGAGGTGTTGTACGGATATTTTTGATCAGATTGTGTATGTTGATAAAAAAGCAGAAATGTACAGTTTGAATGAGTACCATGAATTGGGAAAATCATTTGCATATGCACCTAAAAATGTTTAGCTAAAATATCGGAAGAAATGATCAAGGATCATATCAGCATATTAATTGTCTTATGAGTTGCACTTTCGATTTAACCTGTTGTACAAGTGAGTGCTAACTATACTTTTTGAATTGTTTGGTGATATCCACTGGGAACCACAGAACAAGAATTTTCCGCAACTGAACAAGAAAACATTTGAATTGAACGGACGCTACCTATTGTAATTTGGTTACTTATACCGGGTGATCCAAAAGTAACAGAAAAAGTAAAAATGCAATATTTCGGAAGTCCGGCAGTAGTTGAGTGAACGATTCTTTGATATTTTCATTTTAATCTATACTTTGGGAAAAATAGGAAGAAATTAAATTTTTTATTTACGCAGAAGAAATGAATATTTCATAATATTGGATCCAAGAAAGTAATAGTAAATGAAGTATAGCAGTACTGTATTTTTTAACTTCACGGCAGGAATTCAGTGCAAAATCATGTACACGGATTTCGGATTCCTACTTAATAGGAATAAAAATGCAATCACAATAATAATACATGAATATATTCACACAGATTTAGTATATGTTGATTAGATGTTAAAATTTCATTTTCCCATTATTTAGCAACATATTGCTTTAATCCTGAGCAAGTTAATCACATCAGAATTTTTCCATGTTGGCTGAAATGTACTGCCATGTTAAAACTAACCTAGAATGGTTTTTGATGCGAGGAAAGCAAAATGTCTGTTGAATATGTCATTACAACAGTTCCGGTGGCAACACCTTGATGTAATAAAATCTTCTTGCCTTATCTTATACTGTCTAGCGCAATCTTAAATTATTTGGAAACGAAATACAGCCATTAAATCAGTGGTTAGGGAGGTGTATTTTGAACTGTATTTCACACTAGTAATGATAATGCATGTGGGAAAGGAAGAATTTAATATATAGAAATATCTCGTTATTCTGGTCAAAAGACATGTTCGATTTGTGAAAAAATGGGTTAAAAATAGAATTCCCATCTGCAATCCGCATTCCTTCTACCTGCTTTTCCCACCATTTTGTTTTCGTATGATGAATATTTTATATTAAAATTAACATTCTATAAGTTCATTTTCGAACCTATTTATAAAAACCTTTCAGGTGTCGAAAAAAAAATGTGTGTCAGAAATTTTAGTGTAACTAAAAAGAAATAGAATCATCCTGGGTAGAATTATTTTGGGGAATATTCTCTTGAATTATATGGCGTAAAAAAAGAGCTTCCTACTGCACACGGGTTCACGCTCTAAATTACTGACAGGGGGACGAAATTGAACAATTTTTTTAGGTTCTGATGTTCGTAAACATACCAATATTTTCTGACCTGCCTTATAAACCACAGCAGATTTGATCACACAGACTGGTTTAACAATTGTAATTGCGGTCTGTAGTGGAGGAAAAATTCTTAAATGTAATATTCTAAACAAATATAGCTAAAATAGAAAAATGTGCATTTCTAAATTTAACAGTTAAAACTTCGTTTCGAAATGTTACATTTTTCAATTTTTTTTTATATAGAGGAAATAAAGAGAGTAATTTTGTCGGTTTTTAACAGATTAAAGTTGTAAAAAAATGTAAGATAGAAAACAAATTAAAACGATGGAAACATTTACTTACACTGATTGTGTGATGTAATGAAAACACGGTATTCCTCTCAGTTGATGCCCTGTCTATCCTTCCGTCCCAAAACAGTAGACATTTACCTTCACAAATATTTTTGGGGGTAGCGTCGTTATTTAAACGCGTGAAGGGCAGATTGTAGTAGCACAATAGCCTGAACTGCTCGCTGATAAGGGCCACGATGGATCAGAGGAGTTTGGAGTAAGGGGGCATACTGGAAAACTGTAAGGAGGCAGATGGGACCAGTAATATCTACGCAATCCAGCGCGTTCTCTAACGTGAACAGTTCCGCACACGAGCTCACGTGTTTAAGTGCCGTACGACGGACGGCGGCCTTTCGTAGCTCTGCAGTGTCGCATACTGAAAGAGACAGAGGGTTGCTAAACTTCAACCGATTGAAATGTTGAGTTAAGTATCTATGACTCTGAAAGTTTAAGATTGAGAATTTAATTTGGAATATTGCAACTGAAGTAATTATTTTAGTTGTTAATTGTTGAGGTGTTGAAGTTTGTATTGCTTACATTAATTTTGCCCTCTACGCAGTTTTCTTTCATAGGGATAAGTTTTGATTCGGGAAAGCAGAACACCGGAAATAACTATTGCTTTACCTGGTAAAACAAAAGAAAAAAAATAACATGACGTAAATGAAAGGACGAGAAAGCACGTTACTGCATTTCTAAATGACGTATTGCTTGTAATGTCATTTAGAAATGCACGTTACAAGCAATGGTGTTTTTTTTTCATGTTGCTGCCGTCGACAGCGTAAACCGCAACGAAAAGGAATTCAGTTCGTTTGGAACAGAGTTATTTTTATGTACGTGTCGATTTATTGGGAAGAAACTAGGAATAAGCGCCACAGCTATGTACGTTTTCTTACCCCACCTCATTGACACGAAGTAAGTGCGCATTATTAATAGAAGGTGTAACTATTAAATATCCTGAAGAAATAATACTCACCGTCAATCCGAAAAACGTTTGGAGGAACTACGTTCCATAATTTATAGTAATTTTCGTATACAAGGTAATGCAAAGTGCGGAAGACTAAACACAGGCAACTCTGTTGGGATTACGAAACACTGTAAAAGTCATTTCGTGCGAATAAGCAAACAGTGCATTCCTCAACTTCACTGTCAGACGTCATTAGCCTATTATTGGAAGGAAAAAATCTAATGGCAGTTTATGAGTTGTGATCAAAGGCCTTTCTTGCTGTTCCGTTTGCCATGTTAGCATTTGGATATGGCGAAGAAGGGATCAGACTTTGAGGGTTTCTAGTTTTCAGAGCTTTGCCTAGAGCGAACCGATATCAGTGTAATAAGCAGCCATAGGCAAGGTCTGTGTGATTGAAAAATACCACGGCCTGTATTCGTTATGTCCTTCTGTAACCCACCAGTCTGCTGCTCAAAAAGTTCAGGTGAATCAAGTTAAATAATATTCATAAAGTGTTTGTGGTTCGTTTATAATTTCCTTCAGGTAAGTAACTTTGTAGTGAATAATTAGTTTAGAGTAGAGGTAATCTAATACTCCACGTTTTAGATTGAGAGCTATGAAATTTCGATTGGCTTTCAACCGACAGCTACTATGCAGCATATTATTGTGATTATGGGACCAGTATCGATTCCTTCATTTCGGCTGGAATGTTGGAAGGCCACTCAATAATCGTTGTCGGTGAAAAAAATTGTTTGCTTAACTTCTTGATTTCATCATTTTGTTATTTGTCGTTTCAGTATGTATACAAATATTTGTATATCGTAGATGATTAGTTTCATATTACTGTTCTTATAAATTAATAAATGAAACCTGTAAACAATCTCTTCCACGCAGTGCTCCGATAAGTAAAACACATCTTACAGGAAATTAAGTGGGAAGGCATTGAAAAAGTTTCCTAGGTTACTTACATAGTTTCACTGATAATTCATGCATGTTTGAATCTTGTTATAGCGTAAGTCACAGAATATGTCTTTTACCTATCTGAGCACTGTCTGAAGAGTATTGTTTACGGGTTTAATTTTTTTATCATTAAAAAACTAGTAATTAATTATTAAAAATCAATTGGAAGTTCTTATTTTATTCTGTTTTCTGAGAATGGAAAAGTGTTTAATATTGCAATCCAAATATTACTGTTAAAAGTAGATTGCTCAGTGTTGTAATATAGGTTCGGTGAAACAAAGCCAGGGAACAAGTTATATGTGAAGTAACAATGGAACATGGATGTTCATTGTAGGAGGAACACGTGATGTACGTTGAAGAGTGAATTTTGGCGTTTAAATGGTACAAAGACAGCGTCGCGAATTTGTTAATGTGCCAGATAAGTTTTGTTATGTGTGTGGAAATTGTATTTTAGAATCCCAAAGTCTGTCTTTGACAAAGATTGTGAAGAAAGCCTATAACTTGTATATTGGATCTCATGTTGGTGTGATTAGGACAAAACATTGGCTCCACATGTATGTTGTATTTCGTGCTTTGTTGGCTTGAGTGAATGGTTGAAAGGTAAGATGAAATCCATGCCCTTTGCAGTTCCAATGATTTGGCGTGAGCCAAGTAGTCACTTGCATGATTCCTATTTTTGTTTCAGTAAAAGTATCGGGCTTTTCAAAAAAGAACAAAAGTAAAACACACTATCCAAATGTGCCTTCAGCCATAAGGCCAGTTCCGCATGGAGAAGATATTCCTTTACTAACAATTCCAACCAACTGGGAGGAGATGGATTCACATTCATCAGAGGAAGACTTTGTGGTACATACAGATCCTGATCCTACATACACCTCTAAAAAGTTAGACGAGCCTCATCTGATTCAGAAAACTGAACTAAATGATCTTCTTCCAGATCTAGGACTTTCCAAGCAGCAAACTAAGGTTTTAGGTTCTAAACTTTAAGAGTGGAATCTTCTGGCCAAGAGTACCAGAGCTTCTCTGTTCAGAAAGAAAAGTTTAGCTTTATCTAATTATTACGTGTTTTAAAGATGGTTTGTGTGTCTGCGTAGATATTTCAGGGCTGATGGTAGAAATTGGAAAAACTCACGACATTAAAGAATGGCGTCTATTTATAGATTCGTCAAAATTCAGCTTAAAAGCTGTCGTTTTGCATAAAGGAAGCCAAAAATCTTCCATTCCAGTGACACAAGCTGTGGGAATGATGGAAACGTATGTAAGCGTGGAAAAAAATACCCCGTGCTATTAATTATGACCAGTTTAAGTGGTCAGTATGTGACGACCTAACAGTCATAACTCTCTTGCTCAGGCTTCAAGGGGCTTCACAAAATTTTGCTGTTTTCTGTGTTTGTGGGATAGTAGGGCCAGAAAGGAATATTACAAAACAAAAGATTTGCCCAAAACAGATGTTTTTATTCCAGGAAAGAGTAATGTGAGGTATAAGCCTCTAGTTGACCTCTCTGATGTTCTGTTCCCACCATTACACATCAAACTGGGACTTATGAAAAACTTTATAAAGGCTATGAACAAAACTGGTAAAGGGTTTTTGCACTTGAAGGGAAAATATCCAAAACTAAGTGATGCCAAACTCAAAGAACGGATCTATGTTGGTCCTCAGATCAAGAAGCTACTGAATGATATTGTTTTCGAAGAAAAACTAAATGTGAAGGAGGGCACTGCATGGAAAACCTTCACATCTGTGGTCAGGGTTTTCTGGGGAATCACAAAGAGGAAAGCTGTCCATTATGCAAAAGGCCAGCTTTTGAGATGAGTGTATGTGAATTTCTTGCACTCGCATCTCGACTTCTTTCCGAAGAACTTAGGAGCTGTCGGTGATGAGAAAGGGAAAATATTTCAACAGGATATCCGAACCGTGGAGGAAGGAGATACCAAGACAGATGGGACCCAGCAATGATGGGTGACCACTGCTGGTTCTTGCAGAAAGAAGGCACCTCAGCACATACAAGACAATGGACTTTTTGTAAGTATAAAAGATCGTTACCAATGTTTTCTTATTTTGCGTTTCAATATTGTTTCATTTGTTACTTTAGATTCAGTGGTCTGTAACTATGATGTTTCTAAACTGTAACTATAACTTTGATGTGTTTCAATGTAATCACAAAACAATTCTGTTTAATGAAAAACACTTTCCTGCTTAATGTTCCATCCGATAGTGGCGGCATTTTCATGCCCAATCGGTGTCCCCTTTCTGACCGAAGCCAGTTTATCAATACCTATCCAGTCCAAAAACGATTTTTAATTTATCTTTAAGAACAAATAATTATATCTTAAAACAATAAATTGCATTCCCCCTAAGGGTAAGGGTTAAAAATCATCAGTTGGGTTTCGATCACTTAAAGCAGCCCTGGGAAAATTACGGCTTGCCATTTCCTTTTGTCGGCCTTAAAGCTTCTTATGACAAAATAATTAATTTTACAAAAGAGAAAAAAGAACGTATAGGACAAGAAGTCCAACTTCGGCAAAGCAAATTATCATAAAAATAATTAATTTTAATAAAATTATATGTTTATATTTCTTTTTTTTCTATACTGGTTATGCATATCTTATTGATTATATATTTCTTTGGTAGCCCATCATTCTATTTCAGTTTCGTATAAGGCCCTCCACTCCATTTCAGTTTCGTATAAGGCCCTCCACTCCATTTCAGTTTCGTATAAGGCCCTCCACTCCATTTCAGTTTTCTATGCGACCCTTCCAATGAAATGTGTGCTGAGCTATGACCTAGATTCTAAAGTGGTTTTCGTAGTACGCGTTTCCGTGTGGTGTCCAACGACAACTTCCTATGTTTGTCATAGGCAAATTTTTCCTTTGTTAGGCGTGAAGAACGCGTTTTCCTGTGTTCCCAAAGGACAGCCCTGTGGTTTATTCTAAGGCTAGGCTTCTATTATTCATTTCCCTGTATTGTCAAGTGGTTATTTTCTTCTAAATTATATTTTTATCGTCAAGTTAACATTTCTTGATGGTCGTTACGTCACCCTATCAACTCGACATATATCTTGCGAATATGAGACGTTGGTTTCGAACAACGTTCACGCTAATGGGGTCAAATAGATATGAAAGGCTGTGCACAAAAAAACATGCCGTTTGTTCGAACACATCGACTATTAGTACGATCATATCATAAGCCAAGCAGTACGAGCATTCAGAAAACTAATTGAAATGTTTCAACAACACTTTAAATATAACTTGTTCCCTGGCTTTGTTTCACCGAACCTATATTACAACACTGAGCAATCTATTTTTAACAGTAATATTTGGATTGCAATATTAAACACTTTTCCATTCTCAGAAAACAGAATAAAATAAGAAATTCCAATTGATTTTTAATAATTACTTACTAGTTTTTTTAATGATAAAAAATGAAACCCGTAAACAATCCTCTTCAGACAGTGCTCAGATAGGTAAAAGATATATTCTGTGACTTACGCTATAACAAGATTCAAACATGCATGAATTATCCTTGAAACTATGTAAGTAACCTAGGAAACTTTTTCAATGCCTTCCCACTTAATTTCCTGTAAGATGTGTTTTACTTATCTGAGCACTGCGTGAAAGAGGTTGTTTACGGGTTTCATTTATTAAGTTATAAGAGCAGTAATATGAAACTAATCATCTACGATATACAAATATTTGTATACATACTGAAACGACAAATAACAAAATGATGAAATCAAGAAGTTAAGCAAACAATTTTTTTCACCGACAACCATTATTGAGTGGCCTTCCAACATTCCAGCCGAAATGGAGTCGATATTGGTCGACAGCGACAAATAGCGGTTAACAATAAAATTTCTATCCCATAATCACAATAATATGCTGCATAGTAGCTGTCGGTTGAAAGCCAATCGAAATTTCATAGCTCTCAGGCTAAAAAGTGAAGTATTAGATTACCTCTACTCTAAACTAATTATTCACTACAAAGTTACTTTTCTGAAGGAAATTATGAACGAACCACAATAATATTATTAACAATGAATATTATTTAACTTGATTCACTTGATACTTTTTGAGCAGCAGAATGGTGGGTTCAGAAGGATATAAGGAATACAGGCCGTGGGTATTTTTCAATCACACAGACCTTGCCTATGGCTGCTTACTACACTGATATCGGTTCGCTCTAGGCAAAGCTCTGAAAACTAGAAACCCTCAAAGTCTGATCCCTTCTTCGCCATATCCAAATGCTAACGTGGCAAACGGAACAGCAAGAAAGGCGCTTGATAACTCAAAAACTGCCAATAGATTTTTTTTCCTTGCAATAATAGGCTAATGACGTCTGACAGTGAAGTTGAGGAATGCACTGTTTGCTCATTCCCAGGAAGTGACTTTTACAGTGTTTCGTAATCCCAACAGAGGTGTCTGTGTTTAGTCTTCCGCACTTCGCACTACCTTGTATACGAAAATTACTATAAATTATGGAAGAGAAATAAGACGCATGTCTTTTAACGTAGTTCCTCCAAACGTTTTTTTGATTCACGGTGAGTATTATTTCTTCAGGATATTTGATAGTTACACCTTTAATTAATAATGCGCACTTACTTCATGTCAATGAGGTGGGGTAAGAAAATGTACATAGCTGTGGCGCTTGTTCCTAGTTTCTTCCCAACAAATCGACACGTACATAAAAATAACTCTGTTCCAAACGAACTGAATTCCTTTTCGTTGCGGTTTACGCTATCGACGGCAGCAACATGAAAAAAATACACCATTGCTGGTAGCCTCGTTTTTTCATTTACGTCATGTTAATTTTTTTTCTCATGTTTTACCAGGTAAAGCAATAGTTATTTCAGGTGTTCTGCTTTCCCGAATCAAAACGTATCCCTTTGAAAGAAAACTGCGTAGAGGGCAAAATTAATGTAAGCAATACAAACAACACCTCAACAATTAACCTACTAAAATAATTACTTCAGTTGCAATATTCCAAATTAAATTCTCAATCTTAAACTTTCTGAGTCATAGATATTTAACTCAACATTTCAATTGGTTGAAGCTTAGCAACCCTCTGTCTCTTTCAGTATGCGACACTGCAGAGCTACGAAAGGTAGCCGTCCGTCGTACGGCACTTAAACACGTGAGCCCGTGTGAGGAACTGTTCACGTTAGAGAACGCGCTGGATTGCGTAGATATTACTGGTCCCATCTGCCTCCTTACAGTTTTCCAGTATGCCCCCTTACTCCAAACTCCTCTGATCCATCGTGGCCCTTATCAGCGAGCAGTTCAGGCTATTGTGCTACTACAATCTGCCCTTCACGCGTTTAAATAACGACGCTACCCCCAAAAATATTTGTGAAGGTAAATGTCTACTGTTTTGGGACGGAAGGACGGACAGGGCATCAACTGAGAGGAATACCGTGTTTTCATTACATCACACAATCAGTGTAAGTAAATGTTTCCATCGTTTTAATTTGTTTTCTATCTTACATTTTTTTACAACTTTAATCTGTTAAAAAACCGACAAAATTACTCTCTTTATTTCCTCTATATAAAAAAAATGAAAAATGTAACATTTCGAAACGAAGTTTTAACTGTTAAATTTAGAAATGCACATTTTTCTATTTTAGCTATATTTGTTTAGAATATTACAATTAAGAATTTTTCCTCCACTACAGACCGCAATTACAATTGTTAAACCAGTCTTTGTGATCAAATCTGCTGTGGTTTAAAAGGCAGGTCAGAAAATATTCGTATGTTTACGAACATCAGAACCTAAAGAAAATTGTTCAATTTCTATCCCCCTGTCAGTAATTTAGAGCGTGAACACCGTGTGCAGTTAAGAAGCTCTTTTTTTACGCCATATAATTCAAGAGAATATTCCCCAAAATAATTCTACCCAGGATGATTCTATTTCTTTTTAGTTACACTAAAATTTCTGACACACCCTTTTTTTTTTCGACACCTGAGAGGTTTTTATAAATAGGTTCGAAAATGAACTTGTAGAATATTAATTTTAATATAAAATATTCATCATACGAAAACAAAATGGTGGCAAAAAGCAGGTAGAATGGATGCGGATTGCAGATGGGAATTCTATTTTTAAATGTCTTTTGACCAGAATAACGAGATATTTCTATATATTTAATTTTTCCTTTCCCACATGCATTATCATTACTAGCGTGAAATACAGTTCAAAATACATCTCCCTAAGCATTGATTTAAAGGCTGTATTTCGTTTCCAAATAATTTAAGATTGCGCTAAACAGTATAAGGCAAGGCGTTCAATATTTTATTACATCAAGGTGTTGCCACCGGAACTGTTGTAAAGACATATTCAAAATATCACAACATAAATATATCTAACGAAAAACTCTTTAGAACAGCGACATCGAAATACCTGTATTCTCACCTGACTGCTGGAAAGAAAGCTTCGACTAGACTGTTATGCCTTTCCTTGTTGATAAATATATATCAAAGATTCATGGTAATAAAGCACTATTAACTGGCATCCTCATATCAATTATTTTTGACTATTAGCGTTAAATTACTCATTAAAAAATATTCAGACATTTTGCTTTCCTCGCATCAAAAACCATTCTAGGTTACTTTTAACATGGCAGTACATTTCAGCCAACATGGAAAAATTCTGATGTGATTAACCTGCGCAGGATTAAAGCAATACGTTGCTAAATAATGGGAAAATGAAATTTTAACATCTAATCATCATATACTAAATCTGTGTGAATATATTCATGTATTATTATTGTGATTGCATTTTTATTCCTATTAAGTAGGAATCCGAAATCCGTGTACATGATTTTGCACTGAATTCCTGCCGTGAAGTTAAAAAATACAGTACTGCTATACTTCATTAACTATTACTTTCTGGGATCCAATATTATGAAATATTCATTTCTTCTGCGTAAATAAAAAAATTTAATTTCTTCCTATTTTTCCCAAAGTATGGATTAAAATGAAAATATCAAAGAATCGTTCACTCAACTACTGTCGGACTTTCGAATTATTGCATTTTTACTTTTTCTGTTACTTTTGGATCACCCGGTATAAGTAACCAAATTACAATAGGTAGCGTCCGTTCAATCCAAATGTTTCTTGTTCAGTTGCGGAAAATTCTAGTTCTGTGGTTCCCAGTGGATATCACCAAACAATTCAAAAAGTATAGTTAGCACTCGCTTGTACAACAGGTTAAATCGAAAGTGCAACTCATAAGACAATTAAATATCCTGATATGATCCTTGATCATTTCTTCCGATATTTTGGCTAAACATTTTTAGGTGCATATGCAAATGATTTTCCCAATTCATGGTACTCATTCAAACTGTACATTTCTGCTTTTTTATCAAGGACACAATCTGATCAAAAATATCCGGACAACCCTTCTGAGGAGTAAATTCGCCCTTATACGCCACGGCCATGGTGCAAACAGGTATAAAAGGACACACGTAGTCTGGCAAACCTCATGGACGTGCGTGAACATGATATTGGGCCGTACAGCAGAGCTCAGTGACTTCCAACGTTTTACATTATAGGATCAAGTCAGTTAGGGATATTTCAGCACTTCTGCAACTGCCCCGATCAACTATAAGTGATGTTATTGTGAAATATAAAATATGTATATCAATAGAGAAGCCACTCTCAATAATACACAAATAACAACGAAATAGAGGCAACCTGCTAAATATATATATACTTCCAGTGTACCTCTATTTCCATGATTAGAAAAACACTGGGGAATATAATGAGATCATATAACATTAAAATTCCAGTAAAAGCAGCGAGAAACATTTTTAATGTGGTGAAAAAGTCGAGATCCTAAAGAGAAAACAGGTGGCATCTACAAGATCCCAGTTACTCTACCTAATGATAATAAATTCCGACCTACTATGGAAAAATCAACGCTCTGCAGCCATAAGAATAAAAGAACACCAAAACGATATTCAACAACAAAATTTATTGCAATTATTTTTGAACTATTAGAAGACATATGGCTCCCCCGTGATGGTCATCCATCATATTGTGTTCTTTCACGTGCACAGGATGTGACTCACTTGTACACAGAACGACGGCTTAACCTCTCATCCGATGGATATTTCAAACCTATGAGTGGCACCTTTCTTACCCAGAGAAGGGCGGAGTTTAGTCAAGATAAATCTCAATGATGGCTCAGTTGGGACTCGAGCCTGACACGATATCTAATGAGCCAACACCGCCCCTAACAAATCAGAAATCAAAGTTCGAGTGGATCGAAACTAAGGCATATTTAAAAAGGTTTTCAATGATTTCACAATTTTCACTTCTTGTAAAATTATCAATCTGATTGCATCTTTAAATGCTCTCTGTATAAGAAGTTAAATTTGTAAAGAAAAATAGTAAAATTTCAATATTGGAATACGGAAGTTAATAACAAAGCGTTATTAGGTTGCTATCCTTAATTCAATGGCGCTTCAGTGTAAAAGTTAATGTTGAAATGAAATACATTCGCTACGGTAGCTCGATTCCAATTTTTAACAAAAAATCTAATTACAGAAGAAGTGTGCAGTGATTATTTTGAATTAGAATCCGATATAAAAGAGACAGAAAAAGGCTTGGGACGAATCGTTTGATGAAAAAAATCATGACTTACATAGAGTCAAAAATTGGCATAAAATATATATAATTCATTTCGAGGTTATGTCCTTTAAATATTAACCCATTCATTCGCGATATTAACTTCTACGGTACGGAAAAAGTATCGTAATTACTCTCCATTTTATATTAAAAATTTCGTTATATAATAAAGTCAGTTTTTTATTCATGTCAAACTCCCCTAAACAGCAGCGCCATCATTTACGGCGTTGGTTTTTTATTTTGTGCGAAAACACAAATTGGCTGTTATTTATTTTGCAACGATAAAGAAAGTAAAAATATAATTAAAATAGGTATGGGTACTCTGGTCAAATAAATAATAAATTTCGAAACGAATTTAATAAATATTAATGTGATATATATTTTTAAAACTTTCAATATAAATAACATACAGGAATCAAAACGTTAAATTTTAAATATGTTTTATCTCAGGTTTCGCTCTTTGATGAAACAAATTACAGTCTAAAAGAATGCATATCCATTAAAATTTCGCTTTAAATGGTCAAGAGAGAGAGAACATACGATTGCTCTTGTAACGTAAATGCTAAAAAATGGCTTTTTTTTAAGTACTGCAAAAAGGTTTTGGAAAATGATGTATGACGGTCATTCAAATGAAAAGTGGAAAAGTCTGAAATGAAGAGTGAATATTTTATTGACCTACTGAACTCTGACAGGCCTAGTGAGACATTTGCTCCAACATGAGATTAGCGACATAACACTCACCTAGAGTGACTTCTGCTTTGCATGATGGATTCTGTGATAATGTACTGCTCCTCTTCATTTCACTTCAAATTCCATCTTCTCATGAAGTGTTTTTAGATACAGAAATTCCAAAACCTACTAAAGAAGAAGCCAGGACACCAGAGGGATGACGTTCTAGTCATTCCTAAACATACCTGTACTATATTGTTATTGTTACCTGGACAAAGTGGGAGTGGACTTTGTTAAGCAGAAAACAATCCTTTTGTTCAAAATTCTCGAGCGCTTCGGTTTTAATACTTGCTTTCAAATGGCCATAGTTTCGCAATATTATTACGAATTGATGGTATCGCCATAGTTTTATCATCATCATCATCCTCAAGCAGCCATGGGCTACGGTGGTTCAACCAGACTGTGCAGTTTAGTTCTCCAAGCATATCTGTCCTGAGGAACATCTGCTGCATCCGGCCACTGCACGCCAATTCTAACAAGATTCTGTTTGACATTGTCTGTCCACCGCATCTTAGGTCTCCCTCTCATTCTGAGACCTTTTGACACACTGTTCATAACGCTATTCGCCAATCTATAATTATCCATACGCGCAACATGGCCAAACCAACGGAGTGTTTCTCTGCACAATATACTGTGTAAGAGAAGTTACCGACTCGTTTGCCTAACATCATCATTAGTTACAAAGTTGAACACCAAATTCCCAAGATATTGCGTAAGCATCTAGAATCAAAAGCATATAGTTTCCTGTTAACGTCTTAAGAAAACTTCGAAGTTTCACTACCATAACTAACCATAGAAAGAACCAAACTATTATACAATCTAATTTTAGTGTTTAGGTGTATTATGCCTATTTCTCCACACTCGCCTTAGAATCTTAAAAGTCATGGCAGCAATCCCTATTCGTAGGTTAATCTCATGCAGCACATCACCAGTGTCTGTTACATAGCTCCCAAGAATATTAAACTGTGACACCTGCTCAAGACTGCAACCATTCAGATTAACTGAATCACAGCCTGCCTGATCAATTCTCATCACTTTAGTTTTCTCTCTGTTTATAATCAAACCTATTCTACTACCAGTCTCATCAACAGCTCGAAATAAAGAGTTCATCTCAACATCTTTGCCAAAAAGTGCTAAATTATCAGCATAAACTAAATCAGAAATTTTCGTATCACTAGACCATTTAAGGCAAAAATCTTTCCCTTGCAGTGAATTTCGCAAAACGTAATCAATAACTAAACTAAAAAGAAAAGGAGACAAAATGCACCCTTGTCGGACACCAGAAGTAATGCTAAAGCAATTACTAGAAGCTTTACCAACTCTCACACACGACTCAGTGTTATTACAGAGTACTTTCATTATGTTAACTAACTTATCCGGTATACCATATGGTCTCACAATCAAACACAATTTTGATAATCAACAGAGTCGTAAGCCTTTTGAAATCAACAAAGCTAGCAACCAAAGGTTTCTGAAACTCTAAAGATTTCTCAAGAATCTGCTTGAGTGAAAATATCTGATCTACACATCCCCTACCACTTCTGAATCCACATTGCTCAGCCCGCAGTTGCCTGTCAACCAGATTCTTAATACCTTTAAACACAATCATGCAAAGAATGTTTCCTGGAACAGAGAATAGCTGATACCAATATAGTTATCAGAAGAATTGCGACCAAACTTTTTGAAAATAGGGATAAAAATAGTTCTCGCAAAATTCTTAGGGACCATGCCTTTATCATAAAAGATATTCAAATTTTAACTTATTCAAGTGGTAACAGAAATATTCCTATCTCTTAGCATTTCCGTAGTAATTTCCTCTACCCCTGGAGATTTATGAAGTTTAAGTTTAGAAATAGTTTTAATGCTTGTCCGAAATTTTGCTGTAAGAAACCTTTCATTAATGCCTTCATATCCTAGAAGAGCATCACTAGTGTGTCTGCTGAGAAGCAGACAAACGCCTTGGTGATTCTTATTATCTTCCCTCCCTGAAAACAGAAATTTAAGATTATTTTTAAGAATCTGACCTTTATCTGTCCATGTGGTCTCTTTCAAAAGAATTTCTGTGGTATAACATTATGCTGGCCAAAAAAAGACGAAAGTTTCGGAAACATTATATACTAAGTCGTTTTATCCAGTATGCAACCGGTTTCGAACCCATAAAATAAATAGTAGCTGGTCGAGACCTTTTCCGATACATTCAACGTGTAATTCTCCCCGAATGCAATCAAAATTTATTAGTTTAGATCTGTTGCTCAATTAGAACATGAGTTATAAAACTGCAAATTTTATCGGGTTCAACCCAGTTGATCGGCTACGTAACGGTTTCGATACCTTGCGTGATTGAGTTAATGGACCGACTCCCGGTATTATAACGTTATGTTGGCGAAAAAGAAACGAACGTTTCGGAAACATTAGATATTAAATCATTTTATCCAGTATGTAATCAATTTAGAACTTATAAAACACAAGTAACGGGTCGAGACCTCTTCCGATACATTCAACGTGTACTTCTTCCAGAATATAATCGGAAAACATTTGTTTGAGATCTGTGACTCTATTAGAACACGAGATCTCTTCACTGAAACAGAAATTTAGAGTTAATTTTAATTTTCTCACCTTAACCAGTCCACTGGTCTCTTGCAAGCCTGGAATAATATAGTTTATAACTGTGGAATTCCTGCGTGGGGACATCAAGAGAATAATTTCAACATAACGTCCTCGCGTTCCATGTACCTGCAGAGAGAAAATGACTAGTGGATTTTTTGAAGAAACTAAGCTTATTGAGAATCGTAGGGCCAACAACAACAAAATAGCCCCCTGACCGCAGGCATGGGGCAAAGACCTGTTCCTCCACTGCTACAGGCTGAAGTAATCCATGCTGGTAGGAACTTCAAGCACCACCGTTTTTAAGTAGACCTTTTCAAGAGCCATAAGACCTGTCTGTGACACATTACTCCAATTTAGGATTAGCGATACCCAACTAGCTAAGTGAGGGTTCAGATAGCTGTGATGGCCTTTGATCAGGATTATCCACCAGCTGATATAAGGTATCCCGTGCCTCTGTTCACTTAGAGCTGGCAAACCACAAGCAAACAGAAACACAGCGGCAAATTCTCGCTCAACAGATGTCCACCTCTGCAGCACGTCCAGAATCCAGAATCAAGCTCAAAGCCGTAAACCAGTCCAGTGTCATAGGTGTAAATGGTCATCACCAAAACCCTGTGAAGTTGACCATTCTTCAACAGGGCACGAAAAAAGAAAAAAATATGGCCATAGATGACCAGATCAGTAGGTTACACCGGTCTGACAGCCCTCCACTTCTGTTTCCTCCGAAAAGAGAATATCTCTTTTGGATAAAACTTTTTGAAAGGTACTAACGGCTGCTCCAAGGGAAGGCGGGGTCGGATATTATGTACTAGACCCGGACGGTTCTATGCATCATCAGTGGGGTTTGGTACACAGCTATCCTTCCAGTTTATGAATAGGCAACATTTAGAGACCAGATGAATTAGTGGAGAAAATTTGCAATACATGCTAATTTGTGATCCGAACCTGGTAACATCAGAATAACATAGGGAGGATAGTATCAATAGCTGTAGTGTTGATAATCCAACATTCGATACTGAAAGCGTGAAAATATCGTTGATGAAAATATGTTTTTCTTAAACCTTGGAAGTGTCATTAAGATACATCCGTGATATACAGTGTTCAGTGCTACAGTATGTTGTTATATGTTGAACGAAAGGCAAACAATTCTATTAAATAAGTATATATATTTTGTGGTAGTTTAACTCTGAAAATACAAATTAATGAATAATTCAGAAACGGAACAGTTATACAGGTAACTCTCATGTAATGCGGGAGATGAGTTCCGGGAAGATCATCGTTAAACGAATTTCCGTGTAAAACCAGGGAATTTTTTATCTGTTTGTATTTTCGCCTATCTTATTGATCTTTTTTTCTTTTCTTAGTTTCGTAATGGATGTTTTATTTCAACAAAAATAATTATAATTCACAATATTTATTTAAAGGTTACATATATGCATAAATATGTATGTAAATATGTGATCGATTAATTAATTTTGCAGTTTATTTCTTAATATGGAGCGAAACTAGCTGGTTTGTTTGCTTGCCTCTGTTTTGTGCGTAATGTTTATTTGTAGCATTCCATTAATTGGTCATAACATCAGGGGCTCAGTCGGTTGCGCGCCAGGCTCGTAATCTGTAGTTCCCAGGTTCGAGTCCCGGCTGGGTCAGCTTTGAGATTTATCTCCGCAAAATTCCCCGCCCTGCCCACGGTCAGTAGGGGACACCGATGGGCTAGGAAAAGCCGTCGTCCATCGGATAGGACGTTAAGCCGTGGCCCCGTGTGCGGGAGAGCCATACCCTGTGCACGTTAAAGAACACGCTGGATGGCCTTGTCGGAAGGCTACCATCTGTCTTCCAACAGCTGTTCCAGTGGGTCCCCTCCCCCAACCTTCTCTGAGCCTTCGGGATCCATGTGACCTGGCCATTTAGACCATGGTTTATCCATCCATTATCCACCATTATCCATCTAAAGATCTCAAGTATCCGAACGCTATGGTTGATTAAAGACTTCAGAAAATTCAAATGTATACAACTTGAGAAAAATATCTGACGATTTTTTATCTTTTTTTTTGCATGGTGTGCAAAAAAAGTGCCGCTCAGAGGTAAAACAACCCATCCCAACTGGTCACAACATCGTCTTATGGCATCCAGTCACGAAATATCAATATCATGATCCATCAACAAATCCATGCGTTTTTTGTGCAGTGAAAAAGCTTCATCTAAAATTAAGTACTAACACAATTTCTGGTTCAGATTCTTGTTGTTCTTCAAAAGCAGCGATGAATTTTAAATTCTAAAGTTCATCGTGTTTCACTGTGGATTTTAATAATTTCGCGTATCTTTCAAAGTTACGCCTTCTTATCCTGCTCCAGTTTGATATTTCGCTGATGTTAATTAAAAAATCGAACTTAAATTCTTGTAAATAAACTAATTAGATGGATAAATCCAAGCATGATTTATCTGAATTATGCAGTAGTGATTTGGAGAACTAAATTGCACAGTGGCTGCTTGATGATGATCGTGTTGTTGTTGTTGTTGATGGTGATGATGATTAATAAACTAAAACATTGCAGTACTCTAGTAAGTACAGTCGCTCAAAAAAGTATCCGAACGCTATGGTTGATTAAAGACTTCAGAAAAAATATCTGGCGATTTTTTTAGAAATTAGCGATCTGGCAACCTTCGTGTCACGTGACACGAAGGTTGCCAGATCACTAATTTGTAAAAAAATCGTTGCCAGATATTTTTTCTGAATTCTGTAATCAACCATAGCGTTCGGATACTTTTTTGAGTGACTGTACGAATTAAAGTTCCATTTAGGAATATCCGAAGTAATTTTAAGTAAAAGGAACCAAGAAATGAAAGGAAAGAGAAAAAGTGTGTGAAGTGTCATGAAACGAGTGGTGAAAAAGGGCGACAAATGCAATCTATGTGATAAGGATAATGCAACTTATAATGTTATTGTTTCTGGCAATAGTATGATTCAAATGTATACAATTTGAGAATTATTCATTACAGTTCGTTACAGGAGCTGTTCTCCCATTTGAGAATGCCAGTAACCAGTACAGAATAGAAAAATAAATCATAAACATATAGTATATATGCCAATTTGAAAGGTACGCCACTCCTCGAACATATAAGGTTCATTCAACCAGTAATAAACCACGTAACGGCGGTGGGCCGTATAAATAAGAGAGACCAGCTTTTTGAGTATCATTTAGAGTTGGATTCACTTTTCGGAAGCAGGAAGGTGCCATCCAGTGGTGAGCGCGTTGCTAGTATAACGTAAAGGTGTGGGGTAGAACACAGTGCAGGGAGCATTCCGAATAAAACTATCGACTTACCAAACATTTTCAAAGAAAACTAGAGCAAGCCCTTTCAATTTTAAGAACCGATAATTTCCTCACCTGACAATACTGGAGACATTTATCCTGTTGAGATGAATTCCCATGTCCACACTTATGCGCTTTCATCTTCAACTTCACTTTCAACTTTCAATTCCGATTTTCAACATCGAGTAGCCTAGTGCATGCCTTAGATGGAATGCGCTGGACGCATGCTTTCAACCCTCTACACCTGTGTGACATAGTTTTCAATTTTTCACCACTGTAGACGTGAAGTTGCAATGGACGTAACTGATGCTGCTATGTTAGCGGGTGTAAGTGCTGCAATTTTAGTGCTGAAAAAAAGGGAGAAAAAGACGTGAAAAATACTGGCGATTGACATGGATGAAAGATTACTTTAAAACGCGGAATTTTTGAATTAAATAAAATCGTTCTTTTTGAGAGCTTATCGCGAATGTCTGGAAGAAACTTCTACATGCTTTTGGGAATGGTGGAGCAAAGATCGAAAAACTAAATGTTCCGTTCAGAGTAGCAGTACCAGCTGAAGTGAAATTAGTTATCACACTTAGATATTTGGCTCCCGGGAATTCATTCATGTCTCTGATGAATATTTGAACCTAAAATCTGATGAATTGTTTAATTATTTTTTATTTGTTTAAATTAATTTAATAATTTATATCTCTGATGAATTATTTAACTTATAATCTTCAATAAAAACCAATATTTGTTCTGACAACATGGTGAACAAAAACCACAACCTCAATAATTAGAAAAACAGAACGAAACCTTCCAGACAAACTACGATGCTGCACGGAATGCTGAACAAAAATCCACTACTGGTGGAAGTACGTGCCCTACAGCGTGCATCACTGAAAACTGCGCGTTTCAACTGATTTAATGCATGCCTTTGCGCATGCGTCACGTGCTCTAGACGCATGCATCTAGCGCACGCAAAACGCACAAGTCTGGACATAGCCATAGAAACTCTACCCCATTGCAACTTACCAACCAGCCAAGCTTGTGAGAGAGCGGTCAAGAATTGCCGTCATTATTGGGGCCGCCGCTAGATAGCCATCCTCTCTGACACCTGAGCTAAGAGGCAAGTCGCACATTAGAAACCGGCGGACAAACAAGCAAGAGGTAAGAGGAGATCTGGAACAAAAGGTGAGTTCCCATAGAAATTTTGAAGTGGAAAGGTTGAGCGCAAAGTTGTTGAGCGGTACATGACACCACTAGCCGGCTACGTCAGCACCATCTAGACAGGAAGGCCATACTCATTTTTGACGTCATCAGTGACTTAATTGCCACACATAATAGAATGAGGAGCAGCTCGTCATTGCTAATAGAACTAATCGGAAGCTCTATCTGTCCAAGTGCATAAAGTCCCACTTCTTTTATTGGGTATGCTCAATTTATAAAACGACAAAAGCATATTCGTATTTTTTTCGTTTCTTAAAATTGAAGCAGTTTGCAGCTCGATAAGTTAGTGCCTAAGTTAAACCCTCAGAAGAACCTGTTAGCCATAGTCTAGTGAACTCTCCACTCTTGTAGTGAACAACCCCGAGAACTATTCGCCATTTTCACCAACTCAGCTGCACCTGGACAATGTTACAAAGTGCACGTTAGTGTTCAAGTCAAAACGGATTCCTTGGCAGTGAGCAACCCTTCCGAAACTGATATAGTCGGTGAGGGCCCATTTTTAAATCTACCATATCTTGCTCACCACTTTTAAATGGAGAATTAATGTAATATTGTAAGATAACAGTTTGGTTAACATTAGGATTAAGAGAGCTTACAAGCTTACAAGCCAACCAGAGATGTTTTCAGCTTAGTCAGTAGTTGCTTTACGTGCATTTATTTTAGAGTGTTTTCTATTAGCAAACCCAGTTATTAGTAGGAGTGTATTTTTATGTTTTCTCTTCGTCTGTGTAATATAATCAATCACAACATAGGGAGACAACTGTGAAACATTACAAATTTGACGATATTCAGTACTCAATTATTCATTACTCAAAGTATTCAGGGGTTTAGCCCCTTTGTTTTGAATGGTTAATAATTTCATTTGTATTATGTTTAAACCCATTGCCAAACTTGCTTATTAATTCTAAAGCATATTTTATTTACCTACCCATTGAATGAGTGTTTGTAGAGTTAAGTGGCTGCTATCTAAAAGTAGGGTTGGAGAGGCCACTAATTTGACACTGCATTGCCACTTAGCCCTGTGAGTTTCAGAAGCTCTAATGTCTTGGAGAGGAGAAGAGCCTTGAGGGAAAAGAAAGTTTAGGCAGATGTCTCTATCGTTTCTGAGACAGAGTCAAATAGTCCGTTTCTGCTACTCTCAGCAGTTAGCTGGTATGCTCGTGGCTAATTGACTGCCCTTCAATTAGAAATTAGTTTCCAATCATATCACATTTAGTACATAGCCTTAGTACCACTCTTTATCAAATTATTTTATTTTATCATTGGTGCCCAGGTTAACTTGTGCGATATAATTGTGGTCGGGAAGGGAGGAGCTTCAGCCACAGTCTCCACAGTTATCTATTTTCAGCAGCTCCTATATGGTAACCATAAATTCTTAAAGCTCCATATAGAACAAACAGAACATAAAACCATCGTCAATCGCATTCCGTCCAACAGAACGTCCCTATCCTAATCTATGTGGTGTACACCGCAATAGCATGAGAAATCCTCAAATGATCTTTTATGAAGTCTAGGAAAGAAACAGATTAATATGATTTATCAGAGAATTTCTATAAAAATATGAAGAGTAGTTGCAACCATTTAGTAGGATAAAAGTTATTAGATTACAGGAGGTCTTTTACACAATAAAAAATGCGTCACACTCCATTATGAGAATGGAAATCCATATTCTGCCACACAGACACCATTTCTTTTATTTCTGCAGTGATTGGGTTCCTCTGAGCGTAGGCACAACGACAGCTACCATTTTGTTTCCCAACCTCGTGATCACAGAGAAAATATCCCATTTCAATCTCAATATTGCATTCACGCCTTAGCTTCATTTAGCGAAGTGGAGACAATTGCATGTGGATTTGTCTCCATTTGAAACACAAAATTGCTTGCATTAACTGAGAGTGAAGTGGACTTCATCTCTTTCAAAGAATGCCATCAGGCCATAGCATCGCGCTAAGAACTGTGGCTCCAAGGGAACACGTTTCTCCCTATCTGAATAGAGTGTGCTTGCTGAAATCTGTGCTGGAACATTCGAAAGGTGTTCTGGACACCTTTAGGTTAAGGTGACGACTGTCATAATGAGCACTTTCGACTCCTCTTGCATTTCCCTGAGACTCCTCCATTATAGCCTGGTGAATTTTTATTACACTAGAGATTGAACTAATGGTCTGCCAGTCCGTGGTCTGTCACAGGTGCAGCCTCATTCCTAATCAAATCTTGACGTGTGCATGGTTCACGACGAACCACGTACAGATGACAAATCATTTTCAAAGAAGACGAAGCATTGCTGCAGTGGGTACAGTACAGCTTCATCAATTCAATTATCTACTTGTCAAGTGTGAGGAACCAAATCATACTTTTTTTACTTCTCTTGTCACATACACATGTAAAAAAGATGTTCTTAGCTTCGTCGGGTTTAGTGTTAGGATGTTCCAATCCTTATTCATCTGCGGTAAATTTCTGTGCAAGTATAATTCTTTCTGACCTTCCAATACTGAGATTTTCAGTGGCAAAGTTTCTATGTTATGACCCTATATATTATACATAGGTATAATATATAGTTGGATTCAGAAACTTTACTAGAATTTCTCTGCAAGAACAAACAAAAATATTCTAAATTGAATGCAATTTACAATCATTTGAAATTATTTATTTCTAATTTTCTGCTACAGTACGTACGTCCCTTACCTAGATCTTCTATCAGAGTTATGGTGGTGTCTCATACAACATAGAAAGGTTTACACTAGAGCAGTGGTTCCCAACGCTTTTTGTTCAGTAACCCCTTTCAACCAAAAAATATATATTACTATTCCCCAGGGTAATAATGAATGAAAAAAGCTCCAAATTAAAAATTACGCTATAAAACGTTACTACTCATAATTAAGAAACCTCTAAACTTTCGAGTCTAAACATAAAAACTCTAATTATAAAACAATTTATCTGTAACACTTCGTATTAAATTTCTTTATTGCACAAATATTGTTGAATGTATCATATTCAATATCAATAACACTTCTAATGAAATAAGTTACAACTTGGAAAATGTTTAACATAATATATTAATCATATATAAACTTAATTTTGATGATAAACTTTTTTATTTGAACAAAGGTTTGTTCTGCAGACTTCTGTGATAGTCTCTGATAGTTTCGAATCGCTGCAGAAACAGAACTGAACATGCTAGTTGTCACAGAGAAAATTATATTTCAAACATAACTGTACAATTATTTACTGCTTAAGACGCCATTACAGAATTTTTTAGCGCGAAACCCATGGACCATGGTCGCGAACCACCAAATGGGAACCACTGCACTAGGACATTTCACTTGGCTTTGAAATTATGTACAATATCGACTTCACTAGATAGGACTATCACTATACCAGACAGAGAACTAGTTACGTAATTTTTAGTAGATTTTAACCGATATTAAACACTGCGAATTTTTAGACATCGCATTTCTAGTAAGAACCATTTAGTTTAAAAATAGACAAGATTATTCGAGTAGCAAGCACAAAAGGCAATTAATCAGCAAAAGCGAAATTTAAATATGAAGCTCGAAAACAGTTGTATAAGAGCAAAATATAGAGTTACTTATTGGCAGGAGAGTATGTACGGGGGCAGTTTTAAGAGTTCAAACCTCCTCTGTCAGAAATTTACAAATATGCTTTTAAAAAAACTTCATTTTCATTTTTCAGCATGCGAAAATTTCAACTGCATCGCTCACTTTTCAGCAACTAATCGTCACCTGGTACAAGAGAAATTCCCCCGCTTCAAATTTCTGCTTACCCTTCTGTTTAGATGTAATACTGTTCACGGTAAAAGAAATTAGGTGTTTTAATGCACTGAAAAAAATTGAATTGATATTTTTCAACCTACCTTTTTAATCTACTTTTTTGCACCTACCTTTTTAACTGTACTACATGTGTTTCAGTTGATACTCCTTTATTCTACATTATTTTCATTCGTAGTGTAGTTAACACCACTGAAGTATAACTCAGTGGACTTCTGTACGCTGAAGGTTCTCAATATTCTTCTCTTATATGTATCTGTGACTAATTTTCTTCTAACGGTACGACCAAAGTTAACAAGGAGATCAATATTAACGTCGTTTTATGGTAACGTAAAGAATTATTGCATTTGCAGTGAAAGGTATTAGGATTTATTTCACAGTATACTTCGTAATAGGAGAAAGACTGAAGAAATGTAAAGGGCTTAAATATTCCAATGCTAAGAAAGAATCGCATATGAAAATCCCTGTACTGGATTTTCATCTGGGATTAGAGTACAGGGAGATGTTTGATTCTCCGTTACTCAAACAAATTCAATTCCAACAAAAGTTACGATTGCCAAATAAAGCTAACTTCATTCTTCGAAAGCAGAAAGGCAAATGCCATCATTTTGGTGCTCTTTATAATTTAAATATTACTATCCAAGGACTTTACTGTACTCTAAGGTGGGGTATGTCTCAGTCTGTAGCATGAGAGGCTCGAACTCTGTAGTTTCCAATTTCTAGTCCAAACTGTGCCAGAATAGAAATTTCTCTCTGCTAACCCCCCTCCCCCTCCCCGTGCACTGAAATATTTTCTGAGAAGACGGTCTTTTTAATTTGTGAATTTAAAGATTTGAGTATGCGCAACCTGCCTCAGTAAGAAAGGGGACAAATTTTGTATTGGAAATAGATAGAGAGATAGACATTTATTCCCGTTGTAGAGACAAGTTATACATTTCATATATACATTTCATATATTCTTACACGGTCTTACACAATGGTGCGTGGTACACGAAAATACACAGTGTATACAATATAATTGAATTTTTATAACAGCAGTAAAAAACATTAGTAATTCAAATATCATAAATACAAAGATTACTATAATACTAATTTTCTGATCCTGATATAAAAATCGTGTCTTGTAGCAACAGAGTTTCAAGAAGAAGAAAAAAACAATAATCCTCATAATTAACGAGAACTGTTACTTGAAGAAAAGAAAAAGTTCAGAGAAAGTGATAATACTTTTGAAATAAAAGTAAATTTAATTACGTATAGCTAAAGTTGACTTTTCTCCTTTAAAAATCGTGTACACAGAAGTAACAAATGCGAGCATTCGTACACAGCTGTCAAACTGCAGATAATTCTAGATATAATGTTCGATCAGGTGACTAATTATCGTCTTGTAATGTGAATATTTCTCTCATTGCATTCGGATAAGGTGTAATATAGGGGTCATAAGAACGTCACATCCTTATGACTCGTATGCGAGATCATGTTATATGCCATGAGATAATGTGCCTCTACCTCTCAAGTTGCAGTTCTCCTTGAAAGCACCTGGATGTCGGTCTATAGAGGCAAAGGAAAATCTGCCCAGCCATGACCATAGATGTCACATTTGAATTATGTTAGATCGGTGAAAATATTCTCTCTCTTTCCTATCAGATGGTTGTACATCCTGAATCACTCTATATAGGCAATTTAGACTCATCTATAAATAACCCGCACTTCCACTGCTCTTGAGTCCATAGCATGTCATTTATTATTCTCAAATGGTGGATAGATTGCCACTTTTGGACCCCTTGGATTCGCTCTTGGGTGCCAATTTATTTTTAATTATCTACTTACGGAATATTACTCTAATGAAATAAAAGGTCATCAATTTTAGAGTTATTTTGTTTGGAGACAGACAAATGATATCCCAATACCGAAACAATACATAACCATGGAAATCATAAGCTTCCTTGTTTAGAAAGGTAACCATTACTATTATATGTGGATTTCAAAGAGTGACATTCACTAAAGCTTCTCGAAATTAACTTTCGTTTTCTTTTTATAACTTTCCCTGTCAGTATAATTTTCGTACGTAAAGTATCCGTAGGATACTTTCTAGAAACTGATGTGATTACAGAGATATTAAGTATTAAATCGAACAATACTATTATATTATATTATATTATAACTTTCCCTGTCAGTATAATTTTCGTACGTAAAGTATCCGTAGGATACTTTCTAGAAACTGATGTGATTACAGAGATATTAAGTATTAAATCGAACAATACTATTAATAATTTCTTCGCCCTATAATCAAAAAGGAGGTAAACAGCATATTGAATTACAAGAGATTTAACATTATGCTTCTTTGATTACATGCATTAATTACACTGGGCAACAAATTTTCATAAACGTCATGCCTGTGAGATAAAAGTAGCAATTTCTTAAAGATTTAAAGGTGCTGAACACGCATATGGCAACGAAAATGCAAAATTGGCTACGATTTCTGAGAAATCCTCAACAGTTTCTTATATAATAGAGTAATAGGTACATATAACATGTATCGGTAAAACTCCGCTTCTACTTCCGACGTCGCTTGTACAGCTGCTCAGGATCATCTCTGGCAAGCATCTAACAGTAGTCAGCCAACATTGAAGGTGATCAGTTTCCCTGGTATCGATTCTCTATCGTTGCAATGTCCTGGTGAAAACGTTCACCGTGCCGCAGTGGTCGGGGAAGAAATCTAAGTGGGAATGGAGAAAGTGGATATTTAAGGACATATTGCAGCCAAAAGTGTGACACAGAGACAACATGCCTTAACCAGTTTCTTGTAGTTGTCTGCCCTGACATTTCCAAGGAATTTAGTTGACAGCAGACGAAACGCTTCCTAAGCCTTTTTCTCGTAACCCTGAAACATGCTGTCGAACATTTGATCTCTGAACAGCTCGCGGATCTGAGGACCCACAAAATTACCCTCTTTAATTTTCGTTTCGCTGAGTCACGGGAATTTGTTAGCCAAGTACTTGAAAGCTGATGCAGTCTGGTCCATGGCTTTTACGAAGTTTTTCAGCACACCGAGTTTGATATGTAGGAACGGTAGAAAGTTGATGTTGGCTGTCCCATTCACATAAGAAACAGCAGTACTTCGTATATCTCAGCTGCAGACCCATCAACAGAGCCACTACCTTCAAGTCACAACAGAGATGCCAGCCATAATTGCTGTATTGAAGACAGTTCCACAGCTGTTTTAGATTGTTGTAGGTTTCTTTCATGCTCAGCGTGTCCGACCAGAACGGATGGAAGTCGATTTCCATTATGCAGCAACACCGCCTTGAGACTCAATTTCGAGAAGTCTATGAATAGTCGCCATTCTTAAGGGTCATGTTTGATTCCGAGGGCATTCATCAAGCTATCTTCATTGGAGCAGAACGCAATGTTATCTCCTTTTCTGAAGTAAACGAAGTCACTCGAACATTTTCTTTGAGAGGATTCCATTGTTTAACTAGATTTACCTGATGTTTTTAGAGTGGCTGAGTGCTTGGTTACACTTGAAGGGGATAAAGATTACAGCCCGTAGTCGATATTTGCGTACTAACGTTTCCTTTTATCTCACACAACTAGGTTTATTATACTCATATTGTTTTGCGGAGGTAACTGCAATCCGACGAACTCGGTTCACTTTGTCATCGTATTCACACGGTAACTGCGATGACCGAAACGCGACAGCTCATTTACTTGCACTTAAATTTTGATTTCCTTCCAATAGTAGGGTAATGACGTCAACACTGAGATTTCGGAATGCAATGTTTCCTCAGTCGCAGGAAGTGAGACTCCAACAGTGTTTCGTATTCGCAACAGTGGTATCTCTGTTTACTTTTCCCACCTATCTCCATTTTCTCTATTTTGTGTACGCATAAACTTTGTCGAATAGAAATCAAACGTATTACTTTTAATGTAGGATCTATCTTACATTAAAATGATCTACAGGGTGAATCTGAAAAAGTGGGCAAAACTTTACGAGGTGGTAGAACGCAGCTATACGAGCAATATTCGTCATAGAATGTATGGTCGGAATGCAAGCGGTGAGAAGTTAAAAGGTAGTTTTCCACTGCCACATTTCAAGAATGAACACAAGAAGGAGAGGAGATACTTCAGAAAACATTTTATTAACAGGAATGTAATTGAGGTACATGCTCAAAGAAATTGCTCGAAAGAGCTGCCGCCAGCTGTAATGCAGGCTTCACACCTGCGGGATAGGGACGGTAGAAATGCCGTTGGGTGCGAGGACCGACCCTTTTATACCATTTCCAACGCCACCTAGCGGCTCGCCGTTTGCGTTCCGCCCATACTTTCTATGACGAATATTGCTCGTATAGCTGCGTTCTACCACCCCGTAAAGTTTTGCCCACTTTTTCAGATTCACCCTGTATATTACTTTTTCAGGATGTTAAATATTACACCTTCTATTGTGCAGAACGCATGCTTCATATGTCATTATTTACTTTTAACGAGTAGGTAAGAAAACGTAAAGTGGTATCAGCTACAACTCTGATTCCTAGTTCATCCCTAACACATTGGCATGCAGATCAAAATATCGCGGTTCTATGGTACTAAATTCCATCTTCCGTTACGTTTTACGATCTAAACGGCATGAACATGTAAATAAAAAGCTATTACTTGCATGGTCTTCACACCAGAAACATGTTATTTTCGCTATGTATCTGCTACCACACTGTCACCATGTAGTGGAAACAGGTTTTATTTGTATGTTGTATCGGGTAAAGCGATAGTTATTTCCAGTGTTCCATTTGCATTTTCTCCAACACAAATCTAACGGCAACCCTATTACAAAAATAAATAAATAAGTAAATCGCTAGCAGTATTCGTTGGTCAAATTCTATCTTGGAACTTTTCCCACCGTTCGGAGGCGCAACCTGAGTCATCGACACACATCGCAATATTTCAGACCGTTCCAGCCTTACAATCCTCCCCTCCTCCTCTGTCAGTATGCGACGCCGATGGCCTTGGAAAACCAGTCCTACGGGACGTTTGGCCGTGCCGCCGTGCGAAAGAACTTTCAGGTTAAAGCACGCGCTGGGATGGACTTACTGGACTCTCCCATCTGTCTAAGTTTTCCTGTGCGTACCCTTATCGAAAAATGGACTTAGCTATCGGGGTCAAGTGATTCATCAGTTTTTCCCGAGGTGTGGCAAGAAATGGCCTCTCGGACGTTGAAAAAACAAAGGAAACGAAGAAGAAAAATTACTCTGTGACGATAAATAAGTCTAGTCTCTTCGGACGGATCACAGAAGTAGGGAAATTAAATACAAATATTTTTATTGTATTCATTGCTTCTGTGTATTACGTTTAATTGCACGTTATTATGTTGAAAACAAAAAAAGGAAATATAAATTCTTAACAACCATAAAAAATTAACACGAATCAGTAACTATTTAAAAAAAAGGTTGGATTTATATAAATTTTTAAAAAATACTCTCGTTAAGGAAATTTTTAGCACCATTCTAGCTCTTTACTACTTTAAGAACTGTTCTGTTATTGATAATGTAAGTTGCTTTATAAGGCAGGTAAGAAAAAATCAGCAAGTCAACGGCCATACCAAGCTGAAAACACCGGTTCTCGTCCGATCCCCAAAGGTCAGTAGTGGGGAGGGTATTCACCAGGAAACACCGCGTGCACAGTTGGATATTTTCTTTTTTTCTACGCCCTGTATTTGTAAAATATTCGTCTAAGTCATTCTAAGTAGGTTGCCGGGTTCGAATCCACTTTTAGTCAATAAAGAAAGGAGAATTGAAGCGTTCGGACAAGAGTTTTGGTTACAACACCTGCAACGTTTCTAGGTAGGTTCGAGAATGGACTCCTGGCAGATAGAATGTAAAATAAAAATATTTTTCTCGGGACTGTAGATATGATTATTATTCTTTGGCCCACTGTTTCAGATATCAAAGACATAATATTTTTAAATATTCAACAGATATACATATAAAAATCCATCTCTTCCTACATCACCGTTTCTATCCCTATATTTATTTGTAAATGTCCCTTACTAACAACTGATTTAAACACCATATTTACCGAATATGGTAAGATTAGCGTTAACAGTGGGAATATAAGGAAAGAATAACATCAGTATATTTCCTCTGAAGGTGTTGCCACTGGAACTGCTGTAATGAGACACTCAAAAGATAACAATATAAATATCTGAAACAAAATCTATCAATGTACATAAGGTACGATTTTTAGATCATAATAAACGATAGTTATTTCCGGTGTTCTATTTGCATTTTCCCCAACGCATTAACCAGTATACTGCCGATACTCGAAACATTCGAAATGGCAACTCAGTTTAGCCTCCCGTCAAGGGCATTCAGCGTGTTGTTTAACGTGTACTGCTGACGTCATATCGGTGTTTTAGCCAGTTTATTACTAACCCTTATTCACAGGCCTCACTAATGCAAGAATTTTAGTGTTTTGACTTATTTCTGATGCCGCCATTTCTTTTCTCACCAATCTATTTTTAACTTCGATTTTTATATGGGATAAGTAACATTATTTCCCGCCGTCCGTGGCCAAGTGGTTAGCACGCTTGGCTACTGATCTATTGGACCTGTGTTCGAACAGCAGGTAAGGCAAAGATTTCTGTATTATCTTTCTGCTGATGTCCCTTCAACCTCAGCAGTCCTACTCTGGCGTATTAAACTGCTATTCTCCTGTGATACCTCTGTTTCCCAACATTCCAGCCGAAATGAAGGGGTCGATACTGACCGACAGCGACAAATAGCGGTTAACTATAAAATTTATATCCCTTAATCACAATAATGTGCTACGTAGTAGCTGTAAGTTCAAAGCGATCGAAATTTCATAGCTCTCAGGCTACAAAGTTACTTAGCTGAGGGAAATTATAAACGAACTACAAACAATTTATGAATATTATTTAACTTGATTCACCTGATACTTTTCGAGCAGCAGAATGGTGGATTCAGAAGGATATAAGGAATACAGGCCGTGGGTATTTTTCAATCGCAGACCTTACCTATGGCTGCTTATTACACTGAAATCAGTTCGCGGTACGCAAACCTCTGAAAACTAGAAACCCTCAAAATCTGATCACTTCTTCGCCATATTCACACGCTAACGCGGCAAACGAAACAGCAAGAACGGCGCTTGATGACAACTTATCAACTAATGACGTCTGACAGTGACGTTGAAGAACGCACTGTTTGTTCACTCGCAGGAAGTGATTTTTACAGTGTTTCGTAATCCCAACAGAGGTATATGTGTTTAGTCTTCCGCACTTGTATTTTTCAATACTTTGCATACGAAAATTACTTTAAATTATGGAAGAGAAATAAGACGCATTTCTTTTAAAGTAATACCTTTTTCAAACGTTTTTCGGATTCACGGTGAGTATTATTTCTTCAAGATATTAAATAATTACACCTACAATTAATAATGCTCATTTACTTCATATCATTGAGGTGGGGTAAGAAAACGAACATAGCTATGATGTTTATTCCAAGTTTCTTCCCAACAAATCGACACGTACATCAAATTATCTCTGTTCCAAACATACTGAATTCCTTTTCGGATGTTTTTTTCTCGGATTATGTTGGATTTTCTGGAATCTTTTCAGGAAGTCTGGTAGCTTGTGCATAGGTCTTATTGGGTTGTGCATATTGGGGTACCTTATTTTTGGATTGTGAATTGCATAGTCAAGCAAAAGATGACCACTTTTGTTCACCATATTAGAATTCCATGACTGGTGCTTGAAGTTAAGATCTCCGGCAAGCAGAGTCGGAGTTGTAGAAGTAAACAGTTTGTCCACAGCATTGATAAGAATTTCAGAATTTGGGGGCTTATAAACCGCTATTGGTTTAATGTCCCCTAAATTAGTGTGTTGAATGACCACAATAGTGGATTCAATATTCCTTAAGTCAGGGGTAGGCAGGCAATATTGAGGAATTCGTTTTTTGAGAACGATAGCCGTGCCTTCCTCTCTGTTGTGTTCTCTATCATTCCGATAGATATTATAATTCAGGATTTTGATGCCACAAATTCAATTAGAAACATATATTAACAAATGAGGAAAAGAAACGCCAGGATTTTACCCGCAATGGAAGACAATATTTGAAACTAAGCTTCTTTCAATTACTTCCAACAAAGAAGGCTAATGGCGACGAAATGCTGCTGCCAGAAACATTTCATATTTTATAACAAAATATAGTTGGAAAAAAATAAGGAATAAAGGTAATTTAGCAGACGAAGTTCGAAAATACTCTTAACAGTTCACACTTTTAATGAAATAATTCCTCTCATAAATAGATTTCAGCTATAGTTTAAATAACACCAGACAACGAAGCAAATTATCTTTAAAGAATGATTCATTGTCCAACGCATTTTCATTGCAACTTACATTATAAAATGAAGAAATCTGAGGCAGATCCAGAATTTAAATTAAAAGATACTGAATGTGGGAAACTAATGTTTTTGAATAATTCTTCGTTCTCATTAATACCTAAATTTGAACACAAAGAAGAAATAATTATGGTTTACCTCAGGGCCGGATGTAACGGAGAGGGGCCTTCCCCATGACAATGCTAGTAAGCAGAACGGGGGCGTTTCCTCCTAGAGGCGAAAAAATGTTAAATCCACATCTATTTTACCCATAGTTTTCAAAAGAATTTTTAGAGACCACTATAACGAAGGGGAAAGTGTTCCTTTTGAATATCTGTGTAATTGTAATAAATGGGGCATACAGATCCCAAAAAATGAACTCTCAAAGGAAACAGGAATTAGTTATGGAAAGCGTAACTTATGGAATAGTCAGAAAAGAGTATTTTGAATGTCTTTTAATCAGCAGTAAATGTGAAGAATAATTGAATCTTTGGATAACAGCATTTAGAATTATGAAAATTAATTTAGAATAATGATCTTAAAAACAAGGAAAAAATTAATTCACAAATGTTAGAAAACAGTTTGTATTCAATATGATATATTTATTAAAAGCCTTTTTATAAAACATGGTGTAACTGCTTCCAGATATATGCAACAACTGCTTCTGTTTCCAGGATTTAAATTTTTGATAATATTTTAGATACACTTAATATTTTTTCTGTTTTTCCTGCTCTAGTGTAGGGTGGCCAGATTTAAAGAACGGGATCCGTAAACTTTTGAAAATTCAATTTGAAGCTCTGACTTTTCATGAAATTATTATGTTAAAACGTAGCATCATTTTTTTTTTCATTTGGAACACATTTTATGCATAATGCATATGATAATAACATTAATTTCTAGTGGCACAAAATATAATTTTCATAATATAGTTTAGCAAAAGTAGATGTTACTCTGTGCATTTTGCCCATAAATGTTTTTTTTTTCAGTGAAACGTTTTCATTTTCGGCAGCTTTTGCACTAAAAATCTCACAAGAGACACGAAACTTTATTTTCACTTGCAGCAAAGCCATTTACGTTTCTAAACCTCGTCCCATTATAGGTTAGGACTCAATTTTTATTCCAACACAGGATTACTTGAGTGGATCCTGTATTCCAAACCTGTTGGTTAAGTACATGGTTCTATTAAAACAGAAATTTCTATGACAATGTTGCCAGACACTACAAGACGCCAAAATCAGTTAAAACAGAGATAGAACTTAACAACTTGCAGAGTATTTAAGCCGATGGCGACCATAAGACACGAAATGGTGTCAGCAAGTAGAAGAAAGATACGTATTATATACTGGTGTCCAGATGGATACTCCTGTTATCATGATGATTCTAGCCTCAATTTTTCTGTCACCGGCTTTGCAATCGAAATTTTTATGACAATGTTGCCAGTACTAACTTTCATAACTAAAACTAAACTTTCCTAACTTTACTTCCTTTACTTTCCTGATATTTAGACTGATGACTGGGGTCGTCTTCCGAGGCGATTGCAGCTTTTTTGGAACTTTCTTTTTTTTTGACAAAAGAAACCCCCTCACCCCGATCCGGCCATTCGAAATGTCAGAACAATTATATTACCTGCTAATAAATATTTCGACCTTCACAACAATTCGGATACCAAATCAATATTGCTGAAAATCTAACTTCACTTGATTTCATTCACATTCATCTTGAGTTATTTTTTGCCCGAAAAGCAAGTTTAAGAAAGTATGTCTTTATCTTCTTCGAATTTAAATTTCTACTGACATCACCTGAAGATGTTCTCCTTTGATCTCACATAGTTCGAATGCATTTTATTCTTATTTAAAAATATGAAGTATATATGTATTAGAAATATCACACATATCCGGAATTAACTAGTTCAACCAACGCCAAAGTCAGGCAAGAAAATATGTCCATTGACAATTCTTGCTTCATTCCGATTTCACACTCCATTCACAAGAGAGTCGGCGGCAGCACCCCCCCCCCCTCTGCCTAGTAATTTTGGACCCTTTTCGAGGGATCACTCCCGACCCATTGTAGCTAGGACTCAACAACTAATCTGTTACCTCAACAGGACTAGACTCAACAGAACTACCCATCAAATATGTGATCGATTGCTCAAGTAGCCACCGGGAAATATCTGCCACCAATGACGTCACACGTGTTATGTCGGGAATTACGACTATTACACATTCCGATGGTGCTCAGTTTGCGAATATAATTGAAGCAAGAACGAAAGATCAATGGCGTCTGGAAAAGCCTACTTAGGAATTCAATTTCACATATTTCATTACATTTGTTTTACATTTAGTTTTTATACACAAGTTCGCCTTAGAAGAAAATGTCTTGCTGTAAAATTTGAATTTATTAGGCTGATGCAGATTTTTCTGTGTTGTTTAAGATTGCTTCTTGGGATGAATAACCTGCCACAAGCTGAAACAGCTTATGCTTTGAAGTAAAAAGATGCTTCCTTTGAAATGTTTTTTTCTCTCAGCAATAGGATCATTTGGTAATGACCTTATCCACCAAAGGAAATAACGTGTGGCTCCAAGTTTCATACCAAGTCAGCAAAATACAGAGACATAGTAACAACTGTAAGAATTTCTTCATGATGACATTTCTTCTATTTTGTAAGAATAATAATTTCACATATGAATATTCCTCTTCAGGACTTTCACTCACAAAGATAATGCTCCATTCTGAATGGAATAAAACAGAATTTAGTACTCATTAGCGTAACAAAAATATTTAAATGAAGATATTTATACACTTTCATTATGATACGAAAAACCAATGATATTATGCTTTACTTAAAATATGTTAAATTAATGATAATAAAGTTGATGTGATGAGACGTCTGTCTTACCTTTATATACACTATGCAACATGCAAATTGCCACATCAGGAACGAGGATAGACAGAGTCATGTTAATTGCAAGAATATTTGTGTTGGCTGACCTATGAAAATGGTTTTAATACTTCGGCCATTCGAGACTCATTGTATGGGTGGAAAGAACGTCAGCATGGCACATCAGCTGTTGGACTAATTGATGTTTAGAAATGCATTTCCAACTGCAGGTAGAACAGGACAACCCTTGAGTATGAAAATGTCACACATTTCCTCAAGTGATGAATGCTGAATTGCAATAAATAGAATGATAGTAGCAAGACTGTTCCTTGGCATCCCCCCAAAGAGGCAGTACTTTTCCCTATGATGCCCCACATTACTACCCTCTTAATATTAATAATCCTCTATATTCCCTTATTAATCACAATGACACTCTTATTACTGATGATTCAGCAGATCCATCGCTGCACCGGTTGGTATCACTGCACAAACGCGATACCAATGTACAAACATGTCGCTACTTGCGCTGACTCTAAGATATAATGAATAAAAGTATTGGTAGCATATGAAAATGACCCTCTAATAAAATAAATAATAAAGAAAAAAAGTAAATAACCACAAATTAAATGTTTTATTCAGAAAGGTGAATCGAAACATTGTATTTTGCAAGATCTTATATAGAGTGCAGTTAGAAAAGAACTGAACACATCAAAAAATTAATCTAATATGTAAAGAAGAAAGTTGTGATGTCTGCCTGCCTATGCACTAGGATTCTAGAAGAGCTAGATGCTTCAACTTGGCATGAACGTTTATTTCACCCAGTGGAGGAACGTAATCTATGTGCGAACCCGCTGGTGGCAACCAAAATTGGGGTATGGATGGGGAGATTGAATTTCTCAAAATCCTCATAGACGTAACATTAAAAGGTTGCCTGTTATTCTAAATAACTCTTGCCACCAATAAATTTCAAAGAGGGAATCGATAAAACTATTATCTTTTTGATTCTGCGTGATAAAGTCATTATTCAGTTTGTTCGGTCAAGAGCACTAACATTCGTGTATGTTGAAGTCGTTCGAATTAAGCACGAGCGGAACACGAGACTCTTTGTTGAAAGAAAAAGCTTCAAAAACTAACAATTCGTATCGGAAATTAAATTCATTAATTTATTTTGAAAAAATATGCAAAATTTGATAACCGTTTTAATATTTAAAGTAATAAATAATGTTTTCCAATAATAATGATAAATTTTTCGTAGTACCTAAACCTTTTGTGGGCAACTCAAATCATATATTTCTTTTCCATAAAGTTAAATATTCTATGCACATTGTATCCTAGAAACTTTGGTGGGTAAAAAATTATTTGAAAAGTTTGATAATCTGAGCGAAGCAATTTCGTTTAGAAACTTCTGACTTGGGGAGGGATATACGGTACTTCGAAATATGCCAATTTCTTTCCTTACCTAAAAGAGAAATATAAACATTAAACCAGAGAATATTTACTCCTTTTTTTACCTATCTTTGTATTGTTTTTTAACTCGTCATTGGACAGTTTGTTGATTTGTTTCTCGGTTTGCTTTGATGTTTATCAAAACTGTAGTTTTACCATATCTCCCTCTGTTGGGCTTGGAATGTGCAGAGTCCGCCAGGTTCGAGTCCCAGCTTGGTCAGCGTTGAGATTTATCTCCGAAAAACTCCTCACCCGACCTTGGGTCAGTAGCGGACACCAATTAACATGGAAAGCGCGCCGTTCGTCGGATAGGACGTTAAGCCGTGGTTTCTTATGTGAAAGAGCCATACCCTATGCACGTTAAAGAACACGATGGATGGCTTTGATGGGAGGCTACCATCACTCTCCCAACAGGTTTTCCAATGGGTCCCCTCCGCCAACCTTCTCTGAGCCATCGGGATTTTGTGACCAGACCATTTAGGTCACTGTGTGAAAAAAGATGATATAAGATAGAATTGATATTATATATTGTTATAAAAATTATATTTCAGTATTTTCATGTGCATTACTTTTCAATATTAATATAAGCATTACATTTCAGTATTGTTATAAGCATTATGTTTCAGTATTGTTATAAGCATTATGTTTCAGTATTGTTATAAGCGTCATATTTCAGTATTGTTAAAAACATTGTGTTTCAGAATATTACAACTCCTCTTTAAACTTCTATTCAGCATGTTACAACTTCTTTAAAATTAGTACATTTATCCTCTTGTGATTTGTACAAAAATTATATCCGGAAAAAAGCGTAACAGGTGGGATTGTTTTACTTCAGAGAACTTTTTTGCAGACATGGATTAAGTGACCAGATCACAGGAACCCCCAAGGGTTAACAGATGTTTGGCTCTATAGCTTTATTTACACTGTGTATATTATAATTCTGCACGAACAGAACTGTGTCTGGAAATTTGTATTTTGGTCAACACGCAAATTATAAAAGATTGATGCTATATTTCTAATTACTTTTCTAATATCAGTTCTGGTAGGTAAAAACTGATCTTGAATATTTTAAGTGTAGAAAAAAATGTTAACAATAAATAATAAAAAAAAATCACAAAATATTTTTTCTAATTATTTTCCAAAATAACACAAAATTCGAATGCAAAAATAACTTTTTAATGAAAAGTCAATTCCTTCCTAAAGTTACTTTTCTCTCTGTCATAAACAGAACTGATGAAGACAACACGACGTTCACACGTGTAGGATCTGAATATTCTAGCATCTTAGTCCTTTGTGCCATCCTCTAGAGGGAGCGAAAATTGTTTCAGACGGTATTGTGCCAGGTTTGTAATCTGCAGTTTTAAGGTTCTTGTTCCAACTCTGCCTGAGTTGAGATTTATTTCCGCCAATTACCACGATGCCCTAAACAAGAAAGTGAACACTGATGAACTTGGAAAGGCCACCGTTTTTACACGGTATGTTAAGCTCTTCCTCCGTGTGTTGGAAGTTGTGGTGAGCTCTGCCCCCGTGCGTTTATATGGGACGTTAAGCTCTGCAACCGTGTATTAGATGGGATATTGAGCTCTGCCTCCGTATATTAGAAGACGTGGTGAGGACTGCCCCAGTGCTTTAAATGGGATGTTAAGCCCTACAACCTTGCATTAGATGGGATGTTAAGCTCTGTATCTGTGTATTAGATGGGATGTTAATCTCTGTCTCCTGTGTTAGAAGATTTGGTGAACTCTGCGCCCGTGCATTAATGGGATTTTAAGCTCTGTAACTCTCTGTTAGATGGAATAGCAAGCTCTGTATCCGTATGTTAGAAGATGTGGTGAGGTCTGCCCCCATGCGTTAGATGGAACGTTAAGCTCTGCAACCATGTATTAAATGGAATATTAAGCTCTTGTGTTAGAAGATGTGGTGGGCTCTTTCCCCGTGTGTTAGATGGGATGTTAAGCTCTGCCTCCGTGTGTTAAAAGATGTGACGGACTCTACCCACGTTCGTTACATGGGAGGTTAACTTCTGCCTCCGTGTATTCGAAATGTGGTGAACTCTGTCCCCATGCTTTAGATGACACGTTAATTTCTGCAACCGTGTGTTAGATGCTAGAGTAAGCTTCAGTGTTTTAGACTATGTGGTGAGTTGTTCCCCCATGCATAAAGTGGGACGTTAAGCTCTTCAATGTTGTATAAGATGGGATGTTAAGATCTGCACCGTGTGTTATATATGTTGTGAGCTCTACCCCGTGTGTTAGATGGTACATTAAGCTCAGCAACTGTGTTTGAAATGATATGCTAAGCTCTGCCTCCGTGTGTTAGAAGTTGTGCTGAGATCGGCCCACGTGTGTTAGATGGGACGTTAACCACTGCAGCCATGTATTAGTTGGGATGTTAAGCTCTGCCTCATTGTGTTAGAATATGTGGTGGGCTGTGTCCCCATGGGCTAAATGACCAGGTCACATGGACCCCGAAGACTCAGACAAGGTTAGGGAAGGGGACCCACTGGAACAGCTGTTGGGAGACAGATGGTAGCCTCCCATCAAGGCCACCCAGCGTGTTCTTTAACGTGCACAGGGTATGGCTCTCCCGCACTCGGTGTCACGGCTTAACGTCCCATCCGACGGACGGTGGCCTATTCCAAGCCCATCGGTGTCCCCTACTGACCTGGGCAGGGCGGGGAGTTTTACAGAGATAAGTCCCAACGCTGACCCAGCTGGGACTCGAACCTGGAAACTACAGATTACGAGCCTGGCGCGCTACCGACTGAGCCCACTCGTTTGGCTCTTCAAAACGTAAAGTTCGAGTTCCTAAAATTATAATCTACTCAGAAACCTGTATATCAAGTGCATCCGTAACTTAAACTGTTCTCGGATTACAAAAGAGCTGTTCCTATTTTTACACAACAAAGAAGGTTTTTAATTTTCTCTGAGGTGTATTAAACTGTGGGCTAAAATGCGTGGTGTGTATTCCAATATACATGGATGCAAAGTGCATTATTAGTCTGAAGAATATGCCAATTTTATCCAAAATGGGAACTGTTCAGAAGTAGTGAATTGGTTCTTTAAGGTGGTCATAAAGTCTTAGTGGAAGGTACCAGTGCGTTTGAGGAAACTGGTTTTATAACTTCAACTACCGTTTATTTTTTTTTAAATCTCGGATTTTGCACTTGAATGGAGGTATTCATTATGAAGATAAGACGGTGTTACGATGGTTATTAAAAAGTCAGCTACTCGTTAATGGTCACATTAACCATTTAGTACCTATCGTAACATCTTCTTATCTTTATCAGTATTCGTGTGTTAATGTAATAATGTCAGCAATAACTGTAATAAAAGAAGAATTTGAGAAAGGTTTTTCCTTAACAAATGATATAATGCCAGGAAAATACAAATAATGAATTATTTGAACAAACTAACTGTTACCACTTGTAAAAGGATTACATTATTTTGATTACAACTTCTTATCAGGTGGTAACATTTTTGGAATTAGGCGTTTTGCTGGCTTTCTTTAGAAATTTAGTTTTCTTGTTTCAAGCTTAGAATCTCATTCAAAAATATCCGTTAACTCAATGCAATACTAATTTATATATTGTTCAAAAGAAAATATCGCGCTTGCTAGCCAAGTTGGGTTAGTTTGATTTACCTCTAAGCGGCACTTTTTTGCACACCATGGGTAAATATCCAGGTCACAGTGATCTCGAAGGCTTAGAGAAGATTTAGTGAGGGAACCCAATGGGATAGTTTATGAGAGATAGATAAAAGCCTCCCGTCACGACCTGATGATCTTGACGGGAGGCTTTTATCATGTTCTTTAACGTGCACAGGGTATGGCTCTCTCGCACACGGTACCACCGCTATGTCTCATCCGACGGTCGACTGCCTTCACAAGCCCATCGGTGTCCCCTATTGACCGTGGGCAGGGCGGGGTACTAGCCAATCGCTTGCGTTAATTAGACAAGGATTCAAAGAGAAGAAAGTTAATGTTAATCTAATGTTAAATATTAATAACTTTTTTCTCATTGTTACAAAGCAAGTTGTTGCATGTAAGCGAAAGTGAAGTATGGAACGAAAAACTAACAAATTCCACGAAAGTATTCCGCATGTAATATGAAACAAGGAAATGTACCTGTTTCTAAGAAAATCGCGACGTTTCTGATGCATACTATGTTCTGCGAAATGTTTTCATTTGAAGGAAAATATTTTCGTTGTATTTTTCATTGATTTTAAAAAACGGAAGACATTTGAATACGCTATTCACTTTGTGGTGAAGTGTTAATTATATTTAATTAGCAGGAAAACAATTACATTTTAATTTTTTTTATTTTCGTTGATATCAAGTTCTAATCTATTGTACAAGGAATATTTTTGAAATGTGGGCAGAAAACTTTATTTTACTTTGCTTTTGTAAATATTAGTAGATATTGCATAATAATAATTAAGGGTTCTTGAAACAAACTACGGTAGATTCTCTCTTATCCGGTCTCGGCTTAACCGGCCTCCGCTTTAACCGGTCGTTACAAGAAGCGGAAGCAAGTCGCCGCCTCTTTGTTTATTTGCTTCAGTTCCAAGAACGGAAGCAAGTCGTCGAGTGTTTTGTTTATAGTACAGTGCATATTTTCTTCAGTTCCTCTTTGTGAATATTAGAGTGTATAGCCTACTGTGCGTATACAGGAGTATGTGTTGTGATCTATTTATTATCGTGTAGTACAAAATGAATGGGTGCAAACGTAAGCGTAATGTCGTTACGATGGAGATGAAATTAAAAGCGTTAGAACATATTCACAAAGGTGATCCAGTAATGCATATTTGTGATGAACTAGGTGTTAGTAAAAGCACGGTAAATGGCTGGAGGGTGAATGGAAAATCTTTACAATAATTTTTCACTCAAGTCGAGTCTGAAAAAACGCTTTTTTCTCGGTGCACTCATAAAAAGCCGAAAAATGAAATTGTCGGTGAATGCACTTTGGTTATGGTTCATAAAAGAGCGTTGAAAAGGAACGCTAATCAGCGGGCCAATTTTGAAAGAAAATGCATTAATCCTTCATTCTAAAATCGCTAATGGGGGAGATTTTTCGGTAAGCATGAGATGGGTTTCTCGCTGGAAAAAACGGCATGGTGTTCATTACCTTGGTGTTGGTGGTGAGAAATTGTCAGCTGATCCGTTAGCAGAAAAGGAATTTTCAGAAAAGCTTTTAGTGTTCATTGATGAAGAAGACCTATGAGCAGAACAAATTTACAATGTACATGAGACTGGGTTAAATTTTAAACTTCTTCCAACGAAAACTTTTATGACAGCGCACGGAACCTCAGCACCAGGATTTTAAACAAACATAGGAAGAATCACTATTGCTGTGTGTACAAATAATGCAGGTATGCACAAACTTCCACTTTCTGTAATTGGGAAATCAGCGAAACCTCCAGCATTCAAGCATTTAAATTTAGCTGATCAGCTAGTTTACTATATAGCTCAAAAGTCTGATTCGATAGACTCGTATTTATTTAAAAAATGCTTCTTTACAAAATTTGTTCCAAAAGTAAAAAAACCACTTGACAGGTCTTAAAATGCCTGTAACGGCCCTACTCATTTTCGGCAATGCCCCAACACACCGAACCGAACTCATTTCTGACAACATGAAAGCCATGTTTTGCCACCTAATGTAACGTCTTTAGTGCGACCAATGGATCAAGGCGTGCTTGTAAGCTTAAAAAGGCGATACAGGAGAAAGCTTCTTTCAGAAATTCTACAGCGAACCGAAAATGACGGAATAGGACTTTTAAATGCTTTGAAACATTGTCAACTAATGATTAACAACCTCAAGGAACCATTTTGAGATGCATTTAATATGGGTATATACGTGGTCGATGCCCAAATTTTTATGAAGTTGTCTAGTAATAAACCAAGGGACATCAACAGCAGATCTTAATATTTCTTTTGCAAGAACTAAATCTTTTGTATATTCGTGGGCAAATAATCTCAGCAAAATTTGTTTTTTTTATAAAGAATGGACATATTGATGAAATACATCCGTAATATACCATTTCATTACGAAAGACCCTTACTTAAGATTGAACGAACTAAAGTTAATTAAATTAAGTTGTTTTATAAAACAGGTGGTAGTTAAATGTCAAATTTCATTTCTCTTTTCAACTTATTTTCTTATTGTCCTTCCCTCGTAATTTGTTGTGTTTGCAATTTTTTTTAATAATTCGTAATTTGTCAAATCACTAGATTAAATAAAGAAATTAAACGCCATATCAATTCTATCTTCTGTTGAAAGCTACGAAAGGAGACAGATTAATGGCGGACGTAACATGACGAGAGCAGAGAGAAAATGAGTAATTCGGGACTTCCGTTAGGTGGCGCTGCACTACAATTTCAGTTCGTTACTTCTATGTCTTCTCCTTTATCTCTGAAATTTACAGTTCTCTCATCTGTGAGACACGTGCCCAAAGGGACATCACCCGATGGTATCTTGACCTCCATATTAGTGGGCGTGACTTGCCGTGCACGTGGCAAGAGCAGCAATCGTATGGAGATGGAAATGGAGAGCGGGAACGGTGCTATGGAACTTTCTAGAAGTCTGCCTAGCTCCTCTTCGTTGTTTCTCACGGAAACAGGTCAGGAGGGAGAAACAAAGGATCGATAAAAGGGAAAAGGCAAAATTAGGCAACTTATTTCGAAATGGCACAAGTTGGAGAATTTACACAAAAATGGTGAAACAGGATCCAAAGGCATACGATTACGACACTCCCCACAAGATAAACTTTCATTTGACAACCTAACTCTGTACGCTCATATTCGGAAGATAGAAGAACGATTTGCATAAATCTCCTTTTTTATGGGTAGAAAATTTTGGGGGGGGGGGGATTTTTACATACCATAACGCTTCTGACACCCAAGTATTCATTTAATGCAGAATGTAGTACGTTTGGTGGAACAATTGCCTTGAGAAGCACATAAAGTGACACATGAAATAATAAGCTGAAAAAAATTATCAGGAGTAACAAATATTAAATTTCAGCTTTAAGAGAAACATAGTTATCACGTACCGATAGATGGCGCCACTATGAGAATTAAAAAATGCGGGAAAGCTAAGTCATACTAGCTGAAGAAGAAATGTTAGTAGTTAATGGTGTAATGGTTAGCATACTTGCCGGTTACTGGAAGATGTGGGTTCGAATCCCACTAATAGCAAACCAGCTTTTCTCAGCTTATTATTTTGATTTATATATGTACAGGAAATTAGTGACACTTTACCACGCAAAGTAAAATCATTTGTCGGTTTGTGTGTTTGTCACATAACCGATAAACAAACAGATATATCACGAGGCAAACAATAAGGAAATAGGTAAAACATATACCAAAAAGACATGAAATGATTATTAAGGTGAAGAACTTGGTTGTGACATATTGATTTTAAAACATCAAATATTCTCGTTAAGATGTATAACAAATGCTGAAATAATGATTAAAATATGACTATAATTAAATAATTCACAAAAATTTAGTTTCTTTCAATTGATCAGTATGCCATATTCTCATACAATGTCTAGTTGAGTGTTTTCAGGTAATTAACTTCAGAAAATTAAATTTTGAAATCAGATCAAAAGATACTTTAGAATGAATATGAAAAGTAATTCAAATTTAATGAATCCTTGGCTTGAAATCCATAGAACAAAATAAACATTCGAAAAGAAAGGTGTGTTCAGGACATTCTGCCCCCTGTAAATATTTCATAATAATATTAACAGTTTATTCAACAACAAAACGACATATACTTTTATATTCAGTTTGCTATTACATGTCATATAAAGTTTATAAGGTCTTGAAATAATTGGAAAAAGAAGCTAAATTGTTAGCACTAAAATTTCATAACTCCCACTCGAGAAGTTTCAGCTCGTGAGAGTAATGAAGAATTACGTTATAGATTATCGTAATATTGTGAAAACCATGACTTGTTATGATACGGAAAGAACAAATTAACCTTAAGCAGTTTCTTGACTCAGAAATCCGACAAGAACCTTTAGGGTTTAATACATCATAGAAAGTTAATTTAATGCAACACAGAAATCTGAGCAAGGCGAGAACTCAGGAAAATAATTTTTCAGCAGTGGTTTGAACCCAGTCACTTTTATTAATGGACAAGCAATATAATCACTTGGCGATATGCATATACCATATCATATGAACGTTTAATGAAGTACTTGAGAATTATTCAAAACTTTCGGGCTAAACCTCAAGACATGAATGCTTTACCGACCATAACCCACTTTTTCTATTCTTTTTTGCATTTTTCACTGTTAATAAGCAAATTCAGAATTTAAATTTCCAGTGAGACTGACCTGAAAACTGTGAATGTTATTTCAATCCCAAGCATGAAACAAGTGTACTGGGTAACGAAGAGACTGAATAATAGCTTGGAAAAGCCGCGGTCCATTAATCAGAATTTAAGCCTTGGTTCAGTGTACAAGAGAGCCATATCCTGTGCGCCTTAAAGAGCAAGATGATTTAATTCATCAGGGCCTAATCTAGGGAGAAGCATCCCCCCTTTCAGAAAGATAGTAATGGTAGCAGAGGCATAAATTATTAAACATATTTATATTTCATGCATTTTCCGACAAATATTTAAGAAAGATCTCAAAAACCGAGAGGGAATGTTATGCTGCATTGGGAATCCAGTCTCTTGCATTCCCTCATCCTTTACATTATTTCGATTTGATTGTATTTAAGATCTCTCCCCCTTTATTATTTCTGGATCCTGTCCTGCTAACTTCCATCTGTTCGCTAACAGCTGTTTAGTCAGTTCCCTTCTCACAACCTTCTCTCAGCCTTTGGGGTCGTTGTTACCTGTCTATACACATTTTGTTTTGTGAAAATAAAATATGTTTTATGCTTTTAGAAAGAAATTATGTTCGAAATTTCGGATGGATACGGAAAGGTTCATTCATCGCATGATCAACGTTGGGTCAACGACAATTGGGATGATACGACAATTGGGTAGACTACAATTGGGTGAATGTTACAATTGGGTGGATACGACAATTGGGCGCAAATAAGGAAGTAATGAGAAAAAATTTGGGTTGCTGTCACTAACCTAAAATATCTGCCCAGAGCAAACAAATTCAATATTCCTCGTAAATATCATGTATTAGGTACTTAATAAAACGAATTTGCTTAGATATCCATATAGTCGATAACTATTTATGTATATATACCACATAGCAGTAATAATTCATTAAGATATACCACTTAGCCGAAATAATTCTAAATTGCACGAACGCACTGCAGTATATGCATCTATTCTCTTTAATCTGTTTTTAAATAAAGGGTTTGCATCTTCCTTCTTTAGTCCGACAAAACACTACAGTGGATTTTTCACAGTCTGTTCCTTCTAAACGCAGTAAACGGGAAATGAAAGATTGTTCTACAGCAAAATAAAAAAACTTAATAGGATCATTTGCTTTCTCACTAAATGATCCTCAATAAAGCGAAATTAAATATATACATATAGCTTCTCCTAAAAGAAACAATTGGAAAGGAATCAAAAAATAAATTTATTTCAAAATACAAATAGTGTCTAGAAACACTTATACATCTGAGAATTTGAAACAAAATAACTACAAGAGTTACAAATTCGCTAGTGGATAAGAGAAATACACATATTATGTACAACGCACAGACGTGTTTTCTGAAGTGCTATTACACTATTGAGTAATCTATATACAATCTAAACTAATAACAGAAAAAATATACAAGAGAAATCACAGTAAAACTTCTATATCATGCAACCAAGTTCTTAGTTTATTACTAAATTTATGAAGATTTCGTTCTGTTTAAATACATTCTGGCATTTCGTTGAGTATTTTAGGAGCTCTGTAAGCAAAAATGCTTCTGAATGAGAGTTTTTTTTAGTCTTAGAAATATAAATATTTGTATAGTTACTACTTATACTTTCGTAAACTGATGTTACTAAAATTTGTTTATCTCAGTTTTTAAACAGATGCAATAGGATTCTGAATACATACAATTTTCCTACGAGTAACATATCGAACTCTTTATAAATATTTCTAATGATCTCATATTTTCTTTTTTTGGCAAATGCATCTTACAATATGATTTTGTACGCGAATGAACATATATATATATGAATTGAATAAGTACCACTCAAGGATCAATTCCACAAATCAGAAACGACTTAATCCTTGAGTGATATATCAATTTTAATCCAAAAAATAATCTAGAAATTTTCGAATAAAATATATACTTGCAATTTTTCCATTAATGCATTTAATAACATACATTTTCATTCAATTTAATTTTGCAGTCCGTATTTAGAAACATCCTCAATTGCCTTACATATACATTTATCTCCAGTGCAACTCCTGTCATGATAAAATTTTTCACTTCTCAGTCTATTCTGGGTTGCCATCTCAATCTCATCAATCGGCTTGATTACGTTTGTAGACCCCCCCCCCCCTCTCTTTATTGTTTCTAGATTCGGTCCTGTTAACTTTCATCCGTCCCCTAACAGCTCTACAGTCTGTTCACTTCCCACAACATTGACTAAGAATTTGGGGTCCTTGTGACCTGGCTATATACAACCGATATTGAGAATTATTTTCCCTAATCCGATTTTCGAAAAAACGGATTCTTTAAATTTTTACTTTATTCTGTCCAGTCTTCGTCAAACATTCTCAAATAAAGTGACACGAAATGCATAGGACTACGAGTATTCTAGATAATCTGTCACTCAATAAAACGAATATTTTAAAAGTCCTTTACGTTTAAAAGGAACAATCATAAAATGAATCAAATGTATTAAAGAAAATTAAAACAGCCGATATTGAGAATTATTCTCGCCTATCCAACCTCGGTTATAACGGATTTTCAGCATCAATTAAATGAAGAAAAGGGAAACCAAAGAATGCAGCACAGAAAACGAAGCCGCAAAAGACGATCATTATAATCACTAAACCGAAAATCAACATAACGATTTTATTTTTCATTGAATCCTTTTCCTTCATTGAATCTTTCATTGAAACCTTTCTAAGCATCTTTTTTCTCAAAAAAAATAAAACAAAGAAACGAAGTTTCGAAAGATTCTATCAAATTTCCGCACTAGTAATCCATATTTCCAGCTCGAGAAAGTATTACCTTGTAAGAACAGTGAAGTATTATGTTATAGATTACCATAACACAGTGAAAACAACAACTTGTAGTGATGATGAAAAGTGAAATTAAATCGGGAAACAAGATATTTTTATCAGGGAATTGTAGCAGCCAATCTATTCTTGATATCAAAATTTGTTTAGAATGGATTTTTACATTTCTATTATTTGTCTTTTCATATGAACAAATGAAAATAAAATAATTCTTTCGAAAAGCATCCGAAAAGCCAAATCGTTAAAAGAGCAGCAAGGAAAATCCAAAGTTCATAGGACTATCAGTATTTTTTCTACTCCGACTTTCAATAAAACCGATATTTTATGAGTCTTTTCCTTCGAATGAAACTATCGGAAATCAAAGGCATACAAGAGACCTAAAGAACCTACATTATGGCTCTTTTCTTTATACGTCTATTATGAATAAAGCATTTCAATGCAATCTTTCCAATTGACATTTCAGTGCAAAGGATTATTTTTCTTCTAAATCTGTTCTTTCTGAGCGAAGCAACAGGAAACTAAAAAGATGAACACCAGAAAAATTCATTTCCATTCACCCTAATTTTACATTCAATAAAGCATTTACATCTATTCTTTCTAATCCAACAGCTTAGACAATGGATTTTTTTCAATGTCTATTTCTTCTTAATGAGATGAAATCAAAATACCGTACATCTGTCAGTAGTCTCTTTAATCCGACTTTCAATAAAAAAAATGTTTGCTTGTGAAGAAGAAATCAAGCGAACACACGACAAGAAAATACGGAATAAAATATACATCTTTTATTTCTAAATCGGTAATTGGCTGAAAAATGAGTTTTATTGCAAGACAGATTACAGGAAAAGATATAAATATCAAATCTGCCTGTTTTCTTTAATCATCTTTACTGCCATTTGATATTCGATTTTGTAGTTCAGAAGGATTGGAATTATAAAACAATCAATTTCAATGAATTGCTGGATTAGATAGGTTACCATAGTCATAATTCTTCATTACCGAGCTTTGTTCGCTAATGTAAACGTTTCCGCGGATGAATTTAGCTTTTAATGCTCGCGAGGAGAATTATATGCGAAACTTTTTTGCTGTTACCGTAAGCCCTATAATTGGCGCTAAAGCAGACAAGAACTTCCTGTAACCAACATTCAGGCGAAAGCAACAGTTGTTACATGTCTTTTTTAATACAATTTAGTGAATATCTAAAAATGTCGACAGAAAGTTATAATTCAAGTGCGAATAATAAGCATAGAGAACAACATATTGGTCTAATTCTTATTAAATAAACATGTGGAGGGAAGGGAACAGGCGTTAAAGATTGTAAACATTTCCCGAAGTGTCAATTGAATTACACCATTTGCTGTCTTTTTTTTTAAATAAACGTACCATTCGACTTAGGTACCAGTCTACACATGGCTTGAGAAGGCTGCGGTCCGTTGGATGGGATATTAGCCGTGGCCTCGTTTATAGGAGAGTCATACACTGTGTACCTTAGAAAACAAGACTGTGTGACTTTCACAGAAGATTTCTTTCTGTCTCCTAACAGCTGTACAGTGGATCCCCTTCCCAAATCTTCCGTGCGTCCTTGGGGCCTTTCTCATCTGGACATTTACCCAATACGTTGAAAAACCTACAGCTCAGAGGTATAAGAATCCAATCTCTCCTACATACACGATAGATAGATGTTTAGTTTTAAAACAACATAAAATATGTTTGTTTTTATATTTCAAATAATGACAGATTTTTATGTCCTTTATCATGGTTTAATTCAAAGCTTCGTATTTTTAAACGTGCCAGATACAGAGCAACGAATATTTGTTTTTAAAACAATTATTACGATCCATTTGCAATTTACGTCGTATCGCGATTGTTACTCAATAGATGATTTCAACATGGCATTGATTTGAAACAATTAAATTTCGTTTGACGAAACAGAACACAAGTTTGAACAGAAATATTTGGTTTTCTCCGTGCTCTGATTACAGTCATATCATATATATCATATATGATACAGTCATATCATATATATCATATATGATATATGATACAGTCATATCATATATATCATATATGATACAGTCATATCATTTATATCATATATATTATACTACAATGCAGTTGTAACTTCTTGCCCCAATTTTTTCCTTCTCGATCAAGTCAATTTCCTCTCTACCACCATTATTTTTTTCTAAATCCGGACCTAGTCTGGTAAATACATTTTTTATCAGTATTGGAAGAAGATTGACAGATGAATGTCTAATATAGATCAACAGGTAAAGAATGCATGCTTTTTCAATTCTGAGAACATAGCATATTTTATTCTTTTTGTTTTCGCCATACTACAATTGCGGGAAGAATTGCCGATTCGTGTTTCCCTTCGACTATATGCTAACTCATAGTAGAGATTTTTATGATTACAGTCCTCACTGCAACATTTAAAAAAATATCTGCCAGATGGTTTAGTGAAAAGCTCTGACGCCACATCAAGGCACCATCCATGTCAGAGTGTTTTGCTTTAACCTGGAGAAAACCTCTCCACACATAGGCAGCTAGTGTGGAAGGACAAAGAGGGTTTCAAGTACCATAAAATATCCATTGAAGAGTGAATCAAAATTATTTGTTAAGTGAATTTAATGGAAATATTTCATGGCATCTTGCGCATGATCTAATATAAAAAAGTGAAAAAATTAGACCTTGCTCCAAGAGTCAAAAACCTCCATCAGCACCTGCGCTTCTCCGCAAGCGACTGTCCACTACAGCTTTCGCCACTAGTGGCTGGAGATCAGGAAGGTCTACTGAGTCACCACAATGAATGGACCAAAAATGAACATTTCACACTAATTTAAAAGTGAACTATTGGTTGTCATGTGTGAAGAGGACCCACTGAAAAACCTAACAGCTGTCCAGTAGGTTTTCTTGTCCCTTCCTTCTCTGAGTTCTTGTGACCTGGTCATTTAGCTCATTGTGTGTAAAAAGTACCTCTCAGAACTAAGTTAAACCATGAATTTACACTCTGTATGAAAACTATTTACAAATTTTAAAGATATGGCCAGAAGCCTGATTCATGTTTTATGTTCCTAGAACATGATAAATCAGCAAGGCTAATTTACTTGAGAAAGGTACACATAAAACAGTATTTTCAACATAAATGTTGACATGTTTTTTTTCGATGCATTAAAATTAAAATCAATTACTAGTTTGTTCTTCTTCTGTTGCAGAGCTACTTTTTTCAAATCATTTTCAAACTCTTCCTTGTAATCAACCTCTTGGCGGCATTTTCTCTTTACAAAAGCGGGACTAAATGACAAAGTCATAATAAAAACCTCAAGACAGCCACGTGCCCAGAATTTAGTCTCGAGGAGGGATCGAAAATATATTTCTTTATATCTTAGATATAATAGAGAATATACTAACACAGTAACATACATAAAGAAAGAAAAACTAGCATATTAATTCACATACAGTCAGAGAGAATAACACACTAACATTCATACAGAGTGGCAGACATACAACAGATGTACTAACACAATAACATACATACAGAAAGAAAAACTAACATATTCATTCACGCATATAGACAGACAGACAGACTAACACACTAATATTCAATAGAGAGACATACGACAGACATACTAAAACAATAACATCCATCCAAAAAGACAAACTAACAAACTCATTCACACATACAGACAGACACTCTAACACACTAACATTCATACGTAGAGACAGACATACAAGAGACATACTAATACAATAACATACATCCAGAAAGAAAAACTAACATATTCATTCACAGATACAGACAGACAGACTAACACACTAATATTCATACGTAGAGACAGACATACAGCAGACATACCAATACAATAACATAACATACAACAGACATACTAACACAATAACATACATACGGAAAGAAAAACTAACATACTCATTCACACATACAGACAGACAAACACACTAATATTCATACGTAGAGAAAGACATACAACAGACATACTAACACAATAATACATACAGGAAGAAAACTAACATACTCATTCACACATACAGACAGACAGACTAACATTCATACGTAGAGACAGACATTCATCAGACATACTAGCACAATAACATACATACAGAAAGAAAAACTAACATACTCATTCACACATACAGACAGACAAACACACTAATATTCATACGTAGAGAAAGACATACAACAGACATACTAACACAATAATACATACAGAAAGAAAAACTAACATACTCATTCACACATACAGACAGACAGACTAACATTCATACGTAGAGACAGACATACAACGGATATACTAACACAATAACATACATACAGAAAGAAAAATTAACATACTCATTCACACATACAGACAGACAGCTAAACACACTAACATTCATACGACATACAACAGACATACTAGCACAATAACGTACATGCAGAAAGAAAATCTAACATACTAATTGATACATACAGACAGACTGACTAACACACTAACATTCATACGTAGAGACAGACATACAACAGACATACCAATACGATAACATACATACAGAAAGAAAACCTAACATCATAATTCACACATACAGACAGACAGACTAGCACACTAACATTCATACGTAGAGAAAGACATACAAGAGACATACTAACACAATAACACACATACAGAAAGAAAAATTAACATACTCATTCACACAAACAGACAGACAGACTAACACCTAGCATTCATACGTAGAGACAGACATACAAGAGACATACTAACACAATAACATATATACAGAAAGAAAAACTAACATAGCAATTGACACATAGAGACATACACTATACACACTAACATTCATACGTAGAGACAGACATATTAACATGATAACATACATACAGAAAGAAAAATTAACATACTCATTCACACATACATACAGACAGACAGACTAACACACTAACATTCATACGTATAGACAGACATACAAGAGACATACTAACACAATAACATACATACAGAAAGAAAAACTAACATACTAATTGACACATACAGACAGACACTATACACAATAACATCCATACGTAGAGACATAACACTAACACAATAACATACATACAGAAAGAAATATCAACAAACTCATTCACACATACAGACCGACTAACACACTAACATTCATACGTAGAGACAGACATACAACAGACATACTAACACAATAACATACAGAAAGGAAGAAAAACTAACATACTCATTCACACATACAGACAGACTAACACACTAAGATTCATACAGAAAGGAAGAAAAACTAACATACTCATTCACACATACAGACAGACTAACACACTAAGATTCATACGTAGAGACAGACATACTAACACAATAACATACATATAGAAAGAGAAACTATCATACTCATTCACACATACAGACAGACAAACACACTTAACATTCATACGTAGAGACAGACATTCATCAGACATACTAGCACAATAACATACATACAGAAAGAAAAACTAACATACTCATTCACACATACAGACAGACAGACTAACACACTAACATTCATACGTAGAGACAGACATACAAGAGACATGCTAACACAATAACACACATTCAGAAAAAAACAAACATACTAATTTTCACAGACAGACAGACCAACACACTAACATTCATACGTAGAGATAGACATAACAGATATACTAACACAATAACATACATACAGAAAGCAAAATTAACATAATCATTCACACATACAGACAGCAGAATAACACACTAACATTCATACATAGAGACAGACATGCAACAGACATACTAACACAATAACATACAGAAAGAAAGAAAAACTAACATACTAATTCTCACAGACAGACAGACTAATAAAAACTAATAAAAACTAACATACTAATTCTCACAGACAGACAGACTAATAAAAACTAATAAAAACTAACATACTAATTCTCACAGACAGACAGACTAATAAAAACTAATAAAAACTAACATACTAATTCTCACAGACAGACAGACTAATAAAAACTAATAAAAACTAACATACTAAGAAAACTAACATTGTTATTGATACATACAGACAGACTGACTAACACACTAACATTCATACGTAGAGACATACTAACACAATAACATACATACAGAAAGAACATACAACAGACATTGGACCGAAAATGAGCATTTCACACTAATTTAGAAGTGCACTACTGGTTGTCAGGCGTGAAGAGGACCCCTGAACAACCTAACAACTGTCCAGTAGTTTTTCTTCCCCCTACCTTTTCTGAGTCCTTGTGACTTGGTCATTTAGTTCATTGTGTGTAAAAAAGTACCTCTCAGAACTAAGTTAAACCATGAAGTTACACTCTATATGAAAACTATTTACAAATTTTAAAAGATATGGCCAGAAGGCTGATTCATGTTTTGTGTTCCTAGAACATGATAAATCAGCAAGGCTAATTTACTTGAGAAAGGTACACATAAAACAGTATTTTCAACATAAATGTTGACATGTTTTTTTTTTCGATGCATTAAAATTAAAATCAATTACTATTTTATCTTTCTTCTGTTTGAGAAACATAACATTACATACAGACATAAAAAACATACATCCAAAAAGATAAACTACCATACTCATTCACAAATACATACAGACAGACTACTCTCATACGTAGAGACTGACATACAATAGACATACTAACACAGTAACGTACATACAGAAAGAAAAACTAACATACTCATTCACACATACAGACAGACAGACTAACACACTTAATTAATGGGCTTACCTTATTTCCAGGGGGGGGGGGGGGCTTGGTCAGTAGCTCTCCAGGCTCCTCACTGTAGTCCCCAGGTCTGAATCTCTCAAATGTCTGCATTTCTAGTCGGAAAATGGAGAGAAAGTCGTGGATGAAGTCGGCCGTATCCTCAACGTGCTTGACGGGAATATGCTGGATGACCTTGATGGGAGATGGGAAACTACTCCCTGTTTCGTAACAGCTGTCCAGTGGGTCCCCTCCAACTACTTTGAGGTTTTGTGATTTAAATTAAATCAAACTCCTAACATTTCGTGTATTTGCTTACGAATCGATTCTAACAAAATTTTTATTCTTCCAAATACTCTTTCTGTGATCGAATGATGAAATTGTTTATATTTCTTTTCGTAACAATTCACTGTTAAGAGAGCAAGTTTTTGATTTGAAGCGGAAATGAATCAGAGCGTACTTCCTGTATAATTTTTTATTTTTCCAAAAATAATTCTAGCCGATTGCATTTCGCGGATTCGACAATTTGCTAAATTCCTTAGAGACCTTCTCTCATGGATCACGTATTGTAACACATTCTACAATAGAAAACAGCCTTTGAAAAAAATTTCTTTAGCATTCGTTTAAAATTATCACTTAAATTTGAAACAGATTTAACGTTAGCTAAATCTACTATGGGTGTCAGAAAGCCTTTGTCTGTCTGATTAAGAACTCTTTCGAAACTGTAAGAAATGGGCCACCAAGTTCTCTATCAGTTTCCTCTTATTATAACTAAAAGGGCACAAGGCGCTCGTTTACATCAATTCTTCCCCAGAGCCCAGAAACATAATTATATTGGTTATGGGCTCTGGGGGCTTTGTATATTATATTATGGGCTCTATATATTATATTATTATGCCATCCACCTAAGTGACGGCAGATAGCACTAATAAATTAACGTATGAAGAGGGGCGGACGTTGGCTCAGTAACGCTCCAGTTTCGTAATTTCCAGTTTCCTGGTTCGAGTACCAAATGTTCTAGAATTGAGAATTCTTTCCTCCTTCCTGTCCCCTTGCCCTCGGTGAGGGAGAAGGCAGCGAGAGGCATAGAAAGTGTGTCGTTCATCAGATGGGAATAATCCGTGATCTCTGTGCAATAGGGTCATATCCTGAGCCTCTTAAAGAATATGCTGAATAGCCTTCATGGGATTCTTCCATCTGTCTCTTAACAGCTGTGCAGTGGAGACTTAGAGGAAGTTCCCTCCATCCTTCTTTAATCCCTTGGTGTACATGAGACGTGACCACTTAGCTCATTCTGTGCAGAAAAGGTGCTATCAAAAACAACTCCAATGGTATGCAGCTTCCTCTTATTATCAGCTAAAGCAATATAATAATTTTGTCCAAAACTTCTATGCTTTCCTCCTAAGGGGTGAGTGTGACTCAGTTGGTAATGCGCCAGTTTCGCAATTTACAGTTCCTAGGTACCAGTCTCAGCTGGACCAGTGTTGAGATTTATGCTGCCTGCCCTTCCCATGGTCAGTAATCTACAATTCCTTTTAACTGCCTGCCCTGCCCACGGTCAGTAAGAGACACAGATGGGCTTGGAAAGGCCGCCGTCCGTCGAATAGGATGTGAAGCCGTAGCTCCATGAGTGGTTGTCATACCCTGTGCACGATAAACAACATGCTGGATGGCCTTGACGGGAGGCTACCGTCTGTTTCCCAACAGTATACTAATGGTTCCCCACCCCCAATATTCTATGAGTCTTTGGGATTCTTGCGACCTGGCCATTTACTACATTGTGTGCAAAAAAGTGCCTCTCGAATGTAAAACATCCCTTCCCTCCTGAAAAAAAAATTCCTCCAAAAATCATCGTGAAATTAGTCCTCCTAAACAAATAATAGCTAAGATGGTTAATTTCGCTTTTAGATGACATTTTCATGGGGGAGGAATAAAGGTTCGATTGAACCTTCATTCCTCCCCCATGAAAATGTCATCTAAAAGGAAACATTTCTTCCTTTCATCGTAATTTTAGGTATCGTGAGAACTTGATTCGGGTTCAGTCGAATCTTTATTCCTCCCTCATGAGAAAATCGGGAGGCGGGATGAATGCCACCTAATAGGAAAGAAACCATAGAATTCTATACTTAGATTCCACTTATCAAAAGTTTAAAAAATGATGATGAAACCTTTATGGCTAGGGCAAAAATTCACAGAAGGTCTCTTCCTTCTCATAACTGAATGAAACTCATGGGTCAAATACGGAAGAGATATTATGGGTCAGATATTCCATATATGAAACTCATGAGTCATATATGTGAGATATATTATGGGTCAGATATTCCATATATGAAACTCATGGGTCAGATATTACACATATGAAACTCATGGGTCAGATATTACGTATATGAAACTCATGGGTCATATATGGAAGAGATATTATGTGTAAGATGTTCCATATATGATTCTCATGGGTCAGATATTTTATATATGAGACATGTGTCAGAGATTATTTCAATATATAAGATTCATGGGTGATATATGGAAGAGATATGTGGAACAAAATCTTCAAAAAGAATTTTTTTTCTAATTATTTTTATTACAATTAATAAAAGTTTATATCTCAACTTTTATTTGTTGAGAATTTAAATAATTAAAGACTTGGGCTTAAGTTATTTATTAGTATTATTTCTGTAAAGGACTCGTAGAAGATTGAGAGAAGGGGACCCACTGGACAGCTGCTAAGAGACAGATGCAAGTCTCCCATCAAGACCATCCAGTTTAATCTTTAACGTGCACAGGGGATGACTCTCATGTGAACGGTGCCACAGCTTAACTTCCCATTCTTTGGACGGCAGCCTTTCCCAGTCGATCTGTGTAACCTTTCTCCAATGACATTCATTTTGAAATAAAAGTATATTTTGAAAGTTAAAGATCTTTTGATATGTTTTTGGCATATCAGATATTTTTGGTTAAATTTTAAGCAGGTTATTCGAAATGTCTAAAATATACTTATGCGGAAAACATTAGTTTCATCGATGACCCACACCTCCCAATTACATGTCAGGTATGCTAGGTATTAAAATATCACCAACGCCGTCATTTATCCACTAATTTTCAAATTTAAATATTCCGAACCTTGTCCTTCATGGCGCCATCTACCGGGAAAGATAACTTTCCAAATTTGCTGAGTATGGAAGTCATTCACACTAAAGTGTTGTTAATGGAATAATCAGTCAATATTAAATACTCAGATTACCTGTTGTCAACCATTCTATGTCAACAGTTAATCTGTTTTTTTTTTTATTTACCGATTTTTGCATTAAATAACGCTTCAGAGTGAGTGACTTCAATCTGAGCAATATTACAAAGTTGCTTACTGAATCATAGATGGCGCCATGAGGTACAAGTCGGGAAGATTTAAAAGTCAACCCTTAGTGGATAAAATGCCACGATGGTGGTAGTTTAGTGGGTTAAACATTTGGCCTGTAACTGGGAGGCATAAATTCGGGTCACACATATCAGTATTACTCATTTTTTTCCACAAATATACGGTAAAACTTTGGTATAACGAACCAAGAATGATGGCAAAATATTGCTTAAAACCGAGATTTACACAGATTTTTTTTAGATCTTTAGACATATTTTTCTTTAAAAATCGTATTAAAGAAGGTATTGAGCTCTTAACGTGATTTTTTGTTGAGGTGTTTCCATTTTTCTCATGAACATGAAAATGTTTCCATGTTCATGTGGGGAGAAAAATGGAAACATGAAAGTGTTTCCATTTTTCTCCCCACACCTGTATATAATACAAAGGCATTTTTTTTTCTGATGATACGAAAGCATGCCCCGTATCCCCACCTGTTTTCATCCGTAATATGTAAAATTTAATCATAATCTTTTAGTTGAGAGTTTGTTAAGGGAAGATCTTTAATGTACAGTTGGTGATGTATTTCTTTACCCCATTTCCGACTGGACTACAATTCCACAGTGTCGACATCAGAAGCAAAGAGCGAACTCAGTAGGAAGCGCACGTCTCGTAATCTGTAGTTCTCAACTTCAATTCCAAGCTGGGTCAGCCTTGAGATTTATGTCCGCAAAATCCCCGCCCTGTCCAGAGTCAATAGCGAAAACCGATGGGCTTGGAAAGGCAGCTGTCTGTCGGGTGGAACGTTAAGGTGCTAGTGATATGTACCCTTTGCACGTTAAAGAGCACGCTGGATCGGGAGGTTACCATCGGTCTCCCAGCAGCCGTTCCAATGAGTTCCCTTCCGCAACCTTCTGCGAGCCTTCGGGATCCTTGTGACCTGGCCATTTAGCCCAATGTGTGCAAAAAGGACAGCTCAGACGTAAAACGACCCATCTTTAGAGTATCTATGAAATGAAAATTAGATTGCTGTCTACTGACGATAAAGTGAATATATTAAAAATTAAACCATGTCAAGCAAAATATTTTTATGCATCTCATAAAATATTTCAGATAAGTTTCATGCTTATTAGAAATTAATGAAAAAAAGAAAATGATAAATTTAACCTCATCTTATTGTTAGGTAGCAATGAAAGGTCGTCGTCGAAAGAATAGATCGTAACCATGAAATCTTAAAGCATGCCTTTTTAAACAGAGATTTTTACTGGTTTACGTGGATTTCAATGAGTAACATTTACTACGGCTTTTCTAAACGAAGTTTTCGATGGTCTTTCATTACGAATTGTTGATTAACAAAAGCATTAGATGATGTTGATATTGTAGACATTTTCGTATACCAGATAATCTCCCAAATGGTGGTCCAGATATAAACCCCCAGTACTACTTTGATATATTTGCCTTTTTTTTTCAATTATGATATATGTTCCCATTGGATATGTGCCAGATTCGAACAAAAATCTATAAAAAGTTTAATAAGTTATGGAAATATTTATTAATCACTAGTAAACTAAATTTTGAACGGTGGTATTTTATAGTTGCGAAATAGGGATCTTCTAAAAAAAATTCAGAAGAGATCAATGGAGTTAAATTACACAGTGTGACAATAAAGTAAGGAATTGAAATAAAATTTGGTTTGGGTTGTTTCACCTGTGAAAGGCACTTTTTTACACACTATGGACGAAATGGCAAGGTCACAAAGATCTCAAAGACTCCGAAAAGATTGGGAGAGAGTAACCATTGGACAGCTGTCGGGAGACAGATGGTAGCCTCCCATTAAGGCCACAAATGGTGTTCTTTAATGTGCACAGTGTATGACTCTCAAGCATATTTTAGTCTTACCCATTTGACGAACGATGGCTTTTCCAAGCCCATCGGTGTCCCCTACTTACCATTGGCAGGGTGGGGAGTCTTGCGGAGATAAATCTCAACGATCAACCACCTGGGAACTGCAGATTACGAGTCTGGCGTGCTATCGACTGAGAATTCCCAGTTCCTGGATTTTTCTCATTTAAACAGTAACATGCTGTTCTAAAATTTCGAATTCTTAATTAACAATTCCAGAGTCTGAGCTAAGCACAATGCCACTTCCTCCAAAATCGAAATATAACATCCGAATACTGGACTTGCACATTGCCTCTCCGCTGTATGCTGCATTAGGCGAGGGTCATGTGTGACTCAAATGACCTGCGAAACTCTGACCGGTGCATTGCGTAATGCCGTGATGATGAGGGATCTGCTGCGCGCGTCAGCGGGAAGGAAGGGGGAAGTGGAGCCTGTCGGAAAAGAAAGGAACTTTTCTTCTTACCGTTGAAACTACCATCTGAGCCATTGGGGTCCTTGCTACCTGCGCATTACCCATGGTGTGCAAATGTGAAAGGTTTGGAAGTAGAGTTGATTGCTGCGTGTGGAAGCCAGCATATTTGAAGGACTTTTTAATAAAGTCGGCTCAACACTCTGGGAATGTGTGACTGGATATTCTCGGTGGGGCAGTGGATTAAGGGTGCACCCTTATCAAATTTATATGTAGGCAATATGAAGATTTGTTCACTAAACGTAATATTTAATCGAGAGATACCGAGTTGATGGTTTCATTGAGTACCTTAATTACTGTGTGATTATGAGTCATTAAAGATATTTGGCTAACAGATCTCTTAAATAAATAAGAGTGATCTTGACAGAGACCTTTAAAACTTTTCTTGAAAAATGCTTGGAAAATTCATAAAATAAATGATTTTTTTATCAATTACCTTAACAGCATTCTCAAATGTTGGATGGATGGCCCTTGGATTCGACCCTGGGTGTCAATGAATTATCTATTTACGGAATTTTATTCTAATGAAATAAAAAAGTCAGTTTTAGAGTCATTTTGTTTTCAGACAGACAAACAATATCCCAATACCGAAACAAAACATGTAACCATGGAAACCATAAGCTTCCTTCTTTAGAAAGGTGACCATTACTATTATATATAGATTTAAAAGAGTAACATTCACTAAAGCTTCTGGAAATTAAGTTTCCTTTTGTTTCAATTTTGATTTCTTAATTAATAAGCCGAAGGTATTGCATAAAATATCCGTACGCTGGATATAACCTATACCTTGACAGTCAGTATAGATTTTGTATAATATAGAGTATCCATTGGATACGTTCTAGTTGTTAATATATTTCAATGCGCTTACTGACTGATAGCTGATAGCTAAAACATAACATTCAATGTACCAGGATCAAATGACCCCATAACCATTTTCATCGATGATCGCCGATAAGGCCATGAGTCAAAGACAGTAAAAATGTAGTTCACCAAGCTATGGTGAAACCCCTAAGGGCTATGAAAAGAACACGTAGGAACAGGAGCAGAAAGCAAGAACTAAACCAAAAAGGTATCCATATCGAAGATCAGGGGTCTTGCTCTTTTGATCCTGCTCTGAGGATCGAACAAATAATGCAATAGAGAAGAAATCAAATCATGTGGGTTTGAGTCAACACCATCAAAGAAAACCTTCGAGGTGTTCTTAATAAAGTTATATATGTGTTCAACTCCAAGATCGTGATGAATTCTTCTGTTGGTGACGAACCAGGGAGCATTCGTAACCTGTCGTAGCACTTTGTTTTGATATTGTTGTAAACAATGGATATTTGTCTTGGTCGTATTCGCCCAGACAGTGGCAGCAGAAGTCAATACTGGACGTAGCACAGAAAAGTACAGAAGTAATTTGTGATCAATAGAAAGGATCGAATTTTGACCCAACAAGGGTCCAAGTTGGCATCGGATGATGTTAGCTTTATGAATGATGTACTTAATGTGGTCGTTCCACTTCAATTTTTGATGTAAAATCAGCCTTAAATACTTTGTAGTCTTTTGCCAAGGAAGAGGGTTATTAAATATAAATAAACTGCTGTCACAAGAAAATTTCTTCAATGAAAATAATAACGCTGAACTTTTGTAAGCGTTTATTTTGATCTTCCATTTATCGTACCATTTTTCAGCCAGGTCTAGACCTTTCTGCCGCCTGTCTATAGCTATCGAAGATCTCAGAGATGGATAAAGTATAGCTATGCCGTCCGCGTATATAGTAGGGTGGGCCGAAAAAATTCAAATTTTTTTTTCACGTCGTAATACCGCGGAAAAGTTGCGAATTGGGCGACTAAAAAGGGGTAAAAAAAAAAGAAATAAAATCGGTTTATATCCTCCGGTCGCGCATGTGCTCTAAAGTTTGCCAAAATTTGGAAAAATTTATATTTTTACGATAATGTTTTATCTTACTTAACTTGTCAATATTTAAATGTAATAGCTCTAGTCAACTCTTACTCGAACCGATAATGATTTAGAAAAAAGAATGGTTCAAATCGGTTAAGGTCTTCTGCTCGCGCAACAGCTGTCAAATCTAACAAATTCTCGCGCTCGTCGTAACTCGCTCGGGTCAATGACCACGACGCTCCCCCCCACCTACCACTGTCGCCACCGCGCCGCGCCACTGTTCTGTCAGTCTGCACTTATTCCTCGTGTTTGATGTGTGTTTCGTTGTTCTTCCAGTTATTATTTTGGCATTTGCATTTATTTCAATGTTGGTTTTGTGTTATGACATTTTTTTGTAACTTTGTGACTTAACGGTGATGTACTATGGCTGTACCTAAGAAAATCATCACAAGACAGGTATTTGATTGCCCTATATTTGGTGCACCTAAAGATTTTTCATCAAACAAGCTTCCTACTGGTGAGGACGTGATTCGTTGTTGTTCACAGGAGAGATACGACTTGGCGCTTAAAGTTAATAATAAAAGCGTCAGTTTTTCACAAGTTGCCAGTACAGTAGCTAACAAAATTATTGGTTTGTATCAGAAAGCATCTATCCCAACGGTTACAGATAAGAGAATCGTGCAACTTATAAATGCGCTGCATGATAAATATTACAGCCTACGAAAATCATATACACGGGATAAAAATAAAGATTCGTTTAAGCAGAAAAATGACGAGTTTAAGCAAAAATGCTCATTGCTTTTTGACGTAGCAGCTTGCAAATGCCACATTGTTGTTAATTGCATTTGTAACAAAACCCCTGATTTATGTAAATGCGATATAACTGTCAGCTGTGATTGTGCAAAATCAAATCAAATACCTGCTATTGAGCTAAGGTTTGTTTACTTATTACGAGTACACGTAATAGGAAAGATCCTGGTCCCTTGTCACACTCGAGGTGGTTGACAACAGCAAATCGAACTCTCAGATTGTACTTAAGTGAAGAAAGTCCCACACCTGAACTTCAAGAAATAGTTGTATTTATTTTGAAGTCATACATGCCAATGTGGTTTAGTATTAAAACAAGTAAATACTTTACAGAGGGACCAAAACTTGTGTACCAACCAATACAATCTTCAAGGTACCTACCTGAAGATTTACGTAATATTGTGTCGACCCTGTGATCGAACGAAATGGCTTTTTCGCTCATACAGAACATTTAATGTTAGCCATGACACAAGATAATACAAAACACATAAGAGAGCTCGGACTTCGACGAATTCTAAAGGCGAGACAGTTAAATCAAAAGAGAACAACTATCAGAACATTCATGCCGCCAAAACTCAATTTCAAGGCTCAAGACTACTCGGAAATAATTAACTGGATGGACTGTGATTTAACTTCTCCCCCATTATTAAAAGATATCAGTGACGATGAGATTAAATCACATATTCAAAGTGACTCAGTCCCTAATTGGGAAGTAACATTCAAGACATTCCTAGTTCACACACAGGCAGTTGAACGATGTGTGAAACTCGTGACAGAAGCCTCAGGAAAAGTTTGCGGAGCTGAGTCTAGGGATGGTTTTATCAGAACGACTCTGCTGTCAAGATCAACCATGCCTAACTTCGCCCATAAATCAGATTTCAAAGTGCCTTCAGCTAAGAATGAGTGAAAACGGAGATGTTCAATTGTTCAACATGAGTTTCTTGGACTTACGACTCTTCATACAAAAACTTAGTTTTTTCAATAAAAAATATGTTTATAAATATTACTAATGGTCTAAAATAATTTGTTTTTAAACATTTAAACTTGTATTCAATAAAGAACAAATATAAAGAACATGTAAGTTGTTAGTATTTTTTTTCCTTGAAATGTGACCTACCTTTATTTGTAAATTTTTTTTTTTTCAAAATTTCATTAATTTTGAAGGAAATGCGCGACCGGAAGATGTTGATGAATTTAAATAATATTTAAACATTATTTTCTGTGGTTCTAATACATAAGAATATGAGCTATTACATTCGGGAAGAGGCTAAGTTAAAAATGTTAAAAATTATCGTAAAAATGTGAATTTTTCCAAATTTTGGCAAACTTTAGAGCACATGCGCGACCGGAAGATATAAACCGATTTTATTTCTTTTTTACCCCTTTTTAGTCTACCCAATTCGCAACATTTCCGCGGTATTACGACTTGAAAAACAATTTTTGAATTTTTTCGGCCCACCCTAGTATATAGCATAAAACAAACGTTCATGCAAGGGGAAATTATGCATATAGATAGAGAACAGGGCCAAGAAGGGAAGCTCTTTTGCCAAGGAAGTGAGTTATTAAATATAAACTGCTGTCACAAGAAACTTTCTTCAATGAAAATAATAGCGCTGAACTTTTGTAAGAGTTTATTTTGATCTTCCATTTATCGTACCATTTTTCAGCTAGGTCTAGACCTTTCAGCAGCCTGTCTATAGCTATCGAAGACCTCAGAGATGGAGAAAGTATAGCTATGTCGTCCGCGTATATAGCATAAAACAAACGTTCATGCAAGGGGAAACCATGCATGTAGATAGAGAACAGAACGGGGCCGAGAAGGGAACCCTGTGGGACCCCTGCCTGTATATTCTGGACTGCAGATAGACTCTCATTGACACACACTTGAAAAGTACGGTGATGTAAATAGGATTCGATAAAAATAATCATCCCCGATGGGGCCTTTGCCCTGACGAGCTTAGAAATCAGTCCATCAACCCAAACCTTGTCGAAGGCCTTGGCCACATCGAGGAAGACAGCAGCTACGAATTCCTTTTTGTTTAAGGATTCCTTTAGTTTACCAACGACTCGTAAAAGCTGGTGATCCGTTGACAACTTTTTCCGGAAAGCAAATTGTATATCCGGAATCTCCTGATGTTGAGAGACGAATGTGTGTATTCAACATTATTCGTTCCAACAGCTTATTAATACAAGACAACAGGCTAATCGGACGGTAGCTACTTGGAAAATTGTGATTTTTCCCTGGCCTAGGTATCATCTTGATCTTTGCTCGTTTCCATACCTCAGGAAAAACTCCATGTCGTATAAGGACATTAAATATATAACACAAAAATACAATTGCATTTACTGGTAAATTCCTGATCATGGCATTTGTAACCAGATCCTAACCAGGAGCCTTATTTCGCATTAGCTTCCCGATTGCTGCCTTAATCTCCTTAGGGGTAATGAGTTGGTTTGGTGATAAACAGAGGAAAACCAAAGTGATGAAAATTTATCTATGGAGAGTGGGGAATAATAGGCGTATACACCTAAAGACTAAAATTAGACTGTATAGTAGTTGGTCTAATTTTAGACGCTTTTCTGACAAGATAACAGGAAACTTGATGCTTTTGATTCTAGATGCTTCGCAGTATCTTGAGTATTAGGTGGTTCAACTTTGTATGTCATGAAAAGGTTAGGCAAAGGAGTCGGCAATCTCCTCTGAGCAGTTCTATTCACGTATTAAGTAATAGAAAATATATAAAATTATATTAAAATGTTTTTCAAACGTTAGAATAAATCAATAGGCTTTAAAATATTTCAAAATCAGCTACAATTTATTAAAAAACTGAATTACAAATATTATATATATCATTCATAAGATTTCCATTTGGAATTTTATATACCTGATTAATCGATATTATCAATTCCATATACAACAAAAACTGGATTATCATGATTAATTTATAGATGCAAGTTTTTCGGATAATCGAAAATAACGAAAATCTATTTCAAATAAAATAAGAATATGCATATTGTATAAAAATGCTTTCTGCATTAAAAAAGTATTACAATACAAAATTTTAAGAAATTTCAGTTTGTATAATTTAACAAATATTGTAAAAAATTACATACACAGTTAACAACCCTTGTCTAAAAACTAAATTCACTGTGAACGATGGGTCGTGCAGTCCTGATAATCGAATATTCAGATAATGTGAGTCCTCAAAATCGGGGTCCGAATAGCGCAGTTTTACTGAAATTTAATATATATATATATTTTAACCAACAACATTCGTAAAGAATATTCAATATCACTGGTATTCATTCTGCGACAGAATAAATATTTTAAAATCTTGGAAGGAGTTTGTCAGAAATGAATTTTCGTTTGTTGAACCTGTGGAAACTACGAATTTATTTGATTATTTAAAAAAAAAGATATCAAATATAACTTTTTCATCTTTCTGAAAACGAAATTAATGTAACCCAGCGTTTTGATCAATATTTCAATTCAAACACCCACCTCGAAGAGAAAAATGCGCAACTATAAGCATCATCACGAATCCCACAATTCTTTGCAACATGCAAATCACTAATGCCTATAAAAACATGGGTGGCTACCAGATTACTTCGTTTCAAAATTGTTGTTTGCAACGATGGTTACACTTACCATTTGACTGTAGATGGCAAGGCATTATCGCTTAGCCTAATGGATCCCAAAGTGGGCGCCACTGACCCATTGGGGTATTTACTTGAGGATTTCGGGAGAAATAGATCAAATGAACTATCAACTACTTCTTAATTAACACATAATCTATCCATTTTAGAAATTCATGGATGCAAAATACTCATAAATATTTACTTACTTTAAATATTATTTCAACAAGTTTTATACAGAAAAACAATACTTTGAATTTCATGAAGGGAGTGTTAAATAGAACTTCAGAAAGAGTTAAGGGAGAGGCTAAGCTCAAACAAGTTGGAACCACTGGTTTAGCTGGTTCCTAGCGATGGGGAGATGTTTGATTTCAAAAAGGACAGTTGGATGTAGTAGGATTATAAGTAGGACAACATGATGAATGTGTTGAAAAAGGTGATATCGATGACACTACGGAAACAATTTCAGGAAACAGGAACCATTTCCAGAAGACCTAGCTAAGGTTTCCCGAGAGTAACATTAACTCCAACTGAACGTTATCTGGTTTTAAATGCAAGACGGAACCGCATAATGACTTCGCATCAATTCTCTCTCTAGGTTTCTGTGGCCACAGATGAAAGGATTTCCAGCAGAACAGAGTCATGAAGTCTTCATTCGAGTGGTCTCTATGGGAAAAGGCTAGTGATTCAGTCCCGATATTCCGAAATCAGCTCATCTAAACTAGTGTCGCCAATATGTCACTTGGAACTCTGAACAATGGCTTAATGTTCTGTTTTCTGACGACTCTCGATTTAGCCTACAGACAGATTCTAGATATTGTTTAATCTGGGGAGAACAAAGAATGTGATATCATCCCTCCAATATCAGAGAAACCAATACTTATAGTGGAGGAGGTGTTCTAGTCTGTGGTGATTAATAACAAAATGAAACACATAGACATTATACGAATAAACTTTCTTCCTTTCTGTAAGAATAAAAGCAACAAACTATTTGTGAAAGAAATATATATTTTTTTCGCTTTTAACCCAGTTATTTAACTATGTAGTTACAGGTGGTAAAAATCGGGGTGAAATCCGATAACACTCGAAAATATAATACCGTATACATATGTCTGATATCTATATGCATATGTATACGGTATATAGAAAATATAATACCGTATACATATGCCGGATACATATACATGTGCCTGAATCTAGAAGCAAAGAGAAGGAAGTCGGGGGAAAAGCTGTCTTAATGAAAGAGAGAACGTCGTTCAGGTGTAAATTATTTCCTTCCGTCTTAGTGTTTTTTGAAACATTACTCGAAAAATATTTGTAATGTGCATATATAACATTATTTCTCCTCCATTTCGGTTGCTATCATTCTCAAGAACGGCAAAGGGCTTTGCCTCCACCGTTCCTGATCGGTAATCAGATCCGCCCTGCAATCATTACCCCATAAAACTGACTCTGCAGCTATATAATAGATATTGCATAAATGTACGGAAGCAGCTGCTTGATAACTTAATTTTTTTAATACTACTGCCATATATTTATGAAGAAGAATTTAAAATATGAAATGTGATTCGATTATTATCTATCGATATTGTATACAGAAATTTCAATCAAAATTTCTGCATTAATGGAAATTAATATATATATATATGTATAAAATTATTCAAATTTAGCTCCTAATCGCAATTAAAGGAAACTGAAATGTTGAGTTTCGTCGAATTTTTATATCAAGGATTCGTATTGCATTTAGTTTCGTTTTTGCATTTCATTGCATTGCAGGTCCCATCAAAGAAATTGGTTTACCAAATATACACAGACACACTCGGGACCGGATCTGTAAAAAATAAAGGAGAAATTATCAAGGTGGTTCAAAGTGACTCCATCTAACCAGAAAAAAGTAGGTGGGGGGGGGGGGGGAGAGAGGTTGTAATAACATTGCAGTAAAACATTTCCCTACACGTTATTGAGGTTTTAAAAAACCTGGAAAAATGCATGATTTAGTGTTTACCTCCATTACCTTTGCCAGCATTCTCAAAGGTAGAGGCCATTTTGTCCCCTGCGCCCTGGATACATCCTGCACTCCCTTATACATTCATAAGATTTTCCATACAAATATACGATGAGACATGATTCTCACAAATAGTTCTCACCATTCCTAATTAACATCATACGAAAGAAATATCAAGCATAAAGAATATGAAATATTATATTTCAAATATCAATATATGTTTATGATTTAAAAAAAAAATAAAAATATATACCCCTCAAGCAGCTGCTTCCCACAGAGGAATGACAGGAGCCTGTCAGTTTATATGCCATAGTAGAAGGTCTATGTGGATGGCAGGACCTCAGCAGAAAAACAACACAAAAGTCCATGCCTTATCCGAGTCTGGAACCCAGGTCTCTTAGATCAGTAGATAAGCGCGCTAACCACTAGGCCCACATTGGAACTAAAATATGTAACTAAAGTTCTTATTTACCGAATTAGACCAAGAAACCGATTACAACTACCACTGCTCTCTCTAAGGCATGATTCAAGATGGTCTTTCAAAAAGAGATGTAGACGTATAGAAATATTTAAATAATTGAAGCAATTGTTTAAAAGGTGCACTGTTCGTCATTGAAATTGCCCCAAATAAAAAAGATTTCCCTCCGTTTTAGTAGTTTTAAAAAATATAAGTATATTTAATATCTTGACTACAGTTTGTCTAATGCTTTATTTTTTATTGTTTATATGTATTTAATTATATTAAAAAACATAAAGGTGGAAGCAGAAAACGCTGAATGCAGTTTTATTTTAATACAAAGTATATAATAGATGGTTATTGAATAACGAAGACAGAAAAATCAAAATTGCGTTAAAAATATTTTAGAATAATGAAGATGACTAACTGTATATTGACTAACTGTATGTATACTAGACACGTGGCAAGTGAAACTTTTTGACCAATAAGGGTGAATTTACACCGTATGGCCAAATTATCATAAACACGGCATCCTGAGCGAAGTACCATGAAACATACCAATGCATGCAAAATTTCATACTGATGCAATAACTCCTTCTACAAAAGCATCTTTTGCAGGAGGGTGAACTTTCCCTCAAGATGAAGAAATTGTCCGCCTTGTTGCAGATTCAGGAATTACAAATTTCACCGTTTTGATAAAAGGGAAAAGCCTTCTCATTACAGCCGCAAAGCCTTTAGCTTTATAGAGTTCAGAATCATAATTCCTGAAAATTTCCAGAAGACTTTACTTCTATACGCCTTCCTCGCAAGAAATAAGAGCTTTTTTATATGTACTGATAGAATGCCTTGATCTTTTGATATTTTTCTAATTATAAATATAATTTCTACAAAAGTGACAGCTAATTTATTTACTTATGAATTATCCACTCGTTTTCTGCTGCGTGATATACATATTAATATCAGAATGGAGGAATTATATAAAAATTCCGATGAAAATTTATTATTTTCGATCTGCGTTTGTTCGCGCGACGGGACGTATCTACATTTCCCACATCCACTGTTGTTATTATTCTAGGCCTTCTTTGTCCAAATAAAGTTCGTATGTGATGGGAACTTCAGAAAACGACTCTTTTTTGATAAACTTCGCAACTACACTCGCTGCCGACCCTTCGGCCATAATGAAAAAAATTGCGGAGCAAAGAATGCTGAAGTCAATGAGGCACCGAACATTCAGCATCCGTGTGAGTATATAATTCTCCTGCCCCAGATCATACGAGAAATGACTGAGCGTGTTTTCAGTGGATTAGAGAAATTTATATTTTAAAACATAAATTTCATCATGTTTCATATCAGATGACATGTGTTAAACTTCTTTCAACAGAACCTACCTATTCCTCAGTTACTAAAATTCACATGGGTTTCAAAAGTTTTCAAAGGAATCCTTAGATACTATTCTCAATACCTTCCAGTGAGCCATTGCTGGTATATCACAAAAGCATTGGAAAAGTTAGAAACTACTCTCCAAGGCAATCTCATAATTTTCGACAAGCAGAAGGAATACTTAACGCTATGCTTCGAATTTCTAAACCAGCCACCTTATCAGAAATTCAAAAAGCTCATTTCACCTCAGAAACCGTGGCTCAGTTTCTGCAATATTTTTCACTATAACTGTATTTATATTTTTCATATAAATATAGTTATATTTTTCACTATAACTATATTTATGTTTTTCATATAAACAACTCGCAATTTAAGACTACTTCTCAGTATTCCAGGAATACATTAGCACCTGCAAAGGAAAGTCAATGCAATGAATTTCTCCCTTACACCTGATATATTTATATATGGCTCTCCCAACCGCGATTGAAATGCCCTGGTCACAACCTCTATTATCCTCTACTCTGAAGGAACTGTATACTGCTGTGTAACAGGAATGGCTTCACACAACATCACAAGATTCCCAAACTCATTTTAATCATTTAACGTCAGATTCAGTTCAAGCTATTTTGAAGGCACAGATAGATTATAAGGGGCCGACATCGGAAAAGGTATACGAATAGTTCCATTATAGCCCTTTATCAGGAAGGTGTGTCACATGGTAATGCAAAAATTTTCATGCAAGTCTTTCCTACATGACGTAGGTGAAAATTGATATGTTTGATTTTTTCTTATTTTTATTTCTTATGGAATAGCGCCCTGGGCGTGGAGGAGAACTTTTAAAGTTCCCCTCACACATATTGTGTTTGGGTTGGACAAAACATTCCTAACACATATTCGAGCGTTGAGCTCATATTAATGTGTAATAATGTTGGAATGCTTTATTCCAGAGCGCAAATAACAACAATGTGGAATTGTTTATTAGAAACGTACTTTAATATAAAAAGTGGTTGGCAATAGAAAAAATTGGATTTTGCATTGAGAAGGAAAATAAAACAATATTTCTATAATACGATTCGAGTGTTAATCAAAACGTTATTAGGAAAAGCAAAATATTTAAAAGGATGGAAGAAAAGTTCATTAAAACACTGTCATGGTTTTTCTGACAATCGTGGCGAATAACTGCTATGCTGAATCTCTTGATAGAAGTTCATGTATTACAAGATACAAGCTAATGGGAGTTATATTTTAAATGAATGTTTTTTTTTAATATAAATGATTTAACTAGAGTTAATTTTCCAAGTAATCTGTTAATGTTTGCTGATATCACTCTCCCGCACACAGTGCATCGTCAAGTCAATTAATATCGTCAAGTAAACTGTCCTATCTTTTGCTATTCTCAATTAAATAGCTTCTGGTTAACTTTTAGACGAATTAAATCCCGTGAAATTTCTGCATAATGAAGCTCTGTTTCTGTGAAGGACCAGGCTGTCACTTACTGTTAAATGATATCTACGCCCAATCAACAGTGACACATTTTAAGTGCTTGAACAGATCAGAAAACCTTTGTTATATTTCTGGCAACGTGACATTTGCGTCACAGAAGGGTGTCATAACTCCGATCAGCAGAAAAGATTACAATCTGTATATATAGGACCACGGCTTAACGTCTCATTCGATGGACAGCGGATTTCCAAGCTCATCTGCTTCGCGCTTTTTACCGCCTTTTTTGCACAAAATGGGCTAAATTGTTAGGTCACAAAGACCTCAAGGATTCAGAGCAAGTTGGTGTTAGTGAACCCACTGATAGATGGTAGCCTCCAGTCAAGGCCATCCATCATGTTCCTCAACATCCACATGGTATCACTCTCCCGCACACAGTACCACAGTTCGATGGATGGCGACCTTTCAACCCCATTGGTGTCCCCTACTGACCGAGGACAGGAAGATAAGTTTTGCGGAGATATCTCAATGCTGGAGCAGCTGGATCTCAAACCTGGGAACTGCAGATGACGATCCTGGCCAACACCTCCTACAAGAGAAGGCCGTACAACTACGTCACAGTAAAATGACTATGTCTAGAGCCCCTATATACCAAGCCGACCTATCCGCCATTCTTATGCCAACTGATGACGTGACTCAGTGTTATAGTCAATGCAGCCACCATGTTCGCCGCAGTTTTTCGAATTCTTAGTATATGAAAAACAATTATTATCGGAAGATATTCAGTTGCGAATTGTCTAAACAGCTATGGAAACAATTGCAGAGTGTTTAAATTCCAGGCTGATCCAATTAAATTTAAAAAAAGGGGGTTGAAAGAATTCGACCGAGAACGTGCATTAGGCTTACAGCGTTCTATAATACAGGGTGAATCTGAAAAAGTGGGCAAAACTTTACGGGGTGGTAGAACGCAGCTATACGAGCAATATTCGTCATAGAATGTATGGTCGGAACGGAAGCGGTGAGAAGTTAAAAGGTAGTTTTCCACTGTCACATTTAAAGAATGAACACAAGAAGGAGAGGAGATACTTCAGAAAACATTTTATTAACAGGAATGTAATTGAGGTACATGCTCAAAGAAATTGCTCAAAAGAGCTGCCGCCAGGTGTAATGCAGGCTTCACACCTGCGGGATAGGGACCGACGCACATTTGTGAAGACACCAGGCATTTCCCAAATATCGCCGGCAACAATGGCGATCCTGGCGACTAGATCCATATCGGTTTCAATGGGGCACTCGTAGATTAGGCTTTAATCTTCGTGGTTAGTATAACCAGCTATCCTCTCGGCAATCCACGGTAGAAATGCCGTTGGGTGCGAGGACCGACCCTTTTATACCATTTCCAACGCCACCTAGCGGCTCGCCGTTTGCGTTCCGACCATACATTCTATGACGAATATTGCTCGTATAGCTGCGTTCTACCACCCCGTAAAGTAGTGCCCACTTTTTCAGATTCACCCTGTATATACTTCTGACTATTGCTTCTGTATTTTAATGTTATTTTATGTGATATATCGATTAGTAATATGTAGATGAATGATAGCTACATTTAAGTTAGTAGTCATTCATCGTTTACGATTAAGTTTAGTTTGGTTAATATTACAAAATATGCATGCGGCAAACTTCGATCGGGACAGCCGTAACCCTCAGCTTCCCATTCGGGCATATCGAGATCGGCGACTACCGTAGTCGCTAAACGCCGATCGTGGCTGGTCGGCCTGTTATACAGGGGCTCTAGACGTAGTCAGTTTTCTGTGACGTAGATGTATGGCCTTGCGCACTCGTGATCTGCCCAAAATCGGGAACGTAGCCGTGTAGGTAAAGATGCCATTAGCTCGACACAAGACAAGGCAATGCATTTGTTTGTGACACTGTCAGAGCCAGGACAGGATCTAGAAAAAATAATAGGAGCGGAGGCCAAAAACTGCATTTCCATTACAGTGTAACATTTTCCTGTCGTTTTAGTGGTTTTGTAAAAAAAATTCGTCAAAAATTCTTGAAATATGCACAAGAATAATAATTTGTGTTTTCCATTACCCTTACTGCAATTCTCCAAAGGGGGAATCACTTCCCCCCTAAATCCAGCTCTGCTATACCATAATTGTTAGTCTTCTATCGATCGTAACAAGTTATGTATGAAAAGAATCACATATGGCACCAGGTGAGTCATTGGCATTTTCTTTAATGATTATTTCTCATTTGGACAGATGGGGGGGGGGGCGAGGATCTATCGGTAACGCGCCAGGCTCGTAATCTGCAGTTCCCAGGTTCAAGCAATATTACCTTGATACACCAGCCTGGACAGACTTGAACAAAAAGAGAGAATAAAGGAGAGATATTAATTATGCATAAAATTTCAAGTGATGTAATTTGTTTAAAATTTAAGTTAAAAGTAATTTGGACCATTTAAAATAAAATAATTTATTCATTACGATTTTATCAAAATATTTGAGAATATTATTAAATTTATTGCAAAATTTTTAAAACAAATAACTACCAGTTGAATTTTTATGAGGGTAGATATAATTAAAACTGCTATAATTTTCAGAAATAGGTCTTCTCTCACTGCCGTATCCAGGCTTATTGTATCAATGTGGTTGTTCGAATCGCAGCTTGGTCAGCTTGCAGATTTATCTCCGAAAAATTTCCCGCCCTGCCCTCGGTCAGTAGGAGAGACCAATGGTTTTCGAAAGGCCATCGTCCGTCGGATGGGACGTTAAGTCGTGGCTTCCTTTGAGGGAGAGCCATATCCTGTTAAAGTACCCTTTCGAATACAATAATTTTAAATTGTAATACATTTCTGGTGGGTATTGTATATTGGATTGTAGCAAAGAAATATTGTCATGACCGATGGAGAATTTAATTTCTAAGAAAATGTTTACCAAAATCAAGTTTTATTTTCGTATGATCTGTTCTTTTTTCCCTAGATCCGTTCTATTAGTAGTGTTATAGGAACAAAATTCATCAGCTGAATGATTATAAATATTGGAAATAAAATTTTGTAATAATTTTAAATGTTGAGATACGACATAAAGCAAATAATTAATGCATAAAATCAAAGGAGCATAATTTTGAATCTCTTGTAATTTAATGTGTTATTTTCTTCCTTTTCTTAACGGAATTTATTACTAATTTATTATTAATATATTTAATTTTATAATTTATTAAATAAAAAAATTTAAATAAATTGTTCGGTTTAAATTACAATGCTTTGATCATGATCCTATGGGTATATTCAAGAGACCCACGATGAGCCGGGGAGAGTTCCACAGGTCATCTGGATCACAGATGGCTCTCATCTAATACAGCATACAGCGGAGAGGCAACGCGAACGCCGAGGATTCGGAGGCTATATTTTGATTTTGGAGGAAGTAGTCGCATTTTTCTTAGTTTAAACTCTGGAATTGTTAATCAAGAACTCTAAATTAAAAAAACAAATTGCAAACGCAATTTTGGGAATCACCACTGAATGCCACTGTTTCAATGGGAAAATCCAAGTTGACAGGGGGCGGGGGTGCTTCAGTTGGTAGCGTGCCAGGTTGGTAATCTGCAGTTCCCAGGTTCGAGTCCCAGCTAGGTCAGCGTCGAGATTTATCTCCGCAAAACTCTCCACACTGCCAACAGTCAGTAGGGGACACTGATGAACTTGGAAAGGCCGCCGTCCAATGAATGGGACGTTAAGATGTTGCCCCATGAGAGGGAGAGCCATATACTGTACAGGCTAAAGAACATGCCTAAGGCCCTGACGGAGGCTACCATCTGTCTCCCAACAGTTGTTCCAGTGTGTCCTCTACTCCAACCTTCTCTGAGATCTCGTCGTCCGTCTGACTTTGCCGTTTAGCCTACTGATGAAAATAAAATGCCTCTCAGAGGTAAGACAAACGAACAATATCTTAGAACGAAATTTTGGAAGCGATGGGTCATTCGAGGTCAAATGTCAAATTGAGATCTAACTTTCAAAAGTTTTCGCTTGCTCCATACACATCGTTCATGTATGGAGGAGTCTATTAATATTCTTTAACTGAAACTAGTTAATCAAAAATATCTGGAATGGCATTCGTGCAAATTTATTCATCAAAATACAATTCTTCACTTCCCGAAAATCAAAGAGTTTAAGTTTTTGATTCTATGATCAAAACTCTGCGTTAACCATTTCTGACTAGGAGTTGGCTCTGTCTGTGGCTCGTCTGGCTCATAATCTGTGGTTCCTAGCCTCAAGTCCCAAATGTTCTGTCACTGAAATTTACTCTCATATCCTTTGCCTGCCCTCAATAACAAAGGAAAGACCTAATGGTGTTGAAATGTCCAGCGTCCGTCGGATGGGACGTTAAAACAAGGTTCTTTAGGCAGATGGGTTGTTTTACCTCTGAGCGGCCCCTTTTTGAACACAATGTGGTAAATGGCCAGTTCACAAGGACCCCGAGGGCTAAGAGTAGGTTTGGGGAGGGGACCCACTAGAACAGCTCTTGGGACACCGATGGTAGCCTCCTGTCAAGGCCATTCTGTGTGTTCTTTAATGTGCACAAGGTATGGCTCTCCCACACACGAGTCATGGCTTAATGTCCCATCCGACAGACAGCGGTCTTTCCAAGCCAACCGGTTTGGAGCCCTGTACACGTTAAAGAACACGCTTGAAGGCCTTGACGGGAGGCTACCATCTGTCTCCCAACAGCTGTTCCAGTGGGTCCCCTCCCCCAACCTTCTCTGAGCCTTCGGGGTCCATGTGACCTGGCCATTTAGCCCATGGTGTGCAAAAAAGTGCCGCTCAGAGGTAAAACAACCCAACCCAACCCGGTTTGGAGAGACTGCTGTCTGTCAGTTGTGGTCGCGGTCTGTAGGTTTTGCAGAGATAAATATCAACGCTGACCCAGCTGGGATTCGAACCCGAGAACTACAGATTATGTTCTCTGGGGCGCTACCGACGGAGCCATTCCTATCTATGACAAGAATAGGGAACTAGCCGTGTAGGTAAATAACCCTTTAGCTTCAGACAAGACAGTGCATTTGCTAGAGACACTGTCAGAGCTAGGACAGAATCTTGAAAAAATAATGGCGGCGTGGGTGAAAAGAAAGGTGGGGGGGGGGGAGTTAAAGCAATTGAATTTTCATTACAGTGTAATATTTCCTCTCCTTTTAGCGGTTTGAAACAAATCATGAAAAATGTTTCAAATATGCTCATGTATGATAATTTGTGTTTTCCATTTTCCTTACCAGGATTCACAAAAGGGGGGATCATTCACTTTCCCCCCACTAAATCCGGCTCTGCTATATCGTAACTGTTAGTCTTCTATCGATCGTAACAAGTTATGTATGAAAAGAATCACATATGACACCAGGTGAGTCATTGGCATTTTCTTTAATGATTATCACTCAATTGGTCTGGGGGGAGATCTGTCGACAAACGCGCCAGGCTCGCAATCTTCAGTTCCCAAGTTCGAGCAAAACCACTTTGAACAAAAGGAGGATAAAAAGGAGAGATATTAATTATTGATAAATTTTCAAAGTGATTTTCTTTATTTAAAATTTAAATTAAAACTATTTAGTTTAAAACTGGTTGAAATAAAATAATTTATTCATGATTTTGTTAAAATATTTGGGAATATTATAAAATAATTTTCAAAATTCTTAAAAATAAATAACTACCAGTTGCGTTTTTAGGAAACAGATATATTTAAAGTGGTATATTTTTGAAAATTAGTTCTTCTGTTACTGTAGTGTCCACGCCTTTTGTTACATCTGCCATGACCTGGATCAGTGGGAAATACTGATAAGCATCTAAAACCCGGAGTCCGTCGGATGGTACGTTAATCCTTGTGCCGTGTGTGTGAGAGACCGCACCCTGTGCACGTCAAAATAAAATATATTTAATAGCAATACATTTTTGGAAGGTATTGTATATAGGGTTTTAAGAGAGAAATTTTTTCATTACCGATAGTGAATTTAATTTCTAAGAAAATGTTTAGGAAAATTAAGTTCTATTATCATTAATCTGTTCTTTTTTCCCTGTCTCCGTTCTGTTAGGGTTGATATAAGAATAAAATTCACAAATGATTATACGGAATTTTGCGATAAATCTAAATAGTTGAGATACGATATAAAGCAAAAAATTAATACATGGAATCCAAAGCATGATAATTCTGAATCTCTCGAAATTTAATTGTGTTATATTCCACCGTTTTATTTATAGTTATATAATATAATAAGTATATTGTTCGCATTAATTAAAAAATAGTCTCTCAGTTATTTATAAATTACAATGTGTCCAAAGGATACTTTATATACAAAATCGATACTGACTGGCAAGATGTCAGCTATATCCAGCCAGGCTCGTAATGTGCAGCTCCCGGATTCGAGTTCCAGCTGGATCAGCGTCGACATTTATCTCTGTAAAACTTCCCGCCCTGCCCTTGGTCAGTAGGGGACACTGATGGACTTGAAAAGGTAGCCGTCCTTCGAATGGGGCGTTAAACCCTGGCTCTGTGTGCAACTGAAAGAACACTCTAGATGGCTTTGACGGGAGACTACAAACTGTATCCACACAGTTGTTCCACTGGGTATCCTGGGCTTCTCTGAGCTCTCGGGGTCCCTACGACCTGGCCATTTAGACCATGATGTGCAATAAAAATCGTCGCGCAGATGTAAAACAACCCAACGTTAAAGATCCAATCCCCAATCATTCGAGATGATTATCGGATGTTGTACCTTTCATTTCTTTACATTTTGAAAAGATTCTGTTTTCCGTTCCTTTGTACTTTGTGTGATTGTATATTTATTCTATCATCCATTTTACTGTACTTTACGAAATTGCATTCACTCTGCCACTTTATTTTAGTGTTCTTTAAGCAATTCCGAAAGACATTCTGATTTACCAAGTGAGATTTTGCAGTGATTAAGGGATGCATTCTGGTACATTTGGAAGATATTTTAACTTTGATTTTAGACTACTCTGGAATTTGATTTTAGACTACTCTGGAATTTGATTTTAGAGTACTCTGGGATCGGCATTCACGACTGGAATGGGACCGAAGAAATCGAAACTGTCAGTAGAACAGTGGCGTTGTGTATCATGGTCTGCTGAATCAAGGTTCCAGCTGTTTCGCTTTGACGGGTGCCTTAGAATGTGGCGTAGGCCCCGTGAAGCCATGAACCCTTCCTGTCTGCAAGGTACTATTCAGGCTGGAGGTGTCTCTGTGATGGTGTGTGATATGTTAATGTGGTCTATATTGGGCTCTCTCGTCCATTTGGAGCAATCTCTGACAGGTATGAGATACGTGAACATTTTCACAGATCGCCTGCACCCCTTCATCACTCTCGAGCACCCTGGTGGTGAAAGGGTATTCCAGCAAGATAATGCAATGTGTCACCAGTCTTTGGTTGCTAGGAGGTGGATTGAGGAACACTCCACGGACTTTACCACCGTGAATTGTTCTCCACGGTCCCCTGATATGAACCCCCTTGGAGCAATCTGTAAAACACAATGGAAACAAGCTTACGATCCATGAATCCAGCACCATTCAATGCAACACAATTTTGGTCTACACTGCAGGATGTGTGGGCTGCCATCCCTTCAGAGCGGTACCGGCAACTCGTTGACTCCATGCCTCGACGTTGGCTGCACTGCTGAGGGCTCGAGGAGGACCATCCCATTATTAGGCACGTATCCTATGACTTTTGGCCTCTAAGTGTAATATATAATTAAGAAACTGAGAATAGCAATACAGGTAACCCTTGTTTAAGCGAGAGGTGAGTTCGAGGAGACCAGCGTTAAACAGATTTCGAACTAAAACGGGAGCATTTGTTTTTTGCATATCTTATTGATCTGTTTTCCTTTTCCTTGGTATTGTAATGAATGTTTCATTTCAACAAAATGAATTATAATTCACATATTTTATTAAAAGATTTCATAAATGCATAAATAGTTACATAAATATGTAATTTATTAATTTTACTGTTTATCTCTTAGTAAGGAACGAAACTAACTGGTTTGCATTGCTTGGCTCTGTTTTGTGCGTAATATCTGTTTGTAGCATTCCATCAACTGGTCACAACGTCGTCTTATGGCATCCTGTCACGAAAAATCGATATCACGCTTATGCAACAAATCCAAGCATTTATTGTGCAGTCAAAGGACTTTAATTTTCAACACACTTGTTCTAAACTCAACTGCCGAATGATATGCGGTACTGGACGTGGGGCGGCATATACACGTTTTACACGAATTTGGCTAAATATATTCCTTTCTGGTACCATGGTTTAATCACACTCGAAACCACTTTACGTAGGTAACAATAACAAAACACTTTATTTTCCTTTGTCAAGATACACGACAAATTACCCTGTCAGAGATTACTAGTCTGTGCGCGGATCTCTCGCTCATCTTCTACTTTTTACCAATTATAACTGGCACCCGTACGTATATCGCCAGCGCTGACCTCACTGAGCATGACTACCTCTCAGTCCCAACTTCAAGTTCTCCTTTTCATGTTCTGGGTCAGGTCAATTGTCATGGTTCAAAGACGGGTTTTCGTTTGTTCCTTCTTTATTCATTCAACTTTGTTCATTCAATATCATGGTCTCAACTATCAAGATTCAAAGTTCCTTTGCCTCCAGCTCTGCTTGTGCAATCAGCACGAGAGAGTTAATACTTGTGGAATGCACGTTTTGGACGTGGCCTTCCCTACTCTTCTAGGTGGGGAAATAAAAGGGGGAGGGGACACATACTGTCCCAGCTGACCTGGTCGGTCTTGTTAACTCTCTCTGGCTCCATTTCTTGTTGTTTTTCAAAAGCAGCGTTGGGTTTTATATCCTGAAGTTCAGTGAGTGGCTCACTCAGAAAGTTTATTAACTACGTCATAACATCCAAAGTTACGGTTTCAAAGTTTGCTATTCCTCTGATATTAATAAAAAATTACACGTAAATTATTGGAATAAAATATTTATTTATAAATTACAACACATGGGATGACCGATATGCCAAATATTTTCGCGTATTTATCTATATACACGATTTTAAGATTTACGAAGATGTTTTACAAAAAAAAGTGCGGGGAGGGAACAGAAAGGAATTGCGTTGTAGCGAATCCGCGTTAAACAAGGGTTGCATTACTTCAATAGTACCTATGTGACGCCAAAAGTTTATATCTTAAATATCTTAATTTTTTTCGCTATATCTTAAAGCAGAAAAAGAAAATGCTTTTCTCTCTTCTGTTGGTTAGGAGGAAGATCGCTGCTATCGATGCAAATTCATTCACCGCAAATTCTCTAGAGGTGGATCTCTACTACGAATATCTCGTTCGGTATCATCCTGCAGGTAATCTGTTGTACTGAGATCAGTTGACTGTGGAGGCCACTGAAGTAAATGGAAGTCACTGTCATGTTGCCAACTGTTTCTCAGCGAATCTAGCTTAATGACATGGAGTATTATCCTGCTGAAAGATTTCATTCACAGATGGATACACTGCTGGCATGAAGGTGTGCATCTGATCGGCAACGATGTCCAGATATCCTCTGACATACAAACGTTGCCACACTGATATCAAGGAATACAATATTTGTCATGGAAACATATCCCATACGATTATATCAACACCATCAGTCTGCAAAGTTAGTAAATGGTAGGATGAACCGATAGGCTCGTGCCATTTTCTCCATATGTTTCTCCTCCTATTAGGTCGTCAATCGACCAAATCTGTAACTAGGTGCGACGAATTTTGAGTTTTGATATGAATTGCTCGCTCCTCACCACTATTGTACTCTACTGCATTTTGTTTTTTAACTGGCTATAACTCATCTCTGACTCTGAAGAAATGATGCCACACCTTGTTGGCATATTCCGTCAATGAGGTGTTTCCGATGACAAGGCTGGCTGGCATTGTCTGAATGTTTTCTAACGTTCAACCATTCTCAATACACCCGAGACACTATCATGCGTGAAAACTCCAACAGGGTTCTTATTTTTAAGCCTTTGTCGCACTGCATTACACATACATAGAATCCCTGGATACGTGCCTTTCTGCTTCTGATTGGATGGTATGAACATGTGATGCTGTCACTGAGGAAGTTGGCTATTTCGTAGAAAGAGATGTATGAGTAAAACGTGGCCAGTGAGTATATATAAACACCTCCTACAATATATATGTAATATGACCGTCGTACAACGGATATCACATTATACGACGGGTTGCATACACACTCTCAAATCTTTAAACAAAATTCGCCAACAAAGTTCTTTTGCTTCTACCATCTTTAGCTCCTTTCGATTACTGCTCATTATGACATAAAAATGAATTTCTGCTGTTATCTTTTGTCTAAGTGGCGTTAACTCTGTTCTGCAATAATTCACTCTAATGTCAAAGAAAACTCTCATGATATCCTGAAATTAAGATACTTATTCTTTTATGATAAATAAGCAAAGACACTTCCTTTCGTCATCATTTTTATTTTAAGTGTTTAATTTATTTTCTTTTTAGTCCCGGATCTAGAAGTCTTATCCATGATGCTTCTTCTCAGCTTGTTGCTAAGTAATATTTGCATTTGTTGCTTTGTAATATTCACAACAACGCGTTGTTTGGAATAAATTATTAACAGGATTGAAATATACACCGAAGAGCCAAAACATTATGATCATCTGCCTAATATGATGTTGGGCTTCCATGTGCCACCGAAAAAGCTCTTACCCGGCGGGGCATGGATGCTACAAGATTTCTAAACCTGTCTCATAGTATCTGGTACCAACACGTTACCAACAGATCCTTTAACTCTTGTAAGTTACGTGGTTGAGCAGCAGCAGATCGGATATGCTGTTCCAATACAAATCACGGATGCTCGATTGGATTGATGTCTGGGGAATTTGGAGGCCAGGGTAATTCCTAGAAGCCTTCCTTGTTCGGCATACCATTCTCGAACAATCAGGGCAATGTGGCATGGTGCATTATCCTGGTGAAAGAAGGCACTACTAAAGGGATATACCGTTGCCATGAAACGATATACCTAGTCAGCAATGATATTTAGGTAGGTGGTAGACATCATAGTTATAAAAAAATGAATTACTGGACCCAGGGTTTCGCAGCAGAACATTGTGCAAAGCATTACACTTCCTCAACTGGCTTGTTTTCGTCCCATAGTACACACTTGTCCCAACACTTCCGCAGGCAAATGATTCACACATAACCGGCCGTCCACATTCTGCAACAGGAAACGAGATTCATCGGACCAGAGGACCTTCTCCCAATCATTCAAGATCCAGTTTGAATGCTTGCATGCTCATTGAAGGCCCTTTCGATGATGAACCGAGGTTAGCATGGGCACTGTGAGCGGCCTGTGGCTACGCAGCCCCAGTTTCAGCAGGGTTCGATATATTTTGTGTTGTGGCCCATTACTCCCGTTAGTAGCATTCAAATTACGGGCGAATTGAGCAGTTGTCTGTTGGCTCGTACTATACACGATAGTCTTCGCTCACCTCTAACATCGATGAGCCTTGGTCGGCCCACACCTTGCCGGCATTCGTGATTTTTCCCTCCTCGGACCACATTTTGAGGGTACTAATCACGGCTGACGTGAGCATCCCACAAGCCTTGTGCCGTCTCGGAAATGTTCTGACCCAGTCGTCTGGCCATTGCCATTTGGCCTTTTGTCAACTCACTTTGGTCCTCTGCCTTTCCCTTCTAAAAAATAGAAATAACTCTGATTAATAGAGCTCAGTATCGGGTGTTATTTATACAGTTTACATGATCTTCAAACACGCTGTGGTCTGCCTCTAGTTGCTTCGATTTGCATAAAGACGTTTTGATCATAAGATCATAAGATCATAACGTTTTGGCACTTCGATGTATATCATGTGCTGTATTTTCCATTATATAAGTATTGCTATTTAAATATTACAATTTGTTGTCCTTAATAAGTGTAATCATTCAAGGTTTATATCGTTTATTGTTGCTGTATGATATATTAATTAATATTTCTCAGGGGAAAAATAGGCCATTTGCAAGATTCGTTAAAAACATTGGGATCCACGTTAGTGGGAGCGATTGAAACGTTTTATTTTCCAATTTTAGCACTCGCTGACAATCGATATTCGAACAAATGGATAATTGGAAAAATGAAAATGGTAATATTTTATTATTACCTCAAAGGAATATTTCATTTATTTTAAAAACAAATGTTGCAGTTCTCGGCAAACCCTTAGTGTAAGGGACAAATTATTTGTGCTAATGTAATGATCTTGACGATAAACTCCTACAGATAAATTTAAAATATCTAACGTAATAATCAGCTTGCGATATTTGTTCAGTTTTAACATTGTTAGAGCGCGTTATTAGAGTTTCGGGAAATTCTGAAAATGCCAATCTTAATATTTCATCAATACTTATCCAACAGATAAAAAATTAATGACGACAAATTAGCTTGTTTTTTTATTTCAAAACGAGTTAAATACATTAAGAGGAACACAGTTTTCCACTTCCCGGAAAGATAACGCCACTGGGTAAATCAAATAAAAAATCTGGAAAGTTTATAAGTCACACCCGCTGCAGGAAATACATTAACCGATGATGGTGTAGTGATTGGCATGTTTCCAGAAAACGTATGTTCGAATCCTACTCACATCAAAAATCAGTTTATCTTTTAATGAGTTCCATGTGGACAAGACTTACCTTGTGATTTTTTACTGAAATATAAACTTTTGCCCGACACAATCTACAAGTCAACGCGAATGTGTTTTAATACCCCGTGTTGATTTCATATAATGCACAACATACGATCAAGCTAAAGAAATATCGTTGGAAAAAATTTCCCAAATTTTCGAGGACTAAAGCGTTTATTTAAAATGTTCCAAATTCTTCGGCTTCATTCAAACCTGTGCCGAATTTTTAGGGTCCCAAAATGACAACGCTCTTCTCAATGATTCTTCCATTAGAGCTCAGGGAAACGAAAGGGATGAGTAGATGAAAGAGGCTTGTTCGAAAGGCAACAAAGATTCGCTAGTCTAGAACATTACTCTGTCGCACTCAAACGCTTACCTGACGAAAAATAAACATGAAAATGTGGTGAAGGTAAATAGATGGGTACAGTGACATTCCTTCAGACCGAAATTTTTGTACACAGAGCAAAATGTTTCCACCTAAATTACTATATTTCTGACAGGAACAAGAATGTACCAAAATGATTTTAAAATCATTTTGCTGAAAAAAAGCAGGTAAATTATAAGGTAGAAACTGTCCCAAAAGTTTGAAAATTCCGAAATCTGAGGAAGCAGTAAAAAGGAATGTAGAAAATAATTATAATCTATATGCACTTTGAAGTAACAAACACATCACATGAATGACACCTGTGAAATGTAACAAAGCAGTGTCTGTGATTTCCTGAGAAATGTAGCAAAATAGTGCTTGTAGGTTCCTCTGAAATGTAACTAAACACTTCCTGTAGTTTCCTGTGATATGTAGCAAAACCATTGTTATTGTGTGTCACGCACGATATCTTCACTGTTAGGTTCATAGTTTCAATATATCCTTAGATGTCACGAAATTCCCGTCCATTGATGTGCATTAAAAACTGATTTATTCTTTACAAACATTGCAAGACAACAAGCATCTCTTCCTGTGTTTCAAAAAGTTCTAAAAAAATGCATGCAGGATCCTAAAAAAGCTTAAATTCCCGATGAATTTCCCTTTCTTTATATGGAGGGCTCAGTAGATGGTTTTATGGCAAGTGCCTATGACACTAGGTTAAATGATTACTGACCATTACACAAAGGTCTTAATAGCAGACGTTCTAATTACATTAACCAGGAATGGTTATTGCTCACCGTGAATGAGCAGGATATATTTCAGATTTAGTAGAAAATGTTTTCTGTTGGAGTAGGCTTATCAGAGAAAAGAGCAAAGAAAAGACAGTGTTGGCTCTTTAAATGCATTTTGTTTTTCGGTTTTGCTATTCTCTCATTTCGAGTGAAGAAGTTACAGCAGAAAAAACTCTCGAATTCGTATAAAGGTAAACAAACGATCGGTTTTCTTCACTTTCTTTGAATATATATATGTATACAATTTTTTTTAGAATATTTCAATTATGTTTTCCAATACAAAGTTGAATGTTACTTACGAAATTGCCTGTCGAACGCCAACGATTTTATCTAGAGATTAAATTCACCTAGTTTCGAGCCTGCATGGATGTGTCTTTCATCATATTGTCCTCTCTCATCTCATCTCTGGCGAAATCGCAGACTAACGTAATAGCTGCTTGAGGAAAAGTTCTTTAACATAACATTTTCTTTAAAAGGAACAAGCAACTCTCCGATACAAAGGACAGAGATAACCTAGAAGTTTTATGTAGGTTTTCCTGCTTTCTCATGCAATATACAAACACTTTCGCAAGGACATGCTCATTGGTCTTAGTAGTCAGGAACGCTCACTACTCCACTAGGTAGGGCCTGGTATAGTAGTTAGTGACATAACTACCCATTTTTTTTAATCTAAATTTTATTTTCCTGGCTTCAGTTAAAAGAGAATATGAGATACGAAATGTTATTGGATATGTGCAAACTTTCTCAAGGAAACACCATGAACTAATGATATTTTAAAGATAAAACATTAAGGTAGGAAATTCTCCCCCTACATTTTCATTCACTGTCACTGATTAAAGTATTCAATAATCTCTACAGGTTATATTCTTGAAATTGGATTATTTAATGGGATGTGAACAAATATTTGATTAACGATAAATAAATTCACATTCACAGCATCGTTATTTTTTTCTCTCTAAACCGAGGACATAAGTAAAAATCGGAAGTTTTAAACGAATATTGAAAGCGATGTATTTATGCTAGAAATTTGGAATTTAGCTGGTGCACTTATAGTTAGGTTAGTGTGAACACATCACTTTTTTTTTTCTTTAAGGTTGAAGTGAATTTTTTTTTGTTGGATTGGTAGTAATGAAATATTATAATTTGCATTTTACCATTCCTTAGGTGGTTTTAATGCACATCGTTAGACGTACTAAGTGCAGAAAACGAAAACCTTTAAACGAATATTGCAAGTGATTTATTTACAGTATAAATTTTGAATTTCGGTGGTACCACCGACAGCGACAATCTGCCCTTTCCTTGGTAATTTTATAACATAAAAATCATTTGTGTTGTAATTTTTGGTTTTAAAAATTAAAAAAGCAAATTTTTTAAACTAAAACACACAACACAAATCATTTTATGTTATATAATTGCCAATGAAATACTGCTATTTACATTTCCCACCATCATCCATTAGGTGAAATTAAAACTTTTAAGGAGTGAAAAATATTCCCATTGAAAACGAGATTCCCATATACGTTCTTCTATAGTTAATATTAAAACTTTCTCATGTTCTGCTCTTACCTTTCTGCTATCCAACTTTTCTTACTGTGTGTTAGTTTAATATTTCGATCTGCAGTAAACATAACAGAGTTTGTAAATTTTCCCAACGTTAAAAATGCCTGGCGACAATCTAACTACATTTTAATGCAACGTTAAAAAAACCCTTTTGAACAATCAAAATCCACATTGATAAATATAACACCAGTGTTCTATGCGGTTGCCGTTTCAAAAGTGAATATCTTTCAAGCTATAAATATATTAAAAAATATGATGAAAGGCTGGATAAAATACTAGTGAATAAACACGATAAGAGGAGGTTAAAACAAAAGTAATTTGGGGACAACTCCTTGAAAGGTCCTGGCCCTCTGCACCGAATCCCGCGAATTTTCAAATCATCGTTCTATGGTAATATATTCGAAAGGTAAGAAAAACCTTGTTCTTTCGTTTTTTACACGTGGAGGTAGTTGGCCATTATACGGAAATATAACTTAAACACAACGTAGTAATCAATTAATAATAATTTCTATCTCGAAGTGCTATCTTCGTCCTATGTACATATTAATATCTAGATGGATCTAAAGCCAGTTAATTTTTATGATACAGAAATCGTAATCTGTTGTTTCAATAAAGAAAACAAAGCTTGTTCTTTGGAATAAGAGGGGTTTTACTTCTCGATTAGTCGAATTTCATGCGTTCAACTTGACATTATCAAAGTAACGTCAATGCAATAGATCTGAAAATATATTTAAGCAGAAAACATTTCCGATCACACGTTAATCAGTAAGGAGTCACTCCAGATTTGTTTTAGTTTTTTACCTTAATAATTTTCCGTGTAACCCATTCGTTATATTGTAAATAATTCCTAAATAATTCTTATTTTCGATTTACGCTCCATGAAATATCCTGTTCACAGTTTACATATAGAGAACTTTCGCTTCACTCTAATCATAAGATTATACTTAATTGTGTGCTTGGTGCAGAGACTTCCGAGAAGTGAATTTGTTTGCTCTAAGGAGAAATTTCAGAAATAATGTTAAAAAACCAAATTTTTCCCATATTTTCCTTTTTTCCACCCAATTGTCGTACCCTTCCAATCTTTTTCCCAATTGCCGCATCCACCCAATTGTCCTATCTTGCCAATTGTCGCATCCACCCACTTGACTTCCACCCAATTAATGTGCTTACGTAATACAATATTGCATATTAATAATTTGTTGATATCATTTTCTACGGAATATTACGTCATGTCAGTTCGGCACGCCTCTAATCATTTTACAGATTTTCCTCGTCATTTTTTGCATGCGAACTAAAACATGTGTGTCATCCGTGCCATAATGAATGCTAATTATTTTATTCATTCGACGTTAGCGTTGGCTGCTGATCAGAGGGACCTGGGTTCCAGCCTAAGGTAAGGCATGGATGTCCGTGTTGTTTCTTTTGCTGAGATGCAGCCAATCTTACAGACCTTCTACTATGGTGTGTAAACTGAGAGTCTCTGTCAGACTTTTGTGACAAGCAGCTGCTTGAGGGGTATTTATTATTTTACAAACAAATGCACCATTGATGCTTCCTAGAATATTTCGATTTCATACAGAGAACGCCTCTAATGGCAAGGAGGAACAGTGCAATGACTTCACATCAACTCTCTCTCTCGAGGTTTGTGAAGCACAGATGAAAAGATTTCCATCAGAACTTGCCATGAAAGCTTAATGCGAGAGGACTCTGTGACAGGAGACCAGTGATTTGTGTCTCGCTAATACCCAACAAACTGAAATGCTCATCTAAAATGGTGCCGCCAATATGTCATTTGGAGCCTGAAAGATCGACTAATGTTCTGTTTTCTGACAAGTGTCGATTTAGACTATAGCGATTCTAGCTGCTGTTTAATCTGGAGGAAACTAGGAATGCGATACCATTCCTCCAATATCAGAGATGAGTGGTGAAATTGGTGTGCTGCTCTGCAGTGGCCATACTTCAGGTATTCGATGGAGGCTCCACAATTGCTGAGCGATATGGAGAAGATATATTGAAACCTATATGTAAATTTTAATGGGTGCGTTTGGAGCTGATTTCCTGGTCATGGAAGACAATGTCCTTCGACATAGAGTTCACCTGTTGCAGGGGTACTTAGAAATGGAATTTATTCAAAGGTTGACCTGGTCGGCTGTGTTGCCAGAATTAATTTCCATACTTCAAGTGTAGTATGTCTTAGGAAGACGCATTGCAAATCGTCAGCCACCTCCTTTGTCACCCAATGAGATAAAGTAGGTTCATGTGGGATGACATTCTGAAGAACCTTACATCGAGCCTGGAGCTACTCTGTCAGGCCTGTTTAGAAATGGGAGAGAATCATACTGCATATTGATGTTACATGTGCATATTTTGAAGCATCTGAATTCAACTTTTGCGATGCTTAATATTTTCTTGTTATAATGATGGTTTTGTAATATTTTCATCAAGGGTATGAAAGCTCTCATTTTCTATAGCTTTTGAAGTTATACTAAAAATACGTATCTGGCGAAATTTCACTTAATTAGATCCTACAATAAGGTTAGGACACTTTTTTGTTGTTACCATAATTTTGCCAATCAGTGTATATCAATCAGATTTCATTCACCATTGTACCTGTAGCGAAACACCTAACTAATCTAGTAGCCTAACTAATCTGTAGCGAACACCTAACCAGCTAATCTATCTATCTATTAAGATATCCTATTTATTAAGCCAATTTTTTAAACCAATCCTATCTCTTAAGATATCCACTTATATCTCGGTAATTGCAATATGCCATAAATCTCCCATGTTGTGCTGTAAAAGTCTTTATAGGGGAATCGATCACCAGTAGAAGCGGATTCATTTGTAACCGTATGATTAAATATTTTAACATGAACTTGTTAATATAAGCGGTGAATATTCCACATCGCTTATTGTTTGAAAATTAAGCGATGAAAATGGCGACAGTTATCAGTAAGCGCGATCAAGCGAAGTAATGAATTTTTATAGTTATTATGCGATAAATATTCAAAAGTACAATTATGAATTCTTGTTACATGTGAATTCGCTGGCCGCATTATAAAAGCCACAAAATAAAGGTCACAGAGAGAGTGAGTCAACCAAGTATGGAATCAAAATATCGCTCATAAACTCGATTCCGCATGTTTTCCGAAATTCGACAAAATTTGCCCATCAGGTGTCTGCGGAACATGAGCCAAAAGTCGTGTTTATACGATAAAATCTTTTTTTTTTTAATTTTAAGCTTATTAGCGAATTTAGTGCATATTCCACATCGCATTGTTCGAAAAGCAGCGAGGTATAAAAATGGTAAAAAAACATTTCCTAGTCTGCTGAAGAAAAAAAAATATTTTTTACAATTATTTTATGATAAATATCCAAACGTACAATTGTGAATTCTAATTTCATGTGAATAACGAAGGCCTCATTTTCAAAAAAGCCACCAAAAAGGTATAAGGTCGCTGAGGGAGTGAATCAGTAAAGAATAGAGTAAGAAATATACCATAATGTTGTTACCGTATATTTTTAGAAAATCAAATTTGCCTTCGGACCTTGAACTATTTCATTTATTCTCAAAATTTCTTACTTCGGTTTAAATTTTTTGTGTCAACTTATAGTTCACTGAAATAATAACTAGTTCGTTGCTTACTTTTCATCAGTATATTAATTTGAATTAAAACCATATAATATTTTATTTGTTTCCTTTCCCTGAAATAGGCCAGAACTTTTATGAATGTGACAATTGCCATTATAGGTTTACATCATCCAAATTCCTCATTAATCACAAGAGGAGACATCGAAAGGAAGAAAAAAGTCGGGGATTCATATTCTTCGCGTGTCCTGTTCTCCAATTGTCTAACCAACATCAAGAATGATGTGCCCACTGACTTTGGAGATTGTCCTAGCAAATGGAGAACATCGCAGAATAAGAAAAATCTTGAAGGGCATCTACGTATCCACAGATGAGAATGGTCAATTCGTTGCAGTACTCTGTAGAAAGCTCCTCTGACAGTAGAAAGTGTTTCTCTTCACATACGAACCCATTTGCTATAAAAGTCATATATCTGAAAGTATAAAAGTCATTTGTTACAAAGTGTAATTTAACTCCAAAGCAAAGAGACGTGTTTGAATATTTCATTACTGATTTTAGGTAATCAACACTTGTCACCATTTCGCCGCTTTATAAACTTTAAAAAAATAATAAAAATAAATACCTCCTCAAGCAACTGCTTGCCACAGAGGTCTGACAGGAGCCTGTCAGTTTAATACGCCTTGGTAGAGGGATCTATGAGGATGGCGGTTCTTATGTGTGAAAAATTAATAGGTCCACAATTTCATTTTTCGGTTACTGTTGTATACCTATTTGATGTGTGGATAAAATTTAATAGTACAAAATTGAGAAGAATTTAAAAATCTGTTACTTGTTTTGTTTTCATTATTAAATTCGTCAATATTATATGTCTGTAAAGACCGTCACTTAATTGTTTTTCGGATGAATCAATTGCAGTGCGTAACCTCAGTCATTGTTAATATAATTTGATAATTGTGTTGTATTACCAAGATAACAATAGGACGAAATAAAATTGATACAATTCATTTAGTAAAATTAACGACTCCGATTCTCGTAGACACCCAAGTATTGCTACATTACTTGCTGTATTATGAAAGCTTCATAATTCAAATATGAAGGCAAAGGTTTTTCTTGAGTATTGCCGTAAATAAAAGTTAAATATGCTGAGATGACTCAAACCCAAAATGTATTACAACCCAGTGAGGAGAACCGTTTAATGTAACCAGTATCGGATTAACTTCTGTATGACCAAGGTTTCGTCCATACAGAAGCTTGCTTAAACATGAATGAGTTTTATGATTATTATTTGATTTAATTAATTGTGTCGGGGATTCATATTCTGCTTAGGTTGGATGCCATGCTTAGGTTGGACTCAGTTGTTTTACCTCTGAACGGTCCTTTTTTGTGCACCATGGGTAAAATGGTCAGATCTCAAGGACCCCGAAGGCTAAGAGAATGTTGGGAGAGGGAACCCTCTGAAACAGCTGCTGGGAGACAGATGGTAGCCTCCCATTACGGACATTCAGCGTGTTCTTTAACATGCACAGGATATGGCCCACAGGGTCATGGCTTTTAGGTACGTTTAAAAAAAGACAACAAATAGTTACGATTTTAGAAGGGAATGAAAAATCTCTACACAAAAAAGTGAAATTTTCATTCGCCCTGGACGGATGAAAGTGCACGTTTCCTTGGTATATTTCATTTTAATGGTCCAACTAAAGATGTAACAACTTTTTAAGTACCCTAACCCCCTCCTTATTGGCAATTAAAGATGTGCGCGTGCAAAACTGGATCCTTTCTTCTATGGAATGAAAAAGGTATATCGAGATCGGTTGATTAGTTGCAGAAACATTGCGTCCATAGAAACACAGATATAAAAACCTATGCGTGTAAACTGAGACTTTTCCTGCATCCAAAGCATAAAGAACCAATGAAATCGATTGACTGGTTACAGATATGCTGAATACACGGACAGATGGACGGACAGTCGGACCTGACGATGCCATTAGCAAATTTTGTTTTTACGAAAATGTGTTAAAAGCAAATAAAAAACAAATTCTTGCTTCACAATAATACTAATGAAATTTAACAGTTAGGTCCGGATCTAGAATAAATATAAAAAAGTAAGGGGATAGAGGTGATGGTAAGAAACTGAATTCTCTTGCAGTAAAATGTTTTCCCCTTCGTTCTAGAAGTTTTTAAAACATTGTTTGAAAAATGCATAATACATACCGAAGAGCCAAAACATTTTGACCAGCGCATCTTTATGCAAATCGAAGAAAATGCAGGTAAATGAAGATGCCTGTGAAGGTCATGAAACGATATAAACAACACTGAGGCTCTGTATCACACATTTAGGTGATGTACCTAACAAATTGGCATCTCAGTGTATACTACATGTTTATGATTTTGTTTCGATTCTGTACTGGTTACTGATATTCTCAAAGGGGAGAGCAGCTCCTGTAACGAACTGAAATGGATACCTCTCACGTGGTATACATTTGAATCATATTATTGCCAGAAGCAATAGCATTATAAGTTGCATTATCCTTATCACATAGATTGCATTTATCGCCGTTTTTCACCACTCGTTTCATGGCACTTCACACCCTGTTTCCCTTTCCTTTCATTTCTTGGTTCATTTTACTGAAAATTACTGCGGATATTTCTAAATGGAACTTTAATTCGTACTTACTAGAGTACTGCAATATTTTAGCTTATTAATCATCATCACCATCAACAACAACAACACGATCATCATCAAACAGCCATGGGCTACGGAGGTCCAAACACACTGTGAAATTTAGTTCTCCAAATCACTACTGCATAATTCACGTAAATCGTGCATGGATTTATCCCTCTAAATATTCTATTTACAAGAATTTAAGTCGGATTTTTTAATTAACATCAGCGAAATATTAAACTGGAGCAGGATACTAAAGCACAACTTTGAAAAATGGACGAAGTTATTAAACTCCAGTGAGCCACTCACTAACGATGAACTTCAGGATTTAGAATTCAACGCTGCTTTTGAAAAACAACAAGAATCTGAACCAGAAATAGTGTTGGTGTTTAAATATTTAGATGAAACCGTTTCAATGCAAAAAAACGCATGGATTTGTTGAAGGATCATGATATTGATATTTCGTGACCGGATGACATAAGACGATGTTGTGACCAGTTAATGGAATGCTAGAAATAAACATTACGCACGAAACAGAGGCAAGGAATGCAAACCAGCTAGTTTCGCTCCATATTAAGAAATAAACTGTAAAATTAATTAATCGATCACATATTTACATAAATAATTATGCATATATGTAATCTTCAGATAAATATTGAGAATTATAATTATTTTTGTTGAAATAAAACATTCATTACGAAACTAAGAAAAGGAAAAAAAGATCAATAAGATAGGCGGAAATACAAAGAAATAAAAAATTCCCTTGTTTTACACGGAAATTCGTTTGACGATGGTCTTTCCGGAACTCATCTCCCGCATTAAATGAGAGTTACATGTATAGCTGTTCCGATTCTGAATTATCCATTAAATGGTATTTTCAGAGTTAAACTACCACAAAATATATATATTAATTTAATAGAATTGTTTGTCTTTCGTTTAACCACATAACGTCCTTTAGTTTCATCTGAAGACTGTATATATCACGGATGTATCTTAATGATACATTCAAGGTTTAAGAAAAACAGATTTTCCTAACGATATTTTCACGCTTTCAGTACTGATTATTGGATTATCATCACGACAGCTACTGATACTATCCTCCCTATGTGATTTTGATGTTACCAGGTTCGGACCACAAATTAGCCTACATTGCAAATTTTCTCCACTAACGCTTCTGGTCAGTAAATGTTCGGCACAAACTGGAAGGATAGCTGTGTAGCAATTCCCAGTGATGATGCATAGAATCTTCCGGGTCTAGCACATAATGTCCGATCTCGTCTTCCCTTGGTGCATGCCGTTAATACCTTTCAAAAGAGATATTCTTTTTTCGAAGGGGACAGAAGTGGAGGTCTGTCATACCAGTGTTCCCTAGTGATCTGGTCATCTGCGACAACTTTTTTCTTTCTTTCTGCCCTGTTGAGGAGTGTCCACTTCGCAGGATCGTGGTGATGACCATTTATGCCTAAGAGACCTAACTGGTTTACGGCTTTGAGTTTGATTATGGCTTCTGGACTTGCTGCAGTGGTGGGCCTCTGTTGAGGAAGAATCTGCTGCTGTATTTTCTGTTTGCTTGTGGGTTGCTAGCCCTAAGTGAACATAGGCACGGGATACCTAATACATGCTGGTGGATAATCCTGATCATAGGCCATCGCAGCTACCTGAACCCTCACTTAGCTAGTTAGGCATCTCTAATCCTAAACCGGAGTAATGTGTCTCAGGCAAGCCTTATGGCTTTTGAAAAGGTCCACTTCAAATGGTGGTGCTTGAAGTTCCTAGTAGCATGGATGACTTCAGCTTGTAGCGGTGGAGAAACAAGTCTTTGTCCCATGCCCGCGATCAGGGTGCTTTTTGATATTGTTGATCCTACGTTTCTCAATAACCTAGTTTCCTTTTAAAATCCTACTAATCATTTTCTTTCTGCAAGTATATGGAACGTGAGGACATTACGTTGAGATTATTCTCTTGATGTTCTCAGGCAGGAATTGCAGCGTGAGGACATCTATATATTCTAGGCTTATCGGTTTGGTTCTTAGCAGAGATACGCCAGTGATGTTCTTCACTAGGACATCACTGACGGTATAATATAATGCAGTCATATCCAGGATATGACTGCATTAATGAAAGAATTTCTAAAGCAAAATTTAAAACAAAAATTAAAGACGAATGTCATCTGTTGTTACGACCCCACGAATGACTCTGATGAGAACGAAAAGAATATTTTACAGACAGCTACATGATATTTTGAATTCTCTAAAGAAAGGAGATATTGCTAAGGTTGGTACTAACTCTGACTTATGGGCAGGAATTTTAGGTCCCTTTGGCCCGTGGCAGAGTGGTTAGCGCGCTTGGCTACTGATCTAAGGGACCTGGGTTCGAGCCCCGGGTAAGGCATGGATGTTCGTGTTGTTTTCTGCTGAGGTCCTGCCATCCTCTCAGATCTTTTACTTTCGCATATAAACTGAAAGGCTCCTGTCAGACCTCTGGCAAGCAGCTGCTTGAGGGGGTATTTGGCATTGATAGTTTCAATGGCAATGGAGAACGTCTCCTGCAGGTAAGTAAACTTAATGGTTTCTGAACAACTAATACATACTACAATCACCGGGATATTTATAAATATACATGGTTTCACCTGATGGGTTGCGCACGAATATGATAGATTATATTTTAATTAATAACCAATGAACTATTTTAATTAGGAGTAACAGACAATTCAGGGGAGCCGGAATTCTGTCTGACCATTACCTGGTAAAACGTGTCTTGCAACTGAAGCTTAAGAAATATTTTGCTAAGGTTAATAAAATTACCTTTAACACTGAAGGTCTGAAAGATCCAGTTATAGCTAAAGCATACCGTGATAGCTATGTTGTCATTATGACAATCGTAGTTTGCTTACTGCTGAAGTTTAGAATAAATGGGATCAGGATTTTCTTAAAACTAACAGTACTCTTTTAGATAAAAGGGAACAGAGGAAACAAACTTATTTGAGTGATAAGGCCAAGGAACTTATTTTTGAAAGAAGGAAGTGAAGGATTAATATGAATCAACACCCTACTAGTCGTAACAGACAACATTATAACAAGCTTAATAAACGTGTAAAAGAACAGTTTACAGATGATAAGAATCTTTGGCTTGATAACTCGGCTGATAAAGCAGAGGAAGCTCTTAGACAGCACAATAGCAGGGGATTATACCAGATTGTTAATGTTTTGTGTCGGAAGAAACAGGATACGTACACTGATACACAGGGACTGAGGGAGAAACATGATTAAGTGGGTGAAGATGAGGATTCTCTGACGACAAGGTGAGCAGAGCATTTCAAAGATGTAAACAATGTGATTATTTCTACTTCCATTTTTGTAATCAGGATAAATGCATTATTCCATCTATCCTCAGTTAATTATTGCAGCAGTTTATTCATTTAATGGTGGTTTTATGGCTTTAATGTTGGCCTTGTATAACATTCAGAAATTGTTTCTGCTCTCTCGAAAATAAAACTGAATAAATCTCCTGGGGTCGATGAAATCACCACTGAAATGCTTAGAGCTGGGAACACTTGTGTTACCAAATGGGTGAAGAAATTTTGAATATTTGTTATGATAAACGTGTTGTTCCTACACATTTTACTAGAGTTATTGCTATTCCTATTTTTAAAAAAGGTGATCGAAGGTCTTGTGATAACTACAGAGATATCACCATACTTTCTGTTCCAGGTAAAGTTTTTTGCATGGTTGTGCTTAATAGAATTAAGAATTTGGTTGATGTACAACTGCGTGATGACCAGTGGGGATTCAGAAGTTGTAGGGGATGTATTGATCAAATGTATTCACTTAGGCAGATTCTTAGGAAATGTTAGAGTTTCAGAAACCTGTGGTTGCCAGTTTTGTAGATTTCAAAAAGATTTTCACTCTGCTGATCGACATAGCCGTCCCGTGGTCGAGTGGTTAGCACGCTTGGCTACTGATCTACGGGACATGGGTTCGAGCCCCGGGTTAAATCATGGATGTGAATGTCGTTTTTCTGCTGAGGTCCTGCCATCCTCTCAGATCTCCTACTGTGGCATATAAACTGACAGGCTCCTGTCAGACCTCTGTGGCAAGCAGCTGCTTGAGGGGGTATTTATTTATTATTTATTATTTGATCGACATAATTTGTGGTTGATTGTTAGATCATATGGAATACTTGAAAAGTTAGTGTAATGAGAGCTCTCTATAATAACACTGAGTCGTGTGCGAGAGTTGGTACGTCTTGCAGCGATTGATTTAGCATTTCTAGTAGAGTTAGACAAGGATGCCTTTTGTCTCCTTTTCTCTTTAGTTTGGCAATTGATTAAGTAATGCGAAATTCTTTGCAAGGGAAAGATTTTGGTCTTAAATTGTCCAGAGATTTCAAAATTTCTGATTTAGATTATGCAGTTGATTTGGCTCTGTTGGCTACTAATGTTGATGAGATGAATTCGTTCAATTGATTTCCTAGTTTTACGTCTGAAAGGGTAGGTTTTGCATAGAAGCAATTCGATGTTATATTTAACTCTAAGATATATCGTAATGTGTTCTGGAATATTAGATTTCCTTTCAGTCGTTAAATAAGAAGAATAGAAATTTACAAAGTAAAAATTATGGAACTATTTGAAGCAATATAGAAATATTGAATAAATAATATTTTTTTTTCTCTAAAATATTTATTGAATTCCTAGAGTTGTGGTGAGTACTGTGGAACTCGAAATTTTTTGTTGACGCAGTGTATTCTACAGAATCGGATTTACTCGTAACCACAAATTCACCGCAAATGACATAAATTTAAATTTCTATCATACTCGATATTTTTCTATCTCAGTAAATATATTTTAATGGTATTGTTTCGGAAAAAAAAACAAAATAATTTAAAAAAGCAATATTAATATTTTATAAAGAAACAATGACGCTAATGTTTGGTGCGCGTGGTGTTATTTAATGCAAATTAATTTTCCTGAAGTTTTCTATAAATTTTTTAAGGGTGGATACTGCTGCTTAGAAGTTACTTCATTTGAAATAGCAAAATTAAGAATTGTATTGCAGGAAAGTCATTCAGAAGAAAACTAAAAATTTAAATGAAAGCAGTTTATTGAAGCAAAAAGGAAAATATTAAAAATAAGCTTTAATGTTCTGTTCATTGTATCCCATAAAGTTTTGTCAAAATGGCCTGAATCCTCAGAAGAGAAGAAGATTTGTAGTTGAAAGTAGATGTCCACTCGCGCACCACCATTTTGTCCTTTTCATCTGAGCATTGAACAGAGCTTCATTCGCAGTGCTTGTTTGAAATGATTCCGAATCACATCACGATACTTTGCACCAGGCCTATAACCAACCGAAAGCATACACTTTAGGGCATTTGTAGTGGGGGCGTTGGAAATTATAGGGAGCTGGCTCAAAGAATTTTTATAAAAATAAGAAATGAAAATTGGCAAATATCAGATATACCAATGTTATGCCATAATAATAATGACAAATATCAGACATACCAATGTTTCGCATAGGCATCTCAAATGAAATCGAATCCTTGTAAATTATCAAAAGTTTCAATATTCAAAGACACTGAAATGATTGCTGTACTGGCTCGTGGACTTTCTAGGGAGTCAACACTTCCAAAAGGCCAGTTGTTTGGGTTGGGTTATTTTACCTCTGAGCGGCACTTTTTTGCACACCATGGGCTAAATGGCCAGGTCACAAGGACCCCGAAGGCTCAGAGAAGGTTGGGGGAGGGGACCCACTGGAACAGCTGTTGGGAGACAGATGGTAGCCTCCCGTCAAGGCCATCTAGCGTGTTCTTTAACGTTGGATTGTTTTACCTCTGAGCGGCACTTTTTTGCACACCATGGGCTAAATGGCCAGGTCACATGGACCCCGAAGTCTCATAGAAGGTTGGGGGAGGGGACCCACTGTAACAGCTGTTGGGAGACAGATGGTAGCCTCCCGTCAAGGCCATCCAGCGTGTTCTTTAACGTGCACAGGGTATGGCTCTCCCGCACACGGGGTCACGGCTTAACGACCCATCCGACGGACGGGGGCCTTTCCAAGCCCATCAGTGTCCCCTACGGACCGTGGGCAGGGCGGGGAATTTTGCGGAGATAAATCTGAACGCTAACCCAGCTGGGACTCGAACCTGGGAACTACAGATTACGAGCCTGGCGAGCTACCGACTAAGCAACCCCGCCCCCCCCCCCCCGCAAAAAAAAGGCCAGTGAACCAAGTACTGATGTCCCTTTTGGTATTTACAATAAGCCATTATTGTATATATCATTCTTATGTTTCGATTCGTGTTATTATCACTGGTACGATTTTTTTAGCATTATTGTTGGAAAAACCGTTCTTTAGCGCCATAATACAAGCAAAAATCTTACTGGCGGCATTATTAGGAAATTATCAAAATCTGTTGATAAGTGTCGTTTCACGGACATTTATCAATTTCTACAAATTTATATATTTATATCAAGTATGCAAAGAATAAAAGTGACAAATGTTATAATAAAGATAATAATAAAAGCAAATAATTGGGCTTTCATTCTTCTAGGTATATTTAGAAATAAAACGATTAAAATATAAGAAATGAGTAAAATGATAGAAAAAAGATAATAATGCTTGGATTACAGGACTATTCATGGTAAAGCTATCAACTGGTCCACTGGACTTCAGTTATAGGATATATTGGACTAACCCATCAAACCAAACTGGGGACCGCTCGGTCAAGTACAATAGCTCAAAAAAAGTAACCGAACACTATGGTTGATTACAGAATTCAGAAAAAATATCTGGCACCGTTTTTTTTAGAAATTAGTGATCTGGCAACCTTCGTGTCACGTGATTACAAAATTCAGGAAAATATCTGGAGCGTGTACAGCAACTGCACACTCTCAATATTTCCTGAGTGAGCCCACACGATCTTGGTCTTTGTGAGCTCACACGATCCAATGTGCTGTGAACATTAACCGCAACCGCTCCAGTTTTCTGTGAACGGTAACTGCACACGCTCCATATTCATTGCATTATATATTCATACGCATTATATATATTAAAAAATATCCTCTGGCAACCTTCGTGTGACCGTCGAGGCTTTGGTTCAGTGGCAATATATTTTACATTTATGCGCATGAGCAGTTCTTATTAATAGATTTGCCCCCTTCGCACAATTACGCTGATTCAAATTTCTTCTTGGAAAAAAGTTCAAAGTGCAAATAAGTGCGTTCTAGAGTACTGATAAAAGTTCAAAGTGCAAATAAGTGCGTTCTAGAGTACTGATAAAAGTTCAAAGTGTAAATAAGTGCGTCCTAGAGCACTAATAAAAGTTCAAATTGCAAATAAGTGCGTTCTAGAGTACTGATAAAAGTTCAAAGTGCAAATAAGTGCGTTCTAGAGTACTGATAAAAGTTCAAAGTGCAAATAAGTGCGTTCTAGAGTACTGATAAAAGTTCATAGTGCAAATAAGTGTGTTCTAGAGTACTGATAAAAGTTCAAAGTGCAAATAAGTGCGTTCTAGAGTACTGATAAAAGTTCAAAGTGCAAATAAGTGCATTCTAGAATACTGATAAAAGTTCAAACTGCAAATAACTGCGTTCTAGAGTACTGATAAAATTCAAAGTGCAAATAAGTGCGTCCTAGAGTACTGATAAAAGTACAAAGTGCAAATAACTGCGTCCTAGAGTACTGATAAAAGTTCAAAGTGCAAATAGGTGCGTTCTAGAGTACTGATAAAAGTTCAAAATGCAAATAAGTGCGTTCTAGAATACTGATATAGGGAAAAACCGAAGTTTATGATGAAGCGGATGATAATCCATTTTTAGGAGTGACGGGAAAAATTAAAGTGGTTGCATATATAAATAAAACTAGCATTTGGCATATTTCGTGATTATTTACACTTCATTTTCATTATATTTCTAGCGAATGGAAATGACGAATAGAAAGTGCGTTAAGTGTTCTGCTCCAATATCTTTGTAGAAATATCTCATCTGCAGAATCGATTGTTCCACTGTTAATAAATGGATCGTTTTGGAAAAGAGGATACGTTTCAAGACCGATCATACTGAATATAATATAAAATATAATTAAATTTAAAAGTATAACGAAATCGGAAACGTGACCAAAATATGGTCGTTATACTGAACTTTTGTTAACTGAAAATCAGTGTAAAGTGTGCTTTGAAATTTACGTATATAAAATTTGTAATAATAAAAGAAGGCATGTGTGTGTATGTGTCTGTGTGCCTGTGACAGCAATAACTTATCGGGAAATCATAGTAGAGTCTTGTAATATTCCAGAAATGTTTCTGGGTGTAGTCCAGGTTGTAGTGCCGAATTTCAAGTCGAAATTCCAAAAGAGGGCTTGGTAGAAGTAAAACATTTAGCATGGTATTCTAACTGGAAATGCTAATTCACCGTCAAATTTATTGTTACCACTTACAACTTCGTCACTGTGAAAAAAAGACAGAACAACATTTAAATCTTCTGTCGTTGCCACTTTCCGCATATTTCGAGATTATTATTATTTTAAGGCGTAATGTGTTTTGGAATACTGTTTTACTTTTAGAAATTAAATAGAACATTGAAACTAAGGACCTGATTTTTTAGCCCACTTATAAATTTCGGGACCGTTCATCAAGTGCATCGGGAACCATCGAGTATCAAAATCTGTCGAAATAAAATATCTCGATAGTTTTCAACGAAGTCATGGGGTGTGATAGCGCGCGTTCACCTAACAAACGAGGGGCGGGGTGGCTCAGTCGGTAGCGCGCCAGGCTCGTAATCTGTAGTTCCCAGGTTCGGGTCCCAGCTGGGTCAGCGTTGAGATTTATCCCCGCAAAATTCCCCGCCCTGCCCACGGTCAGTAGGGGACACCGATGGGCTTGGAAAGACCGCCGTCCGTTGGATGGGACGTTAAGCCGTGGTCCCGTGTGCGGGAGAGCCATACTCTGTGCACGTTAAAGAACACACTGGATGGCCTTGACGGGAGGCTACCATCTGTCTCCCAACAGCTGTTCCAGTGGGTCCTCTCCCCCAACCTTCTCTGAGCCTTCGGCGTCCTTGTGAGCTGGCCATTCCCACGGTCAGTAGTGGACACCGATAGGCTTGGAAAGGCCGACGTCCGTCGGATGGGACGTTAACCCGTGTCTCCGTGTGCGGGAGAGCCACACCCTGTGCACGTTAAAGAACACGCTGGGTGATCTTGAAGGTAGGCTACCATCTGTCTACCAACAGCTGTTGCAGTGGGTCCCCTCCAGCAACCTTCTCTGAGCCTTCGCGTTCCCTGTGACCTGGTCATTTAACCCACTGTGGGTAAAAAAAAAAGTGCCGCTCAGATGTCCTTTACACATATGTAATTATTCTTCTTTGTCACTTTTTTTGCTATTTAGCTGTTCGAGGCCGGTCATTTCTATGTAGTCCTCACATCTGTTGAAATAAATAGTCAGGAAAAATGTAAAAAAAAAGCGTTTTTTTTTCATTATTTGAATTTATTTAAAATTTAATTATAAGCTATTTATTTCAAAAATGACAATTAATAAACTAATTTATTGGGACTTTTATAATTATATATTTATATATACTTTTATATTTTAATTTATTGGAAATACTAAGGAAATTTTTCAGCGTAAGAACTGTTTGTTTATTTATTTATTTATTTATTTTTTTTTTTTTCAAATTGAAACCCTCCGGTTTGGTTTTAAAGAAAATAAATATATAAAGAATTCTTAAATTTTTTTGATTTTTGATCTTATTCCTGTTACGTAAAACCATAAAACTACACCGAAAAATGTGACCATAAAAGCGGCATCTTGGTTCTAGAAATTTTTTCTTCAATAAAAATATTTTTTCAGAATTAAACTCAAATGGGGATTTTCTAAAAGGCGCCGTTTCAACCGTGTTACACGAAAGTAAATCGTGTAACTAGGGAATTTACATTTTTTTTCTGAACTATGTTAAATCAAAAACGTGTGAAAAAAAAATAATATACTTGATTGAGATTCAAATTTGTCAATCATTAACCTCAACTGATTGCATTGTTGCTACCGTAAATAAGCACCTCAGCAGAAAAACAACACACATCAATGCCTTATCCTAGGTTCGAACCCAGTTCCCTTACATCGTTAGCCACGCGTGCAAATCACTCGGCCACCGAACGCTAGTAACCGTTATGCTTGAAATACGCGTTTCCGTGAGATGGCGAAGATCAAATTTGTAGTTTACTATTCTGCTTCAATTACGTTTGTTCATGTAGTGGCGAAGAGCAACTTATTAGTATGTTCTTAGGGTTTAAATCAGGACATTGCGCCTGAAATTAGCACATATTAGAATGTGGAGGAAGATGTTATGCGAAAAAAAAGATATTTTAAAAATTCTCTGAAAATACTGCTGGATGAAAGGAGGATTTAATATGGTATGAAGACGTTGTCGATTAATTTACTTTTCCTTATCGGCTTCCTTTTAATACTGTCACGATAACCATTTAATATTTATGTAGTTTGAACTTGTAGAAGAGTGAGTGGCAACGTTATTTTATATTAACTAAGTGATGTAATGATAAAGTTTCCTAAGGTGTTGTAATGCAAGTATACATTTTGGTGTGCATATTTTTTTGAGGAAATTATCGTGCTCGACAGGAGATTTCTGGCGAGTTATATCTGTTTATCGTCTTAATCCAAATTCCGTCCGGCTTTGAAATCGGAAACTTGTTGGTACACCTCGGTGTCTAAAATTTTGCGCTCACGTAATTAGGAGTTAATGTAATGCTGCCGCTGGTCTAATCGAAAGATTCGTTTTGCTTTTAGGGATTTCTTTTTCCAGGTCTGTCGATAAATGCCCTGTTGCTCTTAAAACTGGAATCAGCAGCATTTCCAGAAACGGTAAATGAAAAACTTTAAATGCTGAATATAAAATCTTTTATATAACATTTCGTAAGGATAACATTAACGTTTTTATCCCGCACTATGAAACATTACGATATGTATCTCACAAAGGACATGACGACATTTGTTCTCGACGACCACCCAAACGACATATACGATATCATTAAAATTTCCTCTTCCTACCTCTATGACTAAAATACGGCTTATTTTTCAAACCTTAAGTGATATCATCGATTCCCTACCACAAAACGTGAACAGTGCACTCTACATACGTTTCACTTCAACAACAGATTTCATTAACTGTATTCTGACTAATAATAGTCATATTAATCCGTTGGTGACGTCTGAAAATAAAGTTACTGTTTTAACTGTTGTCTGACTTCGAAGTCTTATGGCTCGTAATCTGTAGTTCCCAGGTTCGAGTCCCAGCTGGGTCAGCGTTGAGATTTATCTCCGCAAAATTCCCCGCCCTGCCCACGGTCAGTATGGGACACCGATGGGCTTGGAAAGGCCGCCGTCCGTCGGATGGGACGTTAAACCGTGGCCCCGTGTGCGGGAGAGCCATACCCTGTGCACGTTAAAGAACACGCTGAATGGCCTTGACGGGAGGCTACCATCTGTCTCCCAACAGCTGTTCCAGTGGGTCCACTCCCCCAACCTTCTCTGAGCCTTCGGGGTCCATGTGACCTGGCCATTTAGCCCATGGTGTGCAAAAAAGTGCCGCTCAGAGGTAAAACAATCCAACAAAATCGAAGTCTTATATCAGAAGTAAACACAGATATACCTGTTATGACAGCATGTGTTTGGCATTCTCCATGTTAACTGTCATTGCGATTATTGGAGAGGGCAAATCTCCATTCAGGGGTCGGGGGTGGCTCAGTCGGTAGCGCGCCAGGGTCGTAATCTGTAGTTCCCAGGTTCCAGTCCCAGCTGGGTCAGCGTTGAGATCTATCTCCACAAAATTCCCCGCACTGCCCACGGTCAGTAGGGGACACCGATGGGCTTGGAAAGGCCGCCGTCCATCGGATGGGACGTTAAGCCGTGACCCCGTGTGCGGGAGAGCCATACCCTGTGCACGTTAAAGAACACACTGGATGGCCTTGATGGGAGGCTACCATCTGTCCCCCAACAGCTGTTCCAATGGGTTCCCTCCCCTAACCTTCTCTGAGCCTTCGGGGTCCATGTGACCTGGCCATTTAGCCCATGGTGTGCAAAAGAGTGCCGCTCAGAGGTAAAACATCCCAACCCAACTGTATTGTGATAAATAATATTCGTAATAATTCGTTGGTGACGTCTGACAATAAAGTTACTGTTTTAACTGTTGTCTGACTTCGAAGTAGTGATACTTCTCGATACTCGCAAAAAATTTGCCTCTGTTTAAGCTTCCTTTCTCACCATTTCTGCTATCTGTGTGACGTTAATTACTAAATATTTTAGCAACGAATATCTCCGAACATGTTTAGCACTGGGGATCTCCATCAAATAACCAAAAATAGCCGAACGCGACAGAGTAATGCATTCGAAGTACGAAAAACTTCCCTCACTAGACTCGCTAAAATAAAAATAAATCCTACCTGTAGCATATAGGAGCTACGTATCGACATAAAAAATAACATATAGCGGCATAAAAATAAATAAAATTACGAGTTACAATAACGTTCTTATATGTGCGGGCCTTAATAATAAATTTTATAAAAGACAGAGATGACGTCAGCAACGCGGTTTCGGCTGCTTCCAGAGATAATTCCTATAGTATGCATGTATCGAAAAAGCATTTCTAATGTGTCATGAGCGCCATACAAGAAAAATATATATCGAAAGAAACATTCATATTCCAATATTCATCTCAATATATTTTTTCTCCTGAGGTCAATCGCAACACGTAGGTCAATGATCAAAAAATCGGAAACATTTCCGTAATACCTCAGTAGCAAAATAACAGACCCACCTCAAGAACTTATACAATATCATTTGCATTTGACATCTGTTACACCTACACAAGATATCTCTAATCTCGATTATAAATCTCGTTAAAATTACCCCACCCAATCACTCTAATTCGTAATATTTATTGACAGAGTGTACCTTTACCATAAAGAGCATTTTTTAAACACTTGAAACGTTGAGGAAAACGTTTATGGTGCCATGCAATTCCATTCCTAATTTTCTATCCATGATGTGCACATAAATGTTAATTTTGATTTGTCAGCCACAACAGAAATATTATTCTTGATATTATTATTCGAAAAAAAAGTGTTTTTACCTAAAATGACTTTCCAAATACCGGAATTTTCAAAGCTTTAACGATGGGTAATCAGATGAATGGCTGTTACCAACTTAAAAGCCCTGCAATATCGCAGTCCATCACTAGAATCTCACCCGAAATATATTTAATGAAAAATGTTTTTATCCTCTATCCCCCCTTTCCCCTGTGGATGGTAGTAGTGTAAGACAAATCATCCCGTGGATTTCTCATCACACAGAAAAAATCGCTTGCAATACGAAACTTCCAACTTTTACTACGGCTTCGCAATGTTTCGTCTGTACCTCTACGAACCTTACATAAACATTTTCAATTCTCTCTAGAAAAATATTTATTACGTAACAGATACATCGAAATATTTCACTTTGCAGATATTCGTTCAACTAAAGTAGCAATATTATGATTAACAAAAGCATTTGTAAAACTTGAATATGCATATAATATACAAAATGTACTGGCAACACAAGGAAAGAGTACTGCTGATGTCATCTCGGTGTTTTAACTACTTTATTACTAACCCTTATTCACATGCCGTACTAATTTTAGTGAATTGACTTATTTTCGATGCCGCCATTTTTTTCTCATCAATCTATTTTTAACTTCGAATTTTATATGAGATAACTAACGTTATTTCTCGCCGTCCGTGACCGAGTGGTTAGCACGATTGGCTACTGATCTAATGGACCTCTGTTCGAGAAGCAGGTAAGACACAGATGTCTGCGTTCTCTTTCTGCTGAGGTCCCTTCATCCTTAGCAGTCCTACTCTGGCGTATTAAACCGCCACGCTCATATCAGACCTCTGTGTCAAGCAGCTGCTTGAGTTGGTATTTATTTATTACGTTATTTCGAACCATAAAAGAATTCTAAAAATAAGGGCGATTACGTACACAGGAAATGGATTTCCACAGTTTGACTGCGTTCCCACCCACCAATATTTATTTTTGCTTTCTCGAAGTCTGCTCGTGTTGCCAACTATTTCATAATTCACTATCAGAATACTGTTTTAATTGATAGTTTGGTCAAATATAGACTATAAAAAGTAATTAATAAGGTGAACTTCTAAAAGAGTTGCAAGGCTGAAGGGTAAAATACTACACTGAACCGACCGAATGTTCAGTTCTCGTCCTGACACCTGTTTTTGTCTCCGACCACCGAAATATCAAATGTGTCGTAACTAAATATTATTTTCGATGTTAATAAGAAATTCAACTACAGATTGTCGGAGTTAAAAAAAAATTGAGATTACTTCCTCACAACAAAAGACTATAATGTGTGGCTGTAAATAAAAAGTTAAATCTTTCAAATTAACAGGAGAATAGAGCGGGTAATAAGGATTACAAACGATATCGCAAAAACACGCACATGACGTTATAGTGCTCCTTCCAGGTGTTGCCACCATAATTTCTATAATACCTAATTTTTTAAAACCAAAGTGTATAAATTAAAACACTTCTAGTCAAAAAATATTAACTGGTAATTATTTGTTTTTTTAATTTTGGTAAATATTTTATAATATTCTGAAATATTTAAATAAAATATTAATAAGTAAATTATTTTGAATGTTCTTAAAATAAATTAATTTAACTTTAACTTATCTTAAACCAATGAAAGAAATTGCTTGTTTAGGCATATTTAATTTCGCTCTTTTTGTTGAAGGCTATCCAGACAGGCGGTATCTAGGTTGCTTTCAGAGTACGCGTTTCCCTGTGGTGTCCAAAGACAAATTCCTAGATCGTGGCTAGGCGTGAATCTCTTACATTTGTCATAGGCAACTTTGTCCTTAGGGGTAAAGAACGCTTTTTCTTGTGTTCCCAAAGGACAACCTTGTGGTTTAATCTAAGGTTTCTATTACACATTTCGCCGTACTGTACATTACCTTCTTCTTAGCCCTGAACAATGCGTTTCCGTGTAGTGGGTAAATTATATTTTTATCGCCAAGTTGACATTTCTTGGTGGTCGTTACGTCACCCTATCAGCTCGATATATCTGTTGCGAATATCAGACGTTGGTTTCGAACTTCGTTCACGATAATGGGTCAAATAGATGTGAAAGCCTGTACATAAAAAAATTGCCGTTATTTCGAACACATCGACTTGTAAGCCATTCAGTACGAGCATTGAAAAAACTAATTGACCTGTTTCAACCACACCTTAAATATAACTTGTTCCCTGGCTTTGGTGCACCGAAAGTATATTACAACACTGAGCAATCTGTTTTTAACAGTAATATTTGTATTCCAATATTAAAAACTTTTCCCTTCTCCAAAAGCAGAATAAAATAAGAACTTACAATTGTTTCTTTAAAAATTAATTTTTTTTTCAAATGTTAAAATCAACGAAACCCGTAAATAATCTCCTAAAGACAGTGCTCAGATAGGTAAGACATATTCTGTGACTGACGCTAGAACAAGATTCAAACATGTAAGAATTATCCATGAAACTATGTAAGTAACCCAGAACCCTTTTTCAATGCCTTCCCACTTAATTTCCTGGAATATGTGTTTTACTTATCTCAGCATTGTGTGAATTAGGTTTCATTTATTAAGTTATAAGAACAGGAATATGAAACAATCATTTACGATATAGAAATATTTGTACACATACTGTAGCGACAAATAGGAAAACGAAGCAATAAAAAATTAAGCAAAGAATTTTTTTTCCTCGGACAACCATTAGTTCTACTGAGCGAGCTTTACAACTTTCGAGCCGAAATGAAGGGGTCGTTAGTGGTCGACAGCGACAAATAGCGTTTAACTATAAAATTTATATCCCATAAACAGAATAATGTGCTATATAGTAACTCTCGGTGAAAATTTCATAACTCTCATGCTAAATAGTGGAAAATTAGATTACCTCTACTGTGAATTAATTATTCACTACAAAATTACTTACCTGAAGGAATTTATAAACGAATCACAAACACTTTATGAATATTATTGAACTTGAATCACCTGATATTTTTTCGAGCAGCAGAATGGTGGTTTAGAAAATGACATGGGGAATACAGTCCGTGTGTATTTTTTAATCGCATAGACCTTGCCAATGGTTGCTTATTACACTCTAATGTGTTCCCGGTACGCAAAGCTCCGAAAATCTCAAAAAAAACAACAAAAAAACTCAAATTTTATCAATTCTTCGCCATATCCATACGCTAACGCTCTTCGCCAATCTATAATTATCCATACGGGCAACATGGACAAACCAACGGAGTCTCTCTCTGTACAATATGCTGCTTAAAGAAGGTTGCAAACTCCTTTGCCTAACCTCATCATTAGTTACAAAGTTGAACCACCTAATGCCCAAGATACTGCATAAGCATCTGGAATCATAAGCATCTAGTTTCCTATTATCTTGTTTACAAAGTGTCCAAATTTCACTACCATAACTAACCCTAGAAAGAACCAAACTATTATACAGTCTAATTTTAGTCTTTAGGTGTATACGCCTATTTCTCCACACTCTCCATAGGTTCTTAAATGTCCCGGTAGCAATCTCTATTCGTCTGTTAATCTCATGCCGCACATCACCACTATCAGTTACATACCTCCCAAGATAATTAAACTGTGACACTTGCTCAAGATTCAACCATTCAGATTAACTGAAAAAATAAAAATAATAAAAAAATAGCGTTTAACTATAAAATTTATATCCCATAAACAGAATAATGTGCTATATAGTAGCTGTCGGTTGAAAGCCGATCGAAATTTCATAGCTATTTGAATGTTTTGTTCTATTAGCATTTGTCAATGGAAGATAGTGAATAATGAGTCATAAACATATTTCGTTTAATATTGTATTCCCCACCCATACTTCTTGTATAAATAATTATTAAATACTACTATATTTTTGAACTTACGCTCAGTTTCCATCCTTTTAATGTATAACAATAAATTAAAACTACTAAGTATTTGAAAAATGCGAATTATAATATTTCATTAATACTGATCAAACTAAAAAAGAGATGTGTGTTTATCATTTTCATTGTTTCCAATGAAAACTTCATGACGTTCACATTCCATCACCAAAATTTCATATTTCTTTCATTAATATATCGTTGAAATATTCGTTTGAAATTTTTGAATTTTCAAACTTTTTCACCGTTAGAGGGCGCAGTTATAATGTTCGAAAGATTCCGAAAGTGCGAATCATAATGTTTTATCAATTCCTATTGAACTCAAAAAAGAGTTTTTCATTTATCTCTAAATGCATACAAATATCTGCTAAAACAAAAAATTATGTTCCCCCCCGTGGGTCTAAGGAGCCAAATCATTGTTGGCAACGAAAATTTCGTGACCTTCACATTCCACCACCAAAATTTCAAATTTCTAGCATAAATACATCGTTTGCAATATTCGTTTGACATTTTGGAATTTTTAACTTTATCCACCGTTAGAGGGCATAATTATAGCTTTAGAGAGAATCGGAAAGTGCCTATTGTAATATTTCATCGATATTTATCCAATATGAAAGGAATTTTTAATTTTTCTCTGTAAATAAAAAAGTTTGATGTCTTAGAGTTTGATGTCAGACAAAAAAAAAGCGAAACTATTATCTATCTCGTTTTCTCTGAAAACGAGATAAAAAAGAGCTGAAAAAGGAAAGTGACAGTTCACTGAACAAACAGAAATTCCCAATTTCTCTCTGTTGCTTTTCAAATTTTATTTGCATTGAGTAAAATTTTTCCTTACGTACAGTCGCTCAAAAAAGTATCCGAACGCTATGGTTGTATACAAAATTCAGTAAAAACAACTGGCAACGATTTTTTTAGAAATTAGTGATCTGGCAACCTTCGTGTACAGTACACGAAGGTTGCCAGATCATTAATTTCTAAAGAAATCGTTTCCAGATATTTTTTCTGAATTCTGTAATCAACCATAGCGTTCGGATACTTTTTTGAGCGACTGTACCACTATTAGAATTACATGTAAACAACTAAACCACCAGTATAATTATGTACTAAATTAATATAAGTACTATGACTTTCGTTTAATCAGAAAGACTTCAAATACTTTTAAACCTGTCGTGAATGGATGAATCTTTCTAGAAGCATCCGAAAATATTAAATGTAAATGATATGTAGTGATAGCTTAAACGCAATTTCTTTCCTCTAAGATAGGGGAGGGGGTTCTCAATATGGGGTACGCCGCAAAATTTTTTGGGCTACGCCGTGAGAGCTCAAAAGTCGCTAGATATATATTATATACATGGTGTCCCTGAATTCATTGCCCAAACGTGAGGGAATGGTAGTAGACACCGAACCCACCAATATTCGTCATAGAATATGCGGCCACAAACGCAGCACGTTGCCAGTAGGGGGCGCAGATGAGGCGGCACGGCTTAAAAGCTCTGAATCGGCCAAATCCCAGCATTCTCAGCGTCGACAAGCCCGGTGTTTACGAGTAGGTACGCCGATCACTACTCTGCCGTTGTGTTGTCGCCTGTATCAACGTTGGTGGCCGAACGTTTGAGAATTTGTTGTAATGATCTGCACTAAATGTCACTCTGGAAACCTCTGTTTCTGTCCTTCATTTCCGACTCCTCACTGCGTTTGCGACATCATATTCTATGACGAATATTGGTGGGTTCGGTGTGTACTACTATCCCCTCACGTTTGGGCCATGAATTCAGGGACACCCTGTATATATATATATATGTTTCATTTTTTCCCATTGTTATACAATAACTATAGTTTTATCTATCTATCAATCGTTACGCCAGTTACATACACATTTCCAGTGGGTACGTGAAGCATAAAATGTTAAGAACCACTGCTCTAAGACAATAAAAAAGGCAAATTTTTCATAAATGGTAGTCAGATAATAGGGTTACTGCATTTAAATATATACTTGCATGTGCCATTGTTTGCTTACATCATTCTTAATTTCTTTTCGTCATCCCCACCTGCCGCTTAACTTCCGTTAGCATGACAATAGAAAGATCGTATAACATAGGCACGTAATCGTAGACACTGATAAAAGGAAGGCTACAACTACCAAACGTCCAAGAAAATAAAAAAGAAAGCTATTTCCTTTCCAAAATTTTAGAATTAAAAAAATAAAATTTAAATCCTAAAGAGAATATATGCGAGCAAAATATAAATTATTTTCCTTCCCTTTCTTTGCCTGAAGCTTATTTTAACCCTATTTACTTTCTGGAAAAAGAAAAAAAAAAAACTCATGTTTTACTTTAAACGGGAACAGGTAATTTAACAGACCTAAAGTTTACTACTAAACGCAGATCTAACTCACTAAGTCGGTAGCGCTCTAGCTTCATAATCTGATGTTTCTATATTCGAGTTCCCACTGTGCCTATGTTGAGATTTCCTTGCTCTGCTTTCTGTTGGAAAGGAGACAGCAATTTCTTGTAAAGGCACCAACTGTCAGATGCGACATTAAGCCTTTCGTGTGCATAAAAGACACAACCTATTCATGTTAAAAACGCTCGGCGAAATCTTGACGGGAGGCTTTAATAAATCTCTTAGCAGTTGTCCATTGAGGCCCCTTTCTTAATCCAGGGTCTGAGCTAGGACCGGATCTAGAAAAAAATCGAGAGAAGCAAAAACACAATCTAGCTAAAAAATGTAGATTATCAATGAATTAAAATATTTCCCACTGTGTTTTACTGATATTTATAAAATTTCTTGAAAAATTCATGAAATATAAAATGGTTTAATAAATGTTTGCTTCTTTTACCATTATTAGCATAACTTGACTCCCCTCTCCTAGATCAGCCTGGGTTTGAGCCATTGGAATTATTATTAGTTGACCATTTATCCCGATGGGTGCATAAAAGTATACTTAATGATAAAGCAAAATAGCCAATATATTAAGCAAAATTAAATATTACATAATGTAATTTGAATAATTAAGTGTATATATGTTATATTAATGCAGATTTCTATTAACATTTTTAGTTGAAAATGCTAAAAAAGTTACAATATCCAAATTAAATAATTCAAAATGCGTTGGAAAATTGTCCAAATATTTCCAGCATTATTTCAAATAGCATTATAATTTTAAATTTTATGATAGCAATATTATTACAAAATTTGAAATATCATATAATTTCGAAAAATTAAATCAAATAGTTTATTTGCATGCAATATATTGATTTGAAGGATATAGGGGTAAGGTCCTAGAAACTATTCCTTGTTTTGTACCGGCCTCTTCATACCAGGACATGCGGTACTAAGAGTGAAGTCACTGCTGACCGCCTCAGTTAGAGCTAACAGCAAACAAACAACAATGGCATCTTGGGATTCGACCACCGCCGTAGTTGTAGTGTCACGGCGAACCAATGCGATATCACTGTGCCATCGCGGCGGCAAGTATAAATATGTTTTATGATTTTTTTCAGACTTTTTTTCTATTGTTGTGCTTTTGTTATTTGAAATTTGTCAAAATATTGCTAGCATTCCTTCAAATTAACATTGCAATTTTAATTTTCATGATAATAAATTTACTCGAAAAACTGCTGCCGAACCCAATCTTACCGTGTAAATATGAAATAGAGGAAATCGGAAAATTTCATTGTAATATTAGGAAAAAATAGAATGCCCTTAATTTTAAAGTAGATTCATAGGAGAAAGATTGTGAAAAAATATCGCGCTACCAGTGTGCAAGGCAGTTGGTGAAGAAGTGTCTGTAGACGTGTTCAATTAATGTTCAAACTGTTGCCACAGTTCATAATATTATCCCACAAAATATAATAATGTTGTCAAAAGAGTGAAAAGTTATGTTCTAGTTGGGATACGAATTAAATACCCGTAAGGTATGTAATCACTCTTAATATACGCCTCACAACTGCGCCTTGTACTATGTATGGGGAAATCGAAATGTGTGATTGCCAGATCGTAATTAATGTACAAGAACAACTTACAACTTGTAGTCGATCCGAGGAGGTACATTGTGATACGTAACAAGACTTTCTATTGACCCGAACCATTATGTGATATTGGAATTACGAAAAGTATTGTAAACTCTTAAAACCTAACAGTTGTTAAAAAACGGAAAAAAAAGCTAATCAAACATTAAAGATAGATATGAAAGTTTTGAAAATTTTAGATACTTTAAAATCGAAATTTAGCATTGGAAAATTTAATTACTGTTCTATCGATGCTTATTTTGAATTCGAAAGAAAGATTATCGATTTAAGCTAAAGCTGTTTTCAATTGTCAGTGTTAGGCAGAATGTTTTAACTTTGGAAAATCTTTTATGAGTTTCGCATTTCGTATCGCAATTCTCTAAAATTTCCGGAAGTATTTTCTTTGAATAACCATTTTGTTCGTAAGACTATAGTATACGTTATATGCATTTAACAGTTTATATATATATATACACAGATCAACCAGTACATTAAAACCACCTCTGCGTTATGCAAAGAAGCGCGCATGCAGCCAATCAGTGTCACGTGTCAAGGTACGAACGATATATTTATTACGTGAGTCGGAGCTCTCTCAGGCAGTATTTTGTTTCGTCTCAACATGGAAAAAGCGAAGAATTTATATGAATTTCGACAAAGGCCAGATCGTTATAGCAAGGCGTCTTGGTAAGAACATTTTCGAAACAGCGACGCTGGTAAGCTGCTCACGCTATGCAGTAGTTAGTACCTACCAAAGATGGTCCGAAACAGGTGACACTTCGAGCCTTTGATGAGGCGTGGGCCAGCCACGCCTCATTGAGGCCAGAGGTTAGCTCAGGCAATCTCGTCTTGTCCGCAGCAATAGGAGGGCTACTGTGGCTATTACCCATAATTTCAACTGTGGTAAAGGATCCAATGTGTCCGAACACACAGTTCATAGTAGCTCTTGGATATGGGTCTCCGCAGCCGTAGACCCATTCATGCGCCTATGTTCACAGCAGTTCACTGCTGTCAGCAATTGCAGGGGGCACGTGATCATCGACAATGGACCGTAGAAAACTGGAAGAGGGTCGCATGGTCAGACGAATCCCGTTTTCTGTTACACCATGCGGACGGACGAGCTCGTGCGCGATGTTTGCCCATGGAAGCCTTCTCACCTGGATGCACTGTGGGTCGGATCCAAGCGGCTGGAGGGAGTGTGATGGTCTGGGCAAAGAACTTTAAATGTTAAAAAATCAAGTGATAAAAATAATTAAATAACGTAAATATCATGAATCATATTATCAACTTGGCTTTACATGGACAACAAATTTAGTAGATCCAAATCCACAGTGCGTTGTTTGTTCTGAAGTCCTGTCACAAAATTCTATGAAACCGTCTCTTTTACGGCGACACTTTGAAACAAAACATGAGCATTTAAAAATAAGCCCTTAAGCTATTTTGAATATCTTTTTGGAGACTTGAGTATAGAAAAACCGTAACTAAGCATTTTTTCTGGTGTAGAAGAAAACGAAAGTGTACTTAATCGTATTTATGGTTGTTGAAGATGACTTGCTGGATGTTGAAGATTTGCGCTGGATGTTGAAGATGACTTGCGACTCTACTTAGCAAGATAACCCCAAGCGTCTTACAAAGTAAGACCTCAAATCGCCAAACCCGGAAAGGCTCACACAACAGGCGAGTCACTCATTCTTCCAGCAGCGGAAGATATAACTTTTTGTATGTTTGGTCAAAAAGAGGCAAACCTTATCAGAACCATTCCTTTGTTAAACGACACAGTTTCCAGGAGAATTAAAGAAATGACCTGTAATATTAAGGACCAACTCATTCAAGCTATTCAATGTTGCCCGTGGTTTGCCATACAAGTAGATGAGTCGACAGACGTAGATAGACTAGCTCAATTACTTGTTTTTGTGCGTGGAAAATTACAGGATGCAATATTTGAAGATATTTTATTTGGAAAGCCTCTGAAAACTTCTATTAGGGGTGAGGATATTTTTAATACGATTGATTCATTTTTTGCCGAAAACAACCTTGAATCGCAAAATTGTATTTTTATGTGTACTGACGGGGCAAAAGCAATGAGTGATTACATAATTTACTATACTAAATGTATAGGTGTGTAAATGGTAGCTAGGTAGTCACTGGAAGGAGAGCTATTCACCAGTTTTCTGCGATGATGCATAGAACCGGCCAGGCCTAGCACCTAATGTCCGACCCCGTCTTCTCGTGATGCAGACCGTTAGTACCTTTCAAAAGAGATACTCTCTTGTGGAAGTGAACGGAAGGGGAGGGCTGCCAGATTAGTGTGGCCTACTGATCTGGAGAACTCTCGCAACTTTTCTTTTTTTTCTACCCTGCTAAGGAGTGATCAACCACACAGGGTCCTCGTGCTGACCATATAAACCCACTGGACTGTACTGAATTATGGCTCTGAGCTTGATCATGGATTCTGAATTTGCTGCACTGGTGGACTTTTGTGGAGGGAAAACCTTCCGCTGTGTTTTCTGTTTGTGGGTTGACAGCCCCAAGCCAAGGGATATGTTTGTCACTGCTAGATAATCCTTAGAAGAGGTCATCGCAGGCAACTGAACTCTTTTGCTTCTACTGGCATCGTCAAATTCTATATTGGGGGAAGTCTTTCAGTGTACATTCAAAGGTCTATCAGCCTTTACTGGTGGGGGAACAGGTCTTTGCCCCATGTCTGCCATTATGAGGCTGTGTGATATTGTCGGCATTCCCTCTCTCAATAAGCATAGTTTCTTTAAACATCACACTGACCATTTTCTCTCCATAGGTAGTTGGAATGTGAGGACTCTGCACAGAGCTTTTTCTCTTGATGTCCTCACACAAGAATTCCACCATTATAATTTAGATATTCACGGCTTCCAAGAGACCAGATGGATAGATAAAGGTCAGATTCTTAAAAATAATCTTAAATTTTCCTTTTCAGGGTGGAACGATAATAAACATCACCAAGGCGTGGGTCTGTTTCTCAGCAGACACGCTAGTGATACTCTTCTAGGATATGAGTGCATTAATGAAAGGTTTCCTAGAGCAAATTTTCAGACAAGCGTTAAACACTTGAATGTTATCTGCTGTTATGCCCCCACTGAGGATGCCGATGAGGATGATAAGGATAGGTTTTACGGACAACTTCAGGATATTTTGAATTTTGTCAAAAAAGGAGATATTACCCTTGTTCTTGGTGACTTCAATGACAAAGTTGGTACTGACTCTGACCTTTGGGGAGGGGTGATAGGCCCTTTTGTATTGGTAGCTGCAATGGCAATGGGCAACGTCTCCTACAGGTAAGTAAACTCAGTGGTTTCAAAATAACTAACACTTATTACAAACACCGCGACACACATAAGTACACATGGGTTTCACCTGATGGGCTGCATAAGAATATGATTGATTATATATTAATTAACAGCAAATGTGCTAGTTCTGCTAGGAATACCAGGTCACAATAGGGGAGCTGAAATTGGATCTGACCATTATCTTGTTAAAAATTTCTTGCAACTTAAACTTTAAAAGTGTTGTGTTAGGGTTAAAAATTTTACCTTTATATTAAAGCTCTGAAGAACCCAGTTATAGCTAAAGCTCACTATGATAGGTTACTTAGTCATTATGACAGTCATGGTTTAATTACTACTGAAGTTGAGGAATAATGGGACCATTTTAAACAGTCTTTTTTGGAAACTAACAGTATTGTTTTGGGGAAAAAGGACCAGAGGAGACAGAACTATTTGAGTGATAAGGCACTTGAACTTATTTCAGAAAGAAAGAACTGCAGGAATATCCTTAATCAATACCTTACCAGTCCTAATAGAAAGCATTACAGAGAGCTTAATAAACGTGTAAAGAATCAGTTAGCTGCTGATATGAATCTTTGGCTTGATGGCTTGGCTGACAAAGCCGAGGAAGCAGTTAGACAGCAAAACAGCAGAGACCTGTACCAGATAGCTAATGTTTTGTGTGGTATAAAACGGACAGTTATACAGGGATTGAAGTATAAACAAGGTAAGATTATAGAAGGTGAGGATTCTGTCATGGCTAGGTGGGCTGAGCATTTTAGTGATGTTTTAAACAATGTGGAAAGTTCTACTCCCATTGTTTGCAATGATGATAGATGCATTGGTGGCTTTAATGTTGGACTTATAACACAATCTGAAGTTATTTTGGCTGTTTCTATACTTAAACTTCATAAATCCCCAGGGGTAGATGAAATTACTACAGAAATGCTTAGAGCTGGGAATGTTTCTGTTACCACTTGGATGACTGAAATTTGGAATATATTTTATGATAAAGGTATGGTTCCTAAGGATTACATCAGAGCTATTATTATCCCTATTTTCATAAAAAGTGATCGCAGTTCTTGTGATAACTATAGGGGTATCAGCATACTCTCTGTTCCAGGGAAAGTTCTTTGCATGAATGTGCTTAATAGAATTAAGAATCTGGTTACAGTCAATTGCGTGATGAGCAATGTGGATTCAGAAATGGTAGGGGATGTGTAGATCATATATTTCCACTTAGGCAGATTCTTAAGAAATGTTTCGAGTTTCAGAAACCTTTGGTTGCTAGCTTTGTTGATTTCAAAAAGGCTTTCGACTCCGTTGATCGTCATAATTTGTGGTTCATTGTGAGATCATATGGTATACCAGACAAGTTAGTTAACATAATCAAAGCTCTCTATAATAACACTGAGTCGTGTGTGAGCGTTGGTAAGTCATGTAGCAATTGGTTTAGCATTACTTCTGGTGTTCGACAAGGGTGCATTTTGTCTCCTTTTCTCTTTTGTTTGGTTATTGATTATGTTATGCGAAATTCACTTCTAAGGAAAGATTTTGGCCTTAAATGGGCTGGAGATACAAAAATTTCTTATTTAAATTACGCTGAAGATTTAGCCCTTTTGGCAGATGATGTTGATGAGATGAACTCTTTCGAGCTGTTGATGAATCTGGTACTAGAGTAGGTTTTGTTATAAACAGAGAGAAAACTAAAGTGATGAAAATTGGTCAGGCAGGCTGTGATTCAGTTAATCTGATTGGTGCAAACTTGAACAGGTGTCACAGTTTAATTATCTTGCGAGCTATTAACAGATGCTGGTGATGTGCGGCATGAGATTAACAGACGAATAGGGATTGCTGCCGTGACTTTTAAGAATCTATGAAGAGTGTGGAGAAATAGGCGTATACACCTAAAGACTAAAATTAGACTGTATAATAGTTTGGTTCTTTCTAGGGTTAGTTATGATAGTGAAACTTGGACACTTTGTAAACATGATATCAGGAAACCAGATTCTTTTGATTCCAGATGCTTACGCAGTATCTTGGGCATTAGGTGGTTCAACTTTGTAACTAATGATGAGATTAGGAAAAGGAGTTTGCAACCTCCTTTAAGCAGCATATTGTGCAGAGAGAGACTCCGTTGGTTTGGCCATGTTGCCCGTATGAATAATTATAGATTGGCAAATAGGGTTATGAACAGTGTGCCTAAAGGCCTCAGAAAGAAGGGGAGACCAAGGATGCGGTGGGCAGACAATGTCAAACATGACCTTGTTAGAATTGGTGTGCAGTGGCCAGATGTAGTAGATGTAACTCAGGATAGACTTGCTTGGAGAACTAAATTGCACGATCTGGTTGGACCTCCGTAGCCCATGGCTGCTTGAGGATGAAATGTACACTCATATGTTTGTCATTTGAATTTTGAATGATTTTTTCCCCAGATTATTAAATATAACAGCTTTGTTAAGATTTTAAATAACGCACAAGCACCACTGAAAAACCGATACTTATATGGATTTATTACAATCTTTTACTTTTATATGGTTACATTTTTAAAAGAATTTTTAAAGCGTTTTTGACATTGGAACTGATTTTCAATTAACATAACATAGGACACTTCCTATTAATTTTCCATAGGTCGGTTTTAGTTAAAACCTTATCTGAGTGCATCACAAATTTTCTAATAACTCTTAAAAATCTTACCAAATGAAAAACTGTAACAAAATGTCAATATAACAGAAAATGCGTACAGAAATCGATGAAAATATTTTGTGCACAAGTATCACATGGAATAGGAAACTAAATTTATTACTTCGTGCCAAATTATTAATATTAACTGTTAATACGTAATTGAAGAGCGAAATAAACGGTGACTGCAATACATGGATACAACAGTTTAAAAATTGGTTCTTTTCATGTCGATAGAAATGACTCTTATATACAAATGATAATTCACAGTGTTTACAGATGAATGTCTTTTATAATAAGTCTATGATTAGATAGATTGTCCTGCTTTAAGTAAGACTTGCTGCAGAGATCACAAGGAAATGGTCGTTCTCATGTGTGGTTACCAAGATGCACTTCAAGTTGATCCTTACGTTTAAAACTTTTCCCACAATAAGAACACCTGTGGGGACGATCTCCAGAGTGGATGAACATGTGAATTTTGATGCTGGATGATATATCGGTAGAGTAAAGACATAATGAGCAAGGATATCTCCTGTCTTTTCCTTCCCCTTGATGACTCTTCTTGTGTTTGTCCAGGAATTGCATTGATATAAACCTGCATTGGCAGATGTCACACTGAAAAACACTTTGTCCTGTGGGAGAGAGTAGAAATAAATATCTCAGTTTAGTACTTACTTAACAATTCATGTTATTACGTTTTAACTCTGAAATATATTATATTCATTGTATTAGAAACAATGGGTTACATTGTATTGCAAAAACCATTTACTGAAATTAGAGCACTCCTTGATGGGAGTGCTAGTAACAGGATGGGAGGGGAAAATAGCAAAAATTGAGAGGTACCGACAGAAAAATGGCAACAGTTCCATGTTATCTCAAGAGAAAAATAACATTCAGAGCTCAATAACTTCTTTAATGCGATTTTTAAGGAGAATATGTCTAAAGATGGATTTGATTGAGATCTTTATTTTATCCGAATCTCGATTTTAAATGCTATTTGTTGATTATAGAAAGAGTTACGAAAGCTGGACTATATAACAGGATACAAAAACTGACCTTACTATTTAATTAAAACAGATTAAGAGATCAGAGATCATAGTTGACGCTACTAGAGTGTTTGCTTTAATATTTCAATTCAATTTTGGTGTCATTATTTTGTAGCCTGTTAAATATTTCAGCATTCATAACCCTTTCCAATATTAAACAAATATTGTTTAAAATCGAGATTTAGAGAGTGATTGGAATCTTTATATTTCGACGTATTTTTCATTAAGAATCATATTGAAAAAGTTATTGACCTCTGAATGAGATTTTCTATTCAGATAACATGGAACTCTTTCCATTTTTCTATCCAGTTCTTCTATGTAGGTATTACCCGAATTTTCAAGAAATTTGTAAAAAAAAAACACTAAAACGTATGAGAAAAAAAATTATACCGGAACAATTATTCCGTTTATCCCCGCCCCCAATTTTTTTCCGGATCCGGGAACAGATCACCTTGATACTGAAGGTCTTACAGATAATTTCACATCATTTATGGAGGGGGTACTTTTATATAAATTATAGCATAATATTATTGCAGGTAGGTTCAAAATACTTTTGACAAATGAATAAAACGATAACAGCAATAATTAGCATAATATTATTATATATGCATTTATTTAATTTTTTTATTTGTGTTATTGTTAACGGAGTAATATATTTAATATTATACATATATATCTATTACCATATACTAAAACTACCTAAAATAATATTATATTTACCTATATGAAAATTATTCCCTCTTTATATGACGTCATTAAAATAGCTATCATGGCCTTAACCATCGAGGCAGCCTAGGTCTGGGCAAGGATACGAAACGGAATGGCGCTTTCTCGTCTCAAATGATGACATCAGAAATGTTTGTCCGTTTCGCATTTTATATGGATATGAAATGCACCTTATATTAAATGCGAGCGAATGGACACATGCTACGTCATCTGAGGCCAAAATTGGCAGTTTCCCCGTGATTCTGTGGCTACTTGACCTTACGTCCGAAATTTGGTAGGGTGGTCCCACTTAGTTTTGACCATTTTCGGATGACATATAGGGCTCCTTGCTGCTGTGGGTCAGGATTGAATCCATCGAAAAATGTTTGGCTTTTCTGAGGGCGCTGCCGTCGCCTACCTAATGAGTAGTAGGTGATAAATGGACATACGTTTGGCGGGATTAAATTGCGACTGGTGGAATGGTGGAAAGCTGTGAAGGAACTTATCGATGGGAAGAGTTATCAATACCTTTCGCGCCAGACTTTTCATATTATTTGATATTGAAAATGAAAAAAAAACGCTGATCTCTCTTCTCAATGTCTTCTACAATTTGCATATGCATAATTGATGAATTGTTTCAAGAAAAGGCTGTTAAAAGTCCTCGTTAAATCGGATACTATAGCAGCCGCAGTATTGCTCACATTCATGCAAAAGATAATGATTGCCATATTACTTGGTTAAATGGTCGTTCTCCTATGTGGATACGCAGATGCACTTTAAGATGATTCTTAAGTTTGAAACTCTTTCCACAGATGGGAACACTGCCACGACGATCTCCAAAATCAGTGATTCATGTAATGTCACCAAATTTTTGCCTCCACTGAACCGTTTGTATAATATAAGTGAAGTCATTTTGATTGTTGTTGAAAATAATGTGAAAGTGTTTGTGGGCACGAATTGTAATAAATCCTAATTTACCCGATTTATGCAAAGAGTCCAGTGGGGAAATATCATATAAAAAAAACCCCGGAATACTTGCGACAGATGTCTAGCAGGAGCCTGTCGGTTTATACGCCATAGTAGGTCTGTGAGGATGGTGGGATCTCAGCAGAAAGAAAACACACGCATCCATGCCTTACCCGGGACTCGAACCCAGATCCCTTTCATCAGTAGCCAATTACGCATAAACACTGGGACACGAGACTGCGCTATAAAACAAATATTAGAAATAAATATTAAATGCTTAAAACTCGGAATATATATTGTTTAAATTTTAGATTTAACTAAAATCTTTATGCTTAGTTACATTTTTGCACAAAATGCTTGTTTAAAAAACGGATGCTTAAAACAGTTGTTAAGTTATGGACTCTGAATCTTACATCATACTGATATAATATTAGTATATTATTAATAACGAATTGAGAGCAACTGAAAATGGTTTCCCTTATTCAAATGTCTCATCAAACACGAAGAAATTGAAATGCAAAAAAATTACTACAATTGCAATGTCATGGAAAATTCCGTAATAAATCGATAATGACATATCGAGTAGATGCATTGCATTAGTATTTGTGATATATCAATGCATTGGAATAGGAAAACAAATCGTAATAATCGTATAGGTTAAGCTATTAATGCGTAAATAAGAAGCAGAATTAAAGAAATAATATACTCAGGTCCGGATCCGGAAAAAAAAAAACGAGGAGGAGACCACGAAACACAATCGAGTCAGAAAAGGGTAAAAGGTGGGGGTGGGCAAGAGACTGAATTTCCAATAAAATGATAAAATGGAGGGGGAAATTATAATATTTCTCCCTCCATTTTACAGGTTTTCAAAAGATTTCTTGAAAAATGTATGGAATATAAATAAATTGAATATTTCTTTATATTTCACTCATTTTATAATTTATTTTGATTTAGACTTCTCAGCAAAGGTATAATGATAAAGTAAACCTCAACTTCACATACACACACATTATTATCCTATCTCCTCACACAAAAAAAATGAATCTTTAGATTATCGAACAAATTCAATATATTGTTTTTATTCATTAGAAACTTAATTAATAATAAAAATATGTTGAAATTAGAAACACCATAGATCAGAAGACATTTTGTGAAATGCATAAAAGGTTTTCTCTTAAAACCAAAATGTAAATAAACAAGAAAATGCCAGGTTCCATTTATGCTCTATTATTTAACTGTATCATGTGTTTTAATTTATTATTAAATAAAACGAACTCATAATTGACTAATTACGGTAATCAGATCACATATTTAATACCAACAAAAAGCCCTGAATTAATGAATCGCTCAATCATAGAGGTGAGAAAATATTCATAAAAAATTAATATATCAAAGGGAAGTATGTCACAATGCTGACGATACTTGACAGGATTGTATCACACTTAGTTTCCTAAAACAAGAAACAATTGAGATCATAACATAATAATAAACGAAAACTTATAATCCAAAAAAATTACACCTTTAAAAGTTCTAAAATTTAGTATTATAATTTTAAAAACGCTATATATTATATAAGATAAAACGAATTTAAACATGCTTCTTTTTGTGTCGATTTAAAGCCCTTTTCTGAATAAATCACTTTTCACAATGTCTGCACAAGAATGGCTTTTCTAGCAAATGGATTCGTCTGTGTCTTGAAAGATTTTCATGCTGTATGAAAGACTTGCTACAAAAATCGCAAGGAAATGGTCGTTCTCCTGTTTGGATGCGAAGATGCACCTCGAGTTGAATCTTCTGTTTGAAACTATTTCCACAGTGGGAACACTTATGTTTCCAGAATGGGTGAGCATATGATCTTCCATATGGGTTGATATATCGGTAAAGGACATAGTGAACAAGATAATCTTCCGCCTTTTCCTTCCCCTCGATGCTTCTTCTTGTGTTTGGGGAGGAATTGCAATGATGTATACCTGCCCTGGCAGAAGTCACACTCATAAACACGTCGTCCTGATTTTGGAAATAAATAAATAATACATTATTCTTTGAAGTGCATAACTAAAGTACTCAATTACATTGAACGGCATCTGTAGTTTTATTTACGACATTAAACCATGAAATGAGACTGAATTTAATACGAAATTACATGAATGAAAAAATATATATGCATATATTTTAATTTTTTAAAATAAATATTACACATGCAATGATATTACTTGCATGCGAATAATATTAAAAGTTATGACAAAATATAAATCATTTAAAGCAAATAATAGCATAAAATTAGACACATTTTTAAGACAAAGTGCTAAAACTGGAAAAACGTTTGCACACTAAATAAAATATATAATCTACTTATATATTTCAAATAAAATTTCTTTGTTTTAGAGATAATAATACAATTTAGTTAACATATCCATATACAGTGTTAACCAATTTATCTTCTGTTTTACGCATATCTATTATTTAATAAAGACTCACTTAAAATGTTACATATAGAAATGGATAAATGCGAGCTCAAATAATTATAATCGAATCTTATGTACAGGTACTGGACGGAAAAATGGAATCAGTTTCATGTTTTCTAAATAGAAAATCACATTCTGAGCTTAATAATCTCTTCAATAGGTTTTTTGATTAAAATATGTCTAAAGATCTCAATAAAATGTATTTAAATCTCGATTTAAAAAAATTAGTTTTTTCAGTATTCAAAGAGATATGAATGCTGGAACATACTAAAGGCTACAAAAATAACCCCAAAACTTAATTAAAATATTAAACAAGAGATCACTTTCACTCTAGAGTCAACTATAACCTCTGAAATCGTACTTAGTTTATCAAATATGTATCAACACGTAGCTTTTCAAAACTAAGTGCGATTCATAATTGATATTTAATAACTATTAATTTTATCAACTATGATATATGAACTCTCTCTTAATTTATCTTTAGACATACTTTTAATTTGAAATCATATTGGAGAATTTATTGAGCTCTGAATGAGATAACATGGAACTGTTACCATTTTTCTGTCCAGTACCTGTATATATTAGATGTTATATTATGTCGTCTTCAACTTATGCATTGATTACTTATAATTTGCATATCTAAAGAAAGAATAAACAATAAAATGGATTAACAAACTCATAAACAGTTTTTCAATTTTATACATTCATTACGCTTTAGTTTTATAATATTTGTTTTCATAAATATCTAAATTACAGTTCGACGAATTGTCCTGCTATAAAATCTGCATATGTATATTATATATACACAACTGATGAAGGATTTAGCTTTTTCTGTGTTCTAAAAAATTGTTTCTTTGGACAATGCTTCGAATAAATGGTTCACTTCCTTCGAAAAGCTGCTTTTCTCATAGGATCACTTGTAAGGGATTTTGCACTGAGAAACCTATAGTTTTAGCTGAAATCAGAAGGGAAGTTAACACAATAAGGAAGTATTGTATCAACTGTAACTTCTCCATGATGACATCACTTCTGTCTTGTCAACAGAGTTCATGCAGATATACTTCTGTATTTTTCACATGCAGAGATAAAGTTTCATTCTGAAAAATTAGAGAAAATTTTACTTATTCAGTGGCAAAATACGATGCTTAAATAAAGACTTTTAAATCATTTCATTGTCAGACCAGGAAAAAAAACATGATTCAAAAATTTAAGTTAAATGCTACATTATAGTTACGTATTATCTTAGTACATTTTAAGAAAATAATATAATTGAGCATAAATTAAAAACTCAATCGACGCTATCTAAATCTCTATTTTGATCATCATCATCATCATCATCATCATCATCATCATCATCATCATCATCATCATCATCATCATCATCATCATCATCATCATCATCAAGCAGCCATGGACTACGGAGGTCCAACCAGACCGTGCAATTTAGTTCTCCAAGCAAGTCTATCCTGAACTACATCTACTGCATCTGGCCACTGCACACCAATTCTAACAAGGTCCTGTTTGACATTGTCTGCCCACCGCATCCTAGGTCTCCCCTTCTTTCTGAGGCCTATAGACACATTGTTCATAACCCTATTCGCCAATCTATAATTATTCATACGGGCAACATGGCCAAACCAACGGAGTCTCTCTCTGCACAATATGCTGCTTAAAGAAGGTTGCAAACTCCTTTGCCTAACCTCATCATTAGTTACAAAATTAAACCACCAATGCCCAAAATACTGCGTAAGCATCTGGAATCAAAAGCATCTAGTTTCCTGTTATCCTGTTTACAAAGTGTCCAAGTTTCACTACCATAACTAACCCTAGATTGAACCAAACTATTATACAGTCTAATTTTAGTCTTTATGTGTATACGCCTATTTCTCCACACTCTCCATAGGTTCTTAAATGTCCCGGCTGCAATCCCTATTCGTCTGTTAATCTCATGCCGCACATCACCATTATCTGTTACATAGCTCCCATGATAATTAAACTGTGACACGTGCTCAAGACTGCAACCATTCAGATTAACTGAATCACAGCCTGCCTGACCAATTTTCATCACTTTAGTTTTCTCTCTGTTTATAACCAAACCTACTCTACTACCAGTCTCATCAACAGCTCGAATGAAAGAGTTCATCTCATCAACATCATTTGCCAAAAGGGCTAAATCATCAGCATAATCTGAATCAGAAATTTTAGTATCTCCAGACCATTTAAGGCCAAAATCTTTCCCTTGAAATGAATTTTGCATAACATAATCAATAACCAAACTAAAGAGAAAAGGAGACAAAATGTACCCTTGTCGAACACCAGAAGTAAAGCTAAACCAATTGCTACAAGCCTTACCAACTCTCACACACGACTCAGTGTTATTATAGAGAGCTTTCATTATGTTAACTAACTTGTCTGGTATACCATATGATCCCACAATCAACCACAAATTATGACGATCAACAGAGTCGAAAGCCTTTTTGAAATCAACAAAGCTAGCAACCAAAGGTTTCTGAAACTCTAAACATTTCTCAAGAATCTGCCTAAGTGAAAATATCTTATCCACACATCCCCTACCACTTCTGAATCCACATTGCTCATCACGCAATTGACTGTCAACCAGCTTCTTAATTCTATTAAGCACAATCATGGAAAGAACTTTACCTGGAACAGAGAGTAGGCTGATACCCCTATAGTTATCACAAGAACTGCGATCACCTTTTTTGAAAATAGGGATAACAATAGCTCTGGTAAAATCCTTAGGAACCATGCCTTTATCATAAAAGATATTCAGAATTTCAGTCATCCAAGTGGTAACCGAAACATTCCCAGCTCTAAGCATTTCCGTAGTAATTTCATCTACCCCTGGGGATTTATGAAGTTTAAGTTTAGAAACAGCCAAAATAATTTCAGATTGTGTTATAGGGTCAACATTAAAGCCATCTATCATCATTGCAAACAATGGGAATAGAACTAACTACATTGTTTAGAACATCACTAAAATGCTCAGCCCACCTAGCCATGACAGAATCCTCCCCTTCTATAACCTTACCTTGTTTATCCTTCAATCCTTGTATGCCTGTCCGTTTTCTACCACACAAAACATTAACTATCTGGTACAGCTCTCTGCTGTTGTGCTGTCTAACTGCTTCCTCGGCTTTGTCAGCCAAACCATCAAGCCAAAGATTCTTATCAGCAGCTAACTGAACATTTACAAGTTTATTAAGGTCTCTGTAATGCTTTCTATTAGGACTAGTAGGGTATTGATTCAGGGCATTCCTGCAGTTCTTTCTTTCCGAAATAAGCTCAAGTGCCTTATCACTCATATAATTTTGCCTCTTCTGCTCCTTTTTTCCTAAAAGAGTACTGTTAGTGTCCAAAAAAGCCTGTTTAAAATGATCCCATTCTTCCTCAACTTCAGTAGTAAGCAAACCATGACTGTCATAATGACTAAGTAACCTATCATGGTAAGCTTTGGCTATAACTGGATCTTTCAGAGCTTCAGTATTAAAAGCAAATTTTTTAACCCTAGCACAACACTTTTTAAGTTTAAGTTGCAACACACTTTTAACAAGGTAATGGTCAGATCCAATTTCAGCTCCCCTATATTCCCTGGTATTCCTAACAGAACTAGCCCATTTGCTGTTAATTAATATGTAATCAATCATATTCTTATGCAGCCCATCAGGTGAAACCCATGTGTACTTATGTATGTCGCGGTGTTTGTAATAAGTGTTAGTTATTCTGAATCCATTGAGTTTACTTATCTGTAGGAGACGTTGCCCATTGCCATTGCAGCTACCAATACCAAAAGGGCCTATTACTCCTCCCCAAAGGTCAGAGTTAGTACCAACTTTGGCATTGAAGTCACCAAGAACAAGGGTAATATCTCCTTTCTTGACAGAATTCAAAATATCCTGAAGTTGTTCATAAAACCTATCCTTCTCATCCTCATCGGCATCCTCAGTGGGGGCATAACAGCAGACAACCTTCAAGTCTTTAACGCTTGTCTGAAATTTTGCTGTAAGAAACCTTTCATTAATGCACTCATATCCTAGCAGAGCATCGCTAGTGTGTCTGCGGAGAAGCAGACCCACGCCTTGGTGATGCTTATTGTCGTCCCTCCATGAAAAGAGAAAATAAAGATTATTTTTAAGAATCTGACCTTTATCTGTCCATCTGGTCTCTTGCAAGCCGAGAATATCTAAATTATAATGGTGGAATTCTTGTGTGAGGATATCAAGAGAAAAAGCTCTGTGCAGAGTCCTCACATTCCAACTACCTATGGAGAGAAAATGGTTAGTGGGATGTTTAAAGAAACTATGTTTATTGAGAGAGGGAATGCCGACAATATCAAACAGCCCCCTAATCCCAGACATGGGGCAAAGACCCGTTCCCCCCCTACTAAAGGCTGAAGCCATCTACAATGGAAGACTTCCTCCAATGTAGAATTTGACGATGCCAATAGAAGCAAAGAGTTCAGGTGCCTGCGATGACTTCTGCTCAGGATTATCCACCAGCTGATAAACATATCCTGTGAATCTATTCACTTGGGGCTGTCAACCAACAAACAAACAGAAAGCACAGCGGAAGATTTTCCCTCCACAGAAGCCCACCAGTGCAGCAAAATCAGGATCCATAATCAAGCTCAGAGCCATATATCTGTCCAGTCCAGTAGGTTTATATGGTCAGCACCAGGACCCTGTGTGGTTGACCACTCCTCAGCAGGGTAGAAAAAAAAGAAAAGTAGCCATAGTTGTCCAGATCAGTAGGCCACACTAATCTGGCAGCCCTCCCCTTCCGTTCACTTCCACAAGAGAGTATCTCTTTTGAAAGGTACTAACGGTCCGCACCACGAGAAGGCGATGTCGGACATTAGGTGCTAGGCCTGGCCGGTTCTATGCATCATCACAGGGGATTGGTGCATAGCTCTCCTTCCAGTGACTACCTAGCTACCATTTACAGACCCCTTTTTTTGATTAAGGTAATCGAAATTTAGCAGAGCGTACTGACGCCGCCATTTTCTAAAGTAGTCCGTTAAAATAGTCCCTGTTCCTCCATTCTATTCACAAAACAAAAGTACATAACTTCGTAACCGCAAATGTCAAAAATTAATCTTCAAAAAGTTATTAAAAAAATCGACAACAAATACTCAGAAAACTGAAGCGAGTTTTATTTGACTGGATTTTCCAGATCATGGGACTTTTCTTAGGTACGTTTCGGCAGTATATTATTTAACAATTTGATATATGTTTACTTTTGCTTTATGATGTTAAGGAATGATTATCTTTGTTTTATGAATGAGAGTAACTTTAGGAAGGTGCCATTTTACAGTGGGAGAATATGTTTATTAAATCTGACACGTAAATAATGCGATAAATTTGAAAAAATTGATTAACCTCTCTTTCTCTAATGCCATTGAACCATTTTCAAACTGAATTCCTACAAAGCATTCCATCACAAAGTTAAAATCGATTATTTTCACTTCATATGAAATTACTGCAGATAAATCAATTCCTTGCTTTATATATCCCATGAAACCGTCCTGGTGGCCGAGTGGTTAACGCGGCCACCAATATTATATAACGAGTCATCAATATTTGTGTTGTCTTTCTGCTGCGGTCTTTTCTGCCTCAGAGATCTTCCCTATGGCGCATTAAACTGACAGGCTCCTTTAATAACTATCGGGCAAGCAGATGCTTCAGCGAATATTTATTTATCATATATTATATTTATCAAATATGTAAATATTTAAAAAAATGTGTTTCTTCTGTAACATGATTAAAGATAAACATTCATAAACATCATTAAAGGAAAACAAATTAATATAAAATAAAAAAAATTAAAAATTCTTAAATGCTCTGCGAAATGAATTTCAAAAATAAAAGAAACACGGACGGCTACGGTTCCACAGACACCCCGGATTAATCGATTTCGGAGATTTTCCAAAAACATTCGGTAACGAGATTATGAGCGAATTTCTAATTCCACACTTTAGTGATTCATTTTCCCTGTGACTTTATTTTTTTGGTGGCGTTTTTAATAATGAGGCCGACGGATTCATATGAAACGATAATTCATGACTGTACAATTAAATATTTATAAAATTTTGGTATAAGCTTAACAAGTACGGTGCATTTTCCACATCGTCTTTATTCAAACCGAGTGATAAAATTGGTGATCGTTACCAGCCCGGACGAACATGCGGATTAATGAATTTTTTGTGATTATTTCACGATAAATATTTAAAATTACATGAAACAAGAATTCATTACTACATGACTAAAATTAAAAAATAATTAATCTAATCTTATTGATAAAAATGGTGCATATTCCAGATCGCCATTGTCAAAACTAGAGATAGAAATGGCGAGGGATACTAGGCAGTGCGAGTAAGGAGATTAGTAAATTTTTATGATGTTCAAAAATACAATTATGAATTCCTATTTCAAATGAATCCGCTGGCCGCATTATAAAAAACGCCACCAAAAATATAAGGTCTCAGTGAGAGTGAATCAGTAAGAACTCGCCTTGTTCCCAAAATTAAGGAGCTACATAAAGAGCGGCCGTTACTACCCAGGAATAATATCGTCACCGAATGTTTTCGGAATATCGCCAATATCGCCCAGCGGGGTATCTGCGAATCCGTAGTCACACGGACAAAATAATTAAATGAGATAAAACTCACTTCCGCTATTTCTCTATTATTCTCTCATCACAATAGTTCGGAAGAATATTGTATATCCTTGCGACTCTACCAACTCACGACTGCATAGACTTAACATTAAAGCAACAGCAGTATGCTGCGATGAACAGCACTTTCAAAAATATTTTTAATTTCATTATTTTTCATAATTCAGAAAATTTTCGTTTCTAATTTTCCTTATCAGAATCATACCTATTTATACGACTTCCGCCAACCCCTTAATAACACCATTACTTTGAATGATACTTCCTTCTAACATCTAATTATGTTCAAACATTAAACAAATAAGCGTGCTTCTCTACCGACTCAAAACTCCATAGACTTAACATTAAGGCAACAGTAGCATTTTGCGTTAAACAGCGCCTTACTAAAATGCTTTTAATTCCAGTATCATTCATAATTCAGAAAACAGTTTTTTATTTCAACCTTTACCTATAAGAAACATATTTATTTATCATTTATCGACTTCTCCCAACCCCTTAATGACACCAGTACGCTCTGCTACATCATTACTTAGAATAATATTTGTTCCGTATATAAGCAATGGCTCGCAGGAGTATTATTATTACAGAGATTAATTCATTGCTTAATACAGATGTTCTCTGTTTTGGTATTGTAAACCCTACACTCGTAGACAAATTCACAGGACCCAATAACATAAAACTTTAATACCTCGTTGGTTAAATCTGATTTTATTATGTACTCATGATCCACATTTTAAGAACTCATTATTTAATGCAGTGTTTATGAAGATTGATTAAAAGCTCCGAGAACCACAGGTCTGGACTTCGTAATCTGTGTATTTCTTCGGTAAATAAAACTTAAAACACATCTAACACTATCACTATTTAAATATAACTATCATACCTTTCTACGAATATAGCCATATCTCAAATTATTTCGTGTTAAAATCATAGTTTAATAAGAAATCTTACATGTATGCTACTCGATATATCATTTTAAGATCGCGAAACAATGGATGATACAGTAACAACTTGTAAAACATTTATCACTGATATTACTCGTATCTTACATATTCAATTAGAAACACGTATTTTCAAATAAAAAAAGAAAATTCTAAGGTTTTACCTGAAATAAAGTTAACGTTTAAAAGTAAACTTCTTTCAACTACTACTAGTGTTGAATGATAATGGCGACATAGTCAAGGAGTGTCTAAGGGAGAAGAGAGCTAGCTTCCATAGACGTAATGTAAACTTTTCAATTGCAGCGCCCTCTAAACATGGCAAATTCGTGTATTGCAGTGAAGCCACCTAGCCAGGAGAGGAGCCAGTTCCTTGCGTTATTTTTCCACTGCCCAGCAAGGTTTTCAATAGCTTACACCATGTGACTAATTTTACATACACTTTGACTTTGCTCAAAGTGTCCATTTCTTAAATTTTACCATCGTGATTTGCTTTTCACAAGGATTAGTTAAAATTATTTTCCTTAATAAAATCTCATTTTGTAAAACAAGAGGTAGCTATGCTCAACATAAAAATTTTAATATTTTGAACATTCTACTATATTTAATATATTATAATAAATTGAAATTATGGCTTAATGCGAGACAACATGTTTTGTTTAATTATATTTTATAGAATTTAGGATATTTTCAATTAAAGTCACATCGAGTTTCTTACTTGTATAAACTGTCAATAGATGGCAGCAGGCACTTCTCGTATCAACCATAAAAAAATTTACTATTAGAACAAACTGCAGACACCTATATATGTCGATATGCTCCAGGGAACACCAAACTGCAACATACATTGACTTACATGTTTGCAAGATGATTAAATGTATTAATTTACATATTAATTTTAAAAATTCTGCAAAATTACTCAAAATAAACATACAACAGCTTTTCCAGGTATCGTAAAATATACTCCTGAACAGGATAAAATACTCATTGAATAACTTTAGGGTCAGCTTCCACTGTGCCAAACAGTCATGGGTGGTAGGCAGGTTGAAACACTGATTAAATCGCAATAAATATACCAAGAGTAAGACAAACCACAGCTGCAGTGGACTAAAAATGATTGCACTGCGCATGCGCAGAACGCCCCTTACAGTTGTTTTTGTGCATGCACATCAATTTGCCACGTTCAGCTTCGGTAAAATTCCGCAGAACGGCGCCACTTACGCTTGTCCGAAGCTAGCCTTCTTCTCCTTAGACCTTCTTTGACATAGTTTTGCTGCCAGATTTTTCTCCTAAATTTCGAAAAAAAAATTATTGTAGGAAAATAAAGAATTGCTCAAAGCGTAGCCTTCAAATGGAATATAGCACAAAAGATAAGGAAAAATCTTCTTACAAGTCGATACTTATAGTAAATATCACCTCTTGTGTATGTAACTCAGCTAGGGTTGAATTAAAATTATAAAGCGAAATAGGATGGGCCTAAAGTATGTTTTGTTGTCGTGTTTATTTCTAGGACACCCTATACTCTAAAATTAAGAAATGGAAGCAAATTCATATTTCGGAAAGAAAAAAAAAGAAATTAGATGCTTGCAGTTAGAAAGGTGACCTATGCTATGTTTCTAATCCTACAAACCTGAGGTTAGTAGTCTTAGGACACCCCCCAAACCACTCCCCCTGTACCTCCAATAGCCATTGCCCATATATTACGGAGTTTGTGTTCTTGATTTCACAATAATTTTCGAAAGTTTGCCTTCAGAATCTTAATATTTGGTACACTCAATCTTCGTATAAACGTACGCGTCGAATTCGAATTTGAAATTGATGATATAATTAGAATAACAATTGCAATGTTAAAGTTTGAACGCAATACAAAATTCACAATAAATCATATTTAAGTCAGTAGTAGCATAAATGAGAGTTCTGGCACAGTAAAAGGGGCTCGAGAATTCTATGAAAATCCATGGGAAAAGTTATAGGGGATGAGGGGAAAAGTATGTTTCTTGTGGTTTTTGTGAAAATATGTGTGAAAATTAGGAAAAAACCGGGGTGTTTTTTAGCATGTGAAAAACTAATTTAAGTTTTTCTTTTAAAGACGAGGTTTAAACTAAATTGTGAATTAGTTTAAATAAATTAGGCTGGAATGAGGTATGTGTGTGTGTGTGTATAAGATAAAAAATGAATTAGGTTGAAATGAAGTGTGTGTATATAAGATAAAAAATGACGTGTTTTGTTAAGTTATCATACACTTCACTGGATACAACAGAATCAAAACTTTCTAAGCAAAGTCAAAAGTATTAATTCTGTTATCAGAGAAGAATATTAAAAGTTTTATCCAAAAGTGAATAAATTTCTTATCATAGAAAAAATATTAAAACTTTTAATCAAAGTCCAAAGTGATTATTTTGCTACAAGAATATTAAAAACATTTATCTTAACAACGTTTAAGTAATAATTTTGCATAATATTAAAACATTTATCTAATAAAAGTCCAAAGTAGTAATTGGGGCGGGGGTGGCTCAGTCGGTAGCGCGCCAGGCTCGTAATCTATAGTTCCCAGGTTCGAGTCCCAGCTGGGTCAGCGTTGAGATTTATCTCCGCAAAATTCCCCGCCCTGCCTACGGTCAGTAGGGGGCACCGATGGGCTTGGAAAGGCCGCCGTCCGTCTGATGGGACGTTAAGCCGTGGCCCCGTGTGAGGGAGACACATACCCTGTGCACGTTAAAGAACACGCTGGATGGCCTTGACGGGAGGCTACCATCTGTCTCCCAACAGCTGTTCCAGTGGGTCCCCTGCCCCAAACTTCTCTGAGCCTTCGGGGTCCATGTGACCTGGCCATTTAGCCCATGGTGTGCAAAAAAGTGCCGTTCAGAGGTAAAACAACCCAACCCAAAGTAATAATTCTGTTACCAAACCGAAACTGTCTGAAGTGTATGATAATTTAACATAGAAGAATATTAAAATTTTAGTCTAATCAATGCTCAAGTAATAATTTTGCTACAAGAATATAAATCTTTATCTAACTAAATTTCACATAATAATTCCCGTTTTCCAGCTTTACAATTAAAGCTTTACAATTAAATGTATTTAAATCGTACTTACCTTAGATTGGGACTCTATACCGAAGGGGGAACTCAAATTGACTTCGAATCGCTTGAAATCTTTCTTAAATACTCAACCGAAATTTAAAACCAAAACTGAATAAATTTCTTATCATAGAAGAATATTAAAATTTTCATCTAATGAAAGTTCAAGTAATAATTTTGCTATCAAACCGAAATGTTTATCCAAAATCAAAGTTCAAGATTCAGTAGCAAAGTCCAAGTAATAATCTTTATCCAAAACCAAAGTTTAAGATTCAGTAGCAAAGTCCAAGTAATAATTTTTATCCAAAACCAAAGTTCAAGATTCAGTAGCAAAGTCCAAGTAATAATTTTGCTATGAAACCAAAATGTTTATCCAAAACCAATGTTCAAGATTCAGTAGCAAAGTCCGAATAATAATTTTTATCCCAAACCAAAGTCCAAGATTCAGTTTGTTTCTGTGGAGTATTTAAGAAGGTCTCAAACGATTCCAAGTCACTTTGACTTTCCCCTCCTGAAGAGTAAGTAGGTAGTTATTTTTTGTATGTTTTTTCTAAGTTGCTTAGTTGAATCGCTGGTCGCCCGTTGGTGCGGGCGGCCGTTAATTTTTGTAGTCCAGATAGAAGTTTGAATAGAATGTCTCCTGAAGTGAAAAAAAAATCCTTAAACAATCTTAATGATCAGAATTTTTAGGATCTTCAACAATATTTGAACAGATTAAGTGAAATTTTGTCTTAAAAACATTTCATCAGATTCAATTAGAAGAGGGGAACAAACATATTTTTAAACGTGCAAATAGATATAAATTTTGATTGTATTTAAAATAGTTTTTAGCCAACAACTAATAGTTTTCCCTCTAGTGGTTGTAAAGTTGCTTTCCGTTCTGAGACAATTAGGTAATATTCGTGATATAATTCGTTTTGCGGTCTATTTAATTTGGATCGTATTTCGATATCAGCAGTTGCTGATAATTCATATAGACGTGAATCGTATTTGCTGACATCGAAGTGGAATATCGGATACAGTTTCATAACATTTTGGTAACTGACTTGTGTACCCGAGTCGATATCCATATTTTTTGCAGCTAAAAAGCTATTGTAAACTCCCGCATAGTCTAAAGTGTTGGATTCAAAGTGGCACTCGAATTCTTCTTTTGGAAACTGTTTGCTATTCATTCTGATCTGAATCCGTTCTAGTAACATGTGATCAAACACCATATTGTTTCTGGTTTGATTATTTAATCGGTAGACTTTTGTAAGTCGACATAAAATGGACAGGTTTGTTTTGAGTTGGCCGTTGATAGTTACCCGCCAACTGACATGAGAGTCAATTCGAGTATCAGATTTGTACAGTTTGCACGATTCCCAAAAGATTTCATGTGGATTGCCGCTTGCTAACTGAGATTTTAGTTTTGAAAGTACTTGTAGTAATGGTTCCACTTTTGGAATAAATCAAGATACGTGAGATATTTCAAATTTATACAACGTAGCTCCAACTCTCTGAATAATGTCTTTGTCGTCACTTTTTTCTAGTTTTATGGTATGTTTTACACCGCGAAATACTTTATCCACGTCTCGGCAAAATCCAAACAGCCGATTCAGTGGTAAGAATAAACTTACATTTTGACCATTTTTTCTAATTTCATATCTGTCCGAGAATCCTTGATTGAATTCAGGATTTTTCTTCAACGCTTGTGCAAAATCTTTATTTTATTATTCGTGTCCAGTTATCTTCGCCTCCGTCGTACAAATACTTATTCATTTTCGAACTGTCTGCAGTATCATTGAAACACATCATACTTGTGGCAGCACTGTGTGAAAAGTCTTCGGTAAAATCAATTAAATTGTGAATCGTTAATTTCACTGCTAATAACACTAGAAAATGGATCGATGTCCTACCAAAACACGTTAAGAATTACAATACTTCTTATCACAGATCAATAAGAATGACCCCAAAAAAGGGAAGCTTTGCAGAAAAACAAAGATATTGTGTATTTTAAAATCTTTGGTAAAAGAATTAAATCTATTACAGCACCAAAATTTAAAATTGGCGACAGAGTGAGAATCGCCAAGTACAAGACACTGTTTAAAAAAGGTTATCTGCCCAATTTAACAGAAGAGATTTTTGAAATTTCTCACGTTCTGAATACAGATCCCATAACCTATAAGATCAAGGATCTGAAAGGAGAACCAATCATTGGTAGTTTTTACACCTAAGAAATGGTGAAATACGAAAAGAAGAATAATAAAAAAGAGTAATTATGCTAAATGGTTTGGTTATGATAATACATTTAATTCCTGGGTCAAAGAACATGATCTTTTTAAAAAAAGCAAATGCAGATTCAAAATTTTGACTTTGAAGTTGAGAAATTCTTGATCAGAAACGTATTAACACCTCTCTGGCCTTTTAGACTTTTAATCTGTGGTCCATCGGGCTCAGGGAGGACGAACCATTTGTTGAACTTAATATTTAAACATCTCTACTATAATAAAATCTTTTTATATGCCAAAGATTTAACCGAGCAGAAATATCAGTTTATGCAAGAAATATTCGACGATTTGCAAGAAATTTTCGAGAAAACATTTGGCGGAAAAATCTCAATTGCAACTTTCTCTTCCAGTAAAGAGATATCGTCAAGGTCAACGAATTGGATCCCGACATGCAAAATTTAATTGATTTCGACGATTTCGTAACGGATAAAGATCAAAAACTCATCGAAGAATTATTCGTCAGAGGAAGGAAAAAGAACATATGATTGATTTACCGGACACAGAGTTATTTTACGACTCCGAAAGACATTCGACTACAGTGTAATTATTTTATATTCTTTAATATGCAGAATGCCGACAATATCAAACAGCCCCCTAATCGCAGACATGGGGCAAAGACCCGTTCCCCCCCTACTAAAAGCTGAAGCCATCTACACTGGAAGACTTCCTCCAATGTAGACTTTGACGATGCCAATAGAAGCAAAGGGTTCAGGTGCCTGCGATGACTTCTGCTCAGGATTATCCACCAGCTGATAAACATATCCTGTGAATCTACTCACTTGGGGCTGTCAACCCACAAACAAACAGAAAACACAGCGTAAGATTTTCCCTCCACAGAAGCTCACCAGTGCAACAAAATCAGGATCCATAATCACGCTCAGAGCCATATATCTGTCCAGTCCAGTGGGTTTATATGGTCAGCACCAGGACCCTGTGTGGTTGACCACTCCTCAGCAGGCTAGAAAAAAAAGAAAAGTAGCCATAGTTGTCCAGATCAGTAGGCCACACTAATCTGGCAACCCTCCCCTTCCGTTCACTTCCACAAGAGAGTATCTCTTTTGAAAGGTACAGTCGCTCAAAAAAGTATCCGAACGCTATGGTTGTATACAAAATTCAGTAAAAACAACTGGCAACGATTTTTTTAGAAATTAGTGATCTGGCAACCTTCGTGTACAGTACACGAAGGTTGCCAGATCATTAATTTCTAAAGAAATCGTTTCCAGATATTTTTTCTGAATTCTGTAATCAACCATAGCGTTCGGATACTTTTTTGAGCGACTGTACTAACGGTCTGCACCACGAGAGACGGGGTCGGACATTAGGTGCTAGGCCTGGGCGGTTCTATGCATCATCACAGGGGATTGGTGCATAGCTCTCCTTCCAGTGAGCATTCCCTCTCTCAATAAACATAGTTTCTTTAAACATCCCACTAACCATTTATTCTCCATAGGTAGTTGTATATGAGGACTCTGCACAGAGCTTTTTCTCTTGATGTCCTCACACAAGAATTCCACCATTATAATTTAGATATTCTCGGCTTGCAAGAGACCAGATGAACACAGATAAAGGTCAGATTCTTAAAAATAATCTTAAATTTCTCTTTTCAGGGAGGGACGACAATAAGCATCACCAAGGCGTTGGTCTGCTTCTCAGCAGACCCGCTAGTGATGCTCTTCTAGGTTATGAATGCATTAATGAAAGGTTTCTTACAGCAAAATTTCAGACAAGCGTTAAACACTTGAATGTTATCTGCTGTTATGCCCCCACTGAGGATGCCGATGAGGAGAAGGATAGGTTTTATGAACAACTTCATGATATTTTGAATTCTGTCAAGAAAGGAGATATTACCCTTGTTCTTGGTGACTTCAATGCCAAAGTTACTGACTCTGCCCTTTGGGGAGATGTAATAGGCCCTTTTGGTATTGGTAGCTGCAATGGCAATGGGCAACGTGTCCTACAAGTAAGTCAGAATAACTAACACTTATTACAAACACCGCGACATACATAAGTCCACTTGGGTTTCACCTGATGGGCTGCATAAGAATATGATTGATTACGTATTAATTAACAGCAAATGGGCTAGTTCTCTTAGGAATACCAGGGCATATAGGGGAGCAGAAATTGGTTCTGACCATTACCTTGTTAAAAGTGTCTTGCAACTTAAACTTAAAAAGTGTTGTGCTAGGGTTAAAAAATTTGCTTTTAATACTGAAGCTCTGAAAGACCCAGTTATAGCCAAAGCTATAATAATGACTAACTCATAATGACTAAGTAACCATGATAGGTTACTTAGTCATTATGACGGTCATGGTTTGCTTACTACTGAAGTTGAGGACGAATGGGATCATTTTAAACAGGCTTTTTTGGACACTAACAGTACTCTTTTAGGAAAAAAGGAGCAGAAGAGACAGAATTATCTGCGTGATAAGGCACTTGAGCTTATTTCGGAAAGAAAGAACTGCAGGAATGTCCTTAATCAATACCCTACTAATCCTAATAGAAAGCATTACAGAGAACTTAATAAACGTTTAAAAGATTAGTTAGCGGCTAATAAGAATCTTTGGCTTGATGGTTTGGCTGACAAAGCCGAGGAAGCAGTTAGAGAGCTGTACCAGATAGTTAATATTTTGTGTGGTATCAAACGGACGATTGAAGGAAAACAAGGTAAGGTTATAGAAGGTGAGGATTCTGTTATGGCTAGGTGGGCTGAGCATTTCAGGGATGTTCTAAATAATGTAGTTAGTTCTACTCCCATTTTTTGCAATGATGATAGATAGCATTGGTGGCTTTAATGTTGGCCATATAACATCATCTGAAGTTATTTTAGCTGTTTCTAAACGTAAACTACATAAATCCCCAGGGGTAGATGAAATTACTACTGAAATGCTTAGAGCTGGGAATGTTTCGGTTACCACTTGGATGACTGAAATTCTGAATATCTTTTATGATAAAGGCATGATTCCTAAGGATTTTACCAGAGCTATTGTTATCCCTATTTTGAAAAAAGGTGATCGCAGTTCTTGTGATAACTATGGGGGTATCAGCCTAATCTCTGTTCCAGGTAAAGTTCTTTCCATGATTGTGCTTAATTCAATTAAGAATCTGGTTGACAGTCAATTGCGTGATGAGCAATGTGGATTCAGAAGTGGTAGGGGATGTGTGGATCAGATATTTTAACTTAGGCAGATTCTTGAAAAATGTTTAGAGTTTCAGAAACCTTTGGTTGCTAGCTTTGTTGATTTGAAAACGGCTTTCGACTCTGTTGATCGTCATAATTTGTGGTTGATTGTGATATCATATGTTATACCTGACAAATTAGTTAACATAATGAAAGCTCTCTATAATAACACTGAGTCGTGTGTGAGAGTTGGTAAGGCTTGTAGCAATTGCTTTAGCATTACTTCTGGTGTTCGACAAGGGTGCATTTTATCTCCTTTTCTCTTTAGCTTGGTTATTGAGTATATTATTCGGAATTCAATTCTAGGGAAAGAATTTGGCCGTAAATGGACTGGAGATACGAAAATTTCTGATTTTGTTTGTGCTGATGATTTAGCCCTTTTGGCAAATGATGTTGATGAGATGAACTCTTGCATTCGAGCTGTTGATGAGACTGGTATTCGAGTAGGTTTGGTTATAAACAGAGGGAAAACTAAAGTGATGAAAAATGGTCAGGCAGGTGTTAATCTGAATGATTGCAGTCTTGAGCAGGTGTCACAGTTTAATTTTCTTGGGAGCTATGTAACAGATAATGGTGATGTGCGGCATGAGATTAACAGACGAATAGGGATTGCTGCCGGGACTTTTAAGAATCTATGGAGAGTGTGGAGAAATAGGCGTATACACCTAAAGACTAAAATTAGACTGTATAATAGTTTGGTTCTATCTTGGGTTAGTTATGGTAGTGAAACTTGGACAATTTGTAAACAAGATAACAGGAAACTAGATGCTTTTGATTCCAGATGCTTACGCAGTATCTTGGGCATTAGGTGGTACAACTTTGTAACTAATGATGAGGTTAGGCAAAGGAGTTTGTAACCTCCTTTAAGCAGCATATTGTGCAGAGAGAGACTCCGTTGGTTTGGCCATGTTGCCCGTATGAATAATCATAAATTGGCGAATAGGGTATGAACCGTGTACCTAAAGGCCTCAGAAAGAGGGGGAGACCTAGGATGCGGTGGGCAGACAATGTCAAACAGGACCTTGGTAGAATTGGTGTGCAGTGACCAGATGCAGTAGATGTAGCTCAGGATAGACTTGCTTGGAGAACTAAATTGCGCGGTCTGGTTCGAGCTCCGTAGCCCATGGCTGCTTGAGGATGATGATGATGATGAATATGCAGAACAAAAGAGAAATGTTGCAGATACAAATGGATCATGTAACAGAAATCAGGAAAGATATTTTATGCAGTTTTATGCATATGCAGTTTCAAAATCACACGATTTCTTGTTAATCGATAAAAAAACCAAGCACGTGCCTCTCAGGTACAGAAAAAACTTTGGCAAATAAAGATGAATTACTTGACAAAGTTTGGCGTCATCAGCTCTGAGACCGGCTCCGAAAGAGGACCAGCGGGAATTCCAGGTGTCGGTTTTAAATTGACACACGATGGGGACTCCGACATGAGTAATAAAAAATAGAGAAATGTTGCCAATCCCGAAGAGAGTTCGAATATCTGCAACAAGAGTCTATAACACTGAATCACACGGGAAATAACAACGCAAATACTAAAAGAATATCGAATGTAGGCAGACCTCAGAAAATGGAGATGCCGCTACCATTCAATACGTTAATAATGTTTCTTTAATTTTTCGGAACAATCGCTACGATGCGCTAAACAAACAAAAAATCAATGTTACTGAACCAGATGCAGAATCTGGAGTAATTACAAAACGATATTTGGAAAAAAAAGCACTTTGCAATGACGATGATAATTACGATGCAAGCAATAAACGCAATAAAAATCTTGCAGAACCGATAGATTCATCCAATGCCACTAGGAAACACTACGTCGACAACTTGACCACTGTTCAAAACAGTCCAATGAATTCATTGGTTAGAAATAAAGATGGGTTTTACGTTCCACGAAGCATTGCATTCGACGCGAACAATAAGAGAATAGGAAATCTCGGGGAACCGAGGCACAACAGAAATGCAACAACAAAAGGTCACGTTGATGGCTTGACAAAGTTAGATCCTAACCCATCCAATTCTCTATTGAGAAATGAAAATGGACTTTTTGCATAAAGTGGGAGCAGTTTTAATGGCGATGCAAATAGAAAACGAATTACGAATGTTGTCACCCCAATTCTAAACAATGATGCTGCTACGAAACTATACGTTGATAAAAATACTGTAATTTACCTTACCTATGGTGGTAAAGAAGTGAAAAAAGACACATTGCAGTCTCATCCAATTATACAGGTAAACACAAAATGCGACCTACTAACACCACCTACTTTCAAAGATAATTACCATCTATGCATTTCTAATGGATATATAAGCAAGGTAATCTGCTGCACAACAAATCCCTCTTTTAGTATAAATTATAGTATCAACTTGGACGATCAAAAATTCATTGAAGTAGTAAGACCACAAATTCAGCAGTTTTTTTCTGTTACTCCAGTAAACAAAAAATTTGACAGGGGTAGCAAGATAAGTGTTTCACTTGCTAGACACTATCCAGAACCAAAAAGAAAGAAGAAAGTACCTGGATGTCTTGTTTCAGACGTTCATCACTGGATATATGCTTTATTGTATATGAATAAAGATAAAAGGTCTTAAGCAATTACACAGTATTATAGATGAAATTTTGAAATCGCGAGCTACTACAAAATCGAAAATTGAAGACACTATTTTGGGAGAGGAATGAGTTAAGGAAACCCTCGAAAAATTTCACACGCCAGTGGTCGAACGGTTAAAAGGTCTGAAAACTGTGCGTGGAGAAACCATGAAAAACATACAGGATGTAGCGAAAATGTTGGAGTCAGAACAGCCCACTGAGATGCCGGAAGAATCGTTCGTTCATAATCCAGATTCCAACTTGCAAGATGAAATATTAAACCAATATAAACTAAAACTTCCGAGTGATATCTTACAGGCGAGAAACCCCATTCCTGAGCTGAAAGAAATGATTTACCAAATAATCGAGCATCTTCAGAAACTGGGGGCAATAAGGCTACAGAAACCAAATGCTATGGTAGAACTACTGAGAAATATCGAATTATCGATAATCACATTGAGGCACTTAGAAAATATTTAAAGTCGATTAAAATGATTCTCTCAGTAATAGAAAATCAACAGTTTGGTTCTGGACTATATAAGAGTTTCTACGACATATGCCAAAAATTATCAATCTTGGTTGCCAGTAAACGAGCTGGAAACACCAGTACAGAAGTAGTAAATGAAATTGTCGAAATTTTGCATATTTTGCTAAAAAAACTATATTATTGACAAAAAGGAACATAAGATTATGTTCAATAACATCGGTATTGTTTAGAAATTTACTCTTGGACACACACTATAGTCATGTATATTTCAACTTCCGATTATGCAAAATATTCGATGTTTTTTTTTTAACATTTGTTATTTTCAGTTCAATGTTTTGTAAATGGTATTTTCTACTTTACTATACATATCCGATATTCGATAGTTTCCAAAATCGTAAGAATAAATTCCATTGATGACATGTCATTTTGTATATTCTTGGAATAAAGCAATTTTTAAATTGGTATACGTGTATATCATGTTGCTCAGATCGAATTCTGTTAGTTGCGTATATAAGATTTTTTCATCAAATAGACATTGATGATAATCTTCGTGACTAAATTCATTTTTAATTCCAGTAGCTGCTTTTTTGGGAATTGGTGCGATTATAGAATATAATTTTGGTCTTAACGCAACAACCTCTTTGATTGGAAGACCTTTTACTTCGTCTTTAAATTTTCCTGGAACCATTTTATTTGATTCACTGTATAATGCATCGTTTGTGGAGTAATTTGAGAAATCAAAGTAGTCTAAATTTCTGATATATGTCATCTGTCTGGATGTCGACGCAGAAGGAATCAGTATCTGTAAATAACAATTCTGCATTGAATTTTGGTTTCAAAAAATTGTAGAAATAATTATACATTTGTAATTTACTCAACTCCAAAATCGTTACACCAATGTAATATGGTTTATCTAATATAATATTTTTCTTTTTCCTATGGAGAATTACGAAATTTTCTGCAAGTTTAACACAAGAAACGTACCTGGGATTTGCAATTAATTTTTTAAGCTTTTCTTCAGTATTCACAATGTGGCATTTTATTCTCTTTCTCTTATTTTATAAACATTTGCCATATATATAGCATTGTTCATCAGTTTGAAAAAGTCTTTTTCAAGATTATTTATGGCATTAATTCGTTTTGTGTATTAAAATCTATGTAAGGTTTCAGCCATGATTTTTGATCAAATTCCAAGATTCTATGCAACTGTTTCACCCTCAGTCCCAGTTGCACATAGAGTTTAAGTAACCTATAGTGAACGATATAATTTTGCTTGTCGAACAGATTTGGAATTAAGAATGAGATACTACTATTAGAAAGTTTCAATTTTTCAGGAGCCAAGGGGAAATCATTGTGTAAATCGTATAGATGTGCCGGATATTCTAGATCAACTTCGAAGAAATAACCCTTTTTTCTATCGTCTGGAATATTAACAGATCAATATCATTTACCCATTTGAAATTCCCAGTTGGAAGAGGTTGAGACATTGCCCAGCCATATATATTGATTGCATCACAGTACATGATATAGTTTTGTGGTTTACTTCTCTCATATGGATCTACTAAAGGATTGTTGGCCTGTGCAAACCTCTTAGACACTAAAGATATTCCTCCTCGCAGAGCTTTTCTATAAAAAAATACATGTCACTTTTTATAAGTTCCAGCTCAATTTCTGTCATTTTTAATCAGGCAGCATAGGATAAGCCAGGAGAGCTAAAATAATGACAAGGATCAAGTTGATAGTTATTCATACACGAATTTCTGTAGTTTTCAAATATATCTCCTGGCAGTAATACATCAGTGATCATGTATAGATCGTGATATTCCCCGAAGGTAGCAATAGAAAAGGCTTTCCACAAAATTTGAGCTCTTTCGTATTGTTCATTGTTTTGGAAATTCTCTTTGGATGGAAGTGACGTTTGCAAAAACTGAGCACTCTGTTGCAAGTACTCATATGGAAAACTTCCTTTGCTTTTCAATTCTTTCTGTGAGTCATTCAGATTATGTTGACTACAGTATTGACTTAGGATGTAGAAATTTTCCACATTTTTCGACAGTGAATCCAGTGAAGAGCTGAGGAACATGAATGAATCAATAAATTTAATTTGACCGAATTTAATGCACATATATTTTTCTGTAATTTGTGGAATACAAGAAATTTTCTTCTTATCTTTAAATTTCCACAAATCGTTTACTATAACGTGACCATCAAATCCTTTGAGATTATCAAACAGCACTGGTATTTCGAGTGAGAATTTGTATTGAAGATTACATTTCTTGTGAACAGCACCTCTTTATTTTCCAGTTAAGTGATCGTGGTCCCTTATTCTATTCAGGTCCTAGAATTTTCCCACAAATATTACAATATTTTGCTCCAGTAAAAATTTGGCAATCAAAATCAGTCATCTTAACATTTCTTTTCTTCAAATCATTCATCAAAGAGTCGGCTTCGATGATTTCATTCAAAAAATTGTTCTGTTACATTTTTCCCTCTGTACATTCTGGTTTTGATCAGTTTACCTTCCGGTCCAACTATAATATATGCTAATCCTGACGGTACAAAATACTTAGTTCGCACCCTACATGGATCAAACTCAATTCTTCTATATTTCGAAAAGCATTCGAAGTCTGCATAAATCACATATGAGTGTTTCAAACCGTTTTTAATTGTATGGAATTTCGTACTATTTGCTTCGGAAAACTTGATAGTTTGTAAAGTGTTTGATTTGCAAATATCTACGCGATTCTTTAATAAATCGTAGCGAGTGAAATTATGAAGACAATATGGACAGGGATAGAATTTACCATTATGTCTTGAAAGGTATGCTATAACCCTACTAATATTTTTAATCCAACAATAGTGAGAATTATTGCCGTCTTTTAAATGTAAATGGTGTATGGGTTCTTTAACAGGATTCTGTTAAATATATAACGTATGCAAACCATCTTTCTTAGAATTGAAAACATTTATAGTAATATTATTTAAAACCTCGAACTTCGGGATTTGGATTATTTTTCCACACATTGTGGATGGCCTTTAGCAGGATGTAGAGCTGATAATATTAACCACAAGAAACATTTGTTGTCGTAGTTTTTAACATTCACTATTCCTTTTGTAGATTTCAAATGTTCTGGTAAAATTACGAAAGCAGATACTCCAACTGCATTATACTAAGACATTTGAATTTCCATAGAAATTATTTTGTCAAACACCCATCCACTTCCCTTTTCTATAAAATTTTCAAAATCGTTATCAATTTTCTCATAAGCATTTTTTAGTAATTCATTGAGATAGGAAGGCAAACTGATTATTTTGTTACATGTCGAAAAATGTGCACATATTTCTTTCTGTCCTTCAGGATCCGTTTGCTTTTTAAATTTTATTTGTAATATGAATCGAACTTTTAGAGGTTGACTGAGTTTCTTGCGAAATATTTGTTTCCATTTATTGTTATTTTTCTCCAGAAAACTTTTTATGTCTTCTCTGACATTTATGTTATCAATTTTATATGTGCGAAACGTTTTCCGAAAAGCACTGCTTTTATTTATATGATATTGATTCAGATGATGATTGTAATTGTCTTTTCTGTTAAAGCTGGATTTTCAAAATTCGCATTTTTCAAATGTGCGAGAAGTGCATGCAGTTTTCATATGACGGTTCATATTCGATTTGAGAATAACTACCCCACATTTGGTACATTGAATAGTTGCGCTCATCTTTGAGTTAGCAGTTTTTATCCCCTCTTTATTATATACAGTAGCTAAAAATCATGGTCCGATAATGCAAAACATCGAATTTTTTTTCCATAATCCGAAGTTGAAATAGACATGAATATATTGTGCGTCCAAGAGTAAATTTCTAAACAATACCGATGTTATTGAACATAATCTTATGTTTTTTTTGTCAATAATATCGTTTTTTAGCAAAATATGCAAAATTTCGACAATTTCATTTATTACTTCTGAGTGTTTCCAGCTCGTTTACTGGCAACCAAAATTTATAATTTTTCGCATATGTCGTCGAAACTCTTGTATAGTCCAGAACCAAAGTGTTGACTTTCTATTACTGTGAGCATCATTTTAATCGACTTTAAATATTTTCTAAGTGCCTCAATGTGATTATCGATAATTCGATATTTCTCAGTAGTTCTACCATAGCGTTTGGTTTCTGTAGCCTTATTCCCCCAGTTTCTGAAGATGCTCGATTATTTGGTAAATCATTTCTTTCAGCTCAGGAATGGGGTTTCTCGCCTGTAAGATATCACTCGGAAGTTTTAGTTTATATTGGTTTAATATTTCATCTTGCAAGTTGTAATCTGGATTATAAACGAACGTTTTTTCCGGCATATCAGTGGGCTCTTCTGACTCCAAAGTTTTCACTACATCCTGTATGTTTTTCATGGTTTCGTCACGTACAGTTTCCAGACATTTTAACCGTTCGACCATTGGCTTGTGAAATTTTTCGAGGGTTTCCTTAACTCGTTCCTCTCCCAAAATAATGTCTTCAATTTTCGATTTTGTAGTAGCTCGCGATTTCGAGATTTCATCTGTAATACTGTGTAATTGCTTAAGACCTTTCATCTTTATTCATTATACAATAATGGGCGGGGGTGGCTCAGTCGGTAGCGCGCCAGGCTCGTAATCTGTAGTTCCCAGGTTCGAGTCCCAGCTGGGTCAGCGTTGAGATTTATCTCCGCAAAATTCCCCGCCCTGCCCACGGTCAGTAGGGGACACCGATGGGCTTGGAAATGCCGCCATCCGTCGGATGGGACGTTAAGCCGTGGCACCGTGTGCAGGAGAGCCATACCCTGTGCACGTTAAAGAGCACGCTGGATGGCCTTGACGCGAGGCTACCATCTGTCTCCCAACATCTGTTCCAGTGGGTCCCCTCCCCCAACCTTCTCTGAGCCTTCGGGGTCCATGTGACCTGGCCATTTAGCCCATGGTGTGCAAAAAAGTGCCGCTCAGAGGTAAAACAATCCAACAAAATCGAAGTCTTATATCAGAAGTAAACACAGATATACCTGTTATGACAGCATGTTTTTGGCATTCTCCATGTTAACTGTCATTGCGATTATTGGAGAGGGCAAATCTCCATTCAGGGGGCGGGGGTGGCTCAGTCGGTAGCGCGCCAGGGTTGTAATCTGTAGTTCTCAGGTTCCAGTCCCAGCTAGGTCAGCGTTGAGATTTATCTCCGCAATGTTCAGCTGAATATATTGCTATTTATCTGGAAAATTATCAGCAATATTTCGTATGTATCTATAGATCTCTTTGTATCCCACTTACCACCTTCCTAGTAGAATTTCAGGAACTACTCTTATCATTTGATAATAAAAGCGAAGTTGTTGTAATTGGTGATTTAAATATAGATATACTAGGAAATGATCACTGCACAAATGAATATCTAAATTTCTTGTCATCAAATGGCTTTCAAAGTTTCATAAATTCACCGACCAGAGAAAGTATGATATCTTCTACTTGTTTAGATCACATTTTTGTTAAAAACAAAATCGAAAGTTCGTTCAAGAGTAGTATTGTTAAATTAGCAGTGACTGATCATTATCCCATTGCCTTAACAGTTAATTTTAACAATAATATGAATATTCAGTGTGATAATTATACAGAGCCTATTTTTTATCACTACATAGACTATACTTTATTGAACAGGCTTTTAAATGAATGTTCCTGGGACGAGGTATTAACTCTTAATGATGCCAATGAAGCTTATAATAAATTTTTAACCACATTTAATCTCATAATTAAAGATTCAACTAGAGAAAGAAAAATTCAAAATAAATCAAAATCAGCAAAGCCATGGATTATTTCCGAAATTCTGAACTTATTAAAAGAAAGAGATAAGCTATATAAAATACACAAAAAATACCCTTTAAATGAAACTTACGAAAGTAGCTTTAAAAACTTTAGAAATCAAATAAATTATAAAATACGAGATGCAAAAAACAGTTTCCTTGCAACTCAGTTTCAAAATTGTGATGGAAATATATCAAAGCAGTGGAAATTGATAAGAGAGATAATAAATCAGAAGAAGGTAGAAAATAAATATCCAGAATTAGAAAGTGGTTCTGATTCAACTGAAAATGCTAAGTTATTGGAAAACCATTTTAATGAATACTTTGTAAATATAGCAGTAAATCTGTCAAAGAATAGGATTGTAAGAAATCAAAATAGCCATATAGTAAAAATATCAAATCCATGTTTTTAGCTCCAACTTGTAGAAAGGAATTAACTGACATTATAAAAGGATTTAAAAATAAAAAATCTGCTGGGTATGTCAATATTTCCATTATTGCTGTTAAAAAATGTTCTTTTAACTTGATTCAACCATTGGTTCACATTTGTAATTTATCCTTCGAAACTGGCACTTTTCCAGATTTAATGAAGAAAGCTATTGTAATTCCAGTTTACAAAAACGGAAATAAAAATGATTTTAAGAATTATCGACCGATATCCCTTCTCCCAATATTTTCAAAAATATTAGAAAAACTAGTTAATAATAGACTGATAAATTTTTTAGATAGTTTTAATTTTCTCTCTGAAAACTAATTTGGGTTTAGGAAGGGTAGAGGTACAAAAACTACATTGTTGAATTATACGTCAAAGGTGTTTCATTCCATAGACAATAATCAATTTACTCTATCCGTATTTATGGACTTGGAGAAAGCTTTTGACACCGTTGATCACGAAATTTTAATTAGCAAACTAGAAAATATTGGCATTCGTGGTGTTGTATTAAAATGGTTTAAAGACTACTTACAGCACAGAACGCAATGTGTTAGTCTTTTTAATACACTCAGTAACCTAAAGCATATTTCATGTGGCGTACCACAAGGTTCAGTCCTGGGACCAACCTTGTTTCTGATATTCTATATATATATTTCTGATATAAATGATCTATGTAAATTAAAAATAAATAGCTATATTAACACTTTTGCAGATGACACATCATTAACTTTATGTGATGATTCTCTGGAAAATCTCCTTTATAACATGAACAGTGATCTAAAATGTGTGATGAAATGGTTGGATTTAAATGGATTACATTTAAATACGAAACAAACTAAGTATATTCTAATTAACCTAAAAAGAAATCATGCAAACCAAATTTGATTAAATTAAAATTGCATACATTTTCATGCAATAATTACTCAGCTTGTTGCTGTGAAGAAATTGATCAGGTTCAAAGTCTACTATACCTAGGCGTTTATATTGATAGCTCCCTAAGTTGGAAAATGCATATTGGAAAACTTACAAACACACTTAGACAGATGTTATATAAATTTTATTATTTAAAAAAAATCATCAGTAATGAAATGTTAATAATGTTATACAAATCTTGGGTCCAGTCTGGTATACAGTATGGTATTACAAGTTGGGGAGGAACATACATTTCATCATTAAGGAGTCTAATCTCAATGAAAAATAAATTTATATTTCAAATTTTACCAAATAAATATAAAACTGTTACCATCTTTTGTAAGTATACCATTTCAGGTGTACTTCCACTGAGACATTTATTTGTTAAGAGAACATTAAATTACTTCTTTAAAAACAATAATGCAGTGCTGCATTATACAAATTATTCTATGCGAGATTATGGGAAAAGGTTTCTGTTACCGCTTGCAAATAAAGAAATTATGCACAAACACTTTGATTATTTGGTCCCTAAAATTTTTAATTCTTTAAATAAATAAATAAATAAATAAATACCCCCTCAAGCAGCTGCTTGCCACAGAGGTCTGACAGGAGCCTGTCAGTTTATATGCCAGAGTAGAAGGTCTGAGAGGATGGCAGGACCTCAGCAGAAAAACAACACGAACATCCATGCCTTACCCGGGGTTCGAACCCAGGTCCCGTAGATCAGTAGCCAAGCGCGCTAACCACTCGGCCACGGACGGCTAAAAAAATAAATACCCCCTCAAGCAGCTGCTTGCCACAGAGCCGATTATAATTCGAAATGAAACTAATTTTATGCATTTCAGATCTCTCACTGCTAATTATCCAATGACCATTATAAACGCTGACAGCCTGTTTTCAGTGTTAAAGTAAAAAAAATTAATTCGTTTTTATAAATACTGTGTTGTTTTTGTATATATATATTTCTTTATGTAAAGTTGGGTGTCAGTGTTGCCAAAATTATGCATTTAAATAATTTGTAAATTAACCTACATAAGCTTAGATGCTCTTGGGTTAACAAGAATATTACAAATATATGTTGTTTGTAACCTTATTATTATAATAAAACTGAACTTTCATTAAGCAAAAAGTGCACCTCGTCAGTCCACAGGAACGTTTGAAAGCCAGTCCGCATTGTTTTCCATCTCTTGAAAAGCCGAATTTGTAAATTCATGACGTCTCTCGAAATCGGTTAGTTTCAGTTCCTGTACGTGTTGGATTTTGTAAGGATACCTCTTGAGGATAATCCTGAGCGATCGCCACACAGTCCCGTACGAAATGCCAGTTCTTCTTGAAATTTCACGCGCACTGCATTCCCCATGTGCGGAAGCTGCCGATTGTGTGTCGGCCTCGTGCAAAACTGCAATAGTTTCTTTGGGTCTCCCGCTTCTTCCACGTGCTTCCAAACTGCCAGTGTCCTCAAACCTTTTCATCATAGCTATCAGTGAGGAACAAGACATCGGTCCCTTTCCACTTCTAATACCCCGCATCGAACGAAAGGTGCGCAAAGTCGCACTTGCACATTCGGGGTTCTGATAATAGAGTTCAACTAAAAGTGCTTTATCTCGTAACGATAACATGCCTCACCTTGGCAGAACGTTTAACTCGGTAATAAACGTTAAATGCTGAAAGTTTAACTTCAGTATTCACTACATCTGTAATTTACATACCTCAGGGCAAAGTCTGATTGATCAATGTTCGCAGTCTCGCACCGTTTGAGGAGCGGCAGCAGGAGGATATGTTCAAAAACAGCGACAGGAAGTAGCTCCGGGATCGCTACAGCGCTTCTTGTCGGTGACAAATGTAACTATTCTGGCAATAAACTATTTCGTTATTAAAAAACAATCCCATGTCTTTTTGTGCATTTCTGTGTAACTGTCTATACTTTAATATTTTTATTATTTATTGCATTTTTAATTTTTCTCTTACCTTTTGATCACCCGGTGTTTGAAGTGGTAGTTACTGTTCAAAAGATTTAATAAATATATTAAATTTTTTTCTTTATAATATTAACTTAAAAGCCTAGGTTTAGAGTACGGTATGTATACTACCTGGCCAAAAAATATATATAAACTCTTCGCTGTTTCCCATAACTGCGATTCAAATGTAATCAAAGGACACATGTCAAATCACGTGATCTTTGAACCATTTTAAAATGATCGCAGCCACTAGACAACACGTGACCAAGGGATGGGAAAGCCATGTAATATAGACGACTTCAAAAGAGGTTCTGATTTTCATATTGTGGATTGATGCAACCATATCCATAACTAGGGAACTCACAAGATCATTCAAGACTGTCATCTGTAAAGTACGTGGAAGAATGTTTGAAATTGGAATCTCGATGTATGGCGGCAGTAATTGTATCCGAATTTTGATACAATAGGAGATATTAGGACTTTTATCTTACAGCGGCACTTTTTTGCATACAATGCAATAAATAGGCAGGTCACAAACATCCCAACATTCAAAGAAGACTGAGAGAAGGGAACTCATTGGACAACTGTTAGCAGACAGATCATAATGTCAGGCCAAGAATATCCGATGTGTTATTTAACATGCACAATGCCTCAGCCTAATATCTCATCTCAGTGATGGCCATCTAAGACCATGCGTATTCCCTTTCTCATCGAGTGAAGGTTTCGAGTTAGTGGAGATAAATGTCGGCACAGTTTTGAATGTCGGCACAGTTGGCCTGGCATGGTAACGACTGAAATAATCCCTGCTACTGATACTACCTGCTACTGATACTGTAGAGCATTGTAAAAGCACATGAAAGTGAAACAATTTCAATTCTATATGAAATAACCACTACTTTCAACATTGGGCACATCAACACAGAGAGTTCGCTGGGAACTCAGATATTTGCTGTTGGGCAGTCGGTATCTTATTCGGAAACCTTTAGTATCGATTAAAAATCGTAAAACGAGATGTCAGTATTATCAGAAGAGGCATGAGTGGACTAGATAGTACGGGGAAAGAGTCATGTGATTATATGAAATACGTATGTAATCTCTTTTACAGATGGCAGAACTAGGATATGGTACCAACCACATCTATCATATTAACTCTATGATTCTGAAGCAATTAACACGGAAGGGTCAACTAGTATGTCTCAAGGTTTACAAAAGGAATACCGCGGAATATGTAAATGGCATATTGGTTAACTTATATATTAGGATAATTACCGGATGATAATGCAATTTTCCACCTTACGAAATCCGTCTGCCAACGCTTTAAAGAAGATGATGGATAATTCAGTCGTTTTCCCTGAACACCAATTTGCCTGATTTAATTGAAAATTTGTACAATGTAGTGGAACTTGGCAAACAATCATAGACTCCATTGCATTTGATCCTGAAGGAACCACATACTGCATTTGATCCTGAAGGAACCACATACTGCATTTGATCCTGAAGGAACTACATACTGCATTTGATCCCAATGTGACTACATATTGCATCCCTGATTTAGAGATCCACGCGGTGGCGGCAGTGGACTACTTGAAGCTGGACATCCTCAGACGGAGGAAACAAGATGGCTAAATGTGCCGAGAAAAATGATATTGACATTTTGGAAACAGTTTCTGGAGACAGGAACCATTGACAGAGTGCTCGAGAGTTACTTCACCCTGAGCAGATAATTTTCTGGCTCTAATGGCAAGGAGGAACAGTACAATGACTTCACATCAACCCTCTCTTTCTCTAGGTTTGTGAAGCAGAGATGAAAAGATTTCCATCAGAACAGTGCCACGAATGATTAATGCGGGAGGGCTCTATGACAAGAGACCAATGATTTGTGTCTCCCTAATACCCAACATACAGAAATGCTCCTCTAAAATGGCGCCGCCAACATGTCATTTGGAACCTGAAAGATCGACTAATGTTCTGTTTCCTGAGAAGTCTCGATTTAGACTATAGCGATTGCAGCTGCTGTTTAATCTGGAGGAAACTAGGAATGCGATACCATTCCTCCAATATCAGAGATAAGTGGTGGAATTGGTGTGCTGTTCTACAGTGGCCATACTTCAGGTATTCGATGGAGGCTCCACAATTACTCAGCGATATGGAGAAGACATCTTGAAACCTATATGTAAATTTTACGGGAGCGTTTGCAGCTGATTTCCTGCTTCTGGAAGACAATGTCCTTCGACATAGATCTCACCTGTTGCAGGAGTACTTAGAAATGGAATTTATTCAAAGATTTACCTGGTCGGCTGTGTTGACAGAGCTAATTTCCATACTTCAAGTGTAGGATGCCTTAGGAAGACGCATTGCAAATCCTCAGCCACCTCCTTTGTCACCCAATGAGATAAAGTAGGTTCATGTGGGATGACATTCTGCAGAATCTTACATCGAGCCTGGAGCTACTCTGCCAGGTCAGTTTAAAAATGGGAGAGAATCATACTGCATATTGATGTTACATGTGCATATTTTGAAGCATCTGAATTCAACTTTTGCGATGCTTAATATTTTCTTGTTATAATGATGGTTTTGTAATATTTTCATCAAGGGTATGAAAGCTCTCATTTTCTATAGCTTTTGAAGTTATACTAAAAATACGTATCTGGCGAAATTTCACTTAATTAGATTCTACAATAAGGTTAGGGCACTTTTTTGTTGTTACCATAATTTTGGCAATCAGTGTATATCAATCAGATTTCATTCACCATTGTATCTGTAGCGAAACACCTAACTAATCTAGTAGCCTAACTAATCTGTAGCGAACACCTAACCAGCCAATCTATCTATCTATTAAGATATCCTATCTATTAAGCCAATCTATTAAGATATCCTATCTATTAAGCCAATCTATTAAGATATCCTATCTATTAAGCCAATCTATTAAACCAATCCTATTTTTTAAGATATCCACCTATATCTCGGTAATTGCAATATGCCATAAATCTCCCATGGTGTGCTGTAAAAGACTTTATAGGGGAATCGATCACCAGTAGAAGCGGATTCATTTGTAACCGTATGATTAAATATTTTAACATGAACTTGTTAATATAAGCGGTGAATATTCCACATCGCTTATTTTTTGAAAATTAAGCGATAAAAATGGCGACAGTTATCAGTAAGCGCGATCAAGCGAAGTAATGATTTTTTGCAGTTATTTTTTGATAAATATTCAAAAGTACAATTATGAATTCTTGTTATATGTGAATTCGCTGGCCGCATTATAAAAGCCACAAAAATGTAAGGTCACAGAGAGAGTGAGTCAACCAAGTATTGAATCAAAATATCGCTCATAAACTCGATTCCTCATGTTTTCCGAAATTCGCCAAAAATTGCCCAGCAGATGTTTGCGGAATATGAGCCAAAATCGTGTTTTTGGATAAAATACGTTTTTTTTTAATTTTAAGCTTATTAGCGAATTTAGTGCATATTCCACATTGCATTGTTCGAAAAGCAGAGAGGTGTAAAAATGGTAAAAAAAAAACATTTGCTGGCCTGCTCCTGAAAAATAAAATATTTTTCACAATTATTTTATGATAAATATTCAAACGTACAATTGTGAATTCTAATTTCATGTGAATAACGAAGGCCTCATTTTAAAAAAAAAATCCACCAAAACAGTATAAGGTCACTGAGGGAGTGAATCGGTAAGGAATAGAGTAAGAAATATACCATAATGTGGTTACCGTATATTTTTAGAAAATCAAATTTGCTTGCGGACCTTGAACTATTTCATTTATTCTCAAAATTTCTTACTCCGGTTTAAATTTTTTGTGTCAACTTATAGTTCACTGAAATAATAACTAGTTCGTTGCTTACTTTTTATCACTATATTAATTTGAATTAAAACAATAATATAATTTATTTGTTTCCTTTCCCTGAAATAGGCCAGAGCTTTTATGAATGTGAGAATTGCCAATATAGGTTTACATCATCCAAATTCCTCACTAAACACAAGAAGAGACATCGAAAGGAAGAAAAAAGTCGGGGTTTCCTATTCTTCGGGTGTCCTTGCTCTACCAATTGTCTAACCAACATCAAGAATGATGTGCCCACTGACTTTGGAGATTGTCCTAACAAATGGAGAACATCGCAGGATAAGAAATACCTTCAAGGGCATCTACGTATCCACAGAGGAGAATGATCATTTCGTTGCAGTACTCTGTAGAAAGCTTCTCTGACAGTAGAACAGTGTTTCTCTTCATATACGAACCCATTTGCTATAAAAGTCATATATGTGAAAGTATAAAAAATCATTTGTTACAAAGAGTAATTTAACTCTAAAGCAAAGAGACGTGTTTGAATATTTCATTACTGATTCTAGGTCATCAACATTTGTCACCATTTCGCCGCATTATAAAAATTAAAAAATAAATACCTCCTCAAGCAGCTGCTTGCCACAGAGATCTGACAGGAGGCTGTCAGTTTAATACGCCATGGTAGAGGGATCTATGAGAATGGCGGGTCTTATGTGTGAAAAATTAATAGGTCCACAATTTCATTTTTCGGTTACTATTGTATACCTATTTGATGTGTGGATAAAATTTAATAGTACAAAATTGAGAAGAATTTAAAAATATGTTACTTGTTTCGCTTTCATTATTAAATTCGTCAATATTATATGTCTGTAAAGACCGTCACTTAATTGTTTTTGGATGAATCAATTGCAGTGCGTAACCTCAGTCATTGTTAATATAATTTGATAGTTGTGTTGTATTACCGAGATAACAATAGGACGAAATACAATTGATACAATTCATTTAGCAACATTAACGACTCCGATTCTCGGAGACGCCCAAGAATTGCTACATTAATTGCTATATTATGAAAGCTTTATAATTCAAATATGAAGGCAAAGGTTTTTCTTGAGTATTTCCGTAAATAAAAGTTAAATATGCTGAGATGACTCAAACCCATAATGTATTGCAACCCAGTGAGGAGAACCGTTTAATGTAACCAATATCGGATTAACTTCTGTACTAAAGTTTCGTCCATACAGAAGCTTGCTCAAACATGAATGAGTTTTATGATTATTATTTGATTTAATTAATTGAGTAATACCCATGCTTAGGTTGTATTCAGTTGGTTTACCTCTGAACGGTGCTTTTTTGTACACCATGGGTAAAATGGTCAGATCTCAAGGACCCCGAAGGCTAAGAGAAGGTTGGGGGAGGGAACCCACTGAAACAGCTGCTGGGAGACAGATGGTAGCCTCCCATCAAGGACATTCAGCGTGTTCTTTAACATGCACAGGGTATGGCACACAGGGTCACGGCTATTAGGTACATTTAAAAAAAGATAACAAATAGTTACGATTTTAGGAGGGAATGAAAAATCTCTATACAAAAAAGTTAAATTTTCATTCGCTGTGGACGGATGAAAGTGCACGTTTCGTTGGTATATTGCACTTCTAATGGTCCAACTAAAGATGTAACAACTTTTTAAGTACCCTAACCCCCTCCTTATTGGCAATTAAAGATATGCTCGTGCAAAACTGGATCCTTTCTTCTATGGAATGAAAAAGGTATATCGAGATCGGTTGATTAGTTGCAGAAACATTGCGTCCATAGAAACACAGATATAAAAACATATGCGTGTAAACTGAGACTTTTCCTCCATCCAGAGCATAAAAAACCAATGAAATCGATCGACAGGTTCCAGAGATATTGAATACACAGACAGATGGACGGATAGTCGAACCTGACGATGACATTAGAAAATTTTGCTTTTAAGGAAATGTGTTAAAAGCTAATAAAAAAATTAATTCTTAATTCACAATAATACCAATGAAATATAACAGTCAGTCTAGAAAAAAAGGAGTAAGGGGATAGAGGTGATGGTAAGTAACTGCATTCTGTTGCAGTAAAATATTAACCCATCGTTTTAGAAGTTTTCAAAACATTGTTTGAAAAATGCATAATATAAGTAGTTTATTACCAACCGACCGTTCCCCCTTTGCACAGTGCTTTCCCCCCTATGACGTCACCGGCCACGCCCACTTCCGGTCCGTGTTATGTTACAACTGTCCACGTTGCCTTCTGAACTCTGGCCCCTATGTCGCAATCGTCCACGTTGCCTTCTTGACTTGGACCCCCTATGTCGCAATCGACCGGAAATTGGCCCGTGTTGGTCCACGTTGCCTTCTGAACTCTGGGGCCCTATGTTGCAATCAACAGGAAATTGACCCCGGTGTCGCAACTGTAGTGGCGCTCCTTATTAATAATTCATAATTAAAAATTCCTCCCCCTTTTAACCCCTGGCGCTATCTAGTGCCTATGAGGAACACTATTTTCCCAAAAAATCCTTATTTTAACTCTAATTTTAAGCCCTCCTTCTCGAATAGTCTCGATTTTTCTTTATTTCAGACCCACCAATGGTTGACTTATATTTTAAACCCTCCACTTGCAAACCCCCCTGGTTGACCTATATTTTAAGCCATGGATTTTGCAAACCCCACTGGTTGACCTATATTTTAAGCCCTACCTATATTTTAAGCTCCCCTTCTCGAATAATCTCGATTTTTCTTGATTAGATCCCACCCCTATTTTAAGCCCTCTTCATAGACCCCCTGGTTGACCTATATTTTAAGCCCCCCTTCTCGAATAGTCTCGATTTTTCTTGATTAGACCCCTACCCATATTTTAAACCCTCTTCATAGACCCCTGGTTGACCTATATTTTAAGTTCCCCTTCTCGAATAATCTCGATTTTTCTTTATTTCAGTCTCACCTATATTTTACACCCTCCACTTGCAAACCCCCATGGTTGAGCTATATTTTAAGCCCTCCTTCTCGAATAGTCTCGATTTTTCTTTATTTCAGACTAACCTTTTCTTTTAAAACCTCGATTTTGCAAACCCCCCTGGTTGAGCTACATTTTAAGTCCTCCTTCTCGAATAGTCTCGATTTTTCTTTATTTCAGACCCCCCAATGGTTGACTTATATTTTAAACCCTCCACTTGCAAACCCCCCTGGTTGACCTATATTTTAAGCCATGGATTTTGCAAACCCCACTGGTTGACCTATATTTTAAGCCCTACCTATATTTTAAGCTCCCCTTCTCGAATAATCTCGATTTTTCTTGATTAGATCCCACCCCTATTTTAAGACCTCTTCATAGACCCACTGGTTGACCTATATTTTAAGCCCCCCTTCTCGAATAGTCTCGATTTTTCTTGATTGGACCCCTACCCATATTTTAAACCCTCTTCATAGACCCCTGGTTGACCTATATTTTAAGCTCCCCTTCTCGAATAGTCTCGATTTTTCTTTATTTCAGTCTCACCTATATTTTAAACCCTCCACTTGCAAACCCCCATGGTTGAGCTATATTTTAAGCCCTCCTTCTCGAATAGTCTCGATTTTTCTTTATTTCAGACTAACCTTTTCTTTTAAAACCTCGATTTTGCAAACCCTCCTGGTTGAGCTATATTTTAAGTCCTCCTTCTCGAATAGTCTCGATTTTTCTTTATTTCAGACTAACCTTTTATTTTAAAACCTCGATTTTGTAAACCCCCTGGCTGACCTATATTTTAAGCCCTACCTATATTTTAAGTCATGGATTTTGCAAACCACCTGGTTGACCTATATTTCAGACTAGCCTTTTATTTTAAAACCTCGATTTTGCAAACACCCCGGTTGAGCTATATTTTAAGCTCCCCTTCTCGAATAGTCTCGATTTTTCTTTTTTTCAGTCTCACCTATATTTTAAACCCTCCACTTGCAAACCCCCATGGTTGAGCTATATTTTAAGCCCTCCTTCTCGAATAGTCTCGATTTTTCTTTATTTCAGACTAACCTTTTCTTTTAAAACCTCGATTTTGCAAACCCCCCTGGTTGAGCTATATTTTAAGCCCTACCTATATTTTAAGTCATGGATTTTGCAAACCACCTGGTTGACCTATATTTCAGACTAGCCTTTTATTTTAAAACCTCGATTTTGCAAACCCCCTGGTTGAGCTATATTTTAAGCTCCCCTTCTCGAATAGTCTCGATTTTTCTTTATTTCAGACTCACCTATATTTTAAGCCCGGGATTTTGCAGACCCTCCTGGTTGACCTATATTTTAAACCCTACCTATATTTTAAGCCCCCTCCTTCCCACGGATTTCAAGTCTCAGAATAATTCCGCAGAAAAGGATGACACAAGTCTCAATTGTAAAAATCAACTCTCAAAGTTGTATTCTTATTAATTAAAACCCTTTCTATTAAAAGTTACCTCTATTAAAAATCTTTTGGTGTTCATTTTGCCAGGACTGTTAAACGATTCCCTTTTATTAAAACTAAGGTATTCATTTTTTCCAGTCCTGTTAATCGATCCCCTAGTAAATAAAAACTCTCACTCACCTTTATTAAAATCATCCAGCGCTCGTAATAAATCAGTAGATGCATTTAATCGGTAAAAAAAAAATTATTCCATCGCTAGCGTACCTCCACGTTAATTTCGGGAAAAAGCCTCATCGGATCCAAGGTTCACGTGTTTTACTAGAAGAATGACACAGTAACTGTTTCACAGAAAAATTAATAAAATTTGGTTTAAATTATTCGTAGGACTTGTATATAAGATCTAGCTTTAGACGTTCACCAGCCTAAAAGTTTACAAAGACTGTTATCAGTGTATCGGAAATCGTACGTTTCCTGTTGATATCCTTCAGATCGTTTATCCGTGGGTAGCAACAGCACTTTCGCCACATCACACGATACGGTGCAATCCTTTATCAGCTGGAAGGTCAAATGTCCAGCGCTTCACTGTGTCTGCATTTGACACTGATAAGGTTTAAAAATAGATGTTTCCTAGAATCTACATTGCCTTCTCAGATTGGACTTTGACCCCTATGTCGCAACCGACCATATTTTAAGTCCTCTTCATAGACCCCATGGTTGACCTATATTTTAAGTCCCCTTCTCAAATTTTCTTGTTTTTCCCCTGTTTAACCAATATTTTAAGCCCTCCCCTCTTCATAGACCCACCTATTGATCCACCTATATTTTAAGCCTTCCCCTCTTTAAACCAAATCAGTTTTCGCGAATTTAATCGGTGTCATCCAACGTCCATACTATTTTTAGTACGTCTCCTGTATTTAAAAAAAATATATATATATATTGGCTTTCGTCGCCGTATTTGAACGCGCTACCTCAGTGCCGATAGCTGAAGCGTCATCGCTAGGGCGCGGATTTTTGCGGAGATAAATCTCAACTCTGGCCCCGCTATCCGCTCGACAATATTTGCTACTGATAAAACGATTTCCTTCATTAAAAATAAAAACTAATTAAATAATGGGGTATCACTGGGAAAATACTGGGAAGAACCCAAACTGATTTCGTGCTAAAACATCTCCAGATATCAGCTTACTTGAAAAACTATTATTAGAAATGAACCAGTGCCTTGAATCACTCAACTTCCATAAGAATACACAATTATGGTACAGTGTCGGGAAGAAATATGTTTCAACGAAATTCAATTGCATGTATTACGATCAGAAAAATAATTTAGTGGACAAAGTTTAAAATAGTTATTAAATGGTACCTTACAGTGCAAGTGCGCTTCAGGCGAAAAGCCTCCCCTTCGAACACTGCACCCCGTTTTTCCGAAGTAACTGTGTCACAAGTCTTCCTACATCATCCCTAAACAGAGAATCGGATTCAATGTGCAAGAAGATCAAGACCTCATTTGAAGGAGCACATAGTGGATACTGTACTCCATAGTGAAATGAACATTGGCCTCTTGCGGGACCTAGTTATATCCCTACTCCAAGAGAATTACTAATGAAAACGTGCTATTGTTAATGTATGTAATTCCGACAAAAAATGTTTTGTTTGTTTTAGCCACTTTGTATCCTGCAATAGGAAACACTGAACACCTTAACAACTATATACATTTAGAAGAAAACACATCAGGTCTAATTTTCCCTTTAACAATCTGGATACGAGAAAGAGATGTTCCCACTCTACATCACACCATTCAGATTTAAAGCGCACGCAAATCTCCTACTGTTATCAGACGATGAAAAGCAGCATTATTGTTCCATTAAGAATTTGTTTCTATGAAATTCAAAGGGAGAATGCTGTTTTCCATATTATAAGGAATGCAATTAATACATTCGTTGCAGATGGATGTCCTTTAGGTTATGAAATAATCTTATTAGAACGCTTAAAATTGATATGACACACATTAGCTCCTCCGAGAAGCGCTAGGGGGTAGAAGAATATACCCGTGTAATGAAAATATTCATTCGACAAAAAAAAACAAACCTACGCCAATATCGCGTACACTGACGTGCTCCTCTTAGCTGATGTGTTTGGTGGCAGATACTGACCCCTGCTATGTTTACACAGCTCCTGCCTTCATACCTGAAGATGACAAATACTAGAGTTGATAACCTACAATGTATCTTTTTGGAAGGCATACGAGGAGGAATTTCGGTGATATGCAGACAACAAGCATTTAGAATGAAAAACTGATTGCAAGTTTGCTTTACTGTCATACAAACCTGAAAAGAGATGAAACGGGTAGTACTTTACCCATGATACACCATGTGACTAGGTCGTTAAATCAAATTACATGCATAAACGAAAATTAGAAAAACAACGAAATGCTTGGTAAATTCAATGAGAATCACTAAAATGTAAAGAGTGTTGGAATATCTGTAAATGTACACATATTTCAGTGGATAGGTGAATATTTTCACAATTCTTTGGAAGTGGAAGGCAAAATAACTGTAAAACATACTGTGACGAGAGAGAAAGTATTAAAATGTAGTTTGATGGTTGTAAAAAATCGCTTCAAAACAGAAAATTACAATGCAAATACTGAAAGATAGAAAAAAAAAAAACCGACTATTCGACGGTTATTCCAGGCTGCTATCTCACGCTCTTTTTCAGATTTCCTGGTTCTATAGTTCCCTGGTACGTAGCGCATAAGTGTGGGTGTAGTAGGCTATTTTTCGTTGCAAACACAAGTTGTTTTCACTATTAGTTATTTTTCCTGCATGAGAATACACATTTCTATACTACATTGCGTACAGACGGATGCACGAATATCACAAAATACTTTGCATATAGAAAACATCAGCAAAGAACCACAGAAGTTTGGAAATTTAAAATCTGAAAACTCAGTGTTTATAAGAAAACCACAATATTTTCAGTATTTCCATGAAAAGTTGAGTCCCAGAATCGATCCGCTAAACCCGACTTTGCATTCTCTGACTTCAACCACCAATAAAACGTAATGTAAGCTCTCTCGTCGGTTATCCCAAGCCGCTATCTCTTTTCAGAGTTTCTGGTCCCCTCGGTACGTTTGAATAAGCGCATAAGTGTGGGTGAAAATGGCTATTTTTCGCTGCAAACACAAGTTTTTCGACAAAGATAGGGTGTTTCACTACAATCTAAAATGGGATTTCATGTGTGTTTAGTTATTTTTCCTGCATGAGAATATTTCTAACCTCTCTCATAGACAGCAGGTTAGTTACTTCGGATCTAACAAAGCCAAGGTTTGAGATCCATAGTAAGACATGAACGTCTGTGTTGTTTTCCTACCAAGATCCCGACATCCTCTCACCCCCCTTCTACTGGGTCGTATGAAAAAATCCTGTAACTGTTGCGACAATTAGCTGCGTGAAGGTGTATTTATTTTTAAAGCAATGACACACTAATTTCGGACTCGCTAGCTAGAGAACAATATATTAACTTGCTAAAGTTTGATTTTAACGATCAGATAGTGTATACATCACCACTTTTTTAGTTCATACTAATATCATTGTCTCATTATAAGCGATTTCATACAAAGAGATACGCACTCTATGTTTCACATCTAAATCTATAGAGATAACGATCACTACCCATGGAACACATCTGTGAAAAAACACGCTATGATAGGGTTTGAGAAAGATTTTTAGTCCATGGGGGGTGCTGCACTGCAGGAAAGCACATTATCTTTGATATCAGAACCGACATGAAAGTTATACTGTTTGGGTTTGAGAAAGATTCTTTAGTTCACGGGGCACCACATGAATAAATGCATAAGTACGGGTGAAGATGGCTATTTTTCGCTGCAAACACAAGTTTTTCGACAAAGATAGGGTGTTTCACTACAATCTAACACGGGATTTCATGTGTATTTAGTTATTTTTCCTGCATGAGAATATTTCTAACCTATCTCATAGACAGCAGGTTAGTTACTTCGGATCTAACAAAGCCAAGGTTTGAGATCCATAGTAAGACATGAACGTCTGTGTTGTTTTCCTACCAAAATCCCGACATCCTCTCACCCCCTTCTACTGGGTCGTATGAAAAAAATCCTGTAACTGTTGCGGCAATTAGCTGCGTGAAGGTGTATTTATTTTTAAAGCAAAGACACACTAATTTTGGACTCGCTAGCTAGAGAACGATATAGTAATTTGCTAAAATTTGATTTTAACGATCAGATAGTGTATACATCACCACTTTTTTAGTTCATACTAATAACTTCTAACTTTCAAAGGAAATATTGTCTCATTATAAGCGATTTCATAGTTAATAATATTTAATTTTATTATATTTTAATATTTATTATTTAGTTATAATATGTAATAATTATGTTAATTTCCGCTAATTATAAATGACGTTTTGCAGAACAAGCTAACTTGCTAAATGTTTCAGCTTCCATAACTCTTTAAATACTGAACATATCAGTTTTAGAAATTTGTAATTCTTCAGAAATATTGTTTGGATTTAAATAGATTTGACTAAGAACTTTAACCTTTCTTCGGCAGCATTTTTCATAAAGCTTATTTAAGAAATTACTGAATTCTGCCCCTGAGTTACTGTTAACATACGTAGAACTGCACTTAATCACGTGGCCGCTTAGTGTACATGCACTACGAAAATTCAGCAGCGATTTGAGGCAGGATGGGATGTTATAATGTGGCATTACATAACATACCAGTAACTTTCTCATTAAACAAACAACCGACCTACTACACTACGATATTAAAATCCAATATTTGTTTTTGCGATTAATACTTTATAGCGTTTTTCGATTACAATCATCACATTTTTTATGCATGATCCCTTGTAATTAACTACTACTACATTTAACACTCACTTGATATGTTGACATTCGTAGAAAAGTAAATATTCCTACACAAACTACATTACGTAAAATGAAGAGGAGGTCCCTCTATGCACTGCCTCTGGGGTGAAATGTTAAATCATTCTAATACGTTATATAAATTATAGATGACATGTTATAAAAACGAACGCTTTTGTTGTTAACTTTTAGCGCCTTACACTGTAAGTCACTGAACCAGAATTCACTCTACATACACGGAGATGTTCTGTGATTAAACGAATAAATAATACTACACTAAAAGATACTAAAATTTATGTGGTAGCTGTTTTCACTCTTCCTTTAGTTACTTTTAAATTGCTAAAACATATGATAAAAACTAAGCATTTAGTGTTCCGTTGAAATCATATCTTCATTATAACACTGACTGCTCTTAGAATAAAACAGAGAATTCTGCCTTTTCTAAACCATGTATCTTAATCTTTAAACACGAGATTACCGAAATTAAACTAACAATACGCTAGTAAACGTGTAGGGATAACTCAGTGGATATAAGTAATATTTGAAATTTGTTCATTTCAGATCATTGCTGAAGCAATACATAAAACAGTAGCATCATGATTAACAAATAGAAGTAGTGTAATTTTCAGTATTAGAAAAGCTCAGAAAATGTGATTTAAACATGAAACTTATCGCAACTAACTCAGCTATTATATCTATAAATTTTTCTGTAGACATAATCTTCAATTACATACATCTAAGATATTGTAAATTCTATCAAAATATTTATTAACCGTCAATAAACTACCTTTCAAACGGTAGTATATTATAGATTCAATATGGGGATCTTACAGAAAATTCCTCAAGAGATCGATGGAGTTAAATTACACAGTGCAGCAAGAAAGTAATGTGATTGAAACAAAATGTGGTTTGATTTGTTTTATCGAAACTTTTTCACACACAATGGACTAAATGGCCAGGTCAAAAAGACCTCAAGGAGTCAGAGAAGGTTGGGTAGGTGAATCACTGGACAGCTGTTGGGAGAAAGATTCCCATTAAGGCTACCCAGCGTGTTCTTTAATGTGCATACGGTGACACATCTTATTGATCCATCTGACGAATGGTGGTCTTTCCAAGCCCATCGGTTTCCCCTTCTGACCATTGGCAGGGAAGAGAGCCTTGCGGAGATAAATATAAACGCTCACCCAGCTGGGACTAGAACTTAAATCAAAATTTATTCAGAACTAGTTTTTATATTTCTATTCTTTCTCCTTTCAAAGGAAAAAAAAAAAACGGAATTAAAAGAATATTCGAAGCCTATTCGTAATAAAGCAATAAGGTAACCCAACCTTCATAGGGTTGGGTTGTTTTACCTCTGAGCGGCAAATTTGGATAGAGAATTGCTGTCGCTATTTAAACAGATCCGTCGGCCGCCGATCCTCAAACAGTGCGAGACTGCGAACATTGATCAATCTGACTTTGCCGTGAGGTACGTAAATTTCAGAGGTAGTGAATACTGAAGTTAAACTTTCAGCATTTAACGTTTTTTACCGAAGTTAAACGTTCTGCCAAGGTGAGGCATGTTATCGTTACGAGATAAAGCACTTTTAGTTAAACTCTATTATCAGAACTCCGAATGTGCAAGTGCGGCTTTGCGCACCTATCGTTCAATGCGGGGTATTAGAAGTGGAAAGGCACCGATGTCTTGTTCCTCACTGATAGCTATGATGAAAAGGTTTGAGGACACTGGCAGTTTGGAAGCACGTGGAAGAAGCTGGAGACCCAAAGAAACTATTGCAGTTGTGCACGAGGCCGACACACAATCGGCAGCTTTCGCACATGGGGAATGTAGTGCGCGTGAAATTTCAAGACGAACTGGCATTTCGTACGGGACTGTGTGGCGATCGCTCAGGATCATCCTCAAGAGGTATCCTTACAAAATCCAACACGTACAGGAACTAAAACCAACCGATTTCGAGAGACGTCACGAATTTGAAAATTTGCTTTAACTCACTTGGGAACATCAAGCTACAAGGCTATAGAGTACCCACGATCCATTAGAAAGGAGTATAAAAACATATACTGTTCTCTTTGACCAGAATAATATCCGAAAAATATACGACCAGTTCAGTTATCTTACTTATCACCGCGGGCCCTCTTTATTTCGTCCATACCTGTTCTGGTAGCAAAGTTAAAAAATAATGAAAAATATTTAAAGCCATGTGCTTGGTTTATTTTCCAGTATTCTTCCTCCCTTTCAGAATTAATTCCTTTCATCTCTAAACATAATATTTATGATTTTGTCTCGATTCTGTACTGGTTACTGGCATTCTTAAAGGGGAGAGCAGTTCCTATAACGAACTGAAATGGATAACTCTCACATGGTATACATTTGAATCATATTATTGCCAGAAGCAATAGCATTATAAGTTGCATTATCCGTATCAGATAGATTGCATTTATTGCCTTTTTTCACCACTCGTTTTATGGCACTTCACACGATTTTTCTCTTTCCTTGCATTTTTGGTTCATTTTACTGAAAATTACTTCGAATATTCCTAAATGGAACTTTAATTCGTACTTACTAGAGTACTGCAATGTTTTAGTTTATTAATCATTCACCATCAACACCAACATGGTCATCACCAAGCAGCCATTGTCTACGGAGGTCCAACCACACTGTGCAATTTAGTTCCCCAAATCACTACTGCATAATTCACGCAAATCGTGCCTGGATTTATCCTTCTAAATACTCTATTTACAAGAATTTAAATCGGATTTTTTAATTAACATCAGCGAAATATCAAATTGGAGCAGGATACGAAAGCGTAACTTTGAAAGATTGACGAAGTTATTAAACTCCACAGTGAGCCACTAACTAACGATGTACTTCAGGATTTAGATTTCAACCCTGCTTTTGAAGAACAACAAGAATCTGATCCAGAAATAGTGTTGACATTTAAATATTTAGATAAAGCCCTTTCACTGCACAAATAACGCATGGATTTGTTGAAGGAGCATGATATTGATATTTCGTGACTGGATGCCATAAGAAGATGTTGTGACCAGTTAATGGAACACTACAAATAAATATTACGCACAAAACAGAGCCCAGCAATGCAAACCAGCTAGTTTCGCCCCATATTAGGAAATAAACTGTAAAATTAATTAATCGATCACATATTTATATACATAATTATGCATATATGTAATCTTTAAATAAATATCGAGAATTATAATTATTTTTGTGGAAATAAAACATCCATTACGAAACTAAGAAAAGGAAAAAAGATCAATAAGATAGGCGAAAATACCAACAAATAACAAATCCCCTAGTTTTACGCGGAAAGTTGTTTAACGATATTTAGATCTAGATTAACGATTCTAGATGGACGGGTTAAGGTGAGAAAATTGAAAATAACTCTAACCGGAACTCATCTCCCGCATTAAATGAGAGTTACTTGTATAACTCATCTCCCGCATTAAATGAGAGTTACTTGTATTTCCGTTTCTGAATTTTCCATTAATTGGTATTTTCAGAGTTAAACTACCAGAAAATATATATATTATTTTAATAGAATTATATGTCTTTCGTTCAATTACTAGAAAGCTGTCAGTTAACATCAAGGGCTATATATATATCACGGATGTATCTTAATGATTCGTCCAAGTTTTAAGAAAAACATATATTCATCAACGATATTTTCACGCTTTCAGTACCGAATGTTGGATTATCATCACTACAGCTATTGATACTATCCTCCCTAAGTGATTCTGATGTTACCAAGTTCGGATCACAAATTAGCCTGCCTTGCAAATTACCTCGACTAATGCATTTGGTCTCTAAATGTTGCCTATGCATAAACTGGAAGGATAGTTGTGTACCAATCCCCAGTGATGAGGCATAGAACCGTCCGGCTCTAGCACATAATGTCTTACCCTTCCTTCCCTTGGAGCATGCCGTTAGTACCTTTCAAAAAGTTTTTTTTCCAAAAGAGATATTATCTTTTCGGAGGAAACAGAAGTGGAGGGCTGTCAGACCGGTGTACCCTACTGATCTGGTCATCTATGGCCACATTTTTTCTTTTTTCTTGCCCTGTTGAGGAATGGTCAACTTCACAGGGTCTTGGTGATGACCATTTACGCCAATGACAGTGGACTGGTTCACTGCTTTGAGCTTGATTATGGATTCTGGACTTGCTGCAGAGGTGGATATCTGTTGAGTGAGAATTTACCGCTCGGTTTTCTGTTTGCTTGTAGGTTGCCAGCCCTAAATGTACAGAGGCATGGGATATCTAATATCAGCTGGTGGATAATCCTGATCATAGGCCATCGCAGCTACCTGAACCGTCACTTAGCTAGTTGTGTCTCTCTAATCCTAAATTGGAGTAATGTGTCACAAGCAGGTCTTACGGCTCTTGAAAAGGTCCACTTAAAAACGGTGGTGCTTGAAGGTCCTACCAACATGGATCACTTCAACCTGTAGCAGTGGAGGAACACGTCTTTGCCCCATGCCTGCTATCACGGGGCTGTTTGATATTGTTGGCCCTACGTTTCTCAATTAACCAAGTTTCTTCAAAAAATCCTTCTAGTCATTTTCTTTCTGCAGGTACATGAAACGTGAGGACACTACGTTGAAATTATTATCTTGATGTCCTCACGCAGGAATTCCAGCGTTATAAACTATATATTCTAGGCTTTCAAGAGATCAGATGGACAGGTTAAGGTGAGAAAATTAAAAATAACTCTAAATTTGTTTTTCAGTCAAGAGATCTCGTGCTCTAATAGAGCCAGAGATCTCAAACAAATGTTTTCCGATTATATTCTGGAAGAATTACACGTTGAATGTATCGGAAGAAGTCTCGACCCGTTACTTCTGTTATATAAGTTCTACACTGATTACATACTGGATAACATGATTTAATACCTAATGTTTCCGAAGCGTTCTTTCTTTTTCGCCAACATAACGTTATACTACCGGAATTCGGTTCGTTAATTCAATCACGCAAAGTATCGAACCTGTTAAGTTGCAGTTTTATAACTCATATTCTAATTGAGCAACAGATCTAAAACTAATGTTTTTCGATTACATTCCGGGAGAATTACACGTTGAATGTATCGGAAAATGTCTCGACCCGCTACTATTTATTTTATGGCACAGGTACGAATCTCTCATTCATTATCAGGTGCAGAGCGACTTTTTGATCACCATGTATTTTCTGATGACAATAAAGTTTATATCAATCCATGTTCTTGAGACAATTGCCGTTCCATTCAACTTGCATGCGATAAAATCGAACACTGGGGTATATCCTAACAGTTAACAATTTCTGCAGAGGAACCAACTACATTGCACTTGGGTCGTAGCAAAACAGAAGCAAAAAGATGCCTCAAAAAGTCGCCCCCCAGTGCAGAATATCCAGGTCTATAATCTAGAACGGCAAAATCGAGAGACTTTGTGGTGTGAAGGTGATGACGTCAGAATCCAAAATGGCGGACGAATGGCAAAATCGAGGGACTTTGTGGTGTGATGTGATGACGTCAGAATCCAAAATGGCGCACGAACGGCAAAATCGAGATACTTTGTGGGTGCAGGTGATGACGTCAGAATCCAAAATGGCGGACGAACGGCAAAATCGGAGGACTTTTCATGCCCTTGGGCAGTCGAGTGAGGGGCTCCACTAGCGATGAGTCGTTAATTGTGGAGCAGTGTGCAGGAGAGCAATACCTTTTGTGCATTAAAGAACATGCTACAATGGCCATGAAGGGAGGCTATCATCTTCCTCTTAACAACTGTCAAATGATCACCTTCCGCAAACTTACCCTGAGCCTTTGTGGCCCTTGTGATCTTCATATTTTGTTCATTGTGTGAAAAACGTTCTACCCAAAGATAAACAAGTCCAACCGAACTGATTAGTGAAATCAGTCGTCTATTTTAAAAAGGAATCATTCAGTATGACATCATATATTTTTCAAATTAATAAAATGATAAAATAGAAATTGCTAATTATTTCTGTTTTTCCTTTCTAAAAGTCGAATAAATGTTGTTTTTTTGTCATAATTCGTTTTTCCAACTAATGGATTTCAAATATCTTTCTTCAACACTAATTTTACTAAAAACTACCGTTTCTCAAACTTTCGCATTTTATATTTCAACGTATAAAAATGTTCACTGAACTCCGCCTTAATCTTTCAGGTTTGGTTTTTGCCAAATGTTTCATGTTTTGCCACTATGCGACTCCATATTCTCATATTCATCGTTAACTCCCAAATAATGATTGTGTTTTGAAATCTCAGTTATGTTCTTCAAGTTCAAAGATCAAATTTTGAAAAGAAACATATTTATTTATTTGTGCTGTCATCCACATAAATTATTTTATGACGTAAACGAAGTTTACAAGCAAAACTGAATCAAAGTTTGAATGATGTTACTTAGAGTAATGAAAACAATGACAAATATCCTAGTATGTAAAAAAAAATTATACATTTCATTTGTTGTAGAATTATCCTCTCTAATTATCTCCAATAAAACTGTCTTTATAAGGGGCTATTGTAAAGACTGATAGCAAAGGCTGCAACTGAATGGGTAAGAAATATTATTTAACATTAAATGATGAAGTTTTTGTAGTTTAATGAATGCAAACAATATCCAGATTATCCGGGTAAAAATGATTAATATCAGGATTAAAGAGAGAAACTAGCTAATATCGACAGTAATCAGTTTCTGATAGTAGCTGTAAAATGTACATAGTGTATGAATATATATAGGAATGGAATGATCTACATACAAGAGTACGAAGGGGGGAAAAATTCACATTAACCATCTCTCAAATTATAGAAAAATAGTTTTGAAATTAATATCTTTCGTTTAATAACCAATTGATGATATGATATGATGGCTGTATATGACGGATATATCTCAGCGATATGTCCAAGTTTTACCAAAAATTCCGAAAATGCATCAGTAATCTCAGGAATTCACTGAATATTTCCATGAAAGTGTTGTATTTGTATAATCACTATTGCTTCTTAGAGTAATCTGTAAATCACCTTTCATTTTTTCGGTCACGTTAAGATGTTTTGAATAATTTATCTTTTAAAAGTCCAGTTAATAGGAAATTAAATTTTAATGAGAATCTTCATTCCTATACATCGAAAATCGTTCAGGAGAAGTGTTGAAATTTACGATTACTGTTCTTTATTTCCTGTGAGCAGGGAATTAGGAAATTTCATTGCTTTTGCAGTGACACATTGTTTAAAGACAATAATTAGTATTAGTGATTTGATTATTTGGAATAACGTTTACTTCATAATTGTTTATGGAATAAATGTTCTGTATTACTATTATAAATTGCATTTGTAGCTAATTTGTTTTAAAAATGATTCATTTAATCGTATAATGTGGATGTTTTCAGGGACAGCTCAAATTATCTTGTTTTCGCAGCCTTTTACTGCTGCTCATCCTTTTTGAATGCAAATATCTGTAAACAAACTATAGCAACTCTCTATCGAATTATTTAAAAATACTAAAATAACTGTACACAAATTATAACCATTTTCCATCCAGTATTTATAACAGCGATAAAAAGAAATGTAATAAATTACCACTCACTCAGCTGCTTACTACAGAGCTCTGAGAGGATCCGCTCACTTAATATATTTTAAAGAAAAAAATTGCGAGAAAGGTGAGACGACAGCAAAAAAGCAAAAAAAATATTCCAAGCTGGAACCCAGGTCACATTTAAACTGTAGCTAAGCAAGATAACCAATCAATGATCAGGACGACACGAGAGATATTCATAGGCGAAACTAAAGTATTTGCTTGTTTCTAGGTTAATAGGAGCAGAGCTCCAATGCAGATATGGACTCTGAATATGCAAATATTTAATTGAAAATATGTTTCATATAATGTTGTACCTTTCTTTTCTTGCGTATATTAATGACTGCTACCTTATATTTGTAACCAGGTGCTTATACATAATTTTTAAAAAAAATACACGTCATGAGAATAACGAATATTCAAAGGTTTTCACCAAATGAATAATTTTGGAGGAATACTTCAATTCCGGCACGAGCAGAAGCTCTTCTAGACCTGTCGTTCTTTGAAATATTTTTTCAGTTTTAGACTAAAAAATGAAATAATTGCTTTAAATTACTTTTCTGATATTTGTGATTGTAAAGAGAATGCAAAAAACAGGAAGTTAACAAATCTTATTATAACCTGAATATAATAGTAAAATTAAAATTGGACATATTTTTTTAAAAAGTCATGAAATATATTCAATATATTAATAAAAGATAAAATATACGGTAAACAATAATAGAAAAATCCTATTTTTAAATACAATTTTAGGTTCAGGACACATTATCGAATTATGATTTAATTTGAATATTAGCTCTCTATTGGACCCTTTTTATATTTGATGATAACATTTTATTTAATATATCTATATTTACTTTAAATTGATAAGTCCGATGATTTTTTAAAGTTGCCAATCAAATTAATAAGTATCCTAAATATGAAGGATATTACCGGATATTTCTTATGTAGGCCAAAGGGTTTGTTTTTTAATCAGTTTTTCTTTCTCTTTGATAAGAACTTCTGCTAAATGGCAAGAAGTAGGAATATCAATTTCAGACTGCAGCTTCGCCTTAAAACGTCTTAAGAATTGGATTCACAAATTTCTTTCCTCCGAACAAAAAAGATTAAATAATATTTCCTAAAGGGTAAGATTTATGACCACCAACTTCGGTATAATGCTTACTGTAATTATTATTTAAAGGAACTTGAAGGTTTGGACCCACAACCTTCATTCAGTCTCTTCGCAACCTTCATTCAGTCTCTTGCGCCCTCTAACAGTTGAAACTCAAACTAATGGATGAGTGGAAAAATGCAAATGAGGTTTTTTTAACAGTTATAAACTCATATTACATTTTAGAGTATAAATGAAAGAGAAAATAAATAAAATGAAGGCGGATATATATCCCACTCACTCTCTTAGTTTAAGAAGTCTAATTACAACGATCTCCTTGGGTTAAAGGTATTGTTGTAAACGTAAAACTTTGAGCTACACATTTCACCCCCAAATTTAAAATTTCAAACATCAATTGCGTGAAAATTTCTTCAAAGTTATGAAAAATCCTAAATTTTAATAGCTACCTATTCAACTTAAAATATTTTTATTTCTAAAAAGCCAAAAAAAGTTGAAAGTATGATGAAAACAATCCCTCGCTTTTCTGAAAACTAGCGAAAAAAGTATGAATCTTTTAAGGCCACATAACAGAAATTTAGTAAATGTGCGCGTACAGCAAGGATCTCTTCACTCAAACATTGCGACAAGCGAATATGCGAACATTTTGATGTAAAACAATCCGTAAGAAGTAGTATTGGGTTGTTTTACTTCTGAGTGGTAATTATGTTCACACAATGTGCTAAATGGCCAGCCACATGGACGCCGAGGTATCAAAGAAGGTTAAAAAAAGGGCCAACTCTGCAGCTGTTCGGAGGTAGATGCTAGACTCCCGTCAAGGACATCCAGCGTGGTCTTTAGCCTACACAGGCATGGATTTCGCTATAAGCAGAGCTACGGCTTAAGACACATCCGACGGACGGCTGCCTTTTCAAGACCACCATCCAGAAAAATAAATTACAGTCTAAGCGACTCTAAAACGTTAAAAACTGCCATACATTTCAGATTCCTGATTAGAAACTATTTCCTTTAGAAAGCTCCTCTGACACTAGAAAGTGTTTCTCTTCACATACAAACCCATTTGCTATAAAAGTCATATATGTGAAAGTATAAAAGTCATTTGTTACAAAGAGTAATTTAATTCCAAAGCAAAGAGGCGTTTTTGAATATTTCATTACTGATTCTAGGTCATAAAAATTTGTCACCATTTCGCCGTTTTATAAAAATAAAAAAAAAATCATCATCATCATCCTCAAGCAGCCATGGGCTACGGAGGTCCAACCAGACCGCGCAGTTTAATTCTCCAAGCATATCTGTCCTGAGCTACATCTGCTGCATCCGGCCACTGCACACCAATTCTAACAAGGTCCTGTTTGACATTGTCTACCCACCGCATCCTAGGTCTCCCCCTCCTTTTGAGGCTTCGATGCACACTGTTCATAACCCTATTCGCCAATCTATAATTATCCATACGGGCAACATGGTCAAACCAGCGGAGTCTCTCTGTGCACAATATGCTGCTTAAAGGAGGTTTCAGACTCCTTTGCCTAACCTCATCATTAGTTACAAAGTTAAACCACGTAATATCCAAGATACTACGCAAGCATCTAGTTTCCTGTTATCTTGTTTACACAGCGTCCAAATTTCACTATCATAACTAACCCTAGAAAGAACCAAACTATTATACAGTCTAATTTTAGTCTTTAGGTGTATATGCCTATTTCTCCACAATCTCCATAGATTCTTAAAAGTCCCGGCAGCAATCCCTATTCGTCTGTTAATCTCATGCCGCACATCACCATTATCTGTTACATAGCTCCCAAGATAATTAAACTGTGACACCTGCTCAAGACTGCAACCATTCAGATGAACTCAATCACAACCTGCCTGACAAATTTTCATTACTTTAGTTTTCTCTCTGTTTATAACCAAACCTACTCTACTACGAGTCTCATCAACAGCTCGAATGAAAGAGTTCATCTCATCAACATCATTTGCCAAAAGGGCTAAATCATCAGCATAATCTAAATCAGAAATTTTAGTATCTCCAGACAATTTAAGGCCAAAATCTTTCCCTTGAAGTGAATTTCGCATAACATATTCAACAACCAAACTAAAGAGAAAAGGAGACAAAATGCACCTTTCTCGAACACCAGAAGTAATGCTAAACTAATTGCTACAAGACTTACCAACTCTCACACACGACTCAGTGTTATTATAGAGAGCTTTCCTTATGTAAACTAACTTGTCAGGTATACCATATGATCTCATAATCAACCACAAATTATGACGATCAAAAGAGTCGAAAGCCTTTTTGAAATCAACAAAGCTAGCAACCAAAGGTTTCTGAAACTCTAAACATTTCTCAAGAATGTGTCAAGAACCGAGCCAGCGGAACCTTCACAAGGTGATCCCCCTCACCGCGTACAGGCGCTCACACCGAGGGGGCCTTGATGGGAGGCTACCATCAGTCTCCCAACACCTGTTCCAGTGGGTCACCTCCTCCAACCTTCTCTGAGCCTTCGGGGTCTTTGTGAACTGGCCATTTAACCCATAGTTAAAACCTGCAAAAAAAGTGCCGCTCAGACATAAACTTGCAAAAAACCTTGCGGAAAGACATTTAACCTGCAAAAAAAGTGCCGCTCAGACATAAAACAATCCAATGTTATAGAACACGCTGAATGGCCTTGACGGGAGGATACCATTTGTCTCCCAACAGCTGTTCCAGTGGGTCCCCTCCCCCAACCTTATCTGAGGCTTCGGGGTCCCTGTGACCTGGCCATTTAGCCCATGGTGTGCAAAAAAGTGCCACTCAGAGGTTAAACAACCCAAATTTAAAGAACACCCTGGATGGCCTTGACGGGAGGCTACCATCTGTCTCCCAACAGCTGTTCCAGTGGGTCCCCTCTCCCAACCTTCTCTGAGCCTTCGGGGTCCTTGTGAGCTGGCCATTTAGCCCATGGTGTGCAAAAAAGTGCCGCTCAGAGGTAAACCAACCCAACCCAAAGCTGCACGTGTCTACCGCGTCCAACAACGCCATCTACCGCATGAAGATGCCGTTACCGACCCTGCATTGCTATATGATTCCAATTCGTCTTTGTGCAACCTACCCCTCCCAGAAGTTTGTACACGCTTATCTCAATAATCCTGCATATATTATTGAAAAATATTTTAAACAGTACAATTAATGTCTTTTTTAACTAAACATATATCTTTCTTTACCTGAATGAACCCAATTTCATTAAAAATAAGCAAACTCAGGTTAGCATCTCTACGTTGAACAATCGTGATCAGAGAGGATAAAAATCAACTTGATCATGGTGGGATACAACCCTACGACCTCCTGATGGCAGGTCAGGTTATATATATGTAATTGAAGATAATGTCTACAGAAAAATTTATAGGTATAATAGCTGAGTTAGTTGCAATGAGTTTCATGTTTAAATCACATTTTCTGAACTTTTCTAATACTGAAAATTACACTACTTCTATTTGTTAATCATGATGCTACTGTTTTATGTATTGCTTCAGCAATGATCTGAAATGAACAAATTTCAAATATTACTTATATCCACTGAGTTATCCCTAGAGTTTACTAGAGTATTGCTAGTTTAATTTCGGTAACCTCGTTTTCAAAGATTTCAACGAAATTTTTAATTTCGGTAACCTCGTTTCAACAAATTTCAAATATTACTTATATCCACTGAGTTATCCCTAGAGTTTACTAGAGTATTGCTAGTTTAATTTCGGTAACCTCGTTTTCAAAGATTAAGATACAATGTTTAGAAAAGGTAGAATTCTCTATATTATTCTGAGAGCAGTCAGTTTTATAATGAAGATATGATTTCAACGGAACACTAAATTCTCACTTTTTATCATATGTTTTAGCTATTTAAAAGTAATTAAAGAAAGAGTGAAAACAGCTACCACTATGAATTTTAGTATCTTTTAGTGTAGTATTATTTATTCGTTTAATCATAGATCCCGATGGGTACCTGAAGCGAATTCTGGCTCAGTGACTTACGGTGTAAGGCGCTAAAAATTAACAACAAAAGCGTACGATTTTACAACATGCCATCTATAATTTATAGAACGTATTAGAATATTTACTTTTGTAGGAGTGTCAAGATATCAAGTGAGTGTTAAATGTAGTAGTAGTTCAATACAAGGGATCATGCATAAAAAATATGATTATTGTGATCGAAAAACGCAAAAAAGTACTAAATGCAAAATAAAATATTGGATTTTAATATCGTAGTGTAGTAGGTCAGTTGTTTGTTTAATGAGAAAGTTAATAGTATGTTATGTAATACCACATTATAACACCCCATCCAGCCTCAAATCGCTGTAGTTCCCAGGTTCGAGTCCCAGCTGGCTCAGCGTTGAGATTTATCTCCGCAAGATTCCCCGCCTTGCCCACGGTCAGTAGGGGACACCGATGGGCTTGGAAAGGCTGTCGTCCGTCGGATGGGACGTTAAGCCGTGGTTCCATGTAGGGAGAGCCATACCCTGTGCATGTTAAAGAACACGCTGGATGGCCTTGACGGGAGACTACCATCTGTCTCCCAATAGCTGTTCCAGTGGGTCCCCTCCCCCAAATTTCTCTGAGCGTTCGGGGTCCATGTGACCTGGCCATTTAGCCCATGGTGTACAAAAAAGTGCCGCTCAGAGGTAAAACAATCCAACGTTAAAGAACACGCCGGATGGCCTTGACGGGAGGCTACTATCTGTCTCCCAACAGCTGTTCCAGGTGGTCCCCTCCCCCAACCTTCTCTGAGCGTTCGGGGTCCATGTGACCTGGCCATTTAGTCCATGGTGTGCAAAAAAGTGCCGCTCAGAGGTAAGACAACCCAACCCAACCTCAAATCGCTGCTGAATTTGCAGAGTGCATGTACACTAAGCGGCCGCCTGATTAAATACAGTTCTATATATGTCAACAGTAACTCAGGTGCAGAATTCAGTAATTTCTTAAATAAGAGTTTTATGAAAAATGCTGGCGAAGAAAGGTTAAAGACCTCAATCAAATCTATTTAAATCCAAACAATATTTCTGAAAAACTACAAATTTATAAAACTGATATATTCAGTATTTAAAGAGTTATGGAAGCTGAAACATTTAGCAAGTTAGCTTGTTCTGCTAAACGTCATTTTTAATTAGCGGAAATTAACATAATTATTACATATTATAACTACAAACACTCTTACACGTGTTAGTAAAATTTAGTATAATATAAAGAAATGAAAAAAAATATATATATATTATCCAAAGTTATTATGCTGTCCTTTCAAATGGAATATTCATGGAATAATATTGAACTCTTTATCTCTGTATTTAACATAAAGTATACCTTAACCGTGCTCAAGTGTTTAGCGCATTTGGCTACTAATCAAATCGACCTGGGTTGGATCCCTGGGTACGGCATGGAATCTTTGCTTTACTGCTGAAGTTACGCCATCCTCACAGACATTCTACTATGACGTTATAAACTGACGGGCTCTGTAGCAAGCAGCTGCTTGAGGGATATTTATTATATATTTATTATATATTTAACTAGAAGAAAAATATATCGCCTCTAACGAATAGGGAGGTTTGGCAAGATGGGTTTTTTCCTGTATCTTCCTCTAACCATGGAAATATGAGCTAAGGTTTGATGGGTAAAAGGCATATTGTAATATTCTCTTAGGCCCTATAAAACATGAAAAACATTTTTCTGAAAACGAATTAAACAGTTTTTTAGTTGTTAGAACGCTATTTAATAAAATGATATATGTTTAGGGTACAATTTGTATATGGCTAATCGTTATGTAAGAAATCTACCAGCTATATGGCTAATCGTTATGTAAGAAATCTACCAGAATGAGGATTTTATACTGTATATTCAAGTAAAAACAATGCACGTATCTCCCAATTTACCAGAATTCTGCGTTTACTCGATCTAATATAAGCATTCATATAAAAACTGTTCCTCAAAACCTTTCCTCATTAACTATTTTCAGTTAAGATGTAAAATATATCGAAATTATTTGTATAATCATCATATTATTATGAATTAGACGTCATCGGTGACAGAAATTGGCAGTTTCCTCGTGGTTCTGCGGCTACTTGAGCGATTCGTCCTGAATTTCGTGGGATGGTCCCGCTTAGTTCTCACCCTCTTGATGTGACAGATGAGGATTCCCATCTCCCGTGGGTCGGAGTGATTTTTCGAAAGGCATCCGATATTTGTGGGGCGCCTTCGTCGCCTGCCTTCTGAATGCAATTATCGAACGACGTATGAAAAAATGTTAGTCGATATAAATGAAAGATCTTTTCAGCCACATTAGTTCGGATGTAATCGTATTTACTTCGCTACAGACTCTAAAAATATGTTAATCGTAGGTAATAAATTTCGACTTTGGGAAAGCATCTCCTTAGAGAATATGCTATAACGATCTTAAATATGGTACTGATTCAGTTACCGCTCTGATTTCTACTCTAACCACACTTCTTATGTCATACCAGACCTGGTCAGTAAAATAACAGAACGATTGATATTTATAACAAATTTCAATTCGTATAATTCGACTGGTGGCTGTTAATTTTTTTTTAAATGTGCTAAACAATTTTAAAATAATCTTAATATTTAAATACAATTCATTCATTATTATGTAGGCTTAAAAATAAATGGAATTCAATGAAATATTACCCAAATTCAATTGCTTAATTTTTTATACATATTTCCTTCTTCGCCAATGAGAGAACTAATGAGCTCTCCAGGTGGCCTTTGGTAAACCGGGTATGTTTATAACTGTATTTTACCCCTATTTGCTGTTACCAGATTATCTTCTTTTAATAAAATTTGTATTTGTAATTTTAGACTTATTGATCGAAGTTTCACCCTACATAGCAACAGAAAATGTCGAATACCTCTGTTTAAACTACTGGTTTTGTTTGAAATTATAACACTCAAATATATTCTTTGTATTGCAATGTTCCGAAATATTTGTAACCTATTTTGGATATAGTGCTATTTGCTTTGCTACAGAATTTAAATAGAACAATTACTATTTTATGAAAATTGTTAATTAATGGATGAAAACATTTGCTTTCGACGCAATACCACATAAAATGCATTTCAATTTTTTGCATTTCAAATATCATCTAGTTTTTCTTTAACCTTAGATATATCTTTAAGATATATCTGTAATTTACCTTTGAGTTCTGATGAACTATTGAACTGTAATTGAACGAAAGGCATTTTCTTATATTAAATTAATTTATAAATTTTGTGGTAGTTTAGGATAATAATTTTGTTATTTTAATTTTCTTCTACCTCAAATGTTAAAAGTTACTTCTATCATCATTGGTTGATTTTTGAGTTTGTCTATATTTTTCTCAAAACGGTTCTTCTAAGATATTGACCACTAGCAAGAAGCAACGTACCAAATGAAAGCCTGTTAGGCCGGAGGATCGAGCATTTTGAAAAATTGTCTAATTTAAATTATCCATTTAAATAATAAATAAATATCCCCTCAAGCAGCTGCTTGTCATAGAGTTATGTCAGGAGGATTGTCAGTTTGTGAGGTCTGTGAGGATGGTGGGTCCTCAGCAGAAAGAAAACACGAACAACCACGCCTTACTCGGGTCTCGAACCCAGATACCTCAGATCAGTAGCAAAGCGCGTTAACCACTCGGCCATGAGATGGGTTCCTGGAAAAGAAGGAAAGAAGTGTGAATATCGTTTTGTCACAATATTTTAGAAACGGGAGAAACGAGAATAACGATTGCCACATTATGAAAAGTGCCTTTCGATTCTTCCTTCCTAATAGAGATGAGTTCCGGATTGGCTTTGCCGGGCTCAAAAGAGCACCTGTCTGAGATCACTTTTGGGTGGTGGAACATATCGCCTTGTGATCCGATTCTGGCCTTCTGACACCTGGCCGTCTGCTAGCCAAATGATAGTCTATGCACTCCACCAATTCGGGGCGGGGGTGGCTCAGTCGGTAGCGCGCCAGGCTCGTAATCTGTAGTTCCCAGGTTCGAGTCCCAGATGGGTCAGCGTTGAGATTTATCTCCGCAAAATTCCCCGCCCTGCCCACGGTCAGTAGGGGACACCGATGGGACGGCCACCGACCGCCGTCCGTCGGATGGGACGTTAAGCCGTGGTCCCGTGTGCGGGAGAGGCATACCCTCTGCACGTTAAAGAATACGCTGGATGGCCTTGACGGGAGGATACCATCTGTCTCCCAACAGCTGTTCCAGTGGGTCCCCTCCCCCAACCTTCTCTGAGCCTTCGGGGTCCATGTGACCTGGCCATTTAGCCCATGGTGTGCAAAAAAGTGTCTCTCAGAGGTAAAACAACCCAACCAAACTCCACCAATTCTCTTTACATCAGCCAATCGGACCTCTCCTGGAAAGCAATATATTATTGTGTTGCCCGGGGCGCCTCGGATTTAAGCCTATCCGATAACATAAGGTCTTTTAATCGTTCCAAGTCTGTCACTTTGCGGCTATCTATATAACTATTCTACAAATCACGGAAATGTTCCCCCAACTGACCCCATGTATCAGACTAGAATATTGTGGTCCTATGAAGCCTTTGCTTATATTGAATAGTCGACACCTTGCATCTGTCCAGTACATAGGTGTTGAGCCGATCATAATGCTCAGTATCATCTACGGCCAGCTAACCAGCAATCTGCCAAGTTTTTCCAGGAAAATAGGCAGAAGTACTGCATCATGAGCTTTAATCTTTATAAATTTTAAATCCACAGTTTTAAAAAACAATGGCATTTCCTAGAAACTCTCAGGTGAATTGCCAATAACTGGTCACAAAAGGGACGCCAACCTAAACAACTCTTCGCATCTCTGCAGTACATAGGTCTTGAGCCGATCATAATGATCAGCATCATCTAAGGGTAAGCTAACCAGAAATCTGCCAAATTTTTCCCGGGACATAGGCAGAATACTGCACCATGAAGATCACGTGGTAGCCACTGCGCTCTAAATGCTGCCTGAATAGTTTTAAAAAATGGCATTTCGTAGATGCTCTCACACGGATTGCCAATAACCGGCAAGAGAAGCGACGACCACCTAGACAACTCTTCTCCGAGCTTCCAAACGGTATCAGGTCCGTTCAGAAGGGACCCGGAGGGCAGTTTCTGTCGATGCGATACCCCCCCCGCCTCTGCTGTCGATGCGATACCCCCACCCTTTTCTCACCATGCGATACCCCCCTCCCCCCAGCCTCTGCTGCATCCGCATTTTTCGAAATTCGAATTCTCGAATTTCACTCCTCTCCTCAGCTTCACGAATTTCACGCTGTTAATCAGCTTCAATTTCGCGCAAATGTCTTTTTTCCTCCGCCTCAATTTCCCGCAGCCGCACTTTCATGCACATTGACTCCAAATTGTCGAAGAGTTCGAATCGCGCTGCTCTTTCAGGCTTCCCCTACTCTCTCTACTCCAGAAACTACCTCCATGTCTCGTGCGTGGAGCGTTTGTAGTGAACTGTCTGCACTATGATCCGACGGACTACCGTTTTTCGCACTTAATCGTGTATTATAGTGGAACATGGATGCACTAACACAGCAGCACACAAGAACAAATTCACAGCAATTGGAACTCACCAAACCAATGTTCTCGTAGAGACTTCTCAAACGACGACACACACAAAAAATAAATCACACTACCCTTCATGTACCTCGCTCAAGAATCCTCTCTGCTGACACCAATCAGTCAGAAGATGTTTTCGTGGAGATCCAAATTAGTTGAACGGGCGTGTGGGTTCCGAACATTATTTTAAAAGCTCCCTAATGCAGCGTATACATCAGGAATATAGCGAGCGGGGTAGTCAGACAACGTACAAATATGTACAACTCATTTAATGTTCACAATATAATTATATTAATAAAACTATTTGCACCGACCCTACACTAGGGCGTTGAACTGTCTTCATGTCTGTTCGGCCACGCAAATGTGGCCGAAAAGTGGCCCTGGCTGGATATTTTTCAGCCGTTGACTATACCGCGACAGAGCCTGATTCTTTGTCCTCCAATTCTCTTATCTGTCTCCTACAGCTGTCCAGTGTGTCCCCTTTCCCTCAACTTTCCCTGAGCCTTCAGGGTCCTTGTGACCTGGCCATTCACCTCATTGCATGCAAAAAAAGTGCCGTTTAGAGGTATAACTTCCCAACGTTAAATAACACGCTGGATGTCTTGTAACTGGAGTCTGCCATCTGTCTCCTACAGCTGTCAAGAGTGTCCCCTTTCCCTCAACTTTCCCTGAGGCTTCAGGGTAATTGTGACTTGGCCATTCAGCTCTTTGCGTGCAAAAATAGTACCGTTTAGAGGTAAAACTACCCAACGTTAAATAACATGCTGGATGTCCTTGACTGGAGTCTGCCATCTATCTCCTACAGCTGTCCAGAGTGTCCCATTTCCCTCAACTTTCCCTGAGGCTTCAGGGTCCTTGTGACCTGGCCATTCAGCTCTTTGCGTGCAAAAAATAACCGTTTAGAGGTAAAACTACCCAACGTTAAATAACACGCTGGATGTTCTTGACTGGAGTCTGCCATCCGTCTCCTACAGCTGTCCAGAGTGTCCCCTTTCCCTCAACTTTCCCTGAGGCTTCAGGGTCCTTGTGACCTGGCCATTCAGCTCATTGCATGCAAAAAAGTGCCGTTTAGAGGTAAAACTACCCAACGTTAAATAACACGCTGGATGTCCTTGACTGGAGTCTGCCATCTGTCTCCTACAGCTGTCCAGAGTGTCCCCTTTCCCTCAACTTTCCCTGAGGCTTCAGGGTCCTTGTGACCTGCCCATTCAGCTCATTGCATGCAAAAAAAGTGCCGTTTAGAGGTAAAACTACCCAACGTTAAATAACACGCTGGATGTCCTTGACTGGAGTCTGCCATCTGTCTCCTACCGCTGTCCAGTGTGTCCCCCTTTCCCTCAACTTTCCCTGAGGCTTCAGGGTCCTTGTGACCTGGCCATTCAGTTCATTGCATGCAAAAAAAGTGCCGTTTAGAGGTAAAACTACCCAACGTTAAAGAACACCCTGGATGCCCTTGACTGGAGTCTGCCATTTGTCTCCTGCAGTGTGTCCCCTCGCGGTCAGTACTTGAGAGGGTGACCACCTGGGAACACCGCGTGCAGTTGCCATTCTTTTTTCCCCCCAAGCGCTGTACTCGTAGAATATTAGCCAAAGTCATTCTACGCCGGTCGCCATGTTCCATTCCATTTTTAGTAAATAAATAAAGAAGAATTTGTTTTGGTTACAAAACCTGCAACGTTTCTAGGTATCTGGAACAAAATCTATATACTTAAGGTACGAATTTTAGACCATCGTATGAGTATACTGGTAATACTCGACACGTTCCAAATGCCAATTCAAGCTTTTCCGCCTCTCAAGGGTTGGGTTGTTTTACCTGTGAGCGGCAATTTTTTGCACACCATGGGCTAAATGACCAGGTCTCGAGGATCCCGAAGGTTGGGGGAGGGGACCCATTGGAACAGCTGTTGGGAGACAGATGGTAGCCTCCCGACAAGATCATCCAGTGTCTTCTTTAACATGCACAGGGTATGGCTCTTCCACACACTTAGCCACGGCTTAACGTCCCATCTGATGGACGGCGGCCTTTCCAAAATAAGTAATCATATGGCAAAACACCAACAGGTATGCATATATATATATAGCACAATCCCCGTCAAAGATAAATCTCGCTGACTATATCAGGGACCATGTAACTCTTCTGACAAATGCAACGTCAAAAACCAACTGTACAGATCATAAAAATGTTACCGAAATGATATGGCAAAAGAGGAAGTAACAGGAGTATTGTTAATAATGAAATAAACAACACACTAGCGGCCACAGTATGTGGTAACTATTTATGTTGCACTACGGGTTCACAACTTCTGTCGTCGTATTTTTGCAAACTGAGTATGCACACCTGATAGCCTTATTAAATAAAAAAAATAAATACCCCCTCAAGCAGCTGCTTGCCACAGAGGTCCCTCAGCAGAAAAACGACACAAACAGCGATGCCTTACCTGGGGCTCGAACCCAGGTCCCTTAGATCAGTAGCCAAGCGCGCTAACCTCTCGGCCATGGGACGGCGAATAGCCTGATTAGGGCAACCATTAAAAAGAAAGTGAACCCACTTTCTCCTTTTCCACTGCATGCGTTCCGTTTCCGGATCTCCTGCTACTCTCTCCCACCACCTTTTACATTCCGCATCGTCTTTTCCTTTTGCCTGCCTTGCATTTTCTTTTTTCATTATCGCCATGCAGAAATTTCGTTGATTTCGATTGCAGGCGTCGAAGATACTGCGGATGACATTTGGGTACCTTGTCGAGTTGTATGTTAATAAATATGAAAGTTTTCTAATTAGCGATGGAATATTTTTAGATATCCCGGTTTGTTTCGCTAAGAACCGGGATTGACAGATGGAGATAGAGTTTGGAAAGTAGTGAGTGAATTTGTAATGTAAAAGAATTGGAATTGGAAGTTGATAAAAGGATTATTGTATAGAAAGGGATTTTAAGGGGATAATAGGATTTCCATGGTGAAGAGAATTCGAGGTTATTAGAGCATTAGTATTTTATATTTTTTTCTTTGTTGGCTGTGGCAAGGGTGTAGTTGTTGGTGATTTGTATTTATTATTATTATATTATTAGGTGTTATGGTAATTTTTATAGTGTGTGTGTGTGCCATTGTGGGGGGGATGAATGTTGATGTTGTGAGAAATTGGAATTGTTATGCGAGTGCGTTTCTCAGACGGTCATGTTAATACTTGCTGGGTGTGTGGGGTGAGGACGAATAAGGGCGAAGGGAGATTGAGGTGAATGGATGGGTGGAGGTGGTTGAGACTGCGTTTTCGGGCATCCGCCTGACTTTAAAAAAAATACATCCGACGGACTTATTTTTTATCTTAACCAAAAGGCCGAGATCGATAAAAATATTCCTCTTAAATTATTAATAATTTTAATAATCAGAAATTCACAGACGGTAGCTCGCGCGTAAGAATCCAAAAGTCCGTACGCGAAGTCGGGGTAAAGTTGTTAGCGTGTGCGTTAAATCAGTCGGTTCTCCTGAACGGTTTAGTCGAGTTTACCCGACACAGAGAGCGACATATATCTTAAGCCTCCATTCAAACCCTGGAGCGAACAACACGTGCCCGGTTGTCCGTCCGTCCAATAGCATCACTGATCACCGCGGAGCGCACCTCTCGAGCAGACAAGTGGTGCCATCTATGGGTAGAGCGAAGGGACTAAGCGCATATGTAGATTGGGAGATTGTAGGCCGTAAGGAGCAATTAGACTCTATAGACAACAAAGGACAAAGCGATTGTGCTGCGGGTGTGAGGACGCAGTTTTTTCTGCGAGCCGCGTTATTTTCATGCTTCACCATATATTCACCATATTTTTTCGGAGAAAATAAAGGACAAATCAAAAATTGTTTCATAATGAAGAAAACAGCAGTTTGCATTTATTATAAAATATAAGCATATAATAGCATTTTAAACGATCATAATTTGGATATTTTTCACAAGAATGAACTTTTCTTAACCCTTCCAGTGTCCAGCCTGAAAAACTGGTTTACATCCAGAGGCCAAATTTAACTTTAGAACTTTTTTCCCAAATAATTAGTGAAAGGTATTATGGCATGTTATATGCCAAATTAATCAACATTTAATATGTTTCATTTTAATAGGACTTTTTTAGAGTCATGTAGTAAAAAAATGCATCTTGCAACACAAATAAAAATTTATAAAAAAAAAAGAGCTAATATAAATGATTTCTAAATAACGAAAAAAAAAAAAATTCTTGTTTAAAGAAAACATTTCTTCCATTTTGACATTTTTTTCTCCATACTATAATTTGAGAAAGAGTCCAGGTTTTTTGCAGTCCAATAAATAAGTCACATTTGGAATATTTTTAATACATGACTAACCAACAGAAATAGCTCATATTTTATACCAAATTAAAAAATTTAATTCTGAATTTTATTAAAGTAAAAAATTCTAACACTGTAGTAACATATTATTTTTAATAACATTTTTTACAGTGATATACCAAAAAAAGTACACATTTCATAATTACTTGCAATTTTAAAAAGTAGCAGTTATTTGTTAATTATCAGGAGATTTTTAAAACTTTAAGGAAAAATTTGTGTTGATAATAGTTCAAATCAAACTTCTGAGCTTAAATTAGGGGATTACTTCAGCACAGAGTAATGTTAACAAATTGGCAATACCAATATTTCTTCCTGAGGTCACTCACAAAACCTATCTGATGGACAATAACTTCTAAGAAATGGCAAACAGATGCCTTTAACAAATTATTTATGTCATAGTTTAATAAAATATGCATCAATTAAAAAAATAAAATATTATTTATCAAGCTTAAATTACATATTTTTATAAGATATCTATTAACAAAATTTAAAATGGAAATTTTTATTTTATTTTTTAAATCGTTTCATTTTATTGTACTAAAAACGGATATATACGTTCTGGACAATGGAAGGGTTAATAAATCAGGTTTTTGTTTCAAAATTTCATAAAACTGTATACAATTCATATGAAAGTTGCTTTTGGTATAAATGCATGCTATAAATGTTCCGATTTTTCATTTTGTTTTTTCACTGGTCCACATATTGTTCGCTGATCAAAATACTCGTTCAGTGAGGACATTAAATCAAGGGATACAAAAGCTAAATTCAACGTTTTTTAAAATGTTTTTAAAAGATCCCTGTTTATCGGTGAAATATTTAAAAATTTCAAATTCTACTGCGCGCCAATATTCAGTTTACTATTTTAATTCACGAAAAAAAAGGGAAAAAATCGCCATTTTAGAAAAAAATAATTCTAAAGGACAGAGCAGTGAAAAAAGGACTGTCCTCTTAAATAAAGGACGTATGATCACGGTACATATAAGATATGATTAAAATATCCTCTTCCTACCTCCATGACGTAAAAGACGGCTTATTTTTCTAACCACAACTAATCTTCGATTCCCTAGAAGAAACGTGAAAAATGTCGACGCTACTACGTACGTTTGACTTCAACAGATTTCATTAACTGTATACTGTTTGAAAGTAATCGTAATAATTCTTTGCTGTCGTCTGACAATAACATTGCTGATTTAATTGTTTTCCGACTTCGAAGGAAGTGACACCTCTCCATATCCGCAACAAAGTTCTCTCTCTTTAAGCTTCCTTTCTCACCATTTCTCGTACCTGGGCGAAGTCAATTGGTGAATATTATAGGAACGAATATTATCGAACATAACGTAGCAGTGGGAATCGCCATCAAATCACCAAAGATAATCGAATAACGAAAACTTTCCCTGCCTAGACTCGTTAAAGGATAAATTATCCCACGTGTACCGTGTAAGAGCTACGTATTGACATAAATAAGCAAACTGAAATATGTGTACGCCTTAATAATAAATTGGAGAAAACACAGAGATGACGTCAGCAACGCGGTTTCGGTTACTTCACAGCATAATTTCTATAATGTGAAGAGGAAAAGCATTTTCAGTGTCTCGTGAAAGCCATACAACAAAACTATATTGTGAAATCACAGTTTATTATTCAGTTCAGTACATTTTCCAAAACATATTTCCTCCTGAGGTCACTCACAAAACCTATCTGATGGACAAAATAAAAGGTGACATTGCCATAATACCTTAGTAGCTAAATATCTTATTCGATATCATTTGCATTAGATATCTCTCACACCTGTATGACATACGTGTAATATCGAATATAAAAACGTTGGTTGCCGTAATATATAAATGATGAACGCTGGAATATTTAACACGCGAAAACAAATATTAAACGCAAAGTTGACATGAAACTTCAAATCACGTTTAGATTTCAGTTTTATTCTTAATAAAATAATTAGTGTATTGCACCGGATATTTAATTTCCATCTTGGCATTTGTAAAATTATCCTATCGTTCTTAACTCTAAAAACGCAAATAACGTAGTTCAAGAAACGCCATTTCCATAGTTACAATTAATGGGAATCCTATTTCGTGTCAACACAATTATTTCGTAGTCAATTCCTATTTATAGAAAGATAATTGCAACTGTTTATTTCATCTCTCAATAAATAAGTTTTACCCCACCATTCACTCTAAAACGAAATATTTATTCATCATAAACATAAATTTTAAACACTGCAAACGTTCGGCAAAAGGCTTAAAGTGCAATGCAAATCCATTCCTATTTTTCTATCTTATTACACCACGACGTGCACATAAGTGTTAATTTTCATTTCTGGGCCAAGACAATAAAATTAATCTTCAGATTACTCGCAAAAACCAAAGTTTTTACCGAAAACGACTTTTCAAAAACCGGAATTTCCAAAGCTTTAACGGTTCGTACACGTATAAATGGTTGCTGCCTACGTAAAGCCCTTTCACATCGCAGTACATCACTAAAATCTCACTCAAAATATATGAAACAAAAGAATGGTTACTTCCTCCGTTGTTCCTACGAGGGTGCGAAAAAACATCCAGTGGAACAACTCAAAAAAGCTTGCAATGCTAAACTCAAAGTATACAACTTCCAACTTTTACTACGGCTTCACAATGTTTCGTCTATACTTCTCCGAAACTTTATGTAACCATTTTTCTTCTCTCTAGAAAAATAAAAATGCATCTTACGTACCTGAGATGATCGAAACATAATACAAAAATATACTTAAAATAGCAACATTATTATGATTAAGAAAAGCATGTTTAAAACTTCAACGTGCCTGTAATATATTATACAAAATCTACTGGCAACACAACGAAACGGTACTGCTGACGTCATCTCGGTGTTTTTGCTACCCGTATTCACAGGCAGCACTAATTTTAGGAGTTGACTTATTTCTCATGCCGCCATTTTTCTTTGTCACCACTCAATTTTAACTTAAACTTTTATACGAGATAAATAACATTTATATAATAAAAATGTGTTTAAATTAATAAAAATCAAATGAATACTTAAAGATTTTCATATCTATTTTTTCATATGCCTGTATTTTTATTTAAAGGTTTATTTTTTTACACGGTTTTCTCGGGAACCTATCTACCGTGTCAGAATTCGAAACAGAATTGGGTGCATTGAATTAGATTATTCCTATTGTTTATTAAGAAGGATTTATTTTTTTAAAGTTGAGTGGTTAGCGCGCTTGGCTACTGATGTAAGAGATCTGGGTTCGAGTCCCGGGTAAGGCATGGCTGTTTTGTGTCGTTTTTCTGCTGAGGGCGTGCCATCCTCTCAGACCTTCTACTATGGCATATAAACTGACAGGCTCCTGTCAGACCTCTGTGGCAAGCAGCTGCTTGAGGGGGTATTTATTAATTGATTATTGAAAGTTGAGAAACATTCTGAAACAAATTTTAGACAATATAATAGGAGGAATGCGCTGTGATGCATACGAATAAACATCTTTGTAAGCTGGATGCTTTTAAATGTAAACAGAATAAATTTGAATATCTGACTGGAATTGCATAGAATAAAATGCATATGATATCATACAGCGCTCAGAGTTGGTTGTTTTACCTGTGATCGGCAATTGTTTCTGTAGACAATGGGCTGAACGGCCAGGTCACGAGGATCCCGAAGTCTCAGAGAAGGTTGGAGGAGGGGCCTCACTGGAACAGCTGTTGGGAGACAGATGATAGCCTCCCGTCAAAGCCATGCAAAAAGTTCTTTAACGTGCACAGGGTATGGCTTTCAATCACACGGGACAAGGCTTAAGATACCATCCGACGGACGGCGGCCTTTCGAAGCTTATCGGTTTCCCCTGCTGACCGTTAGCAGGGCGAGCAGTTTTGCGGAGATGAACTCGAACCTGAGAACTGCAGATTACGAGCCTGGCGCGCTACCAGCTGAGCCATCATGCCTCCGCAGAGTTTCTTTCCGTTAAGGAACTAATAACTGCTATGGTTTCTCTTGATGTGCACTTTTTTTCTGGTTCGAATAGCACCTGTGACAGCGTCCAGACCCACAGTTACGTATAAATATATACGTCGTCGCGTAGTTACAATATCGGCTTTCGTACTAAGCGCTGTTCCGAATTGCTATTAGAAATGCCACCAAAAGACATACGATCAGAAGTGAAGGGGATGGACGGTTAGGTATTGCCGCAAGATAGGAATATGTGTTTCCCAGGGTCGAGTCCCACTATACCCAAAGTTTTGATTTATTAAAACACCCCATCCTTACATCGGTTAGAAAGCCGAACACCGATTGTTTCTATAAAGGCCGTCGGTTGTGAGGTAAAGCCATGGTCTCTGTGGGTGTCCCCTGAACCTATTAAATAAGACGCTAGATGGCCATGACCTGAGGTTATCATCTCTCTCTTAACAGATGTGGTGCAGTGGGTTCTTTCGCCGACTGCATGGAGTCCTTGTGGAGTGGCCATTTTGTCCTATATGTGCGAAAAACTGCCGCGCATACGTAAAAGAACCCCTCATGCGAGGGAGGGATCAAATTTCGTTTTACACTCGTTAGGACCTTAAATCTTTCAATCAACTGTGAAACTTTTACCGAATTAAATAACAGCCTGAAATTATGAATAATTTAAATGCTCAAAACGTCACAATGTTACAAGCAAGGTAACCTTTTTCAACATTAACCGTAATTATTCATAATTTAGTATGTTATTTACCTTTCCAACATATATTTTGTTGTACGTATCGATTTGTTGGGAAGAAACTAGTAATAAGCGTCATAGCTTATCTTACCCCACCTCATTGATATAAAGTGAGGATTATTAATTGTAGGTATAATTCTTAAATATCCTGAAGAAATAATACTCACCATGAATCCGAAAAACGATTGAAAGAGGCACTATGTTTAAAGAAATGCGTCTTATTTCTCTTCCTCAATTCATAGTAATTTTCGTAAACAAGATGTTGAAAAATACAAATGCGGAAGAGTAAACAAACACCTGTGTTCGCAATACGAAACATTAAAAGTCACTTCCTGTGAGTGAGCAAACAGTGCATTCTTCAACATCACTGTCAGACGTCAATTACCCTATTATTGCAAGGTAAAAAAAAATTATAACGTCAGTTTACCAGTTTATATCAAACAGCTATGTTGCTGCTACGTTTGCCGCGTTAGCGTATGGATATGGCGAAGAATTCATATAATTTGAGTTTTTTTTTTAGTTTTTCGGAGCTTTGCGTACCGGGAACACATTACAGTGTAATAAGCAATCATTGGCAAGGTCTATGCGATTAAAAAATACACACGCACTGTATTCCCATTGTCCTTCTCTAAACCACCATTCTGCTGCTCGAAAAAATATCAGGTGAATCAAGTTTAATAATATTCAAAAAGTGTTTAAGGTTCGTTAATAAATTCCTTCAGGTAAGTAACTTTGTAGTGAATAATTAATTTACAGTAGAGGTAATCTAATTTTCCACTTTTTAGCATGAGAGTTATGAAATTTCAACCGAGAGCTACTATACAGAACATTATTCTGATTATGGGATATAAATTCTTTAGTTAAACGCTATTTGTCGCTGTCTACCACTAACGACCTCTTTCATTTCGGCTCGAATTTTGTAAAGCTCGCTCAGTAGAACTAATGGTTGTCCGAGGAAAAAAATTATTTGCTTAATTTTTGATTTCTTAATTTTGCTGTTTGTCGTTACAGTATTTCGTAGAAATATTTCTATATCGTAAATGATCAAACGGCAGTTTTTTCATGTACAGGCTTTCACATCTATTTGACCCATTATCGTGCACGAAGTTCGAAACAAACGTCTGATATTCGCAACAGATATATCGAGCTGATAGGGTGACGTAACGACCGCAAGAAATGTCAACTTGGCGATAAAAATATAATTTACCCACTACACGGAAACGCATTGTTCAGGGCTAAGAAGAAGGTAATGTACAGTACAGCGAAATGTGTAATAGAAGCCTTAGATTAAACCACAAGGTTGTCCTTTGGTAACACAGAAAAAAGCGTTCTTTACCCCTAAGGACAAAGTTGCCTATGCCATACGTAAGAAATTCACACCTAGCCTCGATCTAGGAATTTGTCGTTGGACACCACAGGGAAATGCTTACTGTGAAAGCCACCTAGATACCGCCTGTCTGGATAGCCTTCAACAAAAAGAGAGAAATTAAATATGCCTAAACAAGCAATTCCTTTCATTGGTTTAAGTTAAAGTTAATTTATTTTAATAACATTCAAAATAATTTACTGATTAAGATTTTATTTAAATATTTCAGAATATTATAAAAATATTTACCAAAATTAAAAAAAAGAAATAACTACCAGTTAATAGTTTAGGATTAGAAGTATTTTCATATATACACTTTGGTTTTAAAAGATATTATAGAAATTATGGTGGCAACACTGGATATACCACTGTTGACGTCACGTCCGTGCTTTTATTTACCTTCTGTTTTCTTCTGTTAATTTCCCTTTTTATTTATAACCACACGTCGTAGACAGGGCACCATAAACGTTTTCCTCAACGTTTCAAGTGTTTGAAAAAATGCTTTTTATGGTAAAGGTACACTATGTCAATAAATATTCCGATTTAGAGTGATTGGTGGGGTAATTTTAACGAGATTTATAATCGAGATTAGAGATATCTTGTGTAGGTGTTACAGATGTCAAATGCAAATGATGTTGTGTAAGTTCTTGAGATGGGTCTGTTATTTTGCTACTGAGGTATTACGGAAATGTTTCCGATTTTTTGATCATTGACCTACGTGTTGCGATTGACCTCAGGAGAAAAATGTGTTGAGATGAATATTGGAATATGAATGTTTCTTTCGATATATATTTTTCTTGTATGGCGTTCATGACACATTAGAATTACTTTTTCGATACATGATTACTATAGGAATTATCTCTGGAAGCTGCCGAAACCGCGTCGTTGACGTCATCTCTGTGCTTTATACAATTCATTATTAAGGCGGGCACATTTAAGAATATTATTGTACCTCGTAATTCTATTCATTTTTCATGACGACATATGTTACTTTCTTTTATGGCGATACGTAGCTCCAATATGCTATAGGTAGGATATCTTTTTATTTTAGAGAGTCTAGTGAGGGAAGTTTTTCGTACTTCGATTGCGTTACTCTGTCGCGTTCGGCTATCTTTGTTTATTTGATGGAGATCCCCAGTGCTAAATATGTTCGACGATCTTCGTTTCTAAAATATTTAGTAATTAGCGGTCACACAGATAGCAGAGATGGTGAGAAAGGAAGTTTAAACAGAGGAAACCTTTTTTGCGAGTATCAAGAAGTATCAGTACTTCGAAGTCAGACAACAGTTAAAACAGTAACTTTATTGTCAGAAGTCACCAACGGATTATTATGACTATTATTAGTCAGAATACAGTTAATGAAATCTGTTGTTGAAGTGAAACGTATGTAGAGTGCACTGTTCACGTTTTGTTCTAGGGAATCGATGATATCACTTAAGGCTTGAAAAAAAAGCCGTATTTTAGTCATAGAGGTAGGAAGAGGAAATTTTAATGATATCGTATATGTCGTTTGGGTGGCCGTCGAGAACAAATGTCGTCATGTCCTTTGTGAGATACATATCGTAATGTTTCATACTGCGGGATAAAAACGTTAATGTTATCCTTACGAAATGTTATATAAAAGATTTCCTATTCAGCATTTAAAGTTTTTCATTTACCGTTTCTGGAAATGCTGCTGATTCCGGTTCTAAGAGCAACAGGGCATTTATCGACAGACCTGGAAAAAAAATCCCTAAAAGCAAAACGAATCTTTCGATTAGACCAGCGGCAGCATTACATTAACTCCTAATTACGTGAGCGGAAAATTTTAGACACCGAGGTGTACCAACAAGATTCCGATTTCAAAGCCGGACGGAATTTCGATTAAGACGATAAACAGATATAACTCGCCACAAAATCGTGTCGAGCACGACAATTTCCTCAAAAAAATATGCACACCAAAATGTATACTTGCATTACAACAACACCTTAGGAAACTTTATCATTACATCACTGAGTTAATATAAAATAACGTTGCCACTCACTCTTCTACAAGTTCAAACTAAATAAATATTAAATGGTTATCGTGACAGTATGAAAAGGAAGCCGATGAGGAAAAGTAAATTAATCGACAACGTCTCCATGCCATATTAAATCCTCCTTTCATCCAGCAGTATTTTCCGATAATTTTTTAAATGTCTTTTTTTTCGCATAACATCTTCCTCCACATTTACATTCTAATATGTGCTAATTTCATTTGCCATGTCTTGATTTAAACCCTAAGAACATACTAAGTTGCTCTTGGCCACTACATGAAAAGCGTAATTGAAGCAGAACAGTAAACAACAAAGTTACTCTTCGCCACCACACTGAAATGCGTATTTCAATCATAACGGTTACTAGCGTTCGGTGGCCGAGTGGTTTGCACGCGTGGCTAACGATGTAAGAGAACTGGGTTCGAACCTAGAGTAAGGCATTGATGTGTGTTGCTTTTCTGCTGAGGTGCTTACTTACGGTAGCAACAATGCAATCAGTTTAGGTTAATGAGTGACAAATTTGAATCTCAAACAAGTATGTAATTTTTTTTACACGTTTTAGATTTAACGCAGATCAGAAAAACAATTTAAATTCCCTATTTACACAATTTATTTTGATGTAACACGGTTCACACGGCGCTTTTTTAAAAAACTTCATTTGAATTTAATTCTGAAAAAATATTTTCATTGAAGAAATAATTTCTAGAAGAACCAAGATGCCGCTTTTATGGTCACATTTTTCGATGTAGTTTCATGGTTTTACGTAACACAAATAAGATAAAACTTAAAAAATATTTTAAAAATTCTTTATATATTTATTTTCCATAAAACCAAACCGGTGGGTTTTAATTTGAAAAAAAAAAAAAAAAATGGCATCTAAACTGACAGGTTTCTGTCATATCTCTGTGGCAAGCAGCTGCTTGAGGAGGTATGTTTTTTTTCACGTCTGGAACCAATTCTATTTTCATATTCTATTTTTTCATATGCACTGGGTTTTGTTTTAGAATTTTTTTACACGGTTTTTTCGGGAACCTATTTACCGTGTAAAAATTTTAAACAGAATTAGGTGTATTTATTTAGATCATTCCTTTTCTGTAGTATAAATGAATTATTTTACCTTGAGAAACATCCTGAAACAATATTTAGAGAATCTAATAGGAGGAGTGCGTTGTGATGAATACGAATAATGTTAAAGATCTTTGTTAGGTGGATGCTTTTAAATGTTAAGAGAATAAATTTGAATAACTGACTGGAATTTCATACAATAATACGCATTTGATATCATATAGAGCTCAGAATTGATTGCTTTAGTTGTGATCGGCATTTTATTTGTAGACAATGGACTAAACGGTAAGGTCACGAGGACCCCGAAGGCTCAGAGAAGGTTGGGAGAGGAGCCTCACTGGAACAGCTGTCGGGAGACAGATGGTAGCCTCCCGTCAAAGCCATGCAACGAGTTCTTTAACGTGCACAGGGTATGTCTTTACCGCACACGGTGCCACGGCTTAAGATCCCATCCGACGGACGGCGGCCTTTCGAAGCTTATCGGTGTCCCCTGCCGACCGTTAGCAGGGCGAGCAGTTTTGCGGAGATAAATAAATCTCAACGCTGACCCAGCGGCAACTCTAACCTGGGAACTGAAGATTACGAGCAGGGAGCGCTAATAACTTACCCATCCCTACCCCAGCGCTCGCAGTTTCTTTGCGATAAGGAATGAATAACTGCTATGGTTTCTCTTCGTGTGCAGTTCTTCTCTGGTTAGAGTATTACCTGTGGTAGCGTTGAGATCCGCAGTTACGTATATATTATACGTCATCGCGAAGTAACGATATCTGCTTTCGTATTAAGCGGTCTTCCGCCTTGCTATTACGAATGCCACCAAAAGACATACTATCAGGAGTGCTTTCATTAAAGTGAAGGGGTGGAAGTTAGGTATTGCTACAGGAAAGGAATATGCAATTCCCGGGGTCGATTCCCACAACATTCAAAGTTCTGAATAATTTACGTTAAACACCCCATAGTTATATCGGTTAGAAAGGCGAACACCAATGGTTTGTGTAAAGGCATATTTGCATAACATCCGTCGTAATGAGAGTTCACTGAAGTGAACTGAAGTGAACTCTAATGCAACAGTATCATGCCGTGATGAAGGAGTCCGTTGTATTCCATAACCATTCGTAATTGAGGAAATCCTCTTTCGACTAAACTTATCTGCAGAAATGACTCCTAAGTGTCGTTTCGAAGACTCATGGAAAATTCTTAATAACACAAATAACCATATCTAAATAACCAATTAAATCTATTTCAGTTGAAAACATAAGTTTTATATTCACTAGTAAAATGTTACATTGTTCGTTTCACGATTAAAGAGAAAGGAAGAAAACAGATCGTACGCTAAATAATCGACGACACAACAATGCTTTTCGAATCGTTAAACCGGACACGCCTTTTGTTTCGTAATTTGCATTTCCGTCACGAATAAGGTTAATTAATTTAATTCCTTGAATCCAATTCCTGCTATTATATTCTCTAAAATTTGTTTCAGAATGTTTCTCAGCTTTTAATAATAAATAAATAAATAAATACTCCCTCAAGCAGCTGCTTACCAGAGAGGTCTGACAGGAGCCTGTCAGTTTATATGCCATAGTAGAAGGTTGGAGAGGATGGCACGCCCTCAGCAGAAAAACGACACAAAACAGCCATGCCTTACCCTTAGACTCGAACCCAGGTCTCTTAGATCAGTAGCCAAGCGCGCTAAGCACTCAACTTAAAAAAAGAAAATAAATCCTTCTTAATAAACAAAGGAATAATCTAATTCAATGCACCCAATTCTGTTTCTGATAGGTTCCCGAGAAAACCGTGTAAAAAAATAAACCTTAAAAAAAAATGCAGTTCATATGAAAAAATAGATATGAAAATCTTTAAGTATTCATTTGATTTTTATTAATTCAAACACTTTTCTTATTATATAAATGTTACTTATAATAGAGTGGTTACAAAGACAAATGGCGGCATGAAAATCAACTCCTAAAATTAGTGCTGCCTGTGAATGCTGGTTAATGATAAACTAGCAAAAACACCGAGATGACGTCAGCAGCACTGTTACGTGGTGTTACCAACAGATTTTGCATAATATATTAGAGGCACCTTCAGGTTTTAAAAATAAAAATTAAAATTTTTTATATATTTATTTTCCTTAAAACCAAACCAGTAGATATTAATTTGGAAAAAAAAATATTATTTTACGCTAAAAAATTTCCTTAAGTATTTCCGTAATAGTTACTATCAAAAATTATCAGCACAATTTTTAGGTCTCCTTAAACTCTTTACATGCACATAGCAATAGAACGAACACTTAATCCCGTTGTTCTGCGAATGAAAAAGGGAACACCAACAGGTTTGCAAAGTCGCTGTGAAGTTAACTCATGGTTGACCTATGCAGGAAATAAAAGCCCCCCACCCCCCAAAAAAAAGTTTATTTCATATCCTACATGCGGCCCAGTTTATGTTAAATGTTAGGAACGTGAGGCCCGAATAGAACAAGTTCCATGTCACATGAAAACTCGTGAAGTAAGTAGTGCTGCTGTCCATAAAACTAACAACCTTCGTTTTCTTTCCCGTCAAAATAGAAGAAATTTACTAGTCACTACATGTTCGGACAGCAAAGAATTACGAATTTCCTTTGAAATGGAAGCTCGTATGAGGATCCGTGTGTGGGAGACAGTGTGGAGTCTGTAAAACCTTTTTTCTCATCCTCATCGGCATTCTCACTGGGGGCATAACAGTAGATAAGATTGAAGTCCTTAACGTTTGTCTGTAATTTTGCTGTAAACAGCCTTTCATTAATGCACTCTTATCCTAGAAGAGCATCACTAGCGTGTCTGCTGAGAAGCAGACCCACGCCTTGGTGATGTTTATTGTCTTTCCTCCTCGAAAAGAGATATTTAAGATACTCACGGTGAATCCGAAAAACTTTTGAAAGAGGTACTAGATTAAAAGAAATGCGTCTTATTTCTGCTCCATAATTTTTAGTAAATTTGGTATAGAAGGTAACGAAAAAACTAAGTGCGGAAGAGTAAACAAACCCCTCTGTTGGGAATACGAAACAATGGAAATGTCACTTCCTTGCGATTCTGCAAACAATGCATTCTCAATCGTCACTGTCAGATGTCATTCGCCTATTATTGAAAATCGTCCGACGCTTTTCTCGCTGTTCCATTTGCCGCGTTAGCTATTAAAATATGGCGAAGAAGTCATCCTTTTTTGAGGGTTTGTAGTTATCAGAGCTTTGCCTATCGCGAACAGATTTGAGTATAATAAGCAGCCATAGGCAAGGCCTGTGCGGTTGATAAATACCGTCGGCCTGTCCTTCTGTAACCCACAACTCTGCTGCTCGAAAAGTATCAGCTGAATCAAGTTAAATAATATTCGTGAAGTGTTTGCGGTTCTTTTATATTTTCCTTCAGGTAAGTAACTTTGTATTGAATAATTATATAAAGAGTATACGTAATCTAATTCTACAATTTTTAGCCTAAGAGCTATGAAATTTCGGTCGGTTTCGAACTGACAAATAGTATGCAGCACATTATTCTGATTATGGGATATAAAATTGATATTTAACCGCAATTTGTCGGTGTCGACCACTTTATTTTGGCTCGTAATACGGACATTATTCATTTTTTATGCTTTTCAGTTACCCTACCGAACGGCTACAGAATTTCTTTTGTTATGCCAGTGAGAAATGTTACTTGGAAGCTCTAAAATATGCATTTAATGAAAAAATGTCACTGATGATAAATTAAAGATCATAATCAAATATTTTTTAAATATCGGTTTTCAAAAATATTGTTTTAGTAGTTAAATGGTTGCGGAAGCTGGAATGGTTAACAATAATCTTCAGTGGTATAACAGTGAGAAAGTGGAATTATTATTTCAGCAGGTAAATTAGAATTATAAATGATATCGCGAAAACACGGACGTGACGTCATCTCTGGTATGTCCAAATGTTGCCACCATAATTTCTATACGATCTTTTAAAACCAAAGTATATAAATCAAACTCTTCTAATCCTAAAATATTAACTGGTAGTTATTTCTTTTTTTTTAATTTTGGTAAATATTTTTATAACATTCTGAAATATTTAAATAAAATCTTAATAAGTAAATTATTTTGAATGTTATTAAAATAAATTAACTTTAACTTATCTTAAACCAATGAAAGGAATTGCTTGTTTAGGCATATTTATTTTCACTCTTTTTGTTGAAGGCTGTCCAGACAGGCGGTAACTAGGTGGCTTTCACAGAACGCGTATCCCTCTGGTGTCCAACGAGAAATTCCTAGATCAAGGCTAGGTGTGAATCTCTTACGTATGTCATAGGCAACTTTGTCCTTAGGGGTAAAGGACGCTTTTTCCTGTGTTCCCAAAGGACAACCCTGTGGTTTAATCTAAGGATTCTATTACACATTTCGCTGTACTGTACATTACCTTCTTCTTAGCCCTGAACAATGCGTTTCCGTGTAGTGGGTAAATTATATTTTTATCGCCAAGTTGACATTTCTTGGGCTCGTTACGTCACCCTATCAGCTCGATATATCTGTTGCGAATATCAGACGTTGGTTTCGAACTTCGCCCACGATAATGGGCAAATAGATCTGAAAGCCTGTACATATAAAACTGCTGTTTGATCATATACCATATAGAAATATTTCTACGCATACTGTAACGACAAATAGCAAAATGAAGAAATCAAAAATTAAGCAAAGAATTGTTTTTCCTCGGACAACCATTAGTTCTACTGAGCGAGCTTTACAAAATCCGAGCCGTAATGAAAGAGGTCGTTTGTAGTCGACAGCGACAAGTACCGTTTAACTATAAAATTTATATCCCATAACCATAATAATGTGCTGTATAGTAGCTCTCGGTTGAAATTTCATAATTCTCATGCTAAAAAGTGGAAAATTAGATTACCTCTACTGTAAATTAATTATTCACTACAAAGTAATTTCCTGAAGGAATTTATAAACGAACCGCAACACTTTATGAATATTATTAACTTGATTCACCTGATAATTTTTCGAGCAGCAGAATGGTGGTTTAGAGAAGGACATAGGGAATACAGTGCGTGTGTATTTTTTAATCGCATAGACCTTGCCAATGGTTGCTTATTACACTGTAATGTGTTCTAGGTACGCAAAGCTCCGAAAATTTCAAAAATAAAACTCAAATTATATGAATTTTTCGCCATATCCATACGCTAAGGCTATTCGCCAATCTAGAATTATTCATACGGGCAACATGGCGAAACCAACGGAGTCTCTCTCTGCACAATATGCTGCTTAAAGAAGGTTGCAAACTCCTTTGCCTAACCTCATCACTAGTTACAAAGTTGAACCACCTAATGCCCAAGATACTGCGTAAGAATCTGGAATCAAAAGCATCTAGTTTCCTGTTAACTTGTTTACAAAGTGTCCAAGTTTCACTACCATAACTAACCCTAGAAAGAACCAAACTATTATACAGTCTAATTTTAGTGTTTAGGTGTTACGCCTATTTCACCACACTCTCCAAAGATTCTTTAAAGTCCCGGCAGCAATCCTTATTCGTCTGTTAATCTCATGCCGCACATCACCAGTACCTGTTACATCTTTCCATACATTACATAGCTCTAAAGATAAATAAATATATGATACTAATTGTATGGATAGATGAATATTATCATATCCATACAATTAGTATCATATATTTAATTATGATACTAGGTATATGATTACTAAAGATATTTAAATATATGATACATAATTGTATGAATAGTGAATGTATGGATAGATGATATCATATAACAGAACTATATGATATCATCTATCCATACATTACATAGCTCCCAAGAAAATTAAACGGTGACACCAGCTCAAGACTGCAACCATTCAGATTAACTGAATCACAGCCTGCCTGACCAATTTTCATCACTTTAGTTTTCTCTCTGTTTATAACCAAACCTACTCTAACCAGTCTCATCAACAGCTCGAATGAAAGAGTTCATCTCATCAACATCATTTGCCAAAAGGGCTAAATCATCAGCATAATCTAAATCAGAAATTTTAGTATCTCCAGTCCGTTTAAGGCCAAAATCTTTCCCTTGAAATGAATTTCACATAACATAATCAATAACGAAGTTAAAGAGAAAAGGAGACAAAATGCACCTTTGTTGAACACCAGAAGTAATGCAAAACCAATTGCTACAAGCCTTACCAACTCTCACACACGACTCAATGTTATTATAGAGAGCTTTCATTATGTTAACTAACTTGTCTGGTATACCATATGATCTCACAATCAACCACAATTTGTGACCATCAACAGAGTCGAAAGCCTTTTTGAAATCAACAAAGCTAGCAACCAAAGGTTTCTGAAACTCTAAACATTTCTCAAGAATCTGCCTAAGTGAAAATATCTGATCCACACATCCCCTACCACTTCTGAATCCACATTGCTCATCACGCAATTGACTGTCAACCAGATTCTTAAATCTATTAAGCACAATCATGGAAAGAACTTTACCTGGAACAGAGAGTAGGCTGATACCCCTATAGTTATCACAAGAACTGCGATCACCTTTTTTGAAAATAGGGATAACAATAGCTCTGGTAAAATCCTTAGGAAACATGCCTTTATCATAAAAGATATTCAGAATTTCAGTCATCCAAGTGGTAACTGAAACATTCCCAGCTCTAAGCATTTCTGTAGTAATTTCATCTACCCCTGGGGATTTATGAAGTTTAAGTTTAGAAACAGCCAAAATAACTTCAGATTGTGTTGTAGGACCAACATTAAAGCCATCAATGCATCTATCATCATTGCAAACAATGGGAATAGAACTAACCGCATTGTTTATAATATCACTGAAATGGTCAGCCACCTAGCTATGACAGAATCCTCACCTTCTATAACCTTACCTTGTTTATCCTTCAATCATTGTATACCTGTCCGTTTTCTACCACACAAAACATTAACTATCTGGTACAGCTCTCTGCTGTTGTGCTGTCTAACTGCTTCCTCGGCTATGTCAGCCAAACCATCAAGCCATAGTTGGGTTGGGTTGGTTTACCTCTGAGCGGCACTTTTTTGGACACCATGGGCTAAATAGCCAGGTCGCATGGACCCCGAAGGCTCAGAGAAGGTTGGGGGAGGGGACCCACTGGAACAGCTGTTGGGAGACAGATGATAGCCTCCCGTCAAGGCCATCCAGCGTGTTCTTTAACGTGCAAAGGGTATGGCTCTCCCGCACACGGGGCCACGGCTTAACGTCCCATCTGACGGACGGCGGCCTTTCCAAGCCCATCGGTGTCCCCTACTGACCGTGGGCAGGGCGGAGAATTTTTGCGGAGATAAAACTGAACGCTGACCCAGCTGGGACTCGAACCTGGGAACTACAGATTACGAGCCTGATCAAGCCAAAGATTCTTATCAGCAGATAACTGATCTTTTACACGTTTATTAAGTTCTCTGTAATGCTTTCTATTAGGACTAGTAGGGTATTGATTAAGGAGATTCCTGCAGTTCTTTTTTTCCGAAATAAGCTCAAGTGCCTTATCACTCAGATATATCTGTCTCTTCTGCTCCTTTTTTTCCTAAAAGAATACTGTTAGTGTCCAAAAAAGCCTGTTTAAAATGATCCCATTCTTCCTCAACTTCAGTAGTAAGCATACCATGACTGTCATAATGAGTAAGTAACCTATCATGGTAAGCTTTGGCTATAACTGGATCTTTCAGAGCTTCAGTTTTAAAAGTAAATTTTTTAACACTAGCACAACACTTTTTAAGTTTAAGTTGCAAGACACTTTTAACAAGGTAATAGTCAGATCCAATTTCAGCACCCCTATATGACCTGGTATTCCTAACAGAACTAGCCCATTTGTTGTTAATTAATATATAATCAATCATATTCTTATGCAGCCCATCGGCTGAAACCCATGTGTACTTACGTATTTCGCGGTGTTTGTAATAAGTGTTAGTTATTCTGAATCCATTGAGTTTACTTACCTGTAGGAGACGTTGCCCATTGCCATTGCGGCTACCAATACCAAAAGGGCCTATTACTCCTCCCCAAAGATCAGAGTCAGTACCAACTTTGGCATTGAAGTCACCAAGAACAATGGTAATATCTCCTTTCTTGACAGAATTCAAAATATCCTGAAGTTGTCCATAAAACCTATCATTCTCATCCTCATCAGCATCCTCAGTGGGGTCATAGCAGCAGATAACATTCAAGTTTTTAACGCTTGTCTGAAATTTTGCTGTAAGAAACCTTTCATTAATGCACTCATATCCTAGAAGAGCATCACTAGCGTGTCTGCTGAGAAGCAGACCCACGCCTTGGTGATGCTTATTGTCGTCCCTCCCTGAAAACAGAAATTTAAAATTATTTTTAAGAATCTGACCTTTATCTGTCCACCTGGTCTCTTGCAAGCCGAGAATATCTAAATTATAATGGTGGAATTGTTCAGTGAGGACATCAAGAGAAAAAGCTCTGTGCAGAATCCTCACATTCCAACTACCTATAGAGAGAAAATGGTTAATTGGATGTTTAAAGAAACTATGTTTATTGAGAGAGGGAATGCCGATAATATCAAACAGCCCCCTAATCGTGTACATGGGGCTAAGACCCGTTCCCCCACCACTAAAGGCTGAAGCCATCTACACTGGAAGACTTCCTCCAATGTAGAATTTGACGATGCCAATAGAAGCAAATAGTTCAGGTGCCAGCGATGACCTCTGCTCAGGATTATCCACCAGCTGATAAACATATCCTGTGAATCTATTCACTTGGGGCTGTTAACCCACAAACAAACAGAAAACACAGCGGAAGATTATCCCTCCACAGAAGCCCACCAGTGCAGCAAAATCAGGATCCATAATGAAGCTCAGAGCCATATATCTGTCCAGTCCAGTGGGTTTATATGTTCAGCACCAGGACCCTGTGTGGTTGACCACTCCTCAGTAGGGTGGAAAAATAAGAAAAGTAGACAGAGTTGTCCAGATCAGTAGGCCACACTAATCTGGCAGCCCTCCCCTTCCGTTCACTTCCACAAGAGTGTATGTCTTTTGAAAGGTACTAACGGTCTGCACCACGAGAAGGCGGGGTCGAACATTAGGTGCTAAGCTTGACCGTTTCTATGCATCATCACAGAGGATTGGTGCATAGCTCTCCTTCAAGTGACTACCTAGCTACCATTTACTGAGAAGTATCTCTCATAGGGTCAAAAATACTAATAATAATCTGATTTCATTTTCTTTAGAGCTCTGATGAGGAATATAAAATTTTTGTTAGTGCACCTACGAGTGAGATACAGATACGAAGTATTTATGAGATAGTGTTAGTACAATATCATGCTTTTGAAATAGTTTGATGATGGACAGAGCTTAATGTGGTGCACTGCCTGAGGAAAAAAATTCACTTCTAGTTACAGAAACAGACTGTCGAAGAACATTGCCAATTTCATTTGGCTATACAATTCACACCCGTCGCAGGGCAGAGTGGTCAACGTGCTCGGCTACAGTTCTAAGGGACCTGGGTTCGACCAGCAGGTAAAGCACAGATGCTCATTAAAGCGACATAATTCCGTCAGACCTCTGTGGCAAGCAGCTGCTCGATCCGTTATTATTTACACTAGGGCTTCTCAATGTAGGATGTGCAATAATTTTTTTTTTTTTTTTGGGGGGGGGAGGGTTTAAAGGTGCCTAGGTATGTGGAAGTCACATTTAAACTGATTTCAAATAGAGAACTTGGGTTCGTTAGGGGACCTGGGCATCGTGGCAGGCATTCCTTTCCTTAAAATGCTACTTCCTCATGACACTTACCCCTGCCGCTTCCTTGTCTGCCGCCAGAGGTCTCTGCGCCGAGTATTCCTCCTGCTCGCGTCCCATCTCACAGGGACGCCACTTTACACCCTTTACTCCATTCCACACTAGACAATTGCTCTCTAGTGCTAAATGCAGGGCAGAGTGAGAGGCACATATTTAAAAAAAAACATTGAGGAATTCAGATATTTCGACGTTTTTTTTTTTTCACATTTAAATATGGAGTTGGGAGTGAGGGTGAAATGATAGTTTTCAAGTTCCATTTGGTTTCTTCAAGCGCATGATTTCCCTCCTAACTTTTGGTAGGACACAGATTACCATTGCCTGCTATTGCTTCGTAATTAAAAAATGGCTGACTAAGAAATTTGAAAAAAAAATTTAAATAAAACAGAGTGAGGGGAGACAGAGAGAGAAGACACTTTCCAAGTTCCAATTTCGTTTCTTCCACCTTATGATTTCTTTCCTGTCTTTTCTTAGGAAACAGATCAACATTCCCAATTATTACTCCCTAATTACAAAATGCCAGGCCAGGAAATTCGAAATAAAGGACCGGGGGGGGGGGATGACACTTTTCAAGTTCCATTTGTTATCTTTCACCTAATGATTTCTGTGCTACCTTTTGTTTGGACACAGATTACCACTGGCTGCTATTACTTTCTAATTACAAAGTGTCAGGCCAGGAAATTCAAAACAAAAATAAAAACCGTGTAGAAGGGGGGGGGGTGAGTGTTACTGTATCATACATCCTGTTTTGGAACTTGACATAAAAAAATCTTTACCTGTAACCCCCCCCCCCCTCTCGTTCCAGGCAATTTTTGGTGCCTAGAGTAATTCAAATCACTTCTAATTTACTCCTAAAAACGACAGAGTAGACGATTAGAATAAAAAAAAAACATTTTTTTTTTCTCCATCTCAGCAATGCATTAGTTAATTTTTCCTGTTTCTTGTCCCTGCAGAGCAACGCACTTGTCGTCGCTCCCCCTCACCCCCATACCCACACACACATCCCCCCTCCTTACCCCAACAACGACACCTGCTTTTTTCGCTTTCTTCTCTTTTCCTTTAAAACCCACTTGGCTTCTTGTTCTTTTTTTCACACTTTTCTTTTTAACTCAAATCCGACACCCCCCATTTCCACCCCGCTAACAACCCATCGAAATTCTTCTCAATTTACATAAATATCACAACACTTACAACATAACGAAAACTTTTAAGTTTAGAAAAAAAACGCACCCTGTACGGAACAACACATTACTAGCGATTACAAACATATTACTAGCGACTAAATTAAAACCCTTTTCTCCATTTCTTTAGGATACACCATTGTACACTATTCATCAGACAAAATCATATTAACTCCAACATTGCCACCAAATACACCTCAACACTAGAAATATCAAATACCCTATATATACACACAACATACCGAGAGGAAAAACTGGAGATAAAAAGTACAACATCATACTTAAAAAAAAGAAACCAATCCTGCTATTCTTAAAGAGTTTTTCTCCAAACCTCAATTAGAAATTGAAAAAACACAGCTCAAAGCAAAACTCTATAAATTACACAGAGTCAATTATTTTTAAACCTCTTAACAGCAAAGGAAATTAAAGTAAGAATCAACAATAAACTATATTCAAGTGAGCTACATAACTCATAACTTACGATCATTTCTGCTTCCTTTCTGCGAAACTGTCACTTTACATTATCACATTTAAACATTATTCGAACATGGAAATTTTTTCTCACCAAATATCTATACTTGACTAATAATTTCACCGTCTAATACAGAGAATAATTCACATCAGATCTACATATCATGAATTTCAAATCTTATAAGAAATCTCTCTCATATCAACTGCATCTTACACCTAAAATATGTTCATATTTTCAATAAACTACACATACGTTGCTACTTTGACGAAACAATATCATGCACTTCCGGTTTTCTAAATAAGCTTTATGCGATGTAATTGTTGGAAATTCTAGTATTTCCGGAGACGCGAACAAGATTAAGAAGAAGTTTCGTTTCGGAATATAAAAAATAGACTTGGTATTTTAAGACGTATACCTGATTTGAAATTTGCGATAACAGACGTTATATAGCGAATGGTTAGTCACAGTGAGGTAATTATCAGAGTTTATAACTCAAAGAGGAAAGGGGGATATGTTTTCAACAGGATTCTGAATAGAAAGTAGTTGATTATGAAATAATACAAAGTCTGAAGATTGGATATTACACTATGACTTTTAAATTTTATTTTTATATTTAAATTATTCATTGTCAATAATTTATTTTGAAATTTTGAGAGGTTTCGTAATTAGTAGGTTAAATCCGGTCTTAGGGTTAATACCCTAAGACCGGATTAATTCAACGTTACATCATACTGGGCGATCCTTCTCGAGGTTTTCCGAAATGCAATTAAAATTCGAGTTTTAAATTTCGAAAAAAGCTGACAGTTGGTTTGTTTCACCTCTGAGCGGCACTTTCTTGCACACCATCGGTTAAATAGTTAGATCAAAAGGACGTAGAAGACCCAGATCCGTTCCAGGAGGGGACCCAATGGAACACCCATTGGGATATAGACAGTAGCCTCCTGTCAAGACCATCCAGCGTGTTCTTTAAAGTGCGCAGGGTACGGCTCACGACTTAACGTTCCATCCCAAGGACGGCGGTCTTTCCAAAACTAACAGCAAAAGCCAGTAATTTACCAAGAACAGAAAGAAATATTTCATTCAAAGTCTAACCGTTAGTTGGTGTTCCATAAGTTTCTAATACATGGTAAATTTAGAATTCTTTTTCAAGATTTGGGAAAGTTAAAGAACTTACTACTGGTAATTTATTAAACATTAATTATTTGTAATATTTTCTAGTTTGATAAATTCTGATCTATTAATTATTTTCTTAGACATGTTGCTCAGTTGGAAGTTTTTTTTAATTCGTTTTAAAATGCAATGGTTTATAGGCAGGTGTTCCTATTTTAAGTTTATAAATTCTGCTTAGAAATAAATTTTTGAATAAAATAAATTTCATATAAAAGTTAAAACGTGAATTTTTTTATGGCGAGGTGAGTGATAACGAATTGATTGGTTATATCGAATTCAATTTTAATGATTTTATTTGTGACTAAAACGAAAAACGTTCATTAATTTATTGTAAATTAGTGGCGTTTCTGGCAACCACGTCAGCACTGCGTTTTTCTCGTAATGGTCTATTAGTCATTACCGAAAATTACCTAAATGAGTATTAATACATGGTAGAATACATGAATAGTTTTTTATATTATTTTTTGAGTAACTAGCTAATGGAATTTTCAATTCGTACGTGAAAATTCACTGTCGTTCACTGTACGTGAGAGTGTCCACCGAAACCAACCAATCACAGTTTTTGGACGCAAAAGATTTCTCGGTGGTCCGATCGAAAGGTGCAACAACTTTCCCGAAAAACCGTTTGTGCCATTTCACATCAGTTCTACTTTTAAGGAGAGTTATTCAATCGAATTCAAATCAGCTTTATCTTAGTAGTGAACGTTATGTCTGGCAGAGGAAAAGGCGGCAAAGGTTTAGGAAAAGGTGGTGCTAAACGGCACAGAAAAGTTTTACGTGATAATATCCAAGGTATCACGAAGCCTGCTATCCGGCGTTTGGCTAGGCGAGGTGGTGTGAAGAAAATTTCTGGTCTCATCTACGAAGAAACACGAGGTGTTCTCAAAGTATTCCTTGAAAACGTCATCAGAGATGCAATCACCTATAAGCATGCAAAGAGGAAGACGGTGACAGCCATGGATGTTGTGTATGCTCTAAAACGACAAGGACACACCCTGTACGATTGGAGGCTAGAGAAAACTAAAGCAAAAAAAAAAGAAACCAAAAAAGCCCTTTTCAGGGCTAATAAATAGTGTCTAAATGATTACCCATCGTACTTGTATTCGCAAATTTATCATTTTATACGTGAACTCCTAAAGTAAACCAAGTAGGCTATTTAAATATTTTCTCCAACCGCACATGTCACTGCCAAGAATAATAGTTAGTTTTGTTATAGGAACGTATTCAGTGTGTTAAACTATGTACTTAATTGGTACACTACACTGTGATAAACAAAAAATCTTTTCATAAAACTATTACATATCGCGTCTTATAAATTGCCACAATACGGTTCTTTCAACCTATGGAAAGCTACCGATTGTTCATTAATTTATAATTTATTGTGAATAATAAAGGTTTAGCGATGTTTTTTCGTACATTTTATTAGGATTTAAAATCAGTGGCGAAATGTACGTGTAATATAATTGTAATAAAATTAAGTAATCTTAATGTTTGGTTACTAAATGTTTCCAGTGGTGAATATTTCCTTCCTCAGTAAGTTATTTACGATGGTTATTTTTACTACGTGCAGAGTATAAAAAATGTGATTTCACGAAAATTTTTTTGTACGATAGGGCATCCTTTCTACACAATATGTGGCTCTTAAAAGAGCCTTTTGTTATTGATGTCTTATTTTATAGCTCACTACTTCCCAATTTTCTTTGGAACAGTTTTCTTCGTAGCAGGGCTTTTTTTAGGTTTAGGTGCTTTCGGTTTGGTCACCTTGGTTTGTTTTGGACTCTTAGCAGGTTACCTTTTCTTGGCAGCGGAAGGTTACTTCTCTGCAGCCGTTTTCTTCTTCTCACCGGTTTTTTTGGGCTTCGATACCTTTTTCGCAACACTGGAGGTTTTTGGCTTTTTTGCTGTTCCTTCTTTTTTAGTACTTTTGATTTTTACTGGTTTTTCTTTCGTCTTCTGACCAGTAGCACTCAGCTTAAAGGAACCAGTTGCACCTTTACTTTTGGTCTGAACGAGTTGCCCACTGGCTACTGCTGTCTTGAGATATTTCGTGATAAAGGGAGCTAGACGTTCGATGTCTACCTTGTAGTGAGAGGCAATGTTTTTTTTTTGATAGCCTGTAACGACGATCCACCTCTTTCCTTCAGTGCAATGATCGCCGAAGTCACCATCTCTGACACCTTAGGATGAGAAGCGGCAATCTTCGATTTTTTCGGCTTTCCGGGAATTGCCTTGACCCTGTTTCAAGGTGAAACCGCAGCTGGAACACTAGTCCCTGCAGCTGTGTCAGACATTGCTGTGAATTCGTTTTAGAGCTTTCGTACAAAAGTTACACGTAAAGTTTAGCTTCCACAACAGTAGTAGTAGTAGAACACATAACATAAATTGAATATTCTTGCTTTATAAAAGCAAACTCATTCAGAGGCTTTTTGAATCTGAATTAAGTTAAATAGATGGTATAGTATTTGTAATTTTTTTTATAAAATATCAAGAATTTTAGAGTTCTTCAGAAATTGAATGAGATAGTTATACAGAACAGGTATTAGCTTTGAGTTTGAAGAAAATAAAATACTTTGAAAGTCATAAGACAAAATATTAAGTTTTGAAAGTTTTGAGAAATATTGTCTTCTTTCATAATCATAACTTTTGCAATTGAAAATAATATGTTCTAATGTGTGAAAAGTATTGCAGTTTGGACAATTAGGAGAATCAATAATTTTATATTGAAAGAGTCTATAGTTAGTTAGTGCTGTATTGGTTTTAATTCGAAGAATGGCATTTATTTCGTTTTTTTTCAAATTAAAGTCATGGAATTTTTGAATTTTGGGATTAATTTTATAGCGGTGGGATTGAGATCTATTATTATTATACCAAGATTGCAATTCTTCTATTAGTAATTTTTTTTTTGTTAATTTGATTTGATAAATTAATGATGGGGTTGGAATATGTGAGTTGTGATTTAAAGCTTCTTTAGCCATCCTATCTACAGTTTCATTATCAAGAATGCCCACAGGGGCAGGTATCCATTGAATTATTAAGATATTGTTATGTGATAAATGTTTAAAAGTATGAAATAAAAGATCATTTGTGAATACATTAAAGTTAGTTTTAAGGGGATTTTGGAAAAGGCTAAAAAGTGCAGATTTGCAATCTGTAAAAATAACTATTTTAGAATTGTAAAATTTTGTGGCCCATTTTGTGGCTTCTATAATGGAGTAAAGTTCAGTAGCTATGTTCAAAAAGGAAGTATTAAATTTAAATTTTGAAGAGAAATTAAATTCTGGGCAAAAAATAGCACCAGAATAACTTTTAGTGTTTGGGTTGGAAGACCCATCTGTATAAATTTTGATATAATTATTAAATTGATAATTAATGTGTAGTAAGGAAAGTTCTTTTATAATTGCGGAGTCATATGATTTTTTATTAGAGAAACCTGGGATTTTATCAAACATTGGCGGAAAAGATGTTGTCCAGTAAGGAATAGAAGGGTAGTGATCACCACTTAAGTTATTAGCTAGAATTTCCAATAGTTTATTTTTTTCTGGAAATTTAGAAATAATCGAATCATTAAAGTTATTTATTAGCTTATCAATTATAGGATGAAATTTATTTTTGAGAATTATTCTAAAACTTAAGTTTGAAAGTAAATATTTTTGTTTAATGAATAATGGGGGAATGCTGTTTCAGCATATAAATCAATGTTACAGCTTCCTTTCGGGAGTCCAAGACAGAATCTGAGAGATTTGGTTTGGGCTCTTTCCAATTGGATGAGTCGGAATTTTGCTGCATTTCCAAGAAATTCTAGTCCGTATGCAAATTTTGGAAGAAAGATGGAATTATAGACTAATAGTAAATTTTTATTAGAACAACCCCATTTGGAGTTACCTAAGTATTTAAGACAGTTATAAAGTTTATTTGCTGTTAGAATTGCTTGATCAATATGTGCATTCCAAAGTAGTTTACTGTCAAAAGTGATTCCCAAGAATTTTAGAGTATATACCTGTTTGAGATCGCTTTTATTTATTTTTAGATTAAAAAAATTTGGATTAGATTTTTTATGGCCGAAAAAAGGAATGATGAATGATTTTTTTTCTGAGATCGTTAGATTCCATTCAAGACAATATTTTGAAATTAAATCAAGTTGATTTTGAAGTTTAGTTTTGATTACATCAAGATTTGTACCTGAGCACCAAATTATGATATCATCTGCATATAAGCTATATTTAATATCTTTATCTTTGAAGATGTCAGAGATATCGTTAATATATAAGTTAAAAAGAAAAGGTGATAAAATATCACCTTGAGCAATGCCATTTTGAAAATGATGTTCTTTTGAATAAGAATTTTTAATTTTAACTCTAAAGTTTTTGTTAGTAATAATTTGGTATAGAAATCTGTACATTTGACCTTGAATTTTAAATTTGCGGATTTTATGCAATAGTGCGCTATGTGAGATAGAATCAAAAGCTCCTTTAAGATCAAGAGTTACTGCAATTAAGTATTGTTTGAGATTAAAGGCTTGTTCTATATCAGAAATAAAGTTCAATATCAGATCTTTTGTAGATCTGCCATACCTGTAACCATATAAATTTTGATTAAATAATTTATTGTTTTCAAAGTACCAGATTAATCTGTTATTAATTATACGTTCGAAGAGTTTTAAAAAATTAGATGAAAGGCAGATAGGTCGATATGACGATAATTCTTCATCTGGTAAAGATGTATTTTTTTTTTTGATAAATATCATAAAATTTTCGAACCACGATTTAGGATAAGTATTTGTTTTCCAAAAATTATTAAAAATATATAAAATGTGTTTTAGCCACTGATCAGATAAATTTAGAAACATTTTGTTATTAATAGCGTCTGGGCCTGGGCTGGTATTTTTTTTCAATGCTTTAATAGCAAATTTTAACTCATTGATATTAAACGGTAAATTTAAATATTTTGTGTAATCATTTTGATAATAAAAGTGAGTTATATTATTAAGAGAATAAGATTTATCAAGTTTTTTATTCATTTTTTTTGAGTGATTAATAAAATATTTAGCAAATAAATTAGCAGTTTCATTAGTGGAACAGTTATTTTTTATATTTAGTGAGGCAGTAGGATTGGATGGAGTAATGTCTGAATTTAATGTTTTGAAAATTCTCCATATATTGCTGGTTGTGGAGTTAGAAGAAAGTTTATTTAAAAAAAAATTCCAATTGAATTTTTCAAGTTGTTTTATTTTTTTATTAATTGAGGCAGCAATACGTTTAAAATTTAGGTAGTCTCTGAAAGATCCAGTGCGATGTTCTGTTCTCTCAGCTCTGCGTCTTATTGCTATTAGTTTATTAATAAAAATTTAATGAATATACTTTTGGGGAATTTTTTTATTGATTTGCTTAGTGCATTCTTCTTGACTAGTAGAAAATTCTTTAGTCAATGATTCATAAGATAAAGAATTAATATCAATATTTTTTTTATCTAGATTGTTATAAAATTTAGGCCAATCTGTTAATTTAATAAGTTTTTGAAGTTGATTTTTAAACAAATTAATATATAAGAATATAGGAAGATGATCACTGTTAAAGTTTTCATTGTGTATGGTCCAGTTTAAATGTGGTATAATTTTATTAGTAACAAGAGTCAGATCAATAACTGATTGATGATTTTGTTTTGTGATATGAGTTTTAGTTTTTTCATTTAAGATAATAAGATCATTTTTCTCAATAAATAAAAATAATTGTTTACCAATGTCATTAGTTTTGTATGAGTACCATATACTATTGTGGGCATTAAAGTCTCCACAAAAAATTTTCTCACCCACCAAGTTTTTAAAAATATTATTATAAGTATTATATGATAAATAAATTCCAGGATTGTAGAAATTTATAATATTTACAGTATTATTATTTATAATAGTTTGTATAACCACCCATTCAATTTGTTGTTCTATTTCAGGAGTTTTTATAAGTCTTTGCGGAAAGTCTTTTTTAATGTATGTTATGACACCTCTTGAGGTTGTTGATAATCTATGTACATAAGAGACGTATCCACTCAATCTGGGAATTTGGTTGGTTTGAATTTCTTGAAGACATAGTATGACAATATTACGTACCTTAACTAAATGTTTGATAAAATGCAATTTAGATAAGAGACCTCTTACGTTCCATTGTAAAATTAGGGCTTGTTCTGCCATCCACCGGTGTTAAGGCAAGAAAGGAGTATATCATTTATCACATTAAGCTCAGGGGTGTTGGGAAGAATCATCTCGATGAGTTATAAAATTAGGCTGATGATTTGCCCTTTAGAGTTGAGATTAAAGGAAATTCCTTCTTTTGGAATAAAAGCTTTCTCTGCAGTACATTCAACATCTTTTTTGTTTGGTTGTGCAGAAGATTTCTTTGAACCCGTCACATTTTTTTTGACTTTATCGGCGAAAGACTGCTGTTGAACAGTTTCATTTTTAGCAGTTTGAGATGTCTTTATGTTAGAAGAGGAAGAAGGAATCTCAGGAAAGTTCTCATCTATATATTTGTGTTCAGTCTCGATGTCACTTGTTTGTTTGGGAAAAGTAATGTCCGAAGCAGAAGCCAATCCTTTTTTGTTGTCAAATTCAGCTTTGGCCAAAGCGAAAGATTGGCCCCAGTTTAAGTTACTGGAAAGTTGAATGGCTTTAGCCTTACAGGCTATTAATTTAGTTTCACAACCAGACCATGTAGCCGGATGTGGTCCTCCACAATTAGGACATTTGTAAAATTTAGCTCTGCAGTTCTTGTAGTGATGATGCCCACTGCATCGTTTACATTTTTGTATTCCATTGCATCTGGAAACAAGATGGCCAAAAAGACAACATTTCAGGCATAAGCTAGGTGGAATAATGTAATTACGTACATTATGTCGATTAAAACCTAGGTAAATATGTGAAGGTAGCTTATCTAATTCAAATTCAAGAATAACTTTGTTAGTGGGATAGCAATAAGTTTCATTTCTATTTTTACAGTCTTGTTCGTAATGAAGCATTCGCCTGGCATTCACAACTGATTGATCAGCTAACAAATCAATGATGTAGTCATTATCCAAGTTATTTGCGACTCCAGCGATAGTTCCCAAAATAGTTTTGCGGAATTTGGGGAGTTCTACTAGTACTGATACAGAAAGAATTTTTTTCAGTTGAAATACTTTATCAAATTGTTCTGGAGTCCTGAGTTGCAGTAAAAGTTTCCCATTAGAGATAAACTTACCTTCGATGTGCTCACCAAGTAACTTAAAAAAGAAAATCGGTAAGTTTTTTTGTGTCAATGGCTCTGAGATTTTCGTTTATGCCAATCAGAACGAGAGCTAAGTTATTATTCTCCTTAGCATTCTCAGTTAGCGCGGCAGACAATTTGTTAGAATTTAGTTCCTGTGACAAATTGGTTACATTTACAGAATTTGAAGAAATATCAGTTTTTGACAACATATCATTAGTGTTCGAACTTGTCAGATGTGACGTCACGTACGGATTCTCTGAAGACAAAGTAAAAGAGTCAGGTACCTTTATGTTAGTATCCATAGAAGCGATGACTTGACCGTTGTTTTCACAGATCACATCCAGTTGAGAAAGATTTGTATTGTGAGACGGTGAAAGTTCAGATGCTGAACTTTTAGATTGTAAAATGTCCGATTCTGAGGTAAGCTTTAGATCGTCTTCTAAAACGGCAAAAGAGTTTTCAGGCTTGCTTTCCTTATGTCTAGCGGAGCTCTTGTAAAGTTTATTACATTTAACTTTAATGTTAGCATTCGACGGCGAGTTTTTCTTTCTTCTATTGTTGCTGTTATTCGTCATATTTAATTTCAAACGAGCAAGAAGAGAGGAACATCAAAGTAAATTTGAAGACTCATCAAAGTCTATTAGCGGAAGGCCGCTTCCACAGCAGAATGATGGAAGGAAAGCGGCTCTTTCGCGACTTCTCAAACTTCTCAATCGGACCTCTCAGTGAGCTGCAACATACAATTTCGGTTGTGTTCATTTTTCAACTGTAATTTGTGTTTCTTAGACTACTTTATAAATTTTTCCCAGTGTGTTATTATTGTTGAATAATTTAAATGAAAAGCTTGACATTTCTGTATGTCGTAGTTCTATTGGAATAAAAAATGGGGACCTGTGTTCCAAAAACAAAAGACTACTTTTCTGAAAACAGTGCGTACTGCACACTCCTGCAATTCAACATACCACCAATTACAGTCACTCTAATTAAGTATCAAATAATAAAATGATATATAAATTTTTTCTAAATAAGGCCATGACATATACGCTTGGAATCTATTGATTGAGGGTCGTATTTTAAGATATGTACAGCATTAAAATAAAGTCATTAACATACCTGGTGAACGGTTTTCTCATACCTACATTACTCTTATAAGGGTAGTAAATATATTAGAACCGTAATTTTTCTCTTGGTTTATGTTCTCTGTGAAACTACATTTTTGAAATACAGAAAACTATTCATAAACAGGTACATGCATATATATGTGTGTGTGTGTGTGCGTGCGTTCGTGCGTGCAGTTGGAAATGGAATGTAATTCGAGTGGAAGGATTTGAGAATAGTGGAAAGGATAAGAGAAGGGAAATTATTTCGGGTGTCTCCTAAACCATTCTGGAAATATATATGACATGTCTGTTACGAAGCAGAAATGCTACTTGTGTGGTAATGTAGTCATTGGTCGTGCACTGTTCGCATTTATCCGAGACTAGTGTTTTTCTTTTTTCTTCGTTATTTTGGGAATGTTTATAGTTCTTGTAATGCATCCGAGTAGCATCACATGTTGTTTAGTAGAATGTAGCATGTATAATGAGAAAAAAAAATTATGTACTAAATGGTAATACATTGATTAGTACACCTGATATTATTCTTTGGGTTTTCACACTACATAGCATTGGAATTTTGGAATACTAAAAACACTTAATAGAATCTATAAGTTTTGAATGATGTATCTTTCTTTGGATTGAAGTTACCTCTGTGCACAACGACTCACCTACACGTAAATATAAAACTGTTGCAGTTTCAATCAGTAGTAATTTTTGTTGCTGCATTCGGGAATGATACTCACACTTGACATTTATACGAAACCAAACTGTTTCGTTTTCTTTTTACATGAGTATTAGTGTCTCAGATATGACTCTGTGACGTATGAAGAATACTGTTATGGAAATGTAAAAGGGAAAAAGATGGTGGTGGTAATTATTGTTTGCAGTGGACATCACATTGGTGAAGGTATAGATATATTTGAACCAAATATTTCCTTAGTGAAATCTAAATTCTTTTAAGCTAAATTTGAAAATACCACTTCGTGAGTCGTGGTGCTAGCCAAAACAAAGCTCGTTTGCAATATATATTTAAAGATTTGGTATTTTCCAGCTTTTTTCCGCCGCTAGATGTCGCCTTTCGAGTTTTTACTTACCGCCTTTAGCACTTTCTAACACTGGAAATTCCAAATGATGGGAATTCCAAAAATATAAATATTAATATTTTTGTGGAAAAAATTTTCGCCGACATTCGGGATTCGAACCGAATCTTTCCAAAAACATGCCAGAGTATTCTAACTTGTTGAACTAACGCCAGCTTTTTCTCAAGAAAACATTTGTTGATTTATAGTTGTTGAAACGGCTGCAGGTATTGTTAGGATTATCAAGTAGTGTTTAAATCATTAATAACGCCTAAATAGCGTGATATGACTTCATTATTTATTTCCATTTTACTCAGAGCACTAAAAAAGAAATAGTTGCCATCCGAGATCATAGATGGCGCCAAAGGTGGCGCCCAAAATTCACGGGAAGAATGGTAATCGTTATTTGAGGAAAAAAGACAGAGACGGCATTAGTTCAACACGTTGGAATACTCTGGCATATTTCGGGAGAGATACGGGTTCGAATCCCGTATGTCAACGAATTTTTTTTTCACAAAAACATTTATTGATTTTTCGACGTTTAAACGTCTACAGGTAACGCAGAGATAATCAAATATTGCATAAATCATTAATGCTTTGTTAGGAAAACGAAACACTACATATATATATTGTTTTGTTTTACAGGCACTGTATATTATTTCCTTTATTTCTTAAGAAAAGTTTCATTTTCGCACCCTCTTTTGGCTAAGACGGCAAAGCTTTGTTGCCGTTGTAAACCAACTAACATAACACTCTGCTACCAGAATTTCTGATTTCCAATGTATATAGTTTGTTTGCAATATTCGTTAAAATTCGTTTAAAATTTCAGCATTTTCCATCTTTTCCCACCGCTAGAGGGCGCTTTTAAAGTCTTTGAAATTTTTCAATATTGCGAATCGCAATATTGATTCGACACCAGTCCAACCCAAAAATAATTTTTCATTTAGCTCTAATAGTAAAAAAAAATTGATTGTCTGTAGACGTACAGACAGGTGGAAAGACAGATGGACAGACAACAGTAAACAGAGAGACAAACAGACAGACGAAGAATTATTGGCATAGGCAGAAGACAAAGTGGAAACATTAGCTCGTTTTTCAAACTATCCTTAAAAGAAATATTTTGTTGTTTTTCAGTTAGCTCCTTTTCACTTTTGCAGCCGATTGCCGTCTTCTGATGGAGTTTCTCGAAAAAAAAATATTCATTAATTTATTTCTTTGAGTGAAATTTTTACACCCAAATGCATCGCAGTGAGGCATTCATAAAATATAACAGCGTTTATAGACAAACATTTGCTAGAAATATACAGGGTGATTCAAAACTTATCGTTCAAATTTCGTGGGGAGGTAGGGAATACGTCAGGAAACCGATTTCACAAAGGAAAGTATGTCCGCAAATGTACGCATGCGTATGTAGAGGGCGCTGTGTGTACCCAACCAGTGTACAGCTCGCCCGACCACTCCCGTTGTCATCAGTGTACGAGCTGACTTACTAGTGATAAGATTAATTCTTTTTGTGGGGGGCCATGAAATACCATGTGTACGAGACCCCCACCGACAGTGAAATGGACCTTGTTGCACGAATAGTGGCCGCCGCAGGCATTGTCCGTGATATGCCAGGCGTTTTTGAAAATGTTCGGCAGTCAATGCAACGGCGCTGTGAATCCTGTGTCCGTGTAAATGGTCACAATTTTGAACACCTACTGTGAACCTGTACTTTACCTTGTTGGAATAAAATTCACATTCGTTACCACTTAACTGTACTATTTCCTTGTGTTCACTTTACTTGTCCATTTTGTTCATGTAGATGACGTTTGCAGACATACTTTCCTATGTGAAATCGGTTTCCTGACGTATTCCCTACCTCCCCACGAAATTTGAACGATAAGCTTTGAATCACCCTGTATAAAACTATAACAACTGAGAAGTTTTAACTTGGTGCACACAGTATTTCATAATCTTTCGTGTCATGGTATGACAAAACATGGCGCCCATAAACCACGTGATTCGATCAATCAATGGCAGTGAACCATCGAGATGGACAGCCTCTAACTATACAGGACCTCTAGTCAGTGGTTTGTACAGTGGCAACGCAGCTAGGATTACAAATGTTCAATGTGACGCCATCATTCATGAGAATGGCCGTCAGACGTGGCATGACACTCTGCACGGCATCGAAGAGGATGATGGCGAATAGCTTCTTTCAACATGGCCAATGACATCGACCGACCTCTGTACACCTGTGACTTCAACTAGCCCCATAACCAAAAGTAACAAAGTGTAAGGTTTCGAGACCTTGGTGGCCATTGGTGCGGGAAAGAGTGAATGAGGACACGGTCATCGCCAAATGTCGATCGCAGCAGGTGCTGGACAGGACCTGTGATGTGCGGAGGCGCTCCATCCTGCATGAATGTTACACTATGGAGCTCTTCTCTCTCTTGCAAGGAGGGAATGACGCTGTCTCTTAAAAGCGCTGCATAACGGTCGCCTGTGACAGTAACAGTTCGAAATGTACTGCATTAGAGGCCCCTAATGAATGACGCAGTGAACCCGCACCACGCTGTCACCTTTGGCTGATGCAAAGAGGTTTCCACAATCGCGTGTGGGTTCTCTCTCGACCAGATGCGGCAGTTGTGTGCATTTACACTTCCATTAAGCGAAAAGTGCACCTCGTCACTCCACAGGACGTTTGACAACAAGTCCGCATTGTTTTCCATCTGTTGAAAAGCCCAATTTGCAAATTCATGACGTCTCTCGAAATCGGTTGGTTTCAGTTCCTGTACGTGTTAGATTTTATAAGGATACCTCTTAAGGATGATTCTGAGTGATTGCCACACAGTCTCGTACGAAATGCCAGTTCGTCTTGAAATTTCACGCACACTGCATTCCCCATGTGCGGAAGCTGCCGATTGTGTGTCAGCTTCGTGTTCGAACTCGTGCAAAACTTCAATAGTTTCTTTGGATCTCCCGCTTCTTTCACGTGCTTCCAAACTGTTAGTGTCCTCAAACCTTTTCATCATAGCTATCAGTGAGGAACAAGACATCGGTTCCTTTCCACTTCTAATACCTCGCATTGAACGGTAGGTGCGCAAAACTGCACTTGCACATTCAGAGTTCTGATAGTACAGATTAACTAAAAGTGCTTTATCTCGTAACGATAACATGCCTCACCTTGGCAGAACGTTTAACTTCGGTAATAAACGTTAGATACTGAGTTTAACTTCAGTATTCACTACATCTGAAATTTTCGTACCTCATGGCAATGTCAGATTGATCTATGTTCGCAGTTTCTCGCACTCTTTGAGGAGCAGCGACGACGGATCTGTTTAAATAGCGACAGACAGCAGCTCCGGGACCACCTTTCGGTGACAAATGTAACTTCCCAGCTGGGTCAGCGTTGAGATTAATCTCCGCAAAATTCCCTGCCCTGCCCACGGTCAGTAGGGGACATCGATGGGCTTGGAAAGGCCGCCGTCCGTCGGATGGGACGTTAAGCCGTGGCCCCGTGTGTGGGAGAGCCATACCCTGTGCACGTTAAAGAACACGCTGGATGGCCTTGACGGGAGGCTACCATCTGTCTCCCAACAGCTGTTCCAGTAGGTCCCCTCCCCCAACCTTCTCTCAGCCTTCGGGGTCCATGTGACCTGGCCATTTAGCCCATATGTGTGCAAAAAAGTGCCGCTCAGAGGTAAAACAACCCAACCCAAATGTAACTATTCTGGCAATAAAATTTTCGTTATTACAAAAGAACCATGTCTTATTGTGCATTTCTGTGTAAACCGCATCGTGCTACTGTCTATACTTTTCGATTTATTGCATTTTTAATTTTTCTGTTACCTTTGGATCACCCGGTATTTGAAGTGGTAGTTACTGTTCAAAAGATTTAATAAATGTATTAAATTATTTTCTTTATAATATTAACTTAAAACCCTAGGTTTAGAGTACGGTATGTATACTACCTGGCCAACAAAGAAATATAAACTCTTCGCTGTTTCCCATAACTGCGATTCAAATGTTATCAAATGACACATGTCAAATCACGTGATCCTTGAACCATTTTAAAATGATCACAGCCACTGGACAACGCGTTACCAAGGGATGGGAAATCCATGTAATATAGACGACTTCAAAAGAGGTGCTAATTTTCATATTGTGGATTGATGCAGCCATATCGAAAACTAAAGAACTCACAAGATCTTTCAAGGCTGTCATCTGTTAAGTACGTAGAAGAATGTTCGAAATTCGAATCTCGAAATATGGCGGCAGTAATTGTATCATAATTTTGATACAATAGGAGTTATTAGGACTTTTACCTTAGAACGGCACTTTTTTGCATACAATGTAATAAATAGGCAGGTCACAAACATCCCAACGTTCAGAGAAGACTGAGAGAAGGGAACTCATTGGACAACTGTTAGCAGACAGATCATAATGTCAGGCCAAGAATATCCGATGTGTTATTTAACATGCACAATGGCTCAGCCTAATATCTCATCTCAGTGATGGCCACTTAAGACCATGTGTATTCCCTTTCTCATCGAGTGAAGGTTTCGAGTTAGCGGAGATGAATGTCGGCACAGATTAGACTTTAACCTAAGAATTGCAGATATGAAGCCTGGCATGGTAACGACTGAAATAATCCCTGCTACTGATACTATAGGAGAGAAACCGTAGAACATTTTAAAAGCACATGAAAGTGAAACGACTTCAATTCTATATGAAATAACCACTACTTTCAACATCGGGCACATCAACACAGACAGTTAGCTGGGAACTCAGATATTTGCTGTTGGGCAGTTCGACAGTCGGTATCTTATTCGGAAACCTTTAGTATCGACTAAAAATCGTAAAACGAGAAGTCAGTATTATCAGAAGAGGCATGAGTGGACTAGATGGTACGGGGAAAGAGTCATGTGATTATATGGAATACGTATGTAATCTCTTTTACAGATGGTAGAACTAGGATATGGTAACAACCACATCTATCATATTAACTCTATGATTCTGAAGCAATAAACACGGCAGGGACTGGGTCAACTAATATGTCTCAAGGTTGACAAAAGGAATACCGCGGAATATGTAAATGGCATATTGGTTAACTTATATAGAAGGATAATTTCCGGATGATAATGCAATTTTCCACCTTACGAAATCCGTCTGCCAACGTTTTAAAGAAGATGATGGATAATTCAGTCGTCTTTCGTGGGCACCAATTTGCCTGATTTAATTGAAAATTTGTATGATGTAGTGGAACTTGGCAAACAATCATAGACTCCACTGCATTTGATCCTGAAGGAATCGAATACTGCATTTGATCCTGAAGGAACTGCATACTGCATTTGATCCTAATGGGAATACATATTGCATCCCTGATTTAGAGATCCATGCGGTGACGGCAGTGGACTACTTGAAGTTGGACATCCTCAGACGGGGTAACAAGATGGCTAAATGTGCCGAGAAAGATGATATTGACATTTTGGAAACAGTTCCTGGAGACAGGAACCATTATCAGAAGAGCTGGCCAAAGGGAAATTACTTCACCCTGAACAGGGATGCCTGAGATTACTTCACCCTGAACAGATAATTTTCCGCCTCTAATGGAAAGGAGGAACAGTACAATGACTTCACATCAACTCTCTCTCTCTCGAGGTTTGTGAAGCACAGATGGAAAGATTTCCATCAGAACAGTGCCACGAATGATTAATGCGAGAGGGCTCTATGACAGGAGACCGGTTATTTGTGTTTCCCTAATACCCAACATACAGAAATGCTCCTCTAAAATGGTGCCACCTACATGTCATTTGGAGCCTGAAAGATCGACTAATGTTCTGTTTCCTAACAAGTCTCGATTTAGACTATAGCGAATCTAGCTGCTGTATAATCTAGAGGAAGCTAGGAATGCGAAACCAATCCTCCAATATCAGAGATGAGTGGTGGAATTGATGTGCTGCTCTACAGTGGCCATACTTCAGGTATTCGATGGAGGCTTCTCAATTGCTCAGCGATATGGAGAAGATATTTTGAAACCTATATGTAAATTTTACGGGTGCGTTTGGAGCTGATTTCCTGCTTATGGAAGACAAGGCCCTTCGACATAGAGTTCACCTGTTGCAGGGATACTTAGAAACGCAATTTATTCAAAGATTGACCTGGTCGACTGTGTTGCCAGAACTAATTTCCATACTTCAAGTGTAGGATGCCTTAGGAAGACGCATTGCAAATCATCAGTCACCTCCTTTGTCACCGAATGAGATAAAGTAGGTTCATGTGGGATGCCATTCTGAAGAACCTTACATCGAGCCTGGAGCTACTCTGCCAGTCCTGTTTAGAAATGGGAGAGAATCATACTGCATATTGATGTTAAATGTGCATATTTTGAAGCATCTGAATTCAACTTTTGCGATGCTTAATATTTTCTTGTTATAATGATGGTTTTATAATGTTTTCATGAAGGGTATGAAAGCTCTCATTTTCTATAGCTTTTGAAGTTATACTAAAAATACATATCTGGCGAATTTCCACTTAATTAGATCCTACAATAAGGTTAGGACACTTTTTTGTTGTTACCATAATTTTGCCAATCAGTGGATATCAATCAGATTTCATTCACCATTGTATCTGTAGCGAAACACCTAACTAATCTAGTAGCCTAACTAATCTGTAGCGAACACCTAACCAGCCAATCTATCTATCTATTAAGATATCCTATCTATTAAGCCAATCTATTAAGATATCCTATCTATTAAGCCAATCTATTAAACCAATCCTATTTATTAAGATATCCACCAATAACTCGGTAATTGCAATATGCCATAAATCTCCCATGGTGTGCTGTAAAAGACTTTATAGGGGAATCGATCACCAGTAGAAGCGGATTCATTTGTAACCGTATGATTAAATATTTTAACATGAACTTGTTAATATAAGCGGTGAATATTCCACATCGCTTATTGTTTGAAAATTAAGCAATGAAAATGGAGACAGTTATCAGTAAGCGCGATCAAGCGAAGTAATGAATTTTTATAGTTATTTTGTGATAAATATTCAAAAGTGCAATTATGAATTCTTGTTACATGTGAATTCGCTGGCCGCATTATAAAAGCCACAAAAATATAAGGTCACAGAGAGAGTGAGTCAACCAAGTATGGAATCAAAATATCGCTCATAAACTCAATTCCGCATGTTTTCCGAAATTCGCCAAAAATTGCCCAACAGGTGTTTGCGGAATATGAGCCAAAATTCGTGTATTTCGATAAAATACGTTTTTTTTTTGTTTAATTATAAGCTTATTAGCGAATTTCATGCATATTCCACATTGCATTGTTCGAAAAGCATCGAGGTGTAAAAATGGGTAAAAAAAAAAACATTTTCTAGCCTGCTCCAGAAAAATAAAATATTTTTTACAATTGTTTTATGATAAATATTCAAACGTACAATTGTGAATTCTAATTTCATGTGAATAACGAAGGTCTCATTTTAAAAAAAGCCACCTAAAAAGTGAAAGGTCACCGAGTGAGTGAATCAGTAAAGAGTAGAGTATGAAATATGCCATAATGTTGTTACCGTATATTTTTAGAAAATCAAATTCACCTGCGGACCTTGATCTATTTCATTTATCTCAAAATTTCTTACTTCGGTTTAAATTTTTTGGGTCAACTTATAGTTCACTGAAATAATAACTAGTTCGTTGCTTACTTTTTATCGGTATATTAATTTGAATTAAAACAATATAATATTTTATTTGTTTCCTTTCCCTGAAATAGGCCAGAGCTTTTATGAATGTAACAATTGCCAATATAGGTTTATATCATCCAAATTCCTCACTATACACAAGAAGAGACATCGAAAGGAAGAAAAAAGTCGGGGATTCATAATCTTCGGGTGTCCTTGCTCTACCACTTGTCTAACTAACATCAAGAATGATGTGCCCACTGACTCTGGAGATTGTCCTAGCAAATGGAGAACATCGCAGGATAAGAAAAATCTTGAAGGTCATCTACGTATCCACAGAGAAAAATGATCATTTTGTTGCAGTACTCTGTAGAAAGATTCTCTGACAGTAGAACAGTGTTTCTCTTCACATACGAACCCATTTGCTATAAAAGTCATATATGTGAAAGTATAAAAGTCATTTGTTACAAAGAGTAATTTAAATTCAAAGCAAAGAGACGTGTTTGAAAATTATATTACCGATAGTAGGTCATCAACATTTGCCACCATTTTGCCGCACTATAGAAATTTAAAACAATAATAAAAATAAATATCTCCTCAAGCAGCTGCTTGCCACAGAGGTCTGACAGGAGCCTGTGAGTTTAATACGCCATGGTAGAGGGATCTATGAGGATGGCGGGTCTTATGTGTGAAAAATTATTAGGTCCACAATTTCATTTTTCGGTTACTGTTTTATACCTATTTGATGTCTGGATAAAATTTAATAGTACAAAATTGAGAACAATTTAAAAATCTGTTACTTGTTTTGTTTTCATTATTAAATTCGTCAATATTATATGTCTGTAAAGACCGTCACTTAATTATTTTTTGGATGAATCAATTGCAGTGCGTAACCTCAGCCATTGTTAACATAATTTGATAGTTGTGTTGTGCTACCGAGATAAGAATAGGACTAAATACAATTGATACAATTCATTTAGCAAAATTAACGACTCCGATTCTCGGAGACACCCAAGAATTGCTACATTAATTGCTATATTATGAAGGCTTTATAATTCAAATATGAAGGCAAAGGTTTTTCTTGAGTATTGCCGTAAATAAAAGTTAAATAAGCTGAGATGACTCAAACTCATAATGTATTGCAACCCAGTGAGGAGAACCGTTTAATGTAACCAGTATCGGATTACTTTCTGTACTAAAGTTTCGTCCCTACAGAAGCTTGCTCAAACATGAATGAGTTTTATGATTATTATTTGATTTAATTAATTGAGTAATATCCATGCTTAGGTTGGATTCAGTTGCTTTACCTCTGAACGATGCTTTTTTTGTACACCATGGGAGAAATGGTCAGATCTCAAGGACCCCGAAGACTAACAGAAGATGGGGGGAGGGAACCCACTGAAACAGCTGCTGGGAGACAGATGGTAGCCTTCCATCAAGGACATTCAGTGTGTTCTTAACATGCACAGGGTATGGCACACAGGGTCACGGCTATTAGGTATATTTAAAAAAAGATAACAAATAGTTACGATTTTAGGAGGGAATGAAAAATCTCTACACAAAAAAGTGAAATTTTCATTCGCTCTGGATGGATGAAAGTGCACGTTTCCTTGGTATATTTCACTTCTAATGGTCCAACTAAAGATGTAACAACTTTTTAAGTGCCCTAACCCCCTCTTTAATGCCAATTAAAGATATGCTCCTGCAAAACTGGATCCTTTCTTCTGTGGAATGAAAAAATTATTTCGAGATCGGTTGATTAGTTGCAGAAACATTGCATCCATAGAAACACAGATATAAAAACATATGCGTGTAAACTGAGACTTTTTTCTCCATCCAAAGCATAAAGAACAAATGATATCGATCATTAGGTTCCAGAGATATTGAATACACAGGCAGATGGACGGACAATCGGACCTGACGATGCCATTAGGAAATTTTGCTTTTCTGGAAATGTGTTAAAAGCTAACAAAAAAAAATAATTCTTAATTCACAATAATACCAATGAAATATAAGATTCAGTCTAGAAAAAAAAAAAGGAGTAAGGGGATTGAGGTGATGGTAAGAAACTGAATTCTGTTGCAGTAAAATGTTAACCCATTGTTTTAGAAGTTTTCAAAACATTGTTTGAAAAATGCAATATATATACCGAAGAGCCAAACCATTTTGAAGAGCCAACCATTTTGACCAGCGCATCTTTATGCAAATCAAAGCAACTGCAGGTAAACGAAGACGCCTATGAAGGTGATGAAACGGTATAAACAGCAATGTGCTCTGTATCACAAATTTAGGTGGTGTACCTAATAATTTGGCATCTCAGTGGATACTGTAAGTTTATGATTTTGTTCTATTCTCTACTGGTTACTGTCATTATCAAAAGGGTGAGCAGCTCCTGTAACGAACTGAAATGGATACCTCTTACGTTGTATACATTTGAATTACACTATTGCCAGAAGCAATAACATTATAAGTTGCATTATCCTTATCACATAGATTGCATTTGTCGTCCTTTTTCACCACTTGTTTCATGACACTTCACACAATTTTTCTCTTTCCTTGCATTTCTTGGTTCATTTTACTGAAAATTACTTCGGTGATTCCTAAGTGGAACTTTAATTCATACTTACTAGAGTACTGCAATGTTTTTAGTTTATTAATCATCATCACCATCAACAACAACATGGTCATCATCAAGCAGCCGTTGTCTACGGAGGTCCAAACACAGTGTGCAATTTAGTTATCCAAATCATTACTGCATAATTCACGTAGATCGTGCATGGGTTTATCCCTCTAAATGCTCTATTTAAAAGAATTGAAGTCGGATTTTTTAATTAACATCAGCGAAATATTAAACTGGAGCAGGATACGAAAGCGTAACTTTCAAAGATGGACGAAGTTATTAAACTCCATAGTGAGCCATTCACTAACGATGAACTTCAGGATTTAACATTCAACGCTGCTTTTGAAGAACAACAAGAATCTGAACCAGAAATAGTGTTGGCGTTTAAATATTTAGTTTTCACTGCACAAAAAACGCATGGATTTGTTTGAGGATCATGTTATTGATATTTCGTGACTGGATGCCATAAGACGATGTTGTGACCAGTTAATGGAATGCTACAAATAAACATTACGCACAAAACAGAGGCAAACAAACAAACCAGCTAGTTTCGCTCTATTTTAAGAAATAAACTGTAAAATTAATTAATCGATCAGATATTTACATACATAATTATGCATATATGTAATCTTTAAATAAATATTGAGAATTATAATTATTTTTGTTGAAATAAAACATCCATTACGAAACCAAGAAAAGGAAAAAATATCAATAAGATAGGCAAAAATACAAAGAAATAAAACATCCCCTCGTTTTACACGGAAATTCGTTTAACGATGTTCTTCCCGGAACTCATCTCCCGCTTTAAATGAGAGTTACCTGTATAACTGTTCCATTCCTGAATTATTCATTAATTGGTATTTTAAGAGTTAAACTACCACAAAATATATACATTAATTTAATAGAATTGTTTGCCTTTCGTTCAATCACTCAGCGCCATCAAATTCGTACTGGAGACTATATCACGGATGTATCTTAATGACACGTCCAAGGTTTAAGAAAAACATATTTTCATCAACGATATTTTCACGCTTTCAGTACCGAATATTGGATTATCATCACTACAGCTACTGATACTATCCTCCCTATGTGATTCTGATGTTACCAGGTTCGGATCACAAATTAGCCTACATTGCAAGTTTTCTCCACTAACGCTTCTGGTCAGTAAATGTTCAGCGCAAACTGGAAGGATAGCTGTGTAGCAATCCCCAGTGATGACGCATAGAACCTTCCGGGTCTGGCACATAATGTCCTTGGTGCATGCCGTTAATACTTTTCAAAAGAGATATTCTTTTTTCGAGGGGAACATAAGTGGAGGTCTGTCAGACCGATGTGCCCTACTGATCTGGTCATCTGCGACAACTTTTTTCTTTCTTTCTGCCCTGTTGAGGAGTGTTCAACTTCGCAGGGTCGTGGTGATGACCATTCATTCCTACGAGACTGGACTGGTTTACGGCTTTGAGCTTGATTATGGCTTCTGGCCTTCCTTCAGTGGTGGGCATCTTTTGAGGAAGAATCTGCCGCTGTGTTTTTTGTTTGGTTGTGGGTTGTCAATCCTAAGTGAACAGAGGCATGGAATATCTTATATCAGCTGGTGGATAATTCTGATCATAGGCCATCGCAGCTACCTGAACCTTCACATAGCTAGTTACGCAGCTCTAATCCTAAACCGGAGTAATGTGTCTCAGGGAAGCCTTATGGCTTTTGAAAAGGTCCACTTCAAACGGTGGTGCTTGAAGTACCTAGTAGCATGGATGACTTCAGCCTGTAGCGGTGGAGGAACAGGTCTTTGTCCCATGCCCGCGATCAGGGGGATTTTTGCCATTGTTGGTCCTACGTTCTCAATAAACTTAGTTTCCTTTTAAAGTCCTACTAATCATTTTCTCTCTGCAAGTATATGGAACGTGAGGACGTTACGCTGATATTATTCCCTTGATGTCCTCACAGAGGAATTCCAGCGTGAGAATACCTATATATTCTAGGCTTATCGGTTTGCTACTTAGTAGAGATACGACAGTGATGTTCTTCTAAGGATATGACTGCATTAATGAAAGAATTTATAAAGCAAAAATTTAAACAAAAATTAAAGACGAATGTCATCTGTTGTTACGCCCCCACGAAGGTCTCTGATGAGAATGAAAAGAATATTTTACAGACAGCTACATGATATTTTGAATCCTCTAAAGAAAGGAGATATTGCTAAGGTTGGTACTAACTCTTACCTATGGGCAGGAATTTTAGGTCCCTTTGGCATTGATAGTTTCAATGGCAATGGAGAACGTCTCCTACAGGTAAGTAAACTTAATGGTTTCTGAACAACTAATACATACTACAAACACCGGGACATTTATAAATATACATGGGTTTCACCTGATGGGTTGCACAGGAATATGATACCGCAATGTTGAAGAGTCGTATTGAGGATACCACACAACATTGAGGAGTCGAAATTGGGTCTGACCATTAACTGCTAAAAATTGTCTTGCAACTGAAGTTTAAAAAATGTTTTGCTAAGATTAAGAAAATTACCTTTAACACTGAACGTCTGAAAGATCCAGTTATAGCTAAAGCATATCATGAGAGTTGTGGTCATTATGACAATCGTAGTTTGGTTACTGCTGAAGTTTAGAATGAATGGGATCAGTTTAAACAGGATTTTCTTAAAACTAACAGTACTCTTTTAGGTAAAAGGAAAGAGGAAAGAAAATTATTTGAGTGATAAGGCCATGGAACGTATTTTTGAAAGAAGGAAGTATAGGATTAATATGAATCAACACCCTACTAGTCGTAACAGACAACATTATAACAAGCTTAATAAACGTGTAAAAGAGCAGTTAACAGCTGATAAGAATCTTTGGCTTGATAACTCGGCTGATAAAGCAGAGGAAGCTGTTAGACAGCACAATAGCAGGGGATTATACCAGATTGTTAATGTTTTGTGTCGGAAGAAACAGGATATATACACTGATACACAGGGACTGAGGGAGAAACATGGTAAGTGGGTGAAGATGAGGATTCTCTGATGACAAGGTGAGCTGAGCATTTCAAAGATGTTCTAAACAATGTGATTATTTCTACTTTCATTTTTTGTAATCAGGATAAATGCATTATTCCATCCATCCTCAGTTAATGATTGTAGCAGTTTGTTCATTCAATGATGGTTTTATGGCTTTAATGTTGGCCTTGTCTCACATTCGGAAGTTGTTTCGGCTGTCTCTAAAATAAAACTGAATAAATCTCCTGGGGTCGATGAAATCACCACTGAAATGCTTAGAGCTGGGAACACTTGTGTTGACAAATTGCTGACAGAAATTTTGAATATTTTTATGATAAACGTGTTGTTTCAACAAATTTTACTACAGCTATTGCTATCCCTATTTAAAAAAAAAAGTGATCGCAGTTCTTGTGATAACTATAGAGATATCACCATACTTTCTGTTCAAGTGTTTTGCATGGTTGTGCTTAATAGAATTAATAGTTTGGTTGATGGACAACTGCGTGATGAACAGTGGGGATTCAGAAGTTGTAGGGGATGTATTGATCAAATATATTCACTTAGGCAGATTCTTAGTAAATGTTAGAGTTTCAGAAACCTGTGGTTTACTAGCTTTATAGATTTCAAAAAGGCTTTTGACTCTGTTGATCGACATAATTTGTGGTTGATTATTAGATCATATGGAATACCTGATAATTTTTTTAGAGTAATGAGAGCTCTCTATAATAACACTGAGTCGTGTGTGAGAGTCTTGCAGCGATTGGTTTAGCATTGCTACTGGAGTTAGACAAAGATGCGTGTTGTCTCCTTTTCTCTTTAGTTTGGCTATTGATTATGTAATGCGAAATTCTTTGCAAGGGAAGATTTTGGCCTTAAATGGTCCAGAGATTTGACAATTTCTGATTTAGTTTATGCAGATGATTTGGCTCTGTTGACTACTGTTGTTGATGAGATTAATTCGTTCTTTAGGGCTGTTGATGATAGTCTGTAGGTTTATGATAAAGAGAGAAGAAACTGAATTGATGAAAATTGGGCAGGCAGATGGTGCTTCAGTTGCTTTGAATGACTGTACTTATGAGAAAGTGTGTCAGTTTAATTTTCTTGGGAGCTACGTAATAAATACTGGTTGTGTGTTGCATGAAAAAAATAGATTGTGGATTGTTGCAGGGATTTTCAAGAATCTACGTAGAGTGTGGAGAATAAACATGCAACCCTAAAGACTAAACTTAGGCTGTATAATAGTTTGGTTCTTTCTAAGGTAGTTATGGTAACGAAACATGGACACTTTGTAAAGAGAATAACAATAAACTTGATGAATTTGATTCTAGATGTTTGCGCAGTATCTTAGGCATTAAGTGTCTTGGCTTAATAAATAGTGATGAGCCTAGAAGGATTCATCAACCTCCTTTGAGCAGCATATTGAGAAGAGAGAGACTGCGTTTGTTTGGTCAAGTTGTCCGTATTCACAGGTGCAGCAGATTGGCAAAGAGGATGATGAACAGAGTGCATAAGGGTTGCATAAAAAGGGGGAGACTTAGGACGAGATGGGTAAACAATGTCAAAGAGAACCTTTGTAGAATTGATCTACAGTGGCCAAATCAGCTGCTGTAGCTCAGAACAGACATGTCTGGAGAGGAAAATTACACTGTCTTGTAGAGCCTCCATAATCCATGGCTTCAAGAGGCATTTGTATGTATGTATGTATGTATGTATGTATGTATGTATATACATATTCAAAAATCAGTTTTTCTTAATTTATCAGTATGTCGTATCGTCATGTAATTTATAGTTGATTGTGTTCAGGTAATTTATCATCATCATCATCATCATCATCATCATCATCATCATCATCATCATCATCATCATCATCATCATCATCATCATCATCAAGCAGCCATGGGCTACGGAGGTCCAACCAGACCGTGCAATTTAGTTCTCCAAGCAAGTCTATCCTGAGCTACATCTACTGCATCAGGCCACTGCACACCAATTCTAACAAGGTCCTGTTTGACATTGTCTGCCCACCGCATCCTAGGTCTCCCCTTCTTTCTGAGGCCTTTAGGCACACTGTTCATAACCCTATTCGCCAATCTATAATTATTCATACGGGCAACATGGCCAAACCAACGGAGTCTCTCTCTGCACAATATGCTGCTTAAAGGAGGTTGCAAACTCCTTTTCCTAATCTCATCATTAGTTACAAAGTTGAACCACCTAATGCCCAAGATACTGCGTAAGCATCTGGAATCAAAAGCATCTAGTTTCCTGTTATCTTGTTTACAAAGTGTCCAAGTTTCACTACCATAACTAACCCTAGAAAGAACCAAACTATTATACAGTCTAATTTTAGTCTTTAGGTGTATACGCCTATTTCTCCACACTCTCCATAGATTCTTAAAAGTCCCAGCAGCAATCCCTATTCGTCTGTTAATCTCATGCCGCACATCACCATTATCTGTTACATAGCTCCCAAGATAATTAAACTGTGACACCTGCTCAAGACTGCAACCATTCAGATTAACTGAATCACAGCCTGCCTGACCAATTTTCATCACTTTAGTTTTCTCTCTGTTTATAACCAAACCTACTCTACTACCAGTCTCATCAACGGCTCGAATGAAAGAGTTCATCTCATCAACATCATTTGCCAGAAGGGCTAAATCATCAGCATAATCTAAATCAGAAATTTTCCTATCTCCAGCCCATTTAAGGCCAAAATCTTTCCCTTGAAGTGAATTTCGCATAACATAATCAATAACCAAGCTAAAGAGAAAAGGAGACAAAATGCACCCTTGTCGAACACCAGAAGTAATGCTAAACCAATTGCTACAAGCCTTACCAACTCTCACACACGACTCAGTGTTATTATAGAGAGCTTTCATAATGTTAACTAACTTGTCTGGTATACCATATGATCTCACAATCAACCACAAATTATGACGATCAACAGAGTCGAAAGCCTTTTTGAAATCAACAAAGCCAGCAACCAAAGGTTTCTGAAACTCTAAACATTTCTCAAGAATCTGCCTAAGTGAAAATATCTGATCCACACCTCCCCTACCACTTCTGAATCCACATTGCTCATCACGCAATTGACTGTCAACCAGATTCTTAATTCTATTAAGCACAATCATGGAAAGAACTTTACCTGGAACAGAGAGTAGGCTGATACCCCTATAGTTATCACAAGAACTGCGATCACCTTTTTTGAAAATAGGGATAACAATAGCTCTGGTAAAATCCTTAGGAACCATGCCTTTATCATAAAAGAGATTCAGAATTTCAGTCATCCAAGTGGTAACTGAAACATTCCCAGCTCTAAGCATTTCCGTAGTAATTTCATCTACCCCTGGGGATTTATGAAGTTTAAGTTTAGAAACAGCCAAACTAACTTCAGATTGTGTTATAGGGCCAACATTAAAGCCACCAATGCATCTATCATCATTGCAAACAATGGGAGTAGAACTAACTACATTGTTTAGAACATCACTGAAATGCTCAGCCCACCTAGCCATGACAGAATCCTCCCCTTCTATAACCTTACCTTGTTTATCCTTCAATCCTTGTATGCCTGTCCGTTTTCTACCACACAAAACATTAACTATCTGGTACAGCTCTCTGCTGTTGTGCTGTCTAACTGCTTCCTCGGCTTTGTCAGCCAAACCATCAAGCCAAAAATTTTTATCAGCAGCTAACTGATCCTTTACAAGTTTATTAAGGTCTCTGTAATGCTTTCTATTAGGACTAGTAGGGTATTGATTAAGGGCATTCCTGCAGTTCTTTCTTTCCGAAATAAGCTCAAGTGCCTTATCACTCAGATAATTTTGCCTCTTCTGCTCCTTTTTTCCTAAAAGAGTACTGTTAGTGTCCAAAAAAGCCTGTTTAAAATGATCCCATTCTTCCTCAACTTCAGTAGTAAGCAAACCATGACTGTCATAATGACTAAGTAACCTATCATGGTAAGCTTTGGCTATAACTGGATCTTTCAGAGCTTCAGTATTAAAAGTAAATTTTTTAACCCTAGCACAACACTTTTTAAGTTTAAGTTGCAACACACTTTTAACAAGGTAATGGTCAGATCCAATTTCAGCTCCCCTATATGCCCTGGTATTCCTAACAGAACTAGTCCATTTGCTGTTAATTAATATGTAATCAATCATATTCTTATGCAGCCCATCAGGTGAAACCCATGTGTACTTATGTATGTCGCGGTGTTTGTAATAAGTGTTAGTTATTCTGAATCCATTGAGTTTACTTACCTGTAGGAGACGTTGCCCATTGCTATTGCAGCTACCAATACCAAAAGGGCCTATTACTCCTCCCCAAAGGTCAGAGTCAGTACCAACTTTGGCATTGAAGTCACCAAGAACAAAGGTAATATCTCCTTTCTTGACAGAATTCAAAATATCCTGAAGTTGTTCATAAAACCTATCCTTCTCATCCTCATCGGCATCCTCAGTGGGGGCATAACAGCAGATAACATTCAAGTCTTTAACGCTTGTCTGAAATTTTGCTGTAAGAAACCTTTCATTAATGCACTCATATCCTAGAAGAGCATCACTAGCGTGTCTGCTGAGAAGCAGACCCACGCCTTGGTGATGCTTTTTGTCGTCCCTCCCTGAAAAGAGAAATTTAAGATTATTTTTAAGAATCTGACCTTTATCTGTCCATCTGGTTTCTTGCAAGCCGAGAATATCTAAATTATAACGGTGGAATTCTTGTGTGAGGACATCAAGAGAAAAAGCTCTGTACAGAATCCTCACATTCCAACTACCTATGGAGAGAAAATGGTTAGTGGGATGTTTAAAGAAACTATGTTTATTGAGAGAGGGAATGCCGACAATATCAAACAGCCCCCTAATCGCAGACATGGGGCAAAGACCCGTTCCCCCACTACTAAAGGCTGAAGCCATCTACACTGGAAGACTTCCTCCAATGTAGAATTTGACGATGCCAATAGAAGCAAAGAGTTCAGGTGCCTGCGATGACTTCTGCTCAGGATTATCCACCAGCTGATAAACATATCCTGTGGATCTATTCACTTGGGGCTGTCAACCCACAAACAAAAAGAAAACACAGCGGAAGATTTTCCCTCCACAGAAGCCCACCAGTGCAGCAAAATCAGGATCCATAATCAAGCTCAGAGCCATATATCTGTCCAGTCCAGTAGGTTTATATGGTCAGCACCAGGACCCTGTGTGGTTGACCACTCCTCAGCAGGGTAGAAAAAAAAGAAAAGTAGCCATAGTTGTCCAGATCAGTAGGCCACACTAATCTGGCAGCCCTCCCCTTCCGTTCACTTCCACAAGAGAGTATCTCTTTTGAAAGTTACTAACGGTCCGCACCACGAGAAGGCGGGGTTGGACATTAGGTGCTAGGCCTGGCCGGTTCTATGCATCATCACAGGGGATTGGTGCATAGCTCTCCTTCCAGTGACTACCTAGCTACCATTTACAGACCATTTTTTTTATAACAGCAAGTAAAAGTTTGAAATCTGATTAAAAGATACTTTACAGTTTTACGTATTTAATGATTCTTTGGCTTCAAATTTTCAGAACAAGACAAACATGCGAAAACTACGGTGTGTTCAGGACTGTTAGCCCCAGTAATTTCTTTTTTAATAATCATTATACCAGTTTATTCAACAACGAAAAGACATACATGTTTCACATTGCATTTGCTATTACTTGTCGTATAAAGTTTATAAAATCTTGAAATAAATGAAAAAAGAAGCAAAATTCTGAGCGCTAATAATTCATAACTTCCACTCGAGAAGTACTCACGTGTCAGATTAGGGAAGAGTTATGTTATAGATTCCCATAACAGAGTGAAGACCAAAAATTATGGTGATGATGAAAAATTAAATTTAATCTCAAATCAAGAGATCTCACGCAGGAAATTGTAACAGCCAATGCGTATATATATATTCTTGATATCAGAATTTATTCAGAATTAGTTTTTATATTTCTGTTCTTTCTCCTTTCAAATGAAAAAAAAAACGGAATTAAAAAAATATTCGAAGCCTATTCGTAAGAAAGCAATAAGGTAACCCAACCTTCATAGGGTTGGGTTGTTTTACCTCTGAGCGGCATTTTTTTACACACCATGGGCTAAATGGCCAGGTCACAAGGACCCCGAAGTCTCAGAGAAGGTTGGGGTAGGGGACCCACTGGAACAGCTGTTAGGAGACAGATGGTAGCCTCCCGTCAAGGCCATCCAGCGTGTTCTTTAACGTGTACAGGGTATAGCTCTCCCACACACGGGGCCAGGGATTAACATTCCATCCAAAGGACGGCGGCCTTTCCAAGCCCAGCGGTGTCCCCTACTGACCGTGGGCAGGGTGGGGAATAAACTTCATAGGGACTATCATTATTCTCTCTAATCCGATTTTCATTAAAACCAACATTTTATGAGTCTTTCTCTTCGCATGAAACTATGGGAAATAAAGGAATGCATTTAAAGAGACTTAAAGAGCCTACATAAACTCTTTTCCCTATATGTCTATTATGAATAAAGAATTTAAATGCAGTCTTTACAAATTGATATTTCAGTACAAGGAATTATTTTTCTTCTAAATCTAAGCGTCGTAACAGGAAAATAGAAAAGATGAACTACAAGAAAAAATTATTTCCATTCTCTCTAATTTAACTTTTAATAAAACATTTGCATCTGTTCTTTCTAATCCAATAGCTCAGTACAAAGGAGTTTTTTTCGCTCTCTATTTATTCTTAATGAAATGAGAGGAATTCTAAATAATACAAACAGGAAATCAAACCGTACCTCTATCAGTAGTCCCATTAATCCGACTTTCAATAAAAAAAATTATTTGCTTCAGAACAAGAAATCAAGCGGACACACCGCAAGAAAGCAGCACAATAAAATATATATTTTTTATCTCTAAATCAGTAAGCAGTTTTTCTTCTATATCTGCGTTTCAGAAATAAAAGTTCGAATGCTTAAAAACGTTTTTTTGTAAGTCAGGTTACAGAGAAAAGTTATAAATGTCAGATTTTCCGGTTTTATTTAATCATCTTTACTACCATTCGATTTCCGATTCTGTAGTTCAGAAGGATTGGAATTACAAAACAATCAGTTTCAATGAATAGTCGGATTAGTTAGGTTACGTAGTCATAACTCGTCATTAGCGAGCACTGCATTGCTCGCGAAACTAGTAAACGTTTACGCGAATGAATTTAGCTTTTACTTCTCACGAGAATAATCATAAACTTTTTTCTGCTGTTACGTAAACGTTATATTTGGAGCTTAAACACGAAAGGACTTCCAGCCACCAACATGCAGACAAAAGGAACAGTTGCTACATGTCATTTATTAATTCAACGTACTGAATATTTCACAACTGTAAAGCCACTGGAAAAATCAGTTAAAATTAGAAAAAATAACATTACACTATAATTAAAATTGGATATCTAACTTATAATTTTAATTTAGGTGAGTGGTCGTAGACAAGATATTTGCTCCGGCCAAGTCCGTCTTTGTGCAGTTTGTTGCTCTCCTCTCAGAACTTTGCAATTTGGTTTCTTTAATGCGATTTCATTTCAGGTTATTTCGGTTAAAAGGACTAGAAAATAAAAGTATCGTGTAAACAAAAAATTTTAGTTTAGTGAACAAGTGTAAACACGGGCTATATCCGTATATTGTGATGCTTTCATTCGATTTCTGAGTGTTCCATTCAGATAACATGCTTTAAAAATATCGATTCCAATGACATATCTGAATAGAAACGATATATTCAAAACATTTTAAAAAATAGAATAAGAGAAAAATAAGTGTAATGTCGGCTGTTTACATTTTTCTGTGCGTTTCTAACTGTTTCATTCCCAACAAGAAGACGGAAAAAAATATTGAATGTCATACTAGTGAGAATACTTAAATTCTAGTCTGTTTGATTTATTCTGGTGCTATCTTTTAATATCACTATTCTTTTTTCTTTCAGATAATTTGCTGTGGAAAATAAAATTCGTTTCAATCAAATTCAGTTCAAAGAGAATAAACATTATCGTCCATGTAGTGCGTAAACTTTCGCTTCAGATAGTTCATTCAAAAGAATTCCCAAACAATTCAATATATTCAAATATCGGATTAGAGAGAGTATATGTCAATGCTTTAATGTTTATAAGAGTAGATAGAATAAATGGTGATGTTGGCCCTAAACATATTCTTCCCTGGGTTCCTTCGATTACTGATATCCAATTAATATATTTTAATCAAAGTCGTATTATAGTGAATAGATACAAATGCATCACTAATAACGGATTAGCAAAAATACACGTAAAAAGCAGATTTTTTTTTACCTTTTCGTTCAATGTTTGCTTCGTTCTTAAGAAGAAAACTTAAAAAAAGAAGTGATTTTTTTGAATGTTGTACTAGTGAGAACACGTAGAGTCCTAATCTGTTTGATTGCCTCTGATGCTTACTGAACGTGGTGCCCAAAGGCATTCCTTTGATATTCGATTGCTTAGTTTAGAGATGATCTTTCGTTTTATTCTATGCAGGATTAGTGAGAATACATTCTTATGTAGGTTGCTTTCATTTGACTAGACATTGTTTCGTTTAGAAGAAACAGATGCATGGAAATCAGCTTTCAGAAAAGACCATTAGCAAGAATAAATATAAATATTGTTACTATTCACTTTTACATGCTTTTCTATTTCCGACTGTGTCTTCAGAAGAAAAGTACCTTCAAAACATACTTTTATTTAATGCTGGCTTAATGGCATACTAATAGTCTTATATAGTTTCATTTTTTGGGGCGTATTTTTTCTTCAAGATCGTTTTACATGGAAGGAACAGAATGGAATAGAAAAAAAAAATATCCGTTGTATCGAAAGTCGGATTAGCGAGAATAATAGTCAATATCGTCTGTTTTGATTTCCTGTAATACAACTGATTTGTTTCGGATTCTTTCTTTTCGAAATAAAAGAACTTCATATATCCGTTTCATTGAGTGCCGGATTATTGAGAATACTAGTAGCCTTATACATTTTCGTTTCTTGTAGTCGTTCCTTTTATTTGAGAATGAATGACCTAGAACGTAGAGAATGGAACAGAAATCTACTAATACGACAAAGGACAATGGAACACGTTTCATATCGTTGTGCTTATATACAAAAATCTATGCATAACAACTGCTCCCATTTACATCTCCCTTATAATTCTTCTGAATATTAAACGTTTCTTTTTTTGCAAACCTTTCTGATTTATACGTAATTAAGTTAAATATGAACTTCTGCTGAAACAGTAAGAATATCATCACTGGTGGCAGGATTTCCTGGTTGATCAGAAGACTGACCATAATCTGATATTTGTGTGTCTGAGAAACCAGCCGTCACTTCTTCGAGATTATCTCCTCTAGCTCTCATTCTGCTCTCCATTAGAAAGAGAACATAAATGGTATTTAAAAAAAAGGTCATTCGTCAGATGGAAATTTAATGCCTGGCTCCGTATGCAGGAAAGCAATATTTTGTTAAAGTTAAAATACAGGATAGATTATTTTGACAAAAGTTTCCCTGAATTTTGATACTGACTGCTCGCTAATGGATTCCCTTTTTCAATCTTCTCTGCACTGCACTCTTTCTAACCTGGCTATTTATCCCATTCTGTGCACAAAATTCTGCTTAGACATCAAACAACTCACCCAGTACCGAACTTTCACCTTCTGTGGCCCTAACCTATGAGACGTTTACGAGGCCCTAAGCTACAATACGTTTAAGAGGCACCTAAATTTAGAAGGTCGAAATAATTTATAGAATTATTATTGCAATTGAAGAGTATATTCAAAAATAAATATGAAATTAATGAAGTGGATCATTATATTAGAACTGGTATATAATAATGACTCTGTAAAGAGAGATGAACAGTTCTTTGCATAATATACAGAGTGTCCATAAATTCTCTTCACAATGTAAAAAATTTATCACAAAGGCAATTGATGAGATATCTTAATCAAATTTGTTCTATATACTAAGTGGTTATCAAAGTTTTTAATCACATTGCATTTGTATATTTCAGGTACCACGTTGATGAAAGAGTTTTTTTTTAAAGAAACTCTAAAAAATGACTACTTCTCAAGAGAAGGCAGAATGTGTATCACGGTTAATTGAAATTAAATCGGATACGCAGACTCAGCGAAACTACAGAACTAAGTATGGAAGAGATCCACCGTCACGTCCGTCAATTCGTGAATGGCACAAGAAATTTATGGAGACAGGGAGAGTGTTGGATAAAGGGAGGAGTGGACGACTAAGAACATCTGAGGAAAACACCGATCGTGTAAGAAAACCGTTTAGTCGATCTCACACAACGTCCATCCGTACTGCTGCCAGACAGTTAGAGCTACCACGTTCAACAGTGCACAAAGTCCTACACAAGAACTTGCGATTGTACGCTTACAAAGTGCAACTCTTACAGGCACTCGAGCCAAATGATAAACTAAGACGAAAAGAGTTTGCAGTTAACATGCTGGAACGAATTTCTGAGGATGAAATGTTCCTCACCCGAGTTTTTTTTAGTGATGAGGCAACCTTTCATGTCTCAGGGAAACTGAACACACATAATGTGAGAATCTGGGGATCGGAACACCCCCATGTGACTAGTGAACTTCACCGAGATAGTCCAAAGGTTAATGTGTGGTGTGGGATCATGTGCAATCGAATCCTTGGTCCATTTTTCTTCAACGAGGCATCAATTACTGAAAATATTTACTTTGACCTTTTGACTGAATATGTGGCACCACAACTAGATGACCTTCAACCAACCATCATTTTCGTGTAAGATGGTTCACCACCACATTGGGGACTGCAAGTCCGTGGGTTCCTAAATCAAACATGTCCGGATTGTTGGATTGGAAGGGATGGCCCAATTCCCTAGCGACCTCGTTCATCAGATATCACTCCCCTGAACTTCTTTCTATGGGGTTATGTTAAAGATATCGTGTATCGAACAAAGATACGGGACATCACTGACCTAAAGCAAAAGATCACTGATGCCATTGCCACCATCGATGAGGCTATACTACAGCGTACATGGCAAGAAATCGAGTACCGTCTTGATGTGCTTCGTGCAACTAATGGTGTCCATATAGAGGTGTATTAAATGATGGCAAAAAACTTCAATGTCTACTTTTCATTTTGTAATAGTTTCCAAATATTTATCTTTTGACTTGATTTCTTAATATTTTTTTTAATTGTAAAGAGACTTTATGGACACCCTGTATTATTTGAATATATGAAAAAAAATCGTAACAGTATAAACTTCGAACTTGAATTTTTGAGGCCCCTCATAATTGTGAAGTCCTAAGCTATAGCTTAGTTAGCTTATTCGTAAGTTCGGCCCTGAACTCAACACATTTCTTTTAACTTATCACATACAACACAAAAGAATCAAATTCTTTTTCTTTAGCAATGTCTTTCTTCTTCACAAAACAAAGCAAATGTTCAATCTTGTAACATGCATCTCTTGATGTATACAAATCACATTTCCACCTCAAGTTCGCTAAAATAGAATCGTAGTTCCTATTTTAAAAATCCCAATTGTCAATCAGTTAGGATGCTTAAATCTGAGCGGTACTTTTTCGCACACAATGGGGTAAATGGCCAGGTTAAAATGGCCCCCAGGCTCAGAGATGGTTTGGGGAGAGGATCCACTGGGCAATTGTTGGGAGACAGATGATAGCATCCCGTCAAGGCCACCCAGAGTGTTCTTTAAATTGCATAGGGTATGACTATCCCACACACAGTGCCTTGGCTTCACGTGTCATCCGAGGGACGGCGTCCTTTCCAAGCCCACCGGTGTCACCCTTCTAATTGAGGACAGGAAGCGGAGTTTTGCGAATATAAATTACAACGCTGACCCAGGTGAGACTCGAACCTGGGAACTGTAGATTACGAACCTGGCACGCTACTGACTGAGCCATCCCTCGCCCCCAACTGAGAAATAAAATGAGTTTCGTTCTGAGTTCCAGAGAAGATTTCTCTGTGTACAAACAGGATAATAATTGGTTTAATAACCTCGAGTTTTCTACCGATAACTGCAGGAAGGAGTGATCCAAATGAAGAGAAAATAAAGGATTGTTTTATTCACAGGATATGAAATCGTAATAAACGAATATTTTAGATTTCATTCGAGTTATTTTTTAATCAAATTAGCATTTTATAGAATTTTTTAAATCAAATAATGTATTACATTGTGATAGCCAGATCATTTCATAAAATATTTATCAAAAACCTTGTTTTGAGTGATTTGATCGAAGAGCGCGGGTCTATTGTTGGACTCCAAACTTAGAAAATATGAGATTATTCACGAGCTGAGTGCTTATATAAACTCGTTTTTTGTCTTTTCTACTCGAATAATATAGAGCACTGAATTTACATGAAACTGTTTGTATAGTAGTAATTCATAGTAGGAAAAGTGGTTTGGAGATTGATATTTTCTGATTTAGACAAAACTGATGATTTAGCCCTTTTGGTAAATGATGTTGATGAGATGAACTCTTTCATTCGAGCTGTTGATGAGACTGGTACTAGAGTAGGTTTCGTGATAAACAGAGATAAAACTAAAGTGATGAAAATTGGTCAGGTAGATGGGGCTTCAGTTTCTTTCAATGGGTGCACTCTTGAACAAGTGACTCGGTTTAATTATCTTGGGAGCTATTATAACAGATACTGGTGATATGCGGCATGAGAGTAACAGACGAATAGGGATTGCTGCCGGGACTTTTAAGAATCTATGGAGATTGCTGCGAAATAGGCGTATACATATAAAGACTAAAATTAAACTTTATAAGAGTTTGGTTCTTTCAATTGTTAATTATGGTAGTGAATCTTGCACGCTTTGTAAACAAAATGTCGCAAAAATCAGATGCTTTTGATTCTTGATGCTTGCGCAGTATTTTGGGCATTAGGTGGTTGAATTTGGTAAGGAATAATTAGGTTAGGCAAAGGAGTCGGCATTATCGTGCAGAGAGAGACTCCGTTGGTTTGGCCGTGTTGCCCGTATCGATAATTATAGATTGGCGAATAGGGTTATCAACAGGGTTTCTAAAGTCCTCAGAAAGAAGGGGATACCTAGGAAGCGGGGTGGGCACACAATGTCGGACAGTACCTTGTTAGAATTGGTGTGCAGTGGACAGATTCAGCAGATGTAGCTCAGGACTGAAATCCATGGAAAACTAAATTATACGGTCTGATTAGACCTTCATACCCCATGGCTGGTTGATTATGATGCTGCGTTCTGCATCTGAGTTACTATTGACATAACATGGCCTAACATACTTAATGAAATGGCCTTTAGTCTTTTCATGAACGAGTTCCTAAAGAGTGCATGCATTATTTAGTGTACATGCGCTCTTTAGGGACTCGTCTGCAAATTTCGTAACGATTTTAGGAGAGAGGAAATGTTACAATGTGGAACTCCTTACCTTTTAATATAAATATATTATTGTTTTTAATGTTATAGACATTAATGTCTATAACATAATAATAAATAATTAAAATGCTATATTTATAAAAATAATTTTAATTAAAATACTTTTAAATTGCTAATTAAAAAATAAAATAATTTTAAAATGCATATTTATTTTGCGATTAGTATAGTTTTGCATTCTCCGATTACAAAAATCAGTTGTTTTTTTTTACATATATTTTCCCTTGTAATTAACTGTTACTACCTTAACAATGATTTGATATTCTTACATCAGTACAAAAGGGATAATTCTTACACAAAATACATATGTTGCATAAATGGAAGTGACAATAACGTTAGCATTAACGCATTGCTGTAACAATGATTTATTCCGATAATAAAATCGTTGCGACTTTTTAAAATAATTTGTGGCGGGAACGGCTCAGTCGGTAGTGCGCCAGGCTCGTTATCAGAAATAGGTTCAATCTCACAAGTATCGTACATAAACTACTAAACTAATACCTCTTCATTTTGTTAATCTTGAGATTCATCTCCGCAAAACTCACCGCCCTGCCCTCGGTCAATAGGGAATACCGATGGACTTGGAAAGGCGGCCGTCCGTCGGATGGAACGTTACGCCGTGGTCCCCTGTGCGGAAAAGCCATACCCTTGCTCGTTAAAGAGCATACTGGATGGCCTTGACGGGAAGCTGCCATTTGCCTCCTAACTGCTGCTCCAGTGTGTTTTCGGGTCCTTGTGTCCTGGCCAAAAAAGCCAGTCTGTGCCAAAAAGTGCCGCTCAGAGGTTATCATACCAAATTTTCAAACATTTCAACATGTCTAAACGAATTATTATTTTCAATAGAAAACTTCTTTGCCATTGTTTTAAGAAAAGAATAAAAGTTTATTTTAAATAAAATAAAAAAATTTGGTATTTCGAAAGTGGAAAGTAAAACTATACACTCTATTCGTACGCTCCCCATTCGGCAGCTGTCTCTCCGTTGTCACTAGCATGATGACAAGAGGTCCGTGTGGTCACTCTCTTCAAATTTAGGCTCTGTGGCATTGAGCTACCAATCTGTGACATGTTATTCTGTGGCCTTTGATAATTCTGCTCTATACTTATGAAGAATAACTTGTTAACGCACCACAGATTCATGCATTTGTAAAATATGAGTTTCCGCTGAACAGAGACTAATCCAGAAAGAACAACAAAAATTTAAATTAATTATAGTTTAAAATTATTAATATTGTTCCAATCTCTGTAAATAATCTTTCTGCTGGCAAGTATTTAATCGTATAATATTTATAATTAAATATTTGTAAAACATATTTTCTTGGTTTACAGACTGTATAACATGATATTAAAGACTGTTAAAATGTTTCTGTGATTTTCTTAGATAATTTTTAATGTTTAAAACTTACTACCACTCTACTTATAACGTAAATTGTTATTCTTGAATGTAGAAACTTGATTAAAATGTTCGTGTTATTATCCCACAGACGAGTATTCACTCGAGTGGGATATTGAATCTGTTAATGACTCAAAATTTGAGTCCATGTAAATGCAAATGTATTTTTGAGTATGGAATAACATTTATATTATCTATCATACGATTATGAGCGATTGACTGACAGGTGATCATGCAAATTCTAACCATGATGCAGAAATGCTAGAGCTCTGAAAATTTGCATCTGACGTGTCTTTAATGGTCAAATGGTGGTTACATAAAGGTGAAACCATGATCTTGTATTGTCTTGGTGTCTAGGGTGTTTTGGGTTGCAGATGTCAGAAACGTTACGAAATTGTGGAAACAGAGGGTCCTTCGAGGTCAAAGATCAAATGTCAAATTAGAGAGCTATCAACCAATTATAGAGCTATCAACGCTAGAGAGCTACTAAATTTTAGTTCTCTAGCATTGATAGCTCTAAATTTGACATTTGACGGAGTATTTGAGGTTGATTTTTGGGGTTATTTTGAGTCGCAGATTTCAGAAACTATACCAAATATTTTGTGCAATGGGTTGTTCTAGGTAAGAAGTAAAATTTGCTATTCATGAGTTGGAAAGGTACAAATTGGTATACAGGAGTATTTCAGGGAGTAGAACTCAGAAATAAGAGGAACATTCAGATTCCGGTGTCACGCTCAAGGCCAAATAGGGGTCAGACTGATGGGCTAGAATTGAAGAAGTGCCGAAGACACTGATTGATTAATAGTTATGAATTAACCCCATAAAATACATTATTTTTCAAGCAGTAACATCAAACAAATTTCATTTTTATTGTTTACATTTCATTGGAAGTCCAAACCAAATTAAAAGGCCGAAAAAATGTGGAATTTTTAATTGAAAAAAGTTTTGAATCTTAAGTCACATTTGCAAAGGAATAGGATCGCTTGTATTTTGGGTCTTATCTAGGGGACGGGGGTGGAGGAGAAAGGTGAAGGGCCTTCTCTCCCGAGAACGTTACTGAAGGTAATAAAGGTAAAAGAAAAAATATGCATATTTTACGCACTTATCAAAAATTTATTAAAAGAGTGGAAAAACTTTGTACTGTAATGGAAATGTAGTCTCTTGAATCCCCACTCCATTACATTTTTGCTGCTCGATAGAGTTAATTAGCCTACCCCCCCCCCCCCACCCCACCCTCGGAACATAGCATTGATTTGTTTCGGGGTGGGGTTTGAGTGTCCGAGAATTTAGTCTCGAGAAGGGTTCAAGATTTTAGTGTTAGAGAGATTGAGATTGGTTTGGGTTGTTTTAACTCTGAGCAGCATATTTTTTCACCTAATGAGCTAAATGGCGAGATCACAAGGACCCCGAAGGCTCAGAGAAGGTTGGGGGAGGGGACCCACTGGAACAATTGTTGAGAGACAGATGGTAGCCTACCGTCTAGGTCATCCAGCGTGTTGCTTAACGTGCACGAATTATGATTGTCCGGACACAGAGCCAAGGCTTAACGTCCCATCTGACGGACGGCCATCTTTCCAAGCCCAATGGTGTCCGATGACTTGGAATATGATTGATACTAACCGTGGGCAGGGTGGGAGTTTTGCGGACATAAATCTCTATGCTGGCCTAGCTGGAACTCGAACCTGGGAATTACAGATTACGAGCCTGGCGTGGTATCGACTGAGACATCCCAGTTTTTCTTTTAAGTTTTGAGAAGGGTTAGGGAATTTTGTTTTAGGGAGTAGTTGGTGTTTGAGAGTAAGAACTTAAGTAGGGTTTCTCAATTAGTAAAATATTCCACTAGACCGGAAGAAAGGATTGGATTGGATTGTTTTACCTCTGAGCGGCACTTTTTTTGCACACCATGGGCTAAATGGCCAGGCCACAAGGACCCCGAAGGCTCAGAGAAGGTTGGGGGAGGGGACCCACTGGAACAGCTGTTGGGAGACAGATGGTAGCCTCCCGTCAAGGCCAGCCAGCGTGTTCTTTAACGTGCACAGGGTATGGCTCTCCCGCACACGGGGCCACGGCTTAACGTCCCATCCGACGGACGGCGGCCTTTTCAAGCCCATCGGTGTCCCCTACTGACCGTGGTCAGGGCGGGGAAATTTTGCGGAGATAAATCTCAACGCTGACCCAGCTGGGACTCGAACCCGGAAGAAAGGAAACATTAAATAAAAATGTTTTAATTTATAGTCTTTATATTCTGCATTTTCTAAGGAACAGAATTTTTTAGGGTGTTTGTTAAATCTATATTTAGTGTCCGAAATTAAATATGGGGCTAAAATAAAATTAATCAAAGACAATAGTTTCAGTTTTCAAAATAGATAAAGAAGTTTGATATTTCGTATTACACGGCCGGTTTTTTAGCGGTGGACCTTAATACACCAGGCCAGGACGGCTTTGAGCAAAAGGAGGAAAGAAAGGAGCGAAATTAATTATGCATAAAAATTCAAATGATGTGATTTGTTCAAAATTTAAGTTAATTTTATTTCAAATGATTTTTAAATAAATTGCTTTATTTATTCATAACGATTTTATTAAAATAATTGAGAATATTTTAAAGTTAATTACCATATTTTTCAAAATACTTCACTACCAGTGAGATTTTGAAATAATTAAATAAAAATAAAAATTAAAATATTACTATACTGTATATATATTTTTAAAAAATAGGTCTCTGTTACTGCAGCGTCCTGTCGTGTTGTATTGAGGTGGCTTTGGTCTGACCGCTTGGTCTCTGAGAGCAGTGTTGCTTTACCTATGAGCAGGACTTTCTTTGCACATAAAGTGATAAACGACCAGGTCACTAAGACCTCTATGGTTCAGAGAAGGTTAGGGGAGAGGACTCACTGGACCGCTGTTTGGATGGTAGCTTCCCGTCAAAGCCGTACAGCATGTTCTTTAACGTGCACAGGGTATGACTTTCCTGCACACAGTACCATGACTAAACATCCTAACCGACGAACGGCGGACATTCCAAGCCCATTGGTATCCTCAACTCACCGAGAGCAAGACGAAGATTTTTGCGGAGATAAATCTCTGTGCTGATCCAAGTGGCCTTTTCAAAGTTAGGGGGAAAATGAGAGTTATGGCTGGTAGCTAAAGGTGGCTCTGAGAGAAGCGGTATTCAGTCGTTCATTTGTGCTAACTAGTTATTCTCTGACGTTAACACCGTTGCACTATATAACTAAGAATGACGACTTGTTGACTCATTATGGATTTATGCATTTTCCAAATACGAGTTTCTTCTTGAACAGACACTTAACTAGAATGAATAAGAAATGTTTACACTACTTGCTCACAAAAGTTATAAATATCTAATATATATATATATATTAAAATAATCTTTCTACCGTAGATCATGTCCATCTAATTTATTTATTTATATTGTTGCATTTTATTGTATTTTTGTTATTGTAATTATTTCTATGTATTAAGTTTGTTTTTGGAAGTGCTATTGTGGGGATGTGACTTATAGAAGTTGTTTTCGGGTCTGAGCTGGCTGCCTGCATGGGTTGACGTGTCCAGGAAGCCCTTTTATGGCCTTTTACAACTAGCCTGGGGCGCGAGTGTGAGCGCTGGAGAAGAGCTGGGCAGGAAGGAAACGACAGTCTTGAGAGTGACTGTCAAACAGGAAGAACGTTTTGAACACGCGTCTTGTTTCTTGATGTTCAGAACGTTTTGCAACTTGCTGTGTAAGTTATAAGCAGTGGTGAAAGTAGGCCGGTACGCCGTACCGGGAAAACGTTCTTAAATAACAACTCCATTAACGATTTCCTTCACACTTTAATGCTCTTTCAACCAAGAATTTAACAAAAAAAAAGCGGATCGTTCTTTTTAAGAAAAATTCCTCGTATTTTAGAAATCACTACTATAGTTTAATCCTTTAGATTCCAGCTGCTTGAAAACCGCATATTTAAGGGAGTGCTATATATTGTATTTGAAATTGTGCTTCTTTCTCTCTTTGAACGATTACTAAAAGGAGACTGGGTTGGGTTGGGTTGTTTTACCTCTGAGCGGCACTTTTTTGCACACCATGGGCTAAATGGCCAGGTCACAGGGACCCCGAAGACTCAGAGAAGGTTGGGGGAGGGGACCCACTGGAACAGCTGTTGGGAGACAGATAGTAGCCTCCCGTCAAGGCCATCCAGCGTGTTCTTTAACGTGCACAGGGTATGGCTCTCCCGCACACGAGACCACGGCTTAACGTCCCATCCGACGGACGGCGGCCTTTCCAAGCCCATCGGTGTCCCCTACTGACCGTGGGCAGGGCGGGGAATTTGGCGGAGATAAATCTCAACGCTGACCCAGCTGGGACTCGAACCTGGGAACTACAGATTACGAGCCTGGCGCGCTACCGACTGAGCCACCCCCGCCCCAAAAAGGAGACTGAAAAGAGAGCAGAAATAGACGGACAAAGGCTATTCCAACCCCCGCCCCAAAAAGGAGACTGAAAAGAGAGCAGAAATAGACGGACAAAGGCTATTCCAACCCCCGCCCCAAAAAGGAGACTGAAAAGAGAGCAGAAATAGACGGACAAAGGCTATTCCAACCCCAGCCCCAAAAAGGAGACCGAAAAGGGAGCAGAAATAGACGGACAAAGGCTATTCCAACCCCAGCCCCAAAAAGGAGACTGAAAAGAGAGCAGAAATAGACGGACAAAGGCTATTCCAACCAAAGCCGTGCCTCGGGGGTTGAAAGTGTTCACGGACAATGCACATTCGCATCTGTCGTATTGTCAGGGTTCGGTTTTCCTTACCACCAGAGACAGAACGGTGAAATCGGGTTGACAAATCAAAGAAATTAGAATTCGAAATGCAATTCAGTGCAAGATAATAACAGCGTATATTTGTGGTTTTCAAATTTTCATCTTCCAAACATATATTTTGTAAATAATTTATATTCTGCTGAATATAAATCGTAACATTTCTGAGTATAACGGAAGGCAATTTAATGAGGACGACAGGGCACATGCTTCCCCAAATTTAGGTAATGAGTTTGAAGGATGGAGGGGATGTTAAAATTTGTCGAGTTTTTTTATTACTGGAAATTCATAGAAAATAGATTTTTTAAAATCAGTTTTATGAATTAATCACCTAACATTACGCTACTGGAGTAGGATAATGCAGGAACTAACACATGTTTCTTTAATTTCACTTTCCCACAAAAGTTTCTACATTATTTTTTATTATACAGGCCTTCTTGCACAAGAACAGCACAGAACAAACAATCATCCTACTACCCAGGATTCGAACCCGGATTCCAGCTGCTGCGGCGTCATTTTAGAATCCAGGTAACGTGGCATCCTAGGTAATCCTAGGTAACGTGATATCACTTCACATATTGGTGGCATCCTAGGTAACGTATTTGTGAGCATACAGGTGGCATCCTAGGTAACGTATTTGTGAGCATACAGGTGGCATCCTAGGTAACGTGATATCACTTCACATATTGTAGTGGCTTCTAAATTTTTATAACACTGCAGAAAATTGGTACTATTGAATAGATCATGTGGTAGTGTTATGTGGGCAGTATAAAAAGCAAGATGTCTTCGTACTAAATTATAAAAAATAAATATATACCCTCTCAAGGAGGTGCTTGCAAAAGAGGTCTGATAGGAGCCTGTCAGTTTATATGCCGTATAGAATATCTGTGAGGATGAGAGACTTCAACAGAAAAACAACACTAACAGCCATGCATTATCTGAGGCAAAGCTCGTCCCCTTTGATCAGTAACCAGGTACCCTAACCACTCTGTCACACGTGGCGGCTTCATTACTAAACTAGCTGAGAATAAAATGCTTGAAAAAATTGGCTAAACTGGATAACTAAAGCAACTTGAAAAAAATATCTCATTTCAAAGCATGTGTAGAGTTACTTTAATACGGTGCCTTTAGTCCAACGACAATATAATTATAATATTGACACCCCCGGGACAATACATGTCTTTAGTGCCGTCCCATGCCGAGTGGTTAGCGCGCTTGGCTAGTGATCTAAAGGACCTGGGTTCGAGCCCCGGGTAAGGCATGGATGTGAGTGTTGTTTTTCTGCTAAGGTCCTGCCATCCTCATAGACCTTCTATTATGGCATATAAACTGATAAGCTCCTGTCAGACCTCTGTGGCAAGCAGCTGCTTGAGGGGGTATTATTTTAAGGGGTCTGGATCAAAATATGAAATATTTAATATTTTTTTTTTATATTTTTTTCTGCCCTCTTTTTTTTTTCCAGAGGCACGAAATAAATGTGAACCTCCTCCCCTACCCACGGAACGTCGTACCACTTCCTCTCTCTGCAAATGTAGCTGTCAACTTAAACAACCCTCCCCTGTTCCTCTCTTTTGCTATTGACTCTTTTCCTTACCAAAATGATAAAGAAGAAACCTATAAAAGTGTAAGATGGAAAAAAAAGGTGTTTTCCTTTTCCTTATTAGTGGATAAATTTAATTTTTCATTTGTGTTTCTCAATTTTGTGGCACTACTTAGTGTGTGACCCGGACGAGATGCACTCATTTAACCTTCCTTCTGAATGGCCTGCAGTAGCTACTCCTACTAAGGCAAGAAATATTTGCTATGAATTTTAAATATTAAATTGTCCTCTCTAGCCATTTCTGAAACTAGTGGTGTGAAAGAAATGGATCTTAAGAGACATTCGGTAGCCAAGATTTTCATAGCCTTTGAGAAGGTCTCGAATGAACTGATGGTAGTTTTCTTCTTTGTGATTCCCCAGAGAATTGTGGACCACAGACGTGAAGGATTTCCATGTATCATGCACCTTCATATTCAGTTTTCTTCAAAGACAGTATCATTCAGTAGTTTTCTGATCTGAGGACCAACAAAGATCCCTTCTTTGAGTTTGGTGTCACTTAGTTTCGGAAATTTTTCTTCAAGTCTTTTTTGAAAAGCCCGACACTTTAGTTAAAGAAAAATAGCAATCATGCAAGTGACTAGTTGGCTCTTGCCAAACCATTGGAACTGCAAAGAGCATGGATTTTATCTTACCTTTCAACCATTCACTCAGGTCAACGAAGCACAAAATGCAGCATACATGTGGAGCCCATGTTTTGTCCTGATCTCCAACATGACATCCAAAATACAAGTTATAGGCTTCCTTCAAACTCTTTGTCAAAGAACAACCCTTGGATTTTAAAATATAATTTCCGCACACATAACAAAATCTGGCACATTAACATATCCGCGACGCTGCCTTTGTGCATTTAAACGCCAAAATTCACTCTTCAACGTACAGCCCGTTTTCCTCCTACAACAAAAACAAGAATGGCGGTCTGAGGTTAGGTTACAGTTACATGTTTTCTCCCATTTCACAATCAGTGTTGCCAACCACCAAAAGCAAAATATCTAAAATCGTCCGAATTGCCTGGAGGTGTTGGTATAGGAAGATCTTAATAGCGAAAACGTGACGTGATAGCCATTTGTTAAGGCCAGATCTGAAATCAGCACCTGAAAAATAGTTAAAAGGCACCTACAATTGTTCATGTTATAAAACTTTGTAAACTAGTGTAATCTAACGCTAAATGATTTTACTTGGCACTCAAAAGTGCTTAGCAAAAACGTCTCGCATCTTTTTTTTGGCAAAAGTCACTCTTATCCTACCGCATTTTGGATGCGCGAACCATGCATTTTTGCATCTATTGTCTGCATATCGCAGAAGCGAAATTTCCTTAGTTGTAATCATTGATTAAACTTTATGAATTTTGAATTTTAACACTTAATCTTCGATAAATGTTATTCTAAGAAAATCCTATATTTGGGTTTAGATTATGCAAGTAAAGTGATCATAATTACAATATGAGTCAAAAGTTATTTTTCTTTCTAAAAAATTGCGTTTAGTACTAAAATAATTTTAAAAACATATTATTATTATTATTTTCAATAAGGCTGAAATCCAATAATACAACGGAATTAGCAAGTATTTTGGTATATTAATATCTTTTCACATTCAAAACACGCAAATCATTCGCTATTTGCGGAAAACGTAAAATAAATACCCCCTCAAGCAGCTGCTTGCCACAGAGGTCTGACAGGAGCCTGTCAGTTTATATGCCATAGTAGAAGATCTGAGAGGATGGCAGGAGCTCAGCAGAAACAACACAAACAGCCATTCCTTACCCGGGGCTCGAACCCAGGTCCCGTAGATCAGTAGCCAAGCGCGCTAACCACTCGGCCACGGGACGGCTGCGGAAAACTTAGGGGCAGAAAATACAAGGGTAATAAAGTGAAGTGTGTGGTACCTTCGCTGCCACACACTTCACTTTATTACCCCTGTAAGCTGACTTCAGTGGGTGTCCGCCTAGGTTGATTTTCCACACTTAGCTATGCTTTGAAGCGTACCTGCAAAAAATAAAATCTACTTTCACCATTGCTTGTCCAAATAAACAACGTTTCAAACATATGTTTGGAGATATTATATAATTTCTCACATTGTGATGATTGAAACCGAGAAAAACATGTGAGGGAAGTTGTTCAAGTCAAAATTCTAAAATGATTTTGTTTGTAGGAAAACCTAGCGTTTCGTTTCTGTTTCGACAGTCCTGTTCGAAGTGCATCATACGTCTTACACACACAACATGCTGATCTGTTAAGAGGTCAATAATACTCCCTTCATCAAAATTTGTCGAAACTCCGGCAATCGTGCCAAGCAATGTTCTTTTGATGTTTGGGATTTCTACGATAACAGTGATATTAACGATTTTTTTAATTCGCATATTTTTATCATAATGATCTTTATTTTTTGGGTGCAAAAGTAGTCTACCATTTGAAATGAATTTACACTCTTTATGCTCTCCTAGGAGCTTATAAAAGAAGTCTGTTACCTTTTTTGAATCAACAGATCTAATGTTATCATTTGTACGGTCGCTCAAAAAAGTATCCGAACGCTATGGTTGATTACAGAATTCAGGAAAAATATCTGGAGCGTGTATAGCAACTGTACACGCTCCAGTTACCGTTCACAGCAAACTGGAGCGTGTGCAGTTATTGCACACGCTCCAGTTTGCTGTGAACGGTAACTGCACACGCTCAATATTTCCGTGAGTGAGCCCACACGATTTAGTATCAAAATAACATGACCACTTACAGTCCTTAAAAAAGTGTCCGAACACTATGGTTGATTACAGAATTCAGAAAAAATATCTGGCAACGATTTTTTTAGAAGTTAGTGATCTGGCAACCTTAGTATCACGTGACGCGAAGGTTTCCAGATCATTAATTTCTAAAAAAATCGTTGGCAGATATTTTTTCTGAATTCTGCAATCAACCATAGTGTTCGGATACATTTTTGAGCAACTGTACTAGTAACTGTTAAAGCATAAATATTTTTTGTTTTGGAATCACATATGATTTCCGGGTGATTTTTAAATTCAGATTCAATTGTGGTTATCACATTATGTTTGTTAAGAAATTCTTTTTTTCCCCCAGGAATATTTGATGTTTTATACCCGTGAGTATGAAGTTCAGAAAGTTCATTAGTTGATGTATTAATTACCTGTAGTTTTCCTGAAAATCCTGTAAAGTTCTGTCCGTTCTTGTTTTGCATAAAGGGGTGGCTCAGTCGGTAGCGCGCCAGGCTCGTAATCTGTAGTTCCCAGGTTCGAGTCCCAGCTGGGTCAGCGTTGAGATTTATCTCCGCAAAATTCCCCGCCCTGCCCACGGTCAGTAGGGGACACCGATGGGCTTGGAAAGGCCGCCGTCCGTCGGATAGGACGTTAAGCTGTGGCCCCGTGTGTGGGAGAGCCATACCCAGTGCACGTTAAAGAACACGCTGGATGGCCTTGACGGGAGGCTACCATCTGTCTCCCAACAGCTGTTCCAGTGGGTCCCCTCCCCCAACCTTCTCTGAGCCTTCGGGGTCCATGTGACCTGGCCATTTAGCCCATGGTGTGCAAAAAAAGTGCCGCTCAGAGGTAAAACAAACCAACCCAAATTGTTTTGCATATCCAAATTTTGCGTTAAACGTGCACTTTTAGTCGGTGAAGGTTCCGAGATTTCGGACAATTTAGTTGGAGAGATGTCTGACTCGAATGTGACCTTTACGTCTTCCTCCAAGTATGATCTGATCACATTATCTTCACTTTTGGGTTTATCGTGTTGGAATTGTAGATCGGACGACGAAGTTTTCTTTTTCTTTCCATTAGTTATCGTTTACATCGACGCTCAAACGAAAAACATTCTAATGTTGAATAATCCAAGGTGAAAATTTATTACGAAGATTTCACACATTATCAATCAAATAAAACAGACTGAAAACCTCTTTTAACAACTTTTTAGCCAAATTTTAACGAACTTATGCAAGGACAACAAAACGCCTGACCTTCCGCAGAGAACACCTAAGGCGGAATCCGTTTCATTTTCGAATTAATTAATAGCGAATTTCCTTTTACTTTAAATCCATTCAAACGGACCCGGAGGAGATTGGCTATGATAACGAAAACTAGCACCAAAGGTTTTCCCTTCTTCATATTTGGGGCGGGGATTGGCATATATCTCAGTCGGTAGCGCGCCAGGCTCGTAATCTGTAGTTCCCTGGTTCGAGTCCCAGCTGGGTCAGCGTTGAGATTTAGCTCCGCAAAATTCCCCGCCCTGCCCACGGTCAGTAGGGGACACCGATGGGCTTGGAAAGGCCGCCGACCGTCGGATGGGACGTTAAGCCGTGGCCCCGTGTGCGGGAGAGCCATACCCTGTGCACGTTAAAGAACACGCTGGATGGCCTTGACGGGAGGCTACCATCTGTCTCCCAACAGCTGTTCCAATGGGTCCCCTCCCCCAACCTTCTCTGAGCCTTCGGTGTCAATGTGACCTGGCCATTTAGCCCATGGTGTGCAAAAAAAGTGCGCTCAGAGGTAAAACAACCCAACCCTCTCACAACTCCAAAACTGAATTTACCTTCCGGAGAAACCTGCAAAATCTTCGTTTTTAGAGACAAATGTTGCAACTTTGACACACCCTTTCCTCTTGCTAGGTGAATTATTACTATATGTTACATTATTGTAATCGTGGCATTATCTGGGGGAGGGAGGAAAGTGTGAAACGGCTGCTAAAATATTTTACTCCATTAAAAATCCAGTCTACCCCTCCCCCCAATTTTTCATTTTCCGTTTGGATTGTGTTTCTTGCCCCCACGCCCCCCACCACATCGATTTATTTCTGGATTCGGGCCTGATTGTTGTAAATTAATGAATGAAAAATGCCCAACACTGCAAAAAGGGTACTTTCAAATATAGCATTAAATTCGCTATTATAACCCAGTGAATTTTTATTCAGTTTTATATGTGCTACCTAAATAGCTCAAGACGTATGAGTTACTTATTTCGATAGTGATATATTATTGAATTTCAATATTGCTGATGCTTAAATATACTGCTCACAAAAATTAGGGGATATTTCAAAGTGAATATGAAGCGAAGAAATATCCCTAATTTTTGTGAGCAGTATAGTTAGCTCAGCTTTTTTTTTCAATTCGTTAGTTGCTACATTCTTGAAATTAATTGCTTTCAGATAAATGTAATGTTAAACTAAGCATATCACACGTATTAGAAAAATCGGTTTTCATTTATACCCTGTGAGAATACCAAACTGATTGTTAGTTTCATACAATTTGGATAGTAAATAATGTTGAGTTAATTTTGTCGTTATATATTTTTCCACACTTACCATAAGAACGAACTGATTAAAGCAAACCGTATTGATAAAACACTGAAATCGTCACGACATTGACTTTTGCAGTTAATATACTATTTCTGCCCAAGCCAGAAGCTTACAGATTATCTCCTTCTTTTGTGTTTTCTTTTACAAGAGATTTGTCTGAAATGTCTGACATATGATAGAAATCTGACTTTCCTGGTTATCAAGGCATATAACTCAAATACTGCATTTGAAGTAGCCCTCTCTCCCAAGTTGCAGACTAACAAGAATTATATGAACTTGTTTTTGGTTTAACACGGTTTTTAAAGTAGGGTTGGTTTTAGTCTTTTTAAAGTAGTTTGGTTTAGACTTCTGTTTTTATAGTAAGTGACTGATAGTTCTATTTAACACGATTTCTCCACTACTTCTCACAATCATCTATTTATATGAGGGGAGGGGGTGGCTCAGTCGGTATCGCGCCACGCTCGTAATCTGTAGTTCCCAGGTTCGAGTCCCAGCTGGGTCAGCGTTGAGATTTATCTCCGCAAAATTCCCCGCCCTGCCCACGGTCAGTAGGGGACACCGATGGGCTTGGAAAGGCCGCCGTCCGTCGGATGGGACGTTAAGCCGTGGCCCCGTGTGCGGGAGAGCCTTACCCTGTGCACGTTAAAGAACACGCTGGATGGCCTTGACGGGAGGCTACCATCTGTCTCCCAACAGCTGTTCCAGTGGGTCCCCTCCCCCAACCTTCTCTGAACCTTCGGGGTCCATGTGACCTGGCCATTTAGCCCATGGTGTGCAAAAAGGTGCCGCTCAGAGGTGAAACAACCCAACCTATTTATATGATGATAAAAAAAACACTTGCATGCTTTTCTTGCCTCCCACATCCGACTATCCCTGTTCAAAATTTCAGCATTTTGAAAAAGGTTTTTCACCTTTACCCACACAAAGGGGTGTGCATAAACAACTATGACATGTATTATGTTGTGAACCACAGAGAGCGTTTCAATTTTCGCTGATCGATGTAAGCATACAGAAATCCATCATGATTGGTTAAAGATTATGTCACAAAGTAGCAATGCTATAAACATAGAATAATCATCTTCATTTCTCAACAACAACCTAGTTCTCATTTTCAATCTGCTTTATCCTATAATGACCTATACCACTGGTTCTCAAAACCACAGATAAGCATTTTAGAAATTTGTGGATGTTTGGTTTGTCATTTTTGATAATAAGGGCGTTACCGTAATCCATTTTTCAACAAGTTTTATTTCCATGAAGCTAAGTTTTATGGTGTCACAACACGGTGAGGTTGCACGGGGCGCAGAACATCTTTATCACATTAGATGATGTTATCAATTTATCCACCCAAGGACGAATCTAGGAAGAGGAGAGACAAGAAAGTAAGGGTAAAAAAAACAAAAATATTAAACATTTATATTTCATCCTTTTTTCATGAATTTTTTTAAACCTGTAAAACGGAAGGGAAATGTTATAGTGCATTGGAAATCCAGCCTCTATTATTTTTTTTTCTCCTCTTTTTTGCTGGATCCGGGCCTATATCCACCCATTCATAACATTACTATTGACTAATCCTGTGGCCGAGTATTTAGCATGCTTGGCTACTGATCTACGGGACCTGGGTTCGAGCCCCGGGTAAGGCATGGATGTATGTGTTGTTTTTCTGCTGAGGTCCTGCCATCCTCTCAGGTCTTTTACTTTGGCATATAAACTGACAGGCTCCTGTCAGACCTCTGTGGCAAGCAGCTGCTTGAGGGGGTATTTATTTTTATTTTTTTTTAATGCATCATCCATCATACTGATCGGAAATTGTGTAGTAAGCTTCTGCTGACTTTATTTCTTCAAAATTCAGAAATCCAATTACAGATCGCATCTCTATATTTGTACAGTCGCTCAAAAAAGTATCCGAGCACTATGGTTGATTACAGAATTCAGAAAAAATATCTGGCAACGATTTTTTCAGAAATTAGTGATCTGGCAACCTTCGTGTCCACGTGACATGAAGGTTGCCAGATCACTAATTTCTGAAAAAATCGTTGCCAGATATTTTTTCTGAATTCTGTAATCAACCATAGTGTTCGGATACTTTTTTGAGCGACTGTACATGATTGCAGGCTATCATTAAAACTGATTGTTTAATAATAACTCCAGCAGATAATATCACATGATCTTTCAGTGTGCTAACAGACATCAATCAATAATGTGACGCAAGATTATCATTATTTTCTGCATGTTATAAATTTTATGATAATTTTGCAGTTTTCGTTTGAATGACCTTTGCTCTTTTATAAGTAGAAAAAAAAAGAGGTTTGGTAATTAGTATAAAAGAGTTTGCAATTTTAAGTGTTGGTAGGCCTTAAACTGGCATAGTGGTTAGGCAGCTAGCGACTGTTCCAGCAAGGCAAACATTGTGTGTTGTATTAGCTCTAATTAAGACAGTGGTCAGAAGTGACTTCGGTCTTAGTAGGGCATGTCCTTGTATGAGGCCTGTAAAAGCTAGGAATATAGGTTCTAGGATTCTTCTCTGTCCTATATGTCGCAAATAAATAAATAAAAATTGTTACTTATGTAAATCGTAACAAAAGTGTCGGTCATTAGCCCATGACATTTCATAAAGAAATAATATATTTAATTAATCACTGGTACCGGATCTGTTGACACACGGTATTTATTGATGCATAGCTGTTAACTGTTATGTTTCTGAAATTGACATCGTTACTCTCCTCCGGCCTTTTACATTTTATTACTCCTTTGTGCTTTTGATCCGGAAACAATGAGGATGTTTGTGATCATTTCGCAAAGGAAATAAACGTTTTTGAATACCGTAATAAATCCTCCATCTTGCAGCATTATATTCGAGTTTGTTTTCCATTCATCGATCGCGTTTCTCGAGATATGCAGCATAAAATTAAAGATTTCCGTATGATGAAGTGTGTGAAAAAACAGAAAGATTAGAACAGCACCTGTTCGTATCAGCTGGTATTTTCTTGCAAAATCGAAAATAGACATAATATCAGTTTACTGTTGGACTCAACGGACATACATGTGAATTAAATATTTATTCTTTCTTTGCTTCCCTGACTACAGACGGGGGGGGGGGGGGGTGACTCATTTGGTAGCGCGCCAGGCTCGTAATCTGTAGTTCTCAGGTTCGAGTCCTAGATGGGTCGGCGTTCAGATTTATCTCCGCAAAATTCCCCATCCTGCCCACGGTCAGTTGGAGACACCGATGGGCTTGGAAAGGCCGCCGTCCGCAGGAATAAACGTTAAGCCGTGGTCCCGTGTTTGTGAGAGCCATAACCTGTGTACGTTAAAGAACACGCTGGATGGCCTTGAAGGGAGGCTACCATCTGTCTCCCAACAAGTCCCCTCCCCCCAACCTTCTCTGAGCCTCCGGAGTCCATGTGACCTGGCCATTTAGCCCATGGTGTGCAAGAAAGTGCGGCTCAGAGGTAAAACAACCCAACCCTTTCATTTTTGATGCAAATTCTTCAATGCCAATTTCTTTGTTTGTAGATTTTTCTATAAGTGTCAGTTTCGCTTTCAATTTAATTAATAATGCCTGTTACGCTTTCACATCAAATGACTTAACATGCTTCAACATATTCCAACAAAATAATATTCTCTTCTTCATTCCCACTGTTTTCATAAAACTACATTCATTCTTTTCCACCTACTGGATAGTTAGAACTTAATAGTTATGTTGGGTTGTTTTACCTCTGAACGGCACTTTTTTGCACACCATGAGCTAAATGGCCAGGTCACATGGACCCCGAAGGCTCAGAGAAGGTTGGGGCAGGGGACCTACTGGAACAGCTGTTGGGAGACAGATGGTAGCCTCCCGTCAAGGCCATCCAGCGTGTTCTTTAACGTGCACAGGGTATGGCTCTCCCACACACAGGGCCACGGCTTAATGTCCCATCAGACGGACGGCGGCCTTTCCAAGCCCATCGGTGACCCCTACTGACTGTGGGCAGGCGGGGAATTTTGCGGAGATAAATCTCAACGCTGACTCAGCTGGGACTCGAACCTGGGAACTACAGATTACGAGCCTGGCGCGCTACCGACTGAGCCACCCCACCCCACGAGCGTTAATGACATATCAATTATGGTTTTATTGTAGCACGTTCAACTGTCGTAACAATATATTGACAGCGGCAACTGTATTAGGTTGGGTTGTTTTACCTCTGAGCGGCACAGGGGCGGGGGTGGCTCAGTCGGTAGCGCGCCAGGCTCGTAATCTGTAGTTCCCAGGTTCGAGTCCCAGCTGGGTCAGCGTTGAGATTTATCTCCGCAAAATTCCCCGCCTGCCCACGGTCAGTAGGGGACACCGATGGGCTTGGAAAGGCCGCCGCCCGTCGGATGGGACGTTAAGCCGTGGTCCCGTGTGCGGGAGAGCCATACATGTGCACGTTACAGAACACGCTTGATGGCCTTGACAGGAGGCTACCATCTGTCTCCCAACAGCTGTTCCAGTGGGTCCCCTCCCCCAACCTTCTCTGAGCCTTCGGGGTCCATGTGACCTGGCCATTTAGCCCATGGTGTGCAAAAAAGTGCCGCTCAGAGGTAAAACAACCCAACCCTGAGCGGCACTTTTTGGCAAACCATGGGCTAGATGGCCAGGTTACATGGACCGCGAAGGCTCAGAGAAGGTTGGAGAGGGGGGAGAACTTGTTTTTACATTTTTTATTGTTTTAAATATTCAAACCTATTTTTGAATACTTAACAACGCTTATACCTTATAGGAATTTACCAGAAAAAACTTAATAAGTAATATTGCAAATCACTTGTAATGCTACAGTACTATTTGTGCATAAAATCATCACCCTAAAGAGTTAGAGGCACCAAATTTTGAGTTCACTTTACCCAAGGGAAGATTATAAGTCACGTGTAAACCCGTTGGGATAAACCAAAATCGGTTAGAACGAGTTGATTTACTCAAAAATTTCAGACTTAACATTAACGATTAAAACCTGGTATATCACTTAGATTTAACCACAGAATGAAAATATAGATGCAGTGTTTAAATTTCCTATACCTCGCATGGTAAAATTTCCGCAACGTTAATTCTCATTGAACAGCGCACCAGTGTCGGAACAACGAACTGAGTTCCAAGGAAGAAAAAAATATACAAATGAATGCCCTCTATTTTTTTCCAGTAAATATGAATTTGAACGAATTGTAACTTGTTTTAAAACAAAAAAGCCATTTATTAATTTTAGATTGCTCAATGATATTTTTTCATAATCATAATATATAAATTATTTTATATCGCATTCCTTTTAAACTACGTGGATCTTAGCAGTCTGTGGCTATGGACAAGAATTACGACGTGTCAAACTGGTTCTGTGTCCACCCGTTCGTGGAGCGATTTACCCTCTGTAACAATGGGCGGGGGGTGGCTCAGTCGGTAGCGCGCCATCTGCAGTTCCCAGCTTCGAGTCCCAGCTGGGTCAGCGTTGAGACTTATCTCTGAAAAACTCCTCGCCCTGCCCACGGTCAGTAGGGTACACCGATGGGCTTGGATAGGCCGCCGTCCGTCGGATGGAACGTTAAGCCGTGGCGCCGTGTGCGGAAGAGTCATACCCTGTGCACGTTAAAGAACACGCTGGATGGCCTTAACGGGAAGCTACCATCTGTCCCCCAACAGCCGTTCCAGTGGGTCCCCTCCTCCAATCTTCTCTGAGCCGTCGATGTCCTTGTTACCTGGCCATTTAGTCCATGGTGTGCAAAAAAAGTACCGCTCAGAGATAAAGCAACCCAACGTTAAAGAACACGCTGGATGACCTTGACGGGAGGCTACCATCTATTCCAGTGGGTCCCCTCCCCCAATCTTCTCTGAGCCTTCGGTGTCCTTGTGACCTGGCCATTTAGTCCATGGTGTGCAAAAAAAGTACCGCTCAGAGATAAAGCAACCCAACGTTAAAGAACACGCTGGATGACCTTGACGGGAGGCTACCATCTATTCCAGTGGGTCCCCTCCCCCAATCTTCTCTGAGCCTTCGGTGTCCTTGTGACCTGGCGATTTAGCCCATGGTCTGCAAAAAAGTACCGCTCAGATTAAAAGCAACCCAACGTTAAAGAACACACTGGATGGCCTTGACGGGAGGCTACCATCTGTTCCAGTGGGTCCCCTCCCCCAATCTTCTCTGAGTCTTCGGGGTCCATGTGACCTGGCCATTTAGCCCATGGTGTGCAAAAAAGTACCGCTCAGAGATAAAGCAACCCAACGTTAAAGAACACGCTGGATGACCTTGACGGGAGGCTACCATCTATTCCAGTGGGTCCCCACCCCCAATCTTCTCTGAGCCTTCGGTGTCCTTGTGACCTGGCGATTTAGCCCATGGTCTGCAAAAAAGTACCGCTCAGATTAAAAGCAACCCAACGTTAAAGAACACAATGGATGGCCTTGACGGGAGGCTACCATCTGTTCCAGTGGGTCCCCTCCCCCAATCTTCTCTGAGTCTTCGGGGTCCATGTGACCTGGCCATTTACCCCATGGTGTGCAAAAAAGTACCGCTCTGAGATAAAGCAACCCAACGTTAAAGAACACGCTGCATGACCTTGACGGGAGGCTACCATCTATTCCAGTGGGTCCCCACCCCCAATCTTCTCTGAGCCTTCGGTGTCCTTGTGACCTGGCGATTTAGCCCATGGTCTGCAAAAAAGTACCGCTCAGATTAAAAGCAACCCAACGTTAAAGAACACACTGGATGGCCTTGACGGGAGGCTACCATCTGTTCCAGTGGGTCCCCTCCCCCAATCTTCTCTGAGTCTTCGGGGTCCATGTGACCTGGCCATTTACCCCATGGTGCGCAAAAAAGTGCAGCTCAGAGATAAAGCAACCCAACCCAACCCTCTTTGTAGAAGTAAAGGTTTTCACTAGAAATTGAAAAGTTGGATTTGATAAATACGATTGTAAAATACAGGTGAGACCGTTGGTACACAGATCTTGATAAGTTTGTAAATTAAGCCATCCATCCAGACGTGATCAAAAGCTTTGGCCATATCCAGAAAGACAGCTGAAACTGTTTCCTTTTTGTTTAAGGATTCGACAACCTTCTCAACAACTCTGAGCATCTGATGTTCCGTTGACCTGTTTCGTCTGAATCCAAACTGGGATTCAGGCAGGACTGGGTGGTGGGAGAGAAAGTCGTCCAATCTGTTCAAAATAATTCGTTCAAAGAGCTTGCCCAAAGAAGGGAGCAAGCTGATTGGGCGTTATCTGACTGGAAAAGAAGGATCCTTTCCTGGTTTATGAATAAGCGTTTTTCGGGCAAAAGCGTTATCCATATCTCAGGAATCAAATGCTTTCGAAGCAAAAAATTCAAATCGAACAGAGATGCATAATCGCTTTCTTAGGCAGACCCGTATGACATACACCGGAGCTGTTATTTTGTTCGAAATTTCTAACTGTGGTGCCTCTGAGCGTTCTGATTCACAAATTTCGAATTGTGGTGCCTATGCGCTATTCGATGTGTTTTTTTTACATTTTAGTGGTAGCTGACATTGTCAAATACTGAGCATCGATCCTCCGTGAAGTTGAGAAGATTGATGAATCCTTGAATAATGGAAAAGGAAACTGTTGCCTCAGTCTTCCTTGATGTGGCCAAAGCATTTGACAAGGTTTGGATAGAAGGTTTATTGTTGAAACTTGTCAGGACTAAGATTCCATCATGAATTACCCAATTTATACAGTCATAACTTAACAATTGTACAGTCAAGTACATATTAAAAAGTGCCTTTCTACGATACATCCCATCGAAACTGAAGTACCCCAAGGCTCCCTTCTTGGACCAGGGCTCTTTTCCATTTATCTTTATGATTATCCTGTTATTTACAGGATCACTACTGCTATGTATGCAGATGACATTGCTCTTCTCTCACCCTTGCTGAGCGGAACTATTGCTATTAATAGATTACAGCAAGGCGTGGTACAGTAAATGAAAGATTGGAATCAATGTTGAGAAATGTGCTTCACTTTTGTTTACCACCAAAAGAGTCACAAACCCCCAGAATCTCAACTTTTTCGATACACCACTTAACAGGGAGAAAACTGTTAAGTATCTGGGCGTTACCTGCATAGCAAATTCAGATAGGACAAGCACATTGAAAATGTTCTGCGAAAAGCAAACATGATTCGATGCCAACTTGGCCCATTGATGAGGAGGAATTCTATCCTCTCCATTGATCATAAGTTACTACTATACCATATAGTTCTTAGACTTGTTATAACATATGCAGCCCCCATATGGGCTAACACGACAAAGGCAAATATGAAGAAACTCCAGATTTATCAAAATAAAATCTTGAGACAGGCCGTAAATGCCCCATCGTTTGTGATCAATACACAAATACATGGTGATTTTGGCGTCCAACATATTTACACTCATAAAGCAGATCTCTAAGAAATTCTTAGAAACTGTGGGCATGAAACCTGGCGATTTCACTACTAACATTTTAAATCATGATCATGATCCTATGAGCATATTCCAGCGGGCTAGACCATTGGTTTTCGATCAGGAAACCTCTTTGGTCTAGTATCCTGATCTACCATATTTATCATTGTTTCTCTCTCCCTTGGAACTCACCTTTTGATGATTTTTGTCTTGTCTTTTGCGACTTATGCCACTTATTGGATATCCTCAGACGGAGGAAGATTATGGGATCTTTTGTCCTGGTACTACATACTACATACATTGTGATCGGTGGCTTTTGATCCTTTTTTTGTGTAATTTTTTGGGAAATAAATGGGCTAAATGGCAGTCACAAGAACCCCAAGGGATCAGAAAAGTTGAGGATCAGGTTTTAGGAGACTCCCATCAAGTCCGTCCATCATGTTGTTTAAAGTGCACAGAGTATAGTTCTCCTTCACACTAGGCAACGACTTAACGTGAAAATATTAGATTTTCGACCTACATAAAGAGTTAAATAAGTATAGATAGAGGGACAATCACAAGGAAGAACAAACGACCATGATATCATCGGCAGTTTCTGATAACTCCTTCTTACCAGCAGCGATTTTATTGGGATGGAGATCATTTGCTTTTATGTATGAGCTGGTCTACGCTCCATATTCGGAACTTACCACTTATTCCATTTAAGTGGTGTTTTTCAAATGTGGAGGGTTTTTATATTCCTAAGTGCAGTATTAGTTACTGATAATTCGGTGAATCTAAGTCCTACAGAAAAAAAAGTGATTTGTGAATAACAATGCAATTCGTCATTAATTTTATGAGCTCCAAGCCAAGGGCTTATATCTTGAAGTCTAAAATATTGTCTGTTGGAAATAAAAAAGTTAAAACAGATAAACCTAAAAAGGGCCACAAGGGCAAAACAAATTTGCTAAAAAAGCACAACTAAAGGTGAAACAAGCGAGAGTCAAACACCAAAATCTTTGGATGCTTGAACTGGTAAAAAACCAAGGGATTGTAATAGTTCAAGGATCTTTAGTCCAGTCACATATCCATCCAAGAGAGATGCAATAGAATCAAAGGTTTTAATTGAAAGACTGGGACTGGGGAAGGAGAAAGCAGAGCAATATCATCGGCGTAAAATGCCGTTGTGATCTATTCAAAATCAGGGAGATCACGAGTGTAAAAATTGAATAGAGCAGAGCTGAACAAGGAACCTTGTGGGACACCTGCATCTATCTGTCTCTCAGTAGACAGACAGTTGCCAATCGTGAAACAGAAAGTTTTGCCATTCAAGTATGATTAGCTGATATGAGTCATTCCCAAGGGGAAGTGAGCTTTGATCATTTTAAAAATGAGACCGTCCGTCCAGACCTTGTCAAATGCTTTAGCTACATCTAAATTGGGGGACGCAATGATCTCCTTTTTATTTAAAGATTCAGCTACTTTTGCAGTTACTCTCAGTAGTCGATGCACAGTAGATTGCTTCCGCCTAAAGCCAATTTGGTCCTCTGGAATTATGCTATTTTGATCAGTGTGCTCCATGAGGCGATTCAAGATTATTATCTTATGTAATTTGCCTACGCATGGAAGCAGACTGATAGATCTATAACTCTGGGGAAAAGTTCTGTTTTTCTCAGGTTTGTGCATCATTTTAATTATAGCGTTCTTTCTGATTGATGAAAATGTTTTAACCATAGAAGGGTATTAAAGATGGAATAGATGTAAACAATGGCCCTAGGCGGAGTTGCTTAATCATAATGTAGGTCAGTGCTGTCCAACTTATCTAAGATCGCAGGCTATTTTTTCTTTTGCCAATATTTTGCGGATCAAAAAAAAAAGAATACGATAGGATCGGTATTTGAAAAGTCAGTTCATGTCACCTCAAAAAATTATTTTATTTATACGAAAAATAATAAGTAATAATAACCTCAAAACCCTTAAAATATTATTTTATTTATACGAAAAATAATAAGAAATAATAAACTTCAAAAACCTCAAAAAATTATTTTATTTTTACATTTTTTTATTTTTAAAAAATAATAATTAATAATAAACCTGAAAAAATATTTTACTTATACGAAAAATAATAAGTAATAAACCTCAAAAATTATATTATCTGCACAAAAAAATAAGTAATAATAAACCTCAAAAATTATTTTATTACTTACACAAAAAATAATAAGTAATAATAAACCTAAAAAAATTATTTTACTTATACGAAAAATAATAAGTAATAAACCTCAAAAATTATATTATCTGCACAAAAAAATAAGTAATAATAAACCTCAAAAATTATTTTATTATTTACACAAAAAATAATAAGTAATAATAAACCTAAAAAAATTATTTTACTTATACGAAAATAATAAGTAATAATAAACCAATATAAAATTTCTAAACCTTATCAAATATTTAATAAATTTAATAGGAGCATTGTGGCCGTAGTTGTTGGGCAATAATTTATTTTACGTCCATATTGATGTTTGTTGTTGCGAGCCGAAGTATATGATCAAGTGTAGAAGAGTCTTTCAAGCAGTTTCTGTATCTTGATTTTATATATTTCATATCAGAAAATGCGCGCTCTCAGATATATGTACTTCCGAAAATAGAAATTATTTGGAGTCTAAAATATTTCATTTTTGGATATTTTTCTTTAGGCAAAAGTTTAAACAATTATATTCCAGTTTTTCTATTAGATGCAATAAATTGGTCAGCCTGAAGGTCACATAATTCCATTTGATATTTAGTATCTACGGTGCTAATATCAATATTTGATGGATACCAAATAAATTTAAACTTTGCTTAAGATCATCATATTGAGAAAATCTTCTATTAAAATCTTCAGTTAGGATATCTAATTTAGGAACATTTTTTTCAAAATTGGCTGTTTTACTAAGTTGCTTCATTTCTTCGTAGAACTCTTTACAAGTTTCAAAATGAATTAAATTTTAAAACTCCAAATTTGACTTCAACAGTTGTAGCTTTTTCTAAACCCACTAACATGATTATAAAAACAGTACACGTTTTGATATTTTCCTTGTAAGAATTTATTCAAGGCATTTAAATAATCTGTAATGTCTGTTAGTAAAGCAAGTGAACATAGATAATTTCCATGAACAAAACATGCTATTAAATCTTCATCGGTGCCCACCTCTGTGAGAAAAAGATGAATTTCTTTTCGAAGTGTAAAAAATCTCTTGAGGTATTTTCCGGCACTTAACCAGCGAATATTATTATGTAAAAGCAGATCGCCATACTCAGCATGCAGTTAGTCCAAAAAAGCCTAAAATTTTCTGTGTGTAAGAGAACGATTTTCGCCACGAATGAGATTGATAATTTTGACAACCTTTTCCATTACGACGTTTAGTCTCAGCGAAATGCCACACAAGTCTCCTGGTGCACAATACAGTGCAACATTGGACAAAACCTGTCATACGCATGCGCAGTGAGAGCGATTCGTGCTGTCGTTAAATGCTTCTTATTACTGCAGCTTCATAAAAACATTTGTTTGATGACGCCGCACCGCTCTTAAAAGGTCCCGATCGGCTTAAGAACGTTTTGTAAACTTTGTAGAATGAGTAAGTTGAAGATTGCATATCAAGTAAAGTGATATCTGTTGACAAAAATTATAAGGTGGATTACAGATGTTTATTTAAAATTTCAAGTGAAAACTTGATTTTGTTCGCGGGCCACAAAAATCCCTATGTGGGCCGCTAGTTCGACAGCGCTGGTATAGGTAATATCATCGAGGCCAGGAACCTTTCTAGGTTTTTACATCTTATAGAGTTATTAACCTCCGTAGCAGTTCAAAATCTGATACTTAAGATTACCAACTGGAAAAAATGGTTCAGTGCATTTTCAACATCTTGTAAATCACCATTGTCCTGAACTTGAGCTTCCAAGATGGTCGTAAAAGCTCCAACCTTGCCCACATCAAGAATAATAAAAATAAATGAAAGGATAACCTAATCACGTAGTTTAAACTAAAATAAAAGAGGTAGTTACACATTTTATAAACATTAAAAGTTTGATCTTGAAATTGCACATATATTAACACTTTACTAAAACAAGGAAAATGAACAACTGTTAGATTTAATCCATTTCTCACATTTATATAATAAAACAAGGTGTCTGTCTGTGGCAGCCATAACTCATCGATAATTAAACGTACATGCTCCACATTTTCAGAGAACGTTTCTGGTTGTGGTCCGAATTGCAGTGCCAAATTTCTGGTCGAAAGTCCAAAAGGGGGGCTTGCTAGAAACAAAAATTATTTACCATGCTATTCTTATGGCAAATGGGAATCGCTGTCAAATTTACTGTTGCCATTTATTGTACCATAACTGTGAAAGTAAACTGTTAAAATAGCATTTAAATCTTCTGCTGCAAATCTGATGCTGTTGCCAGATTTCTCATATTTCCAAAAGCATTATTTAGGCGTTCCATTTCAGCTAGGAACTTGATTTTCTATCCAAACATGGAGTCTGGCACGAGTAACCCGCCTGCGAAATTTGGGACCTTTCGGTGAAGTACGTCGGGAATTACAGAATGCCAAAATCTGAAGAATTAAATATCTCGATTGTTTGCCACGGGCTCTGAGAGCGCGCGCAAAGTCAGCAATGATTTTTGCTACACCGGGAAATTCAGGTTGAAGTGTGATAAAATGTCGGGGGAATGGATACTCACAAAACTAGAAATTAGTGCAGGAAACAACAAAGTATGCAGATTAAAAGTGATACAGGAGCTGTCACAATCTGTGTAGAAACGAAGCCACGGGCCAAGTGAGAACCTGATTTTTTTAACCAATCACCGGGCCACACAGGGTACGTTGTGTAGAAAATTTGGACCGAATATCATGGGAGCCACAAGGTGGCAAAATCTGTGGTAACGGAAATAAAACTCGATAGCTTACACAGAAACTAAGCCACGGACTATGAGGAGTGCTCGCTGACGTCAACAACAATCCGGGAAAATTTCTTCGTGTTGAAAATCTGTGTTAAAGAGAACAAACTTACAAAATTTACCTTTAGTGCCATGAAAATAAAAAATATAAAGATTAAAAGTGATATCCGGGAGCGCCGGGTACGTTCAGCTAGTCTATATAATAAAAGAAGTTGTCTGTCTGTCTTTGTGTCTGTCTGTGGCAGCCATAACTCATCGGAAAATCAACGTACACACTCCACATTTTCAGAGAACATTTCTGGTTGTGGTCTGGATTGCAGTGCGAGATTTCAGGTCGAAAGTCCAAAAGGGGGGCTTGCTAGAAACAAAAAATATTTACCATGCTATTCTTACGGGAAATGGAATCACTGTCAAATTTACTGTTGCCATTTATTGTACCCTAACTGTGAAAGCAAAGTGTTAAAATAGCGTTTAAATCCTCTGCTGCAAATCTGATGCTGTTGCCAGATTTCCCATATTTCCAAGAGCATTATTTAAGCGTTCCATTTCAACTAGGGACTTGATTTTCTACACAAACATGGGGTCTGGCACGAGTAACCCGCCTGCGAAATTTGGGACCTTTCGGTGAAGTACGTCGGGAATTACAGAATGCCAAAATCTGACGAAATAGAATACTCGATATTTTGCCACGGGCTCTGACAGCACGCGCCGAGTCAGCAATGGCTTTGCAACATCGGGAAATTATTCATGTTAAAACTGTGATAAAATATCGGGGGGGGGGCAATACTAAATAGCCTTTTGTGCAGGAAACAACAGAATATGCAGATTAAAAGTGAGATACGAGCTGTCACAATTTGTGTAGAAACGAAGCCACGGGCCAAGTGAGAACCTGATTTTTAAACCAATCACCGGGCCACACGGTGGATGTTGTGCAGGATATTTGGAGCATGCTAACGAATATCACGGGAGCCATAGGGAGGCAAAATCTGTGGTAACGGAAATAAAATCTCGATAGCTTATGCAGAAACTAAGCCACGGGCTATAACAGAGCTCGCTGACGTCAACAGCAATCCAAGTCAACACCGGGTAAATTTCTTTCTGTTGAAAATCTGTGCAAAGATGTCGGGGGAGGGGGAGGGGTCCTTAAAATATTTACCTTTAGTGCAGTGAAAATAAGAATATACAGATTAAAAGTTACACCCGGGCAGCGCCGAGTACGCTAATCTATTCTATATAATAAAGAAGGTGTCTGTCTGTCTGAATGTCTGTCTTTGTGTCTGTCTGCGGCAGCCATAACTCATCGGGAAATCAACGTACACGCTCCAAATTTTCAGAGAATGTGTCTGGTTGTGGTATGGATTGCAGTGACAAATTTCAGGTCGAAAGTCCAAGGTGGGGTCTTGCTAGAACCAAAAATATTTACCATGCTATTCCCACGGGAAACGAGAATCGCTTTCAAATTTACTGTTGCCATTTTCTGCTCCCTAACTATGAAAGTAAAGATTTAAAACAGCAATTAAATTTTTTGCTGCAAATCTGATGTCGTTGCCAGATTCCCCACATTCCCAAAAGTATTATTTAGGCGTTCCACTGCAGCTAGGGAGCTGATACAGAATGCAAAAATCTGACGAAATAAATAACTGGATTGTTTGCCACGGGCTCTTAAACGTGTGCCGAGTCAGCAATGACCTTTGCAACACCGGGAAATTTTTCGTGTTCAAACTGTGATAAAATGACGTGGGGGAGGGATACTCAAAAATCTAACATTTAGTGCAGGAAACAACAGAATATGCAGATTAAAAGTGAGATACGAGCTGTCACAATTTGCGTAGAAACGAAACCACGGGCCAGGTGAGAACCTGATTTTTAAACCAATCACCGGGGCACACGGGGGACGCTATGCAGGAAATTTGAACCGTGCGGACGAATATCACGGGAGTCATAGGGCAGCAAATCTGTGGTAACGGAAATAAAAATCTCGGTAGTTTACGCAGAAATTAAGCCACGGGCCATGAGAGAGCTAGCTGATGTCAACAACGATCTAAGCGAACACCAGGCAAATCTCTTCCTGTTTAAAATCTGTGCTAAAGTGTCGAGGGGGAGGGGTGTTCTTACAAAATTTACATTCAGTGCAGTGTAAATAAGAATATACAGGTTAACACTGACACCCGGGCAGCGCCAGGTACGTTCAGCTACTGTATATAATAAAATATGTCTGTGTCTGTCTGTAGTAGTCATAACTTATCAGTAAATCAACGTAGACGCTTGAAAATTTCAGACAATGTTTCTGGTTGTGGTTCGGATTGCAGTGCGAAATTTCAAGTCGAATGTTCAAAAGGGGGCTGGCTAGAAGCAAAATATTTTCCCTGCTATTCTTACGGGAAACAATAATTCCTGTCAAATTTATTGTTGCCGTTAACTCTTCCTAATTGTGAACGTATTAAGTTTTGTGTTGTTTTATTTCTGAGCGGCACTTTTTTGCACACCATGGGCTAAATGGCGAGGTCACATTGATCCCGAAGGCTCAGAGAAGGTTGGGGGAGGGGACCCACTGTAACAGCTGTTGGGAGACAGATGGTAGCCTCCCGTCAAGGCCATCCAGCATGTTCTTTAATGTGCGCAGGGTATGGCTCTCCCGCACACGGGGCTACGGCTTATCGTCCCATCCGATGGACGGCGGCCTTTCCAAGCCATCGGTGTCCCCTACTGACCGTGGGCAGGGCGGGGAATTTTGCGGAGATAAATCTCAACGCAGACCCAGTTTGGACTCGAACCTGGGAACTACAGATTACGAGCCTGGCGCGCTACCGACTGAGCCACCCCCGCTCGAACGTATTAAGAGTTAACATTTAAATCTGCTGCCGATGCTAATTTCTCCACATTTCCAAAGGCACTATTAAGGCGTCCCATCGCAGCTGGGATCTGATTTTCTAACCCAATATGGAACCAGGCACGGGAAACCAGCCTGCGAAATGTGGGACCTTTCGGTCAAATACGTCGGAAATTACAAAATACCAAAATCTGTCCCAATAAAAATCTCGATAGTTTGGAATGAAGCCAAGAGCTATGAGAGCGCGCGCTGAGTCGGCAATGACCTTTGCAACACAGGGAAATTCTTTGAGTTGAAACTGCTAAAATTTAGTCTAGTATAGAACAAAGAAAAAAGCAGATGAAAGTGAATAGATCGAAAAATCACACGATTTGAGGATATGCTATCATTGAAGGACTATGATTGAAGGATATGCTATGATTGAAGGAGTTTGGACGAACTGTGACAGTTTGTATAGAAACGAAGCCACGGTATAAGTGGGAACCTGATTTTTAAACCAATCACCAGGGCACGCGGGGGACTGCTGTGCATTAAATTTGGACCATGCGGTCAAGTATCACAGGAGCTATAGGGCAGCAGAATCTGTTTGTAACGGAAATAAAAATCTCGGTAGTTTAAGTAGAAACTAACCCACGGGTTATGAGAGAGCTCGCTGACGTCAACAACGACCCAAGCAATAATCGGGTAATTTTCTGTGTTGAAAATCTTCGCTAAAGTGTCGGGGGGGGGGGGGGTTGCACTTAAAACATTTACCTTTAGTGGAATGAAAGTAAGAATGCATAGATTAAAAGTGACACCCGGGCAGAATCAGGTGCCGTTCAGCTAGTACTTAATAAATGGTCTCAGGAATTGGATGAGCCCGGAAGGTTTGGGAAAATGATCTCGCTACAGAGCTATTAGAATCTTTCGTTACATTCACCTGTTCTATTTCTCCTGCACACAGAGCCATTCCTAAACACCCCATTAGATGGGCATCGTGTTTTCCAAGCTCATCAGGGTCTAGTTTCCTACTGAGGGAGGACTCCAGAAGAAAAAATCTAAAGAAACGATGGCCAGTTATGATTTTGAAACAGGAGTAAAACATAAGTTAAAATATTTATCAATATTTAAAAATTGATTACAAAAAAATTAAAAGCATGACGCTACCAATTTAGGTATAATATAAAATATTATAAAAATACATTTATTTAAGGAAGTAATTTTCCTCTTGGTGTAGTACTGACGCCTAGTATGGCAGTGTTCTTACCTACCAAGTGAAATCGGGTTTTATTATATTTCATTTTAAGTATATTGAAGAAGATTCATGTTAATATTTTACTACAGATTAGAATGACTGTAAAAACATATCTATGTATTTCATAACACATTTCTTTTAAAATTAACTAACTCTACGCCGCAGATGCCAATGTCCAGGAACTCCGTTTAACATTTCCAAGGAAATTTCTAACGACGCCGTTTAAAGATTCAGCTCATGCTCCTCAAACCACAATAGGAACATTGCCTTTTTAAAAAACGGCCCCTTTTTTCATTAAATAAAGCCTTTTTTCATTAAATAAAGCATAAATAATAATAAAAAAACTGCCCTTTTTTCATAAAATAACCAATGGTACATGTTGTACCATTGTTGAAGCACGTTCTGAACGAATATTCAAAACGATATATTTATGCTATAAATTCGAAATGTCGCCGGGAGAGTGTCACGGGTTTGCACCGATAGCAAACATTTGCCCTTTTACTCAGAGGGTGTTAGGAGGGGAAGAAAGATTTTTTAATTTTTCGAGATAAATCACATATTCCTTTTATCCCGTTTCGAAAAAGAAAAAAGGTGAGATAATGCTTTCGCTATGTCGTCTGTCTGTCGACATTGAACATTTTGGTTTTTAGAGGTAAAATTTTTCTTAGGGTTCGGTAAGTGTTGATGAAATATTACCATTCCCACATTCCGAGTCTACCAAAAAGCTATGATTACGTCCTCTAACGGTGGAAAATTTGAAAATTTGAAAATTTCAATGAATATTGTAAACGATGCATTTATACTAGAAGTTAAAAATTTTGTTTGTCAAATTCTGAAAATCATGAAGTTTCCATTGGCAACAATGAGTTGACCCTTAATCCCCTGGAAGGGGGGGGGGGAAGTTAACAGTTTTGAATTTATATCATTGTAAAATTAATTATTAGTTGGACTTGTGCTAATGAAATGCAATAATTCACATTTTCAAATTCTTAGGTAATTTTAATTTTTATCATTAAATAAATACCCCCTCAAGCAGCTGCTTGCCACAGAGGTCTGACAGGAGCCTGTCAGTTTATATTCCATAGTAGAAGGTCTGAGAGAATTGCAGGACCTCAGCAGAAAAACGACACAAACAGCCGTGCCATACCCGGGGCTCGAACCCAGGTCCCTTAGATCAGGTAGCCAAGCGCGCTAACCACGCGGCCATGGGACGGTTAGACGTCACTAAATATGTAAACGGCATAACATTTAACGAATGTTGCAACTGATCTGTTTATGGTAAAAATTTGAAATTTCGGTGATAGAATGTGAAGAGACATTCCACTGACAGGAACAATCTGGACCCTTTTCTCAGAGGAGTTTGAGAAAAAATAACTTTTTAAATTAAAGGATTAGAGTACAAATACGTTTTGTTATAAAATTCGAATTAAAACTCTTAATGTGTGAAAATTTAGGTACGCGAAAAACTTCATTTTCTCTGAAAATGAGATTACCATTTGCGCCAGAGACAATATGCGTTCTTCTAATTATATTTTAATACTAATAAAATGTTGTTATTTTGAATTACTCCAATTACCCATTAGTTCGAATTGGCACTCTTAATCGGTGCAGCACTCGGCAAGTTAAAAACTTTATTTTCTCTGAAAACGAACTTTCATATTCGAAAGAGGAGATATGAAATTTTTCTAATATAAATCTTTAAATTTATATTTTCTCATTCTCTCACACTTAAGAAAGTCATAAATGAAACATATATTTCTTCTCTGAAGTGCAAATATAAATGAACAGCCTTTTATACATTCTATACAACGCTCGCATCTTACTTTTATTTTTACATAAGTGAAACATAGTTGATAAATTGCCCCCACATACGCAGAAACAGTTCTAGATGCAATATACACAAAGTAACAACTTAGAGATACTAAATTATGAATTAAATAATGAAAAGTTTTAGTTTGTTTTGCAACTGGTAGGAATTAAAAAATGCAGTATATGCCAAACGAATAAAAAATCGCAATGCTCTACTGATTATTGTAATGAAAATATATTGGTTAACAGCAAAACGTGTAGCGAACATGTTACGAAACTTAATGCAAAATTCATTTTGAAACGAAATCAATCACGAAAGTCAAATATGTTACACTTCTTGAAATGTACAATGAAATTTAATTTTAACCAAGTTCACATGGTAAAATGATTTAAAATTGAACTTGAATTTGATCGCTGTCGTTAGTTTCTCTAACTGTGGGAAAATAAATCTCCCTTTTATTGCATTAGATTGTAAACGATAACAGATATGCTGGAAGATAAATGCAATACGTTTTCCCCTGTAATATACAAATGTGTCAAACCAGCCAGGCAAATCAACTAAGATCGTACCCCGTCCTTTCTTGGTCAATATCGTTAGTGCCTTTAAAAGGATATATTATCTCCCTTGATGGAAGGGCGAGGGTTTGTCATATCAGTTTGCCGAATTCAACTTGTATTCCACTGAAGTTTAACATTTTTTCCCACCCTCACAGAAAATGGTCAAAATTCACAAACTTGACCTTTAAAATATCTTTAACTGTTTTGTCTTTAATCGTGAATAAAGTGCCCTGCACGTGCTGTAATGTTAGCACTCTTTTTGTTCAGCGATAATCTGACGTTGTGTGTTCCATTTTTTTATCCCAGTTCTATACATATTGTTGAAGGTCTTACATCAGTTGATAGCACATAGTGATGAAAAATAATCAAAAGTATTTCATGAATCCTTCTGGTCGTGAGAATATCTGGATCCGAAAATGTAGTATTACATCCTTGATTGATCATTTGTTATGGTTATTGAAAAGTTATATTATATAAAGATAGTTAAAGTTCGTACTGTTTTGGGTTGTTTTACCTCTGAACTGCACTTTTTTGCACACCATGGGCTAAATGGCCAGGTCACATGGACCCCGAAGGCTCAGAGAAGGTTGGGGACCCACTGGAACAGCTGTTGGGAGACAGATGGTAGCCTCCCGTCAAGGCCATCCAGCGTGTTCTTTAACGTCCACAGGGTATGGCTCTCCCGCACACGGGGGCCACGGCTTAACGTCCCATCCGACGGACGGCGGCCTTTTCAAGACCATCGGTGTCCCCTACTGATTGTGGGCAGGGCGGGGGAATTTTGCGGAGATAAATCTCAACGCAGACCCAGCTGGGACTCGAACCTGGGAACTACAGATTACGAGCCTGGTGCGCTACCGACTGAGCTTCTGGTCGTGAGAATATCTGGATCCGAAAATGTAGTATTACATCTTTGATTGATCATTTGTTATGGTTATTGAAAAGTTATATAGAGATAGTTAAAGTTCGTACCTGCGCAATGACTTGCGTCATTGAAGGTATGCAAGACACTGTACGATATGTTCATACGCTATCCAGAGCCACCGAGATATAGTAAGGTCTAATTAAGATATAACCTAAATGGCATATGAATTTATGTGCTTTAATTTAAGTTATATGTGGCCGAGTGGTTAGCTCGCTTGGCTACTACTCGGCCACATATATCTACGGGACCTGGGTTCGAGCCCCGGATAAGGCATGGCTGTTTGTGTCGTTTTTCTGCTGAGGTCCTGCCATCCTTTCACACCTTCTACTGTGGCATATAAACTGACAGGCTCCTGTCAGACCTCTGTGGCAAGCAGCTGCTTGAGGGGATATTTATATTATTATTATTTGTATTGATATAAGAGTGGTAACTTGTTTCTTTATCAAGAAAGCGATACATTTTAATATTTATATAAACATTTTATTTTGTATTATTCTGAAATAAATAGCTTGTAGCTAACTATTAGATTGCATAAAAAGCCTAAAATCTGAAGATATTTAATTTTTTTTATTCTTCGTTTCTTCGGGAGCCATCCTAGTCCGGTCTCTTTTAGGTGGCCTCCTATCTCAAGTCATCAAATTCTCGTTTCTTTTTAACAGTGTTCATCCTTTCTCTCAACAACACGGTCATGCGAAATATCGAATTAAGAATTTTGTCTCGGACTGAAACCCAACGTTTTGAAATGGCCCGAATTATACTCGTTAGAGTGCCAGTTTATTCAAGTTATTTTGTATTTGTACAAGGATTAAAAATGTATTACCACCAATAACAAAGACATGATATGCACTGCGAATTGGTTACATTCTTTATTTAGAAGATTTTATTTTTAATTTCATTATTCTTAAGCTAATGTTGGCTAAACTACATCATCATTATCATCATCATCCTCAAGCAGCCATGGGCTACGGAGGTCCAACCAGACCGTGCAATTTAGTTCTCCAAGCAAGTCTATCCTGAGCTACATCTACTGTATCAGGCCACTGCACACCAATTCTAACAAGGTCCTGTTTGACATTGCCTGCCCACCGCATCCTAGGTCTCCCCTTCTTTCTGAGGCCTTTAGACACATTGTTCATAACCCTATTCGCCAATCTATAATTATTCATACGGGCAACATGGCCAAACCAACGGAGTCTCTCTCTTCACAATATGCTGCTTAAAGGAGGTTGCAAACTCCTTTGCCTAACCTCATCATTAGTTACAAAGTTAAACCACCAATGCCCAAAATACTGCGTAAGCATCTGGAATCAAAAGCATCTAGTTTCCTGTTATTCTGTTTACAAAGTGTCCAAGTTTCACTACCATAACTAATCCTAGAAAGAACCAAACTATTACACAGTCTAATTTTAGTCTTTAGTTGTATACGCCTATTTCTCCACACTCTCCATAGGTTCTTAAAAGTCCCGGCAGCAATCCCTATTCGTCTGTTAATCTCATGCCGCATATCACCATTATCTGTTACATAGCTCCCATGATAATTAAACTGTGACACCTGCTCAAGACTGCAACCATTCAGATTAACTGAATCACAGCCTGCCTGACCAATTTTCATCACTTTAGTTTTATCTCTGTTTATAACCAAACCTACTCTACTACCAGTCTCATGAACAGCTCGAATGAAAGAGTTCATCTCATCAACATCATTTGCCAAAAGGGCTAAATCATCAGCATACTCAAAATCAGAAATTTTCCTATCTCCAGCCCATTTAAGGCCAAAATCTTTTCCTTGAAGTGAATTTCGCATAACATAATCAATAACCAAGCTAAAGAGAAAAGGAGACAAAATGCACAGTTGTCGAACACCAGAAGTAATGTTAAACCAATTGCTACAAGCCTTACCAATTCTCACCCACGACTCAGTGTTATTATAGAGAGCTTTCATTATGTTAACTAACTTGTCTGGTATACCATATGATTTCACAATCAACCACAAATTATGAAGATCAACAGAGTCGAAAGCCTTTTTGAAATCAACGAAGCTGGCTTCCAAATGTTTCTGAAATTCACATTTCTCAAGAATCTGCTTAAGTGAAAATATCTAATCCACACATGCCGTACCACTTCTGAATCCACAATGTTCATCACGCAATTGACTGTCAATAGATTCTTAATTCTATTAAGCACAATCATGGAAAGAGCTTTACCTGGAACAGAGAGTAGGCTGATACCCCTATAGTTATCACAAGAACTGCGATCACATTTTTTTAAAATAGGGATAACAATAGCTCTGGTAAAATCCTTAGGAACCATGCCTTTATCATAAAAGATATTCAGAATTTCAGTCATCCAAGTGGTAACCGAAACCTTCCCAGCTCTAAGCATTTCCGTAGTAATTTCATCTACCCCTGGGGATTTATGAAGTTTAAGTTTAGAAACAGCCAAACTAACTTCAGATTGTGATATAGGGCCAACATTAAAGCCACTAATGCATCTATCATCATTGCAAACAATGGGAGTAGAACTAACTACATTGTTTAGAACATCACTGAAATGCTCAGCCCACCTAGCCATGACAGAATCCTCCCCTTCTATAACCTTACCTTGTTTATCCTTCAATCCTTGTATGCCTGTCCTACCACACAAGACATTAACTATCTGGTATAGCTCTCTGCTGTTGTGCTGTCTAACTGCTTCCTCGGCTTTGTCAGCCAAACCATCAAGCCAAAGATTCTTATCAGCAGCTAACTAATCCTTTACAAGTTTATTAAGGTCTCTGTAATGCTTTCTATTAGGCTAGTAGGGTATTGATTAAGGGCATTCCTGCAGTTCTTTCTTTCCGAAATAAGCTCAAGTGCCTTATCACTCAGATAATTTTGCCTCTTCTGCTCCTTTTTTCCTAAAAGAGTACTGTTAGTGTCCAAAAAAGCCTGTTCAAAATGATCCCACTCTTCCTCAACTTCAGTAGTAAGCAAACCATGACTGTCATAATGACTAAGTAACCTATCATGGTAAGCTTTGGCTATAACTGGATCTTTCAGAGCTTCAGTATTAAAAGTAAATTTTTTAACCCTAGCACAACACTTTTTAAGTTTAAGTTGCAACACACTTTTAACAAGGTAATGGTCAGATCCAATTTCAGCTCCCTTACATGACCTGGTATTCCTAACAGATCTACCCATTTGCTGTTGATTAATATATAATCAAACGTATTTTTATGCAGTCCATCAGGTGAAACCCATGTGTTCTTATGTATGTCGCAGTGTTTGTAATAAGTGTTAGTTATTCTGAAACCATTGAGTTTGCTTAGCTGTAGGAAACGTTGCCCATTGCCATTGCAGCTACCAATAACAAAAGGGCCTATTACTCCTCCCCAAAGGTCAGAGTCAGTACCAACTTTGGCATTGAAGTCACCAAGAACAAGGGTAATATCTCCTTTCTTGACAGAATTCAAAATATCCTAAAGTTGTTCATAAAACCTATCCTTCTCATCCTCATCGGCATCCTCAGTGGGGGCATAACAGCAGATAACATTCAAGTCTTTAACGCTTGTCTGAAATTTTGCTGTAAGAAACCTTTCATTAATGCACTCATATCCTAGAGGAGCATCGCTAGCGTGTCTGCTGAGAAGCAGACCCACGCCTTGGTGATGCTTATTGTCGTCCCTCCCTGAAAAGATAAATTTAAGATTATTTTTAAGAATCTGACCTTTATCTGTCCATCTGGTCTCTTGCAAGCCGAGAATATCTAAATTATTACGGTGGAATTCTTGTGTGAGGACATCAAGAGAAAAAGCTCTGTGCAGAGTCCTCACATTCCAACTACCTATGGAGAGAAAATGGTTAGTGGGATGTTTAAAGAAACTATGTTTATTGAGAGAGGGAATGCCGACAATATATTTTCCCTCCACAGAAGCCCACCAGTGCAGAAAAATCAGGATCCATAATCAAGCTCAGAGCCATATATCTGTCCAGTCCAGCAGGTTTATATGGTCAGCACCAGGACCCTGTGTGGTTGACCACTCCTCAGCAGGGTAGAAAAAAAAGAAAAATAGACATAGTTGTCCAGATCAGTAGGCCATACTAATCTGGCAGCCCTCCCCTTCCGTTTACTTCCACAAGAGAGTATCTCTTTTGAAAGTTACTAACGGTCCGCACCACGAGAAGGCGGGGTCGGACATTAGGTGCTAGGTCTGGCCGGTTCTATGCATCATCACATGGGATTGGTGCATAGCTCTCCTTCCAGTGACTACCTAGCTACCTTTTACAGACTACTAACTACAACTACTTACTAAACTACAAGCACATATTTATTATGAGTCAAAATCTTTTAAGTGGCCCTGATAACAGCCGCCACACAACGAGTGTTCCACAGGTATGGCGACCCATGCATCCTCCAGAGCTGTCCACAATTCTCTCAAGGTCGTCGCTGATGGGACACGGGCCCGAACACTCTGCTCGATGGTATCCCAAAGATTTTCGATGGGATTTAAATCTGGGCTTCTAGGTGGCCAATTCTTTATTTCAAACTCAACAGAATGCTCCTGCAACCATGCAGTAGCCAACCTGGACCTGTGAGATGAACAGTTGTCTTGCTGGTAGACGCCATCTCCATTGGGATGAGTGATGGCCATAATGGGTGTAAATGGTCAGCCATGAGTTCTACATACCCGGATGCATTGAGAGTTATCGGAACACGTACCGAAGGTCACATAGACGTCCATCTGAAGACACCCCAGGCCATCACTGAGCCACCACCAGCTTGTACTATTCCGACCTGACATGCGGGATCCATGGCTTCATGAGTTTGGCGCCATACCCTCAATCTCCCATCGGCGTGATGAGATTTAAACGGGATTCATCACTCCAGGCTATCCGTTGCCAATTTTTGATGGTCCAGTTTCAATTTCTTTAGCCCAGGCAAGGTGTTGATCCCGGTATCATGCTGTTAGAATTGGGACTATCGTAGGTCAACGGCTTCTGAAGCCTAGACGATGAAGTGAGTGTTGCACGGTCCATGCACCGACTTCCTGGCTGGTACCCGCGTTCAGATGGGAGGTGATTTCAGATGATGTCTGGCCACTATCAGTACGTACGATGTGGGTCAGATGGTGAAACCCACGATCATTCAGGCTAGTTGTCCTTTGCAGTTTATCCGGACATTTTTTAAGGAATTTTCATATTTCCGCAACACTCTTGAAACTGTCGTACAGTCGCTCAAAAAAGTATCCGAACGCTATGGTTGTAAACAAAATTCAGTAAAAACAACTGGCAACGATTGTTTTAGAAATTAGTGATCTGGCAACCTTCGTGTACGGTACATGAAGGTTGCCAGATCATTAATTTCTAAAAAAATCGTTGCCAGATATTTTTTCTGAATTCTGTAATCAACCATAGCGTTCGGATACTTTTTTGAGCGACTGTACGAGAAAATCCAAGTTCGTTGACAATTTCAGATATCTATTGTCCCATTCGTCGGGCACCTACGATCTACTCTCTATCAAATGCATCTAAATCCCGCGCCTTTCCCATTACGCTTCTCACGACGAATGCTTGGGGAAGACGAAGCTGACAGCTACATGTATATGAACAGAGTTTCAGCCACGTATGCGCGCAAATGTGGGACTTGTGGGACTGAATTTGGATAACATCTCCTATCCCTAATCAATGTCACTTCAGTGTACGACCCTAAAAATCGGAAAAACTTTCATACAAAAAAAATAATGCAAATAAACAATGCAAAAAATGTACAACGACGTTGCCCTCCATTAGATATATAAAAGACAACGTTGTTGTCCACCACAACTATGATGCTGTCGTTGGTTATCCACTAATGATCATGGCTCCGCTTATGTCAGTTAATATTTCTCCATCCAATAAATTAGCTCTATCGGGGAAAGATGAACAGTTCGTGGAAAGGATAGAGTAAATCATATGCTGCTTATTTCATCAATGCAGCATGCCTGCTGGTCTCTTAACGATACAATATTCAATCACAATCATAATCGTTTATTAGTTATTAATAACAACAAGTGTTATTATCTTCAGTCTGACGTATTGCTGAGAATAGAATTTCCCTGATTGTCATATCTAATAAAAAATTGAATCATGATCGCTTTATCAAAAATATTTTACTGAAATCAGTATTCGGAATGCATCACGTTTAGCAAACATGCTTTGAAGCTGTGATATACCTGTTGGAACATTATAATGTTCTAGGAGAACGTTAAAATTCTGAATTTTTGAACTAATATCCAGTACCCTGTATTACAGAGCGGCGAAAATCCATTTTCGAATTTTGTAAAATTACTAAATCTGTTAAATAAAGTAAGACCATAAAGTACAAGTTGTGCCATTACAATAAGTTGGGTTTCAAAACGAGACTAAATTCATAATCTCGATAATTGTCATGACCCAGCCGTTGAAAGATCTGTACAGTGATCTTATAAAAAAGACTTGAATACGAGAGGTAGTTCATGGCCACCTACATAAAAAAATATAATTAAAATGCAATCTACTTATTTGGAAATCATGAAATAAACTAGAAGAAAGCATATCGCCTCTGGCGCATATAAGAATCTCGTTTTCGAACAGAATAAAGTTTTTCCTTTACGTACTATTTCATTTCTAAAAATTTTCTTTGAGCTAGCGGATGATGGGAAAATTGCAAATAGTTTTTATTAGTAATTATACAAAATAAAATATTCGTCTTTTTATTCTGAAATCTAAAAAGTTTTATTTCTCATACCTCGTGGGTAAATTACTGCTATTCAATAGAATATCTCTTAAAAACTACCACTAATTTTTCAAATGAATATTCCATATAAGTTTTTATAAAATAATATACCTTATTTAAATAATGTAAATATATATATTAAAACTACCAAACATTTGAAAAAAGCGAATTATAATATTTCATTATTACCAATCAGAACAAAAAAGAGTTTCCTAATTATCGTTTTCTTTGTTTCCAATAGAAACTTCATGACGTTCACATTCCACCACCAAAATTTTATATTTTCTATCATTGATACATCATTGCAATATTCGTTTAAAATTATGTAATTTTCCAACCTTTTCAGCGTAAAGGGCGCAATTATGGTGTTCGGTAGATTCCGAGAATGCGAATCGTAATATTTTATCAATTCCTATCTAACTCTAAAAAAAAAAGATTTTTTCATTTATCTCTAAATACAAACAATTATCTGCCAAAATAAAGAAACTGTCCCCCCCCGTGTCTAAGAAGTCAATTCATTGTTACGAATGGAAATATCATGGCGTTCACATTCTACCACCAAAATTTAAAATTCCTAGCTAAATACGTCTTTTGCTATGTTGTTTGAAATTTTGGAATTTGCATACTTTTCCACCATTAGAGGGCGCAATTATAGTTTTCAGAAGTTTTAAAAATTGTGAATCATAATATTTATTCATTCCTATCTAACTCAAAAATTTTTTTTTCATTCACTCCAAAAACAAACGATTAGCTCCTAAAACTAAAATAAGTGTGTTTTCCCACCCCCTCTTGGTCTAAGAGGTCAACTCATTGTTATTAATGGAAACTTGGTGACCTTCACATTCAACCACCAAAATTTCAAATTTCTAGCATAAATACATCGTTTGCAATACTCGTTTTAATTTTGGAATTTTCTCATTTTTTCACAGCTAGAGGGCGTGATTATAGCTTTAGAGATATCGGAAAGTGCACAGCGTAATATTTGATCAATACCTATTCAACACAAAAAGAATTTTTAATTTATCTCTGTAAACAAAAAAGTTCGATATCTACAGACAGACAGACAGACAGACATAGCAAAGCGATAGTATTATCTCGTTTTCTGTGAAAACGAGAAAAAATATGTATATCTGTAATTATATTGGAATATCATTGGATTTAACTCTAATTATTAATCCTTTGTAATGATCTGAACTTTTGATTGGTCCCTAATTTATTGAAAATGAATATAAACGTGTTGGATTTTAAAAACATATAGATATTTAAGAGAAACACCTAAATTTGTGTTTGACTTCTTCTGTTACGAATTCTGTCATTAAGGTGTCCAGGCCGGGTTCTATCTAAATGGCTCTGGGTTAGGGCCTCACAATATCACGCAACATTTGGAATCATTATGATGAAGTAAGCCCTTCTGCTCATATGGACATTAGTCACCGCCTTTATATCGTAGAACATTTCAATAAACAGAAGAACTCGTCTATCAGGGATATAAACCTATATAACAGGATAGGGATTCTCTCAGAAGCAGAAGGATTCGGAAATACTTTTGATGATATCGGAAAAGAATCAGTTACCAGCTGATGTAAGGTATCCTCAATGCACATCAAAGAGGAGAAGCAAACTCAAGTATAAAATGGAAAAAAACAACAACCATGAATTATCTCTCAAAAAAGAGTATATCATTGCGACAAGTCACGATTACGTTAATCATAATTAAAACCAGTAAACACAGTTTCTTTAAACATCCCACTAACCATTTTCTCTCCATAGATAGTTGGAATGTGAGGACTCTGCACAGAGTCTTTTCTCTTGATGTCCTCACACAAGAATTCCACCATTATAATTTAGATATTCTCGGCTTGCAAGAGACCAGATGGACAGATAAAGATCAGATTCTTAAAAATAATCTTAAATTTCTCTTTTCAGAGAGGAAGGATAAGAAACATCAGCAAGGCCTTGGGTCTGCTTCTCAGCAGACACGCTAGTGAAGCTCTTCTAGGATACGAGTGCATTAATGAAAGGTTTCTTACAGCAAAATTTCAGACAAGCGTTAAAGACCTGAATGTTATCTGCTGTTATGCCCCCACTGAGGATGCCGAAGTGGATGAGAAGGATAGGTTTTACGGAAAACTTCAGGATATTTTGAATTCTGTCAAGAAAGGAGATATTACCCTTGTTCTTGGTGACTTCAATGCCAAAGTTGGTACTGACTCTGACCTTTGGGGAGGGGTGATAGGCCCTTTTGGCATTGGTAGCTGCAATGGCATTTGGCAACGTCTCCTACAGGTAAGCAAACTAAATGGTTTCAGAATAACTAACACTTATTACAAACACCGCGACATACATAAGTACACATGGATTTCACCTGATGGGCTGCATAACAATATGATTGATTATATATTAATTAACAGGAAATGGGCTAGTTCTATTAGGAATAACAGGTCATATAGGGGAGCTGAAATTGGATCTGTCCATTATCTCGTTAAAGGTGTCTTGCAATTTAAACATAAAAGGTGTTGTGCTAGGTTTAAAATTTTTACCTTTAATACTGAAGCTCTGAAAGACCCAGTTATAGCTAAAGCTTACCATGATAGGTTACTTAGTCATTATGACAATCATGGTTTGCTTACTATTGAAGTTGAGGAAGAATGGGATCATTTTAAACAGGCTTTGTTCGACACTATCAATACTGTTTTAGGAAAAAAGGAGCAGAAGAGAGAGAATTATCTGAGTGATAAGGCACTTGAGCTTCTTTCGGAAAGAAAGAACTGCAGGAATGTCCTTAATCAATACCCTACTAGTCCTAATTAATCTGTCATTAAGCTGTCCAGGCCGGGTTCTATATATTAATTTACCCTTCTGAATCCTGGAATATCTTCCTAATAGAAAGCATTACAGAGAACTTAATAAACGTGTAAAAGATCAGTTAGCTGCTGATAAGAATCTTTGGTTTGATGGTTTGGCTGACAAAGCCGAGGAAGCAGTTAGACAGCACAAGAGCTGAGAGCTGTACCAGATAGTTAATGTTTTGTGTGGTAGAAACCGGACAGGTAATACAGGTTTTGAAGGATAAAAAAGGTAAGGTTATAGAAGGTGAGGATTCGGTCATGTCTAGATGGGCTGAGCATTTCAGTGGTGTTCTGAACAATTTAGTTAGTTCTACTCCATTTTTTGTAATGATGATAGATGCATTGGTGGCTTTAATGTTGGCCCTACAACACAATCTGAAGTTATTTTGGCTGTTTCTAAACTTAAACTACATAAATCCCTAGGGTTAGATGAAATTACTACAGAAATGCTCAGAGCTGGAAATATTTCGGTTACCACTTGGATGACTGAAATTTTGAATAACTTTTATGATAAAAGCATGTTTCCTAAAGATTTCACCAGAGCTATTGTTATCCCTATTTTCAAAAAAGGTGATCTCAGTTCTTGTGATAACTATAGGGGTATCAGCCTACTCTCTGTTCCACGTAAAGTTCTTTCCATGATTGTGCTTAATAGAATTAAGAATCTGGGTGACAGTCAATTGCCTGATGAGCAATGTGGATTCAGAAGTGGTAGGGGATGTGTGGATCAGATATTTTCATTTAGGCATATTCTTGAGAAATGTTTAGAGTTTCAGAAACCTTCGGTTGCTAGCTTTGTTGATTTCCAAAAGGCTTTCGACTCTGTTGATCGTCATAATTTGTGGTTGATTGTGTGATCATATGGTATACCAGACAAGTTAGTTAACGTAATGAAAGCTCTCTATAATAACACTGAGTCGTGTGTGAGAGTTGGTAAGGCTTGTAGAAATTGGTTTAGCATTACTTCTGGTGTTCGACAAGGGTGCATTTTGTCTCCTTTTCTCTTTAGTTTGGTTATTGATTATGTTATGCGAAATTCACTTCAAGGGAAAGATTTTGGCCTTAAATGGTCTGGAGATACGAAAATTTCTGATTTAGATTATGCTGATGGTTTAGCCCTTGAGGCAAATGTATTGATGAAATGAACTCTTTCATTCGAGCTGTTGATGAGACTGGTAGTAGAGTAGGTTTGTTTATAAACAGAGAGAAAACTAAAGTGATGAAAATTGGTCAGACAGGTTGTGATTCAGTTCATCTGAATGGTTGCAGTCTTGAGCAGGTGTCACAGTTTAATTATCTTGGGAGCTATGTAACAGATGATGGTAATGTGCGGCATGAGATTAACAGACGAATAGGGATTGCTGCCGGGACTTTTAAGAATCTATGGAGAGTGTGGAGAAATAGGCGTATACACCTTAAGACTAAAATTAGACTGTATAATAGTTTGGTTCTTTCTAGGGTTAGTTATGGTAGTTAAACTTGGACATTTTATAAAGAAGATAACAGGAAACTAGATGCTTTTGATTCCAGATGCTTACGCAGTATCTTGGGCATTAGGTGGTTCAACTTTGTAAATAATGATGAGGTTAGGCAAAGGAGTCGGCAACCTCCTTTAAGCAGCATATTGTGCAGAGAGAGACTCCGTTGGTTTGGCCATGTTGCCCGTATGAATAATTATAGATTGGCGAATAGGGTTATGAACAGTGTGCCTAAAGGCTTCAGAAAGAAGGGGAGACCTAGGATGCGGTGGGCAGACAATGTCAAACAGGACCTTGTTAGAATTGGTGTGCAGTGGCCAGATGCTGTAGATGTAGCTCAGGATAGACTTGCTTGGAGAATTAAATTGCACGGTCTGGTTGGACCTCCGTAGTACATGGATGCATGATGATGATGATGATGACGACGATGATGACGATGATGACGATGATGATGATGACGACGACGACGACGATGATGATGATGATGATGATGATGATGATAGTGTGGAAAGTTTAAAAGATGAATTTTTGACCATTCTTTGGGTTGCGGGGGTAAGGGGTAGATTGTTAAATTTCAGTAGAAAATAATTGGGCCGATTGAGGTGTCAGATCTCGCCTTTTCCATCACAGGAGAGAATATCTCTTTCGAAAGTCAATAACAACTTTAAGAAAGATAAGGCGAGGTCGGATCTGAAACGATGCCTGGATGGTTTTGTTTATTTGTATATCATCACTAAGAATGATGCACAATTCTACTTCATCTAACCTGTTATCATTTATAAAGTCTAAAAGAATTAAAGGAGATTAAAGTTTTCCCAATAAATTAATTTTCCAATAAATATTTTTCCAATAAATAAATACCTCCTCAAGCAGCTGCTTGCCACAGAGATCTGAAAATTATACATCACAGTAGAAGATCTGTGAGGAAGGCGAGATCTCAGTAGAAAGACAACAAAAACATCCATGCCTTATCCGGGTCTCAAACCCAGGTTTCCTTTATCAGTAGCGAAGTGCACCGACAACGCCGCCATGGGACGCCAAGTATAACATATATAGGGACACAATATAACATATATAGAAACGCCAAGTTTCTATATATGTTATGTTGTGAATAGAACAAAGTGAAGTTTGAAGAAGTAGAAAATATTCATTAGATCATACCTGTGTAAAACATGAATTTATTTGCCAGTATTATTGTTAGCAGTGCTATCAGTTGTGAAGAATTAAAATGGTTTTTGTCGTTTATGAAAAAATGTTATGCTTAGTGGCGGATTGTTGTATTATATGAGAAGCATCATTGGTAAGAATCGGTATTATGCTTCGTGTGTGGAAACTACTGTAGCTCAATTTCAAATGTTATATTTTTTAATCAATTCATATTGATGTATGGCAATAGTAATTAGCTATTAAATTAGATAATCCAATTGGCAAATTGATTGTTTATTTATTAAATAGTTAATTTACTATTTCCATGTTTGTTTATTACGAATTCACGTAATTCACTCAATTAAAAATATTACTAAAAATCTCTAACAATATTACATCATAAGATGCACCTTAGTTGTCCGTTTCTCGACAAAGATGACCCCACGAGCGAATCAAATAAAATGCCGAAAGTTTATAAATCATATTAGCTGAACCAGAATGTCAGCCGCTGATGATATAGTGGTCAGCAGGTATGTGTAATTGGAAAGCGTGCGTTGGACTTTCATTTACGGAGAAACTAAGTTTTTTGAGCTAACTCTTTAATGAATCTACAATGAATGTTTATCGTTTCATCACGTGCATACTTACAAAATTTACTTTCAATTTAAATTGAAGTATTTTGCTGTTTGACATTTGGTTCAAATTAAAATGAAATATACAATAAATTTCATGCCATTAAAAAAACCTTGATTACTAACTCTAGAGTATTACTCTGTTTAGAGGCTAGTTTTTTATTTCATACACATATATATATAATTTATAGTCTCTAATGCTTACCAGTCACGAAATGATATTAATTATTAGATATTTTGCATGAAAGTTAACTATGATACTTCTTTTTTCTAATTTTCCATTCTCAATCGATTTCTATATATGTATGGAAACAGACTATGTATTAAGTTTCAATTATGTACGGAATGAAACCTGTAATTTTGTATACCAGGTGCTCAATTATATTGAACAACAAATTTTAATCTTTTGTGTGTTTCAGAAGTGCAAACAGCCGTTTCTTATGTACATAAATAGAGGTGCTGAACCAGAAACCGAAAGGAAAAATGTTTCATTGTTACGGTGCAGTCAGTTATCTGTATTTCGTCATTTTGTGAACGTTGCATATCGGTCTACAGCAACTGTCACCTCTCCATCTGCCGGTTATATACCAAATCTCCAGAATCTCGCATATCATTCCAGCAGTAATCTACGAACATTATTCATGTTCTTTGATATCTCTTTTCCATTGTAGCAATTTCCTGATGAAAGGGGCGGGGCTGGCTCAGTCGGTAGCGCGCCAGGCTCGTAATCTGTAGTTCCCGGTTCGAGTTCCAGTTGGGTCAGCGTTGAGATTTATCTCCGCAAAATTCCCCGTCCTGCCCACGGTCAATAGGGGGCACCGATGGGCTTGGAAAGGCAGCCGTCCGTCGGATGGGACGTTAAGCCATGGCCCCGTGTGCGGGAGAGCCATACCCTATGCACGTTAAAGAGCACGCTGGATGGCCTTTACGGGAGTCTACCATCTGTCTCCCAACAGCTGTTCTAGTGGGTTCCCTCCCCCAACCTTCTCTGAGCTTCGGGGTCCATGTGACCTGGCCATTTAGCCCATGGTGTGCAAAAACGTGCCGCTCAGAGGTAAAACAACCCAACCCAATCCTGATGAAATAGTTCCCAGTGCTCATCACTCAAAACACCGTAGTTTTCTGGGAGGAAATCCAAATGAAAACTTAACGTATTTTCAAAGACATACTTCTTCCCAGTTTATGATATAAGGACAGCAGTTCTTCCGCAAAATCTTATAAATTTCTGCTTTCTTTATTCCCTAACAAGCCCGTCGCCACCTGTCGGAAGACATGCCATGCTCTCCATTCATCACTAGTGATGATATTATCAAATACCTCATCACGTAAGCTGTGAGCGAATATCTGGACCATGTGTGTTTTATCTTTACATCACTAAGTCATGGAAATTTTTGTTGAAGGTACAGAAAGACAGTTTGTGTCTGATCCATAGCTTTGACAAATTCTTCATTAGACCCAATTTTATGTGTAAAGTTGGCAACAAAACTTCGTGGATCGTACCAGTGGAAAATACTGTATATTTGTCTTTCCTGGTCCCAGTGGTTGCCGAGAAGGCCAAGTCCTATTCATGTAATGAGATACTTTGTCTCGCTATTCCATTCGCAAAGGAAGCAACAAAACTTTGTGTATCCGAGTTGTAGTCCAATCAAAATAGCAATAGCTTTGAAGTCCATACAAATATGCCACTTATATTTGTCATAATTTACATATTGAAATAATTGTTTCTTATTGTCATAGGTTTCCATCATATTAGCAGCTTGGCCTTTTGGAACAGGAGGAAACATGTTCCAATTGTGTAAAAGAACAACTCTCATACTTAATTTCGAGGATTTTATAAATAACCTCCATTCTTCTTTGGTGTATGTAGTCTGGAGGGATGTGAATAAACCGTCAACATCTTTGGTGATCACGATAAAGAAAAATACCTGATCTTTTTGGCGGCTACAATACGCATTTACATTCGCATTTCTATCAAAGTGATGCGACTGCTGCAGTTTGGATCCTAGGAGTTCCATCTTGCTCTTTGACAGCTCCAGATCTCTAGCAAGATCATTCAACTCGTTTTGCGTGATCTTGTGTGATGAATCCGATGTTCTGGATGTGAAGTCGGGATTTACAGATGGTATTTGCTGTATTCCAGTTTCTTCCTTTCCTTCGTCTTCCTCCTCTGAGTCCAAATCTTAATGTTCTGATGGTTCTAGAACTGGCCTTTCCCAATGTGTCACTGGGCAGATGGCAGATGGTATGTTGGGTTAATTTATTGTCTGCTTTTTCTTTTTAGTAATAGCATTTCCCAGCGGAGGTGGGAGGGGGTGGCTTACTCAGTAGTGTGTCAAGCTCCTAATCTGTAGAACACAGGTTCGAGACCTGCCTGGGCCAGTATTGATATTTATCTCTGCAAAACTCCCTTCCCTTCCCTTGTTTAATAGGGGACACAGATGGGCTTGGAAAGGCTATCATCCGTCAATTTGGATGTTAAGCCGTGTACCCGTGTGTGGAAGAGCCATACTTTGTGCACATTAAAGAGTATGCTGGATGGCCTTGACGGGAGGTTACCATCTGTCTTCCAACAGTTGTCCAGTGGGTCACCTCCCCCAACCTTATCTGAGTTCTCGGGACCTTTGCGACCTAGCATTTAGCCCATTGAGTGCTGCTAAGAAGCGACTCAGGCAGTTGGACGGTTCCCGCCATATCATGGGAATGGCAAATGGCATCCACTGCCTCTTGCCATTTAGCCAGCTGCAAAGACGTGTTGTACAACTATTAACACACTATACATAGCCTAACACCGCTGCTGATCTCCAATCTTACACCCGAAGTAAAGGTGGTAAGCCTTTTTTGATGACAGGAGTTATTTCATGCTTCTGTGATGCAAAGATAACTTCTCCATAAATGTAACAAAAATGGTCTGCATTGTTCTCAAGAGAACGAGGCATATTGCTAACATACAGCACCCGCATGCAATCATGAACGGAGAATAACTGAGGAAGGATAACTACCGAATGATGCAATAACTTGCATTCGAGGCAAAGCAATAGTATTGCATTGCCTCGAATGATGCAATAGCTTCCTGGTATTGTGTCACCTCAGAGCTTTGTACAACGCACTAAACACTCAAATCAGCATACACTGTATATGGACGCAGCCTACTGTATTTTCAAAACAAGATGCAATCACCATTTTTTAATGTTCTAATCGTATTTAGCGCCTCGAAATTAGTAAGAAAGAGGCTGTTTTTATTTCTCAAACGTTTTCGTTGTTTTACGGTGTTATTTGTTTCCTGAGCCACAAATTCCTTTGCAATGGAGCAGTTGGTTGTACGACTTGGTTACGGTTTCACTCTTGCATGATTGGATTCAATACAAGCGATTGATAAACAACAAATTTGCTTTCGAACGTAACAATGCCCCCTCCCCCACCGAAATAAATAATCTTATCGGAGGCAACTATTTTAACCAAAGTGTATTGCTAAACAAATTTGACTTCGCACTTGAAAACGCAAAAAGAATTCACTTAACAGTAAAAGATAGGAAAAAAAACGGTAGTAACAAGGAATAAAAGCATTTACATTGTAAATGCCTAAATATCCAAGAATTTCAGTTGGTATGGGTCGAGGTACATCGTGTGCATTTACTGAAAACATTTCAATTCGTAGTATGATTAAAATTTGCACGATTCAAGTTCTTCATGTGATAGTTTAAAGAAACCCACAAATATTAATTTGATACCCAAGACATTTATAAACCTAAAAATTTCAAAATGCAAGATTCAGGGGACACCACAAATCTCAGAAGGAGATATGTTTGCCATTCAATTCTGCAAAACCTCCAACTGTTATAGTATACATTACGTCCTTACGTTGCGTTTTATCATGTATTCTCAAAAACTTACGTAACGTTTCTTCACGAAACGTTGTATGACCATCGTGAACTGCAGTCAAACCCGAATATTTGTTGTTCAGAAATACGCTAGAATCAAAAATAGTTGTGTCCTATGACATTATGAATCTTTTGGAGCTCTCTGTTATCCGCGGAAGGGATATGTAGGCATTGATTAGTGATATACGTTGGTGAAAGTGGCTTCGTTTAACATTGTTCAAGTGATTAAGAGATCATCAGCATGGATCTACTTTACACCCGTTTCTTGTATTGAAAGTCACCTGGGGAGTGAATTGTGATACCAGAAATGGGTATAAAGTAACACCAGTCTGGTGTAATGGGTAATTACCCTAGTGTAGCATTTAACTAGAAGGTGTGTTATATCCTTTTATGGTGTAATGGGTAACTTCCCAGGTGTAGCCTTTCACACGAATGCGGTGTTACCTTATACCCGTTTTTGGTGTGACGTTTCACTTCCTCCACTGTAACCTTACATTGTCAAATGAAATTACCTTACACCGAATCCGGGTCCGACGTTTCACTTCCCCAAGTGTAACCTTTCACTGGAATGTGATGTTACTTTACGCTATAAAATGGTGGTAGCCTAGCTGCTGCCAAAAACTGGTTTAACCTAACACCGTTATTTACAGAGTACAATTAAATAATAAAAACATACACACACACATACATATATACATAAAACATGTTTATTAGAGAATATCAAGAATTTACAGAATAAATTCACGTAAAAGCTGTAATAATATAATAAGTATCGTTTTGTTCTCTGCAAGTCATATACCAACGATTAGTGCTGTTCGACCAGCTGCCACGAGCTAATTTTTGATTAAAAATTATCCAGCCGAATAAAACTTAGAACCTTGCTTTTCGAATTTCAGTATATATATATATTGCGTCCACGTGAGGCTCTTTGCTTGTTTCATTTGTTGATTTTGATGAAGGCGAAAGATGAAGTTGGTTGAAATCAGGACTTGGTGTCTTTTAGATTGTGCATCTCTCCGATGCATGTTGTCAGGTTCCGTTGTGATGATAATATGGATCATCAAGCCCAGAAGCTGTACTAAGAAAAAACTAGAAAGAAAAGGGGATAGAAAAGTGATATTGTTTTCGTTGTATCTTGGTACGTAGTGTAGTTATTTAACAGTGAGATGGACTTTCTCGTGAACTGTGTGGAAGGAATGTACGGGTGAACGGGTTCACAGTATTCTAAGTTTAGTCCTAAAGATGTCAGTTATGAAAAAATTACTTTTGTTCGACCGATCGAAAATACGGATACTTTTCTGATCGTAAAACAAAATGTAGCCCACATCCAGAAGTATTAAATCATCTTCATCATCCACAGATTGGAAAAACGTCTTTGAAGAAGATATTGGAAATATTGATCAAAAGTGGTTTTTATTAGAAAAAGACAATTTTGCAGATGACCAAATTACAAGAATTTCAACGACGCAACTTTGGTGCAAACGATGTCCCGACCAAGTTACTAAATAGATAACGTGTTGGGTATTAAAACAAAATTTTAACTTCAGTTGTACTTTAATTTAATATATATCCTTAAATGTATTATCCTGAATTTAATTCATATCCTTAAATTATCAAAATTATTTTAATAAAGTTATGGTAAGTAAATTACTCAGCTATATATATTTTTTAAGTTCTGTAGCTACAGTTAAACTTTAGATGAGTAAATCATTTAATGCTTTATACATATTTTATTTCCTTCCTTCTATTCCTTAATTTTGTCGACATGTGTCTGAGCGTCGTCTTACCTATATAGGTAACCCTAAACCCAATGCAACAGCTAAAATATTCCATTTATAGTGATGCACTTATCTCTATTGGATTGTTTTCGTAAATATGCTTAAAAAGGTAAGATAAAAATAAATTTAATTTAAATTTTATTACATTTATTGTGATCTGTAATACCATAGTTTCAGAAGACTGTTAAAGCATCATAAACAGCAAACTATTGCTACAACAAAACTTAAGCGTGATATTAAGGGGAAATGAAAGAAAACACTTTTCGCGATGATTAGCTAGATTATATAAAATAGTAAATATAAGAGTAAAATGACAAACTTTTCCATAATTCATCCAGATAGTAAGGTACAATTTAATAATGAACAACAAGAATGAAAAAAAAAAATTCGTAAAGACATGTATAAAGTGACAGGTTCCTGTCAGACCTCTGTGACAAGTCATTTACGTTTTCACGCTGCAGCTTCAAATGTCGTCAACTCCATTCGACATTTACAAGTTTTCAATGCACCCATTTAGCTGAACTGTTTTAAATTAGTGGTGAATTTTTCACACTCGCCTAATATCTGACTGAACATTGTGAAATTTAAAGAGGTATTTACGATACACAACTATATATAAATACTGAAATCGCAAACAGAGGACGTAAAAACGTTTTCTTTACGAATAATTAATTCTCCAAGCCTATCTATCATGAGCTACATCTGCAGCAATTCTAACAAGGTCCTGTTTCACATTCCGAGGTCCTCCTCTCTTTCTGAGGCCTTTAGGCACACTATTCCTAACCTATTCGCTAATATATAATTTTCCATACGGGCAACACGGCCAAACCAATCTCTTTACACAATATACTGCTCAGAGGAGGTTATCGACTCCTTTGCCTAACCTCTCCATTACTTACAAAGTTGAATCATCTAATGCCCAAGATACTGCGTAAATAACTGGAATCAAAAGCAACAAGTTTCCTGTCATCTTGTTTACAAAGCGTCTACGTTTCGCTACTGTTACATAGCTGCCAGGAAAATTAAACTGTGACACATGCTCAAGACTGCAACCATTCTGATTAACTGAATCACAGCCTGCCTGACCACTTTCAGCACTTTAATTTTCTCTCTGTTATAACCAAACCTACTCTACTACCAGTCTCATCAACAGCTCGAATGAAAGAGTTCATCATCATTTATCATAGCATAATCAATAACCAAACGAAAGAGAAAAAGAAGGCAAAATGCACCATTGTCGAACAAATGAAGCAATGCTAAACCAATTGCTATAAGCCTTAACAACTCTCACACACGACTCAGTGTTATTATAGAGAGCTTCCATTATCTTAATCAACTTGTCTGGTATGCCATACGATCTCACAATCAACAACAAATTATCGCAATCAACAAAGTCGAAAGCCTTTTTGAAATCAACAAAATTAGCAACTAAAGGTTTCTGAAACTCTAAACATTTTTCAAGAACCTACCAAAGTGAAAATATTTATTCTATACATCCCCTTCAACTTCTGAATCCCCATTGCTAATCACACAATTGCCTGTCAATTAGATTCTTAATTCTATTAAACACAATCATGCAAAGAACTTTGCCTGCAACAGAAAGTAGGCTGATACCCCTATAGTTATCACAAAAACTACGATCACCTTTTTTGAAAATAGGAATAATAATAGCTCTAGTAAAATCCTTAGGAACAATGCCTTTTTCATAAAAGATATTCAAAATTTCAGTAATCCATGTGGTAACCGAAATATTCCCAGCTCTAAGCATTTCCGTAGCAATTTCATTTACCCCTGGGGATTTATGAAGTTTAAGTTTAGAGACAGCCAAAATAACTTCAGATTGTGTTATAGGGCCAGCATTAAAGCCACCAATGCATCTATCATCATTGCAAACAATGGGAATAGAACTAACCACATTGTTTAGAATATCACTGAAATGTTCAGCCCACCTAGCCATGACAGAATCCTCACCTTCTATAACCTTACCTTGTTTATCCTTCAATCCCTGTATACCTGTCCGTTTTCTACCACACAACACATTAACTCTCTGCTGTTGTGCTATGTAACTGCTTCCTAACCTTGAAGACAAAATACACCTTGTTGAATATCAGCAGCAATGCTAAACCAATTGCCACATGCCTTATCAACTCTCACACACTACTCAGTATTATTATAGAGAGCTTTCATTACGTTAACTAACTAGTCTGGTATGCCATACGATTTCACAATTAACCACATATTATGCGATCAACAGAGTCAAAAGCCCTTCTGAAATCAACACAGCTAGTAACCAAAGGTTTCTGAAATGCTAAACATTTCTCAAGGATCTGCCTGAGTGAAAATATATTATCTTCACCCCCCCCCCACTTCTGGATCCATATTGCTCATCACGCAATTGCCTGTCAACCAGATTCTTAATTCTATTAAGCACAATCATGCAAAGAACTTACCTGGAACAGAAAGTAGATTGATACCTCTATAGCTATCACAAGAACTGCAATCACTTTTTTTAAAACTAGGGATAAAAATTGCTCTGGTTAAATCATTAGATACCTTGCCTTTATCATAAAAGATATTCAAAATTTCAGTCATTCATGTGGTAACCAAAACATTCCCATAGTAATTTCATCTACCCCTACCTTTTTGAATATCTAAGTTTAGAAATTGCCGAAATAACTTCAGATTGTGTTGTAGGGCCAACATTAAAGCCACCAATGCATCTATCATCATTACAAACAATGGAGAAGAACTAACCACATTGTTCAGAACATCACTGAAATGCTCAGCCGATCTAGACATGACAGAATCCTCACCTTCTATAACCTAACCATGTTTATCCTTCAATCCCTGTATACCTGTCCGTTTTCTATCACGCAAAACATTAACTATCTGGTACAGCTCTGTGCTGCTGTGCTGCCTAACTGTTTCCTCACCTTTCTCAGCCAAGCCACGAAGCCAAAGATTCTTATCAGTAGCTAACTGATCCTTTACACGTTTATTAATCTCTCTTTTATTTTTAAGCTCTCTGTAATCCTTTCTATTAGGACTAGTAGGGTACTAATTAAGGACATTCCTGCGGTTCTTTCTTTCCGAAATAAGCTCAAGTGCCTTATCACTCAGATAATTCTGTCTCTTCTGCTCCTTTTTTCCTAAAAGAGTACAGTTAGTTTCTGAAAAAGCCTGTTTAAAATGATCCCATTCTTCCTCAACTTCAGTAGTAAGCATACCATGACTGTCATAATGACTAAGTAACCTATATCATGGTACGTTTTGGCTATAACTGGATCTTTCAGAGCTTCAGTATTAAAAGTAAATTTTTTAACCCTAGCACAACACTTTTTAAGTTTAAGTTGCAAGACACTTTTAACAAGGTAATGGTCAGATCCAATTTCAGCTCCCTTACATGACCTGGTATTCCTAACAGAACTACCCATTTGCTGTTGATTAATATATAATCAAACGTATTTTTATGCAGTCCATCAGGTGAAACCCATGTGTTCTTATGTACGTCGCAGTGTTTGTAATAAGTGTTAGTTATTCTGAAACCATTGAGTTTGTTTAGCTGTAGGAAACGTTACCCATTATCATTGCAGCTACCAGTACCAAAAGGGCCTATCACTCCTCCCAAAGGTCAGAGTCAGTACCAACTTTGGCATTGAAGTCACCAAGAAAAAGGGTAATATCTCCTTTCTTGATAGAATTCAAAATATCCTGAAGTTGTCCGTAAAACCTATCCTTCTCATCCTCATCAGCATCCTCAGTGGGAGCATAACAGCAGATAACATTCAAGTCTTTAAGGTTTGTCTGAAATTTTGTTGTAAGAAACCTTTCATTAATGCAGTCATATCCTAGAAGAACATCACTAGCGTGTCTGCTGAGAAGCAGACCTATGCCTTGATGATGCTTATTATATTTCCTCTCTGAAAAGAGAAATTTAAGATTATTTTTAAGAATCTGACCTTTATTTATCCATCTGGTCTCTTGCAAGCCGATAGTATCTAAATTATAACAGTAGAATTCTTGTGTAAGGACATCAAGAAATCCGCTCTGTGCAGAGTCCTCACAATCCAACTACCTAGTGAGAAAAAATGGTTAGTGGGATGTTTAAAGAAGACACGTTTATCAAAGGAAGGAATGTCGACAATAATCAACAGCTCCCTAATCGCAGGCATGGAGTGAAACCTGTCCTCCCACCACTATAGGACTGTTCCCCCACCACATGAGCTCGATGTTTGGAAGCATTATAACCCTTCACTATGGAATTCAGAACGTGTAAGAATCTAAAATTTTTATGTTTATTGAAACGACGCCATAATTTTTCTCTCAGGGTTCGATTCAGTCTTTCTACCAACGCAGCTTTTTTATCACTATAAGACACGAAGAAATCAATGTTTTTTTCTTTTAGGAATTTTTGAAAAACACGGTTTGTGAATTCTATCCCCTGATCGGTGTTTAGATCCTGTGCTAGAATCTGTTCAAATGCTTCTTTCACAGCAGTTCCTGTTTTCTTTTTCACAGGAACCGCCCACGCATAGCGAGATAAAATATTGATGACGACTAATATGTATCCATAACCATCATTAAATCGTGCAATATTTTTCACGAATATTAAATCCGCCTGCCATTTTCGATCCAGACCTGTCACGTACGTTTGGTTCCTTCTGAATTTGCTCGTTGCCGGTCTGTGGAGAGTGTACGTCTCTTGACCCGCTAACCATTCTCTGACTGTCTTTGGATCATGTACAGTACTCTGGGATAATCGAGTCACCCCTCCATAGCTGCCAGGGTTCTTGGGATCGTAATAAGGTTTTTCCAACACGTCGTTCATCGACCAGCAGTAACTGTACCTCTTTAATCCAGACCTCGATAGGAAGGGAGCCAGGTATGTCTATAGATGTACGGTCTGCAGCCTCTTCACACAACTCTCTCGATGTGTAAATGACCGGATGGTCATAGTACATCGCTTTTGTTCCCACCTCCACCAGACGGAATCGATAACTCGGAGCCCACAACATTTTTCTCGACCCACTCGTCCAGAGTAACGAGTTTCTTCCACTGAGAAAAAGATAAGTTAATTCCTTTCACCGTCGGTTGTTTACGCAAAAATAATCTGATATCCACTGTTTTATTACACACGCTCAACCAAACGTTTCGTCCCAAATGCCTAGAATCTCCGCAACGTGTGGCTAAGTAATCTGGAGATAACGTGACCCCACAAATCACAGCTGTTGCTGATGCTGTCTTCACACGATTCATAACGTAAATGAGTACACAACACAGTAATTGTTAGGTAATATCGGACTTTTATTTACAAAATCAATTGTCGCTAGTATACAGGTTGTCTTTCGCTCTCTTTAACACGTCACCAAAGGACAGAGAGGAAAGAAAAGCGCCATCTACATAACAGAGGAGGCCTCGAGACCACGCCGTGTCAACAAATGCATTAGCAATAGCGTCAGTGTTCAATGAGCGCACTGCATCTTTCAAATAAGTATTCAAACAACGTTCTTTATCCTCGGGATCTATAAGCCTAGTCCCTGGTAGCAAGGCTTGAATTAGATCGTGCACTACAATGTCCGTCAATAGCTGCATCAAATATCCTTCATCCTCTGCCGGGGGAGTCAAAAGAAACGCTAGTAGAAGGTCTCTCTGTTCAGAGATGGCGTGCCGCAGGTCACCAAACCAAGTCTCCCTTTCGGTGGAATTAGCGACGTCGATTCTGTCCGTCACCACTAGTAATTCCTGCCACTCCGGAAGGGTTAGAGTGATCTCTTCCTTCGTCGGGTAAAGTAGACCTCCTTCACTGAAGCTGCGGTAACGGCGCACGTGGACCTGGAGAAGTTCACGGTACAGTCTAGGTACGATGAAAATGTCGCCTCCGAGAGGGTAGGAGTGTTCACTAGCGGGCTGCATGATGAAAACTGTTGTGTTCTGCAGGTTTTTCAGCCGCTTAAGTCTCTGCTCGGCAGGGGTGACGTAACGTTTCTCCCTCCTTTGTTGTACAGACTGCGCCTCTAGCGGAGAATCCTCGTACTGGGGAGGGATAGGCTTCCACTCATTTTCCATCTAGGTTTCGGCTTGAGAGGTGGGGGGGTGCATTTTAACCGGGGACGGTGGCGGAGTCACGGTTGAGAGTAACGAGTTTCATCAACGGATGGTTCCCTCCGACATTTAACACATGGAGGCCGAACGTGAAGTTTTTTTGAAAGGTACTAAGGGACTGCACCACGAGGAGGCGGGGTCGGACATTAGGTGCTAGTCCTGGTCAGTTCCATGCATCATCACAGGGGATTGGTGCATAAGCTCTCCTTCCAGTGACTACCTAGATACTATTTAGAGGCCTACTAATATATAAACATATTAATTGACATTTATTACTTAATACATTTAATAAACTTCAGACTGTGTTATAGAAACACATCGTTATACATTTAATATACTTTATACCGTGTTATAGACACACATTGTCTTCAGACTGTGTTATATCATATCAATATAACATAATATCCTGATTCAGTTATTTATTAAATAAAGCAGAAAATCTCCAGCATCAAAGAATTAATTTAGAAATTTATTTGACATATTTACATATATATTCTAAAATCTGTCCTCATGGAATCTATTGCAATAAATAAACATAGACAAACTAAATCCTTTATACATACGAAGAGTACATCACACTTGATCTCATACGTATACATATTTTTTCGTGATAATCATAACTACCTGTTTAAATATAAAACTAATATTTAAAAGAATTAACGACCGATTAAATTGTACTCAACAACTTTAATAGCCATTCATCATTCCTGCTCCAGTTTCTGCGCAAGTAGAAATTGATTTTTACCAAATATAAAAGCCGTCCCAAGGCCGAGTGTTTAGTGCGCTGGGCTACTGATCTAAGGGACCTGGGTTCGAGCCCCGGGTTAAGGCATGGCTGTATTGTGTCGTTTTTCTGCTGAGGTCCTGCCATCCACTCAGACCTTCTACTTATGGCATATAAACTGACAGGCTCCTGTCAGACCTCTGTGGCAGCACCTGTTTGAGGGGGTTTTTATTTAAAGATCGAATTTTCAAAGTTTATTTTTTCACTTGGACACTTGTGTATCAGTGTTTCTAAAATCATTTTAAAACGTGTTTAATATCGAATGAAAATTCGTCATTTAAATTGGAACTGTGAAACGAATGAGACATGCTTTGAGCACTATTATAATTATATATTTAGATAAACTGTACTGCATTATATATTCAAAATGAAAGATGCGGTTAAAGCTATGAACAGTTAAAACTGATCTATGGAATGATTAGCAAACGAAATTTCCCACTTTTACGAAGAAGGAAATCAAACTTACAAATAGAGTTTGTCTCAAATAATGTACACGCATTTTAAGAGATCAAAATTACGCGTAATTCTTTACCAAAGAATGTACATATGTGTACGTTTTATGGGTAAAGAGAATCAATCTATTGTACCGAGACTTAAACAGGTGACCAACGTATATCAAGTGCCGATTTTAAAATTTAGTGTTATTTTGTTTAAAAGCTGTTGTTTTTTTTTTCCTAATGAAAAATAAGTTGGGCAATTATTATTTCATTTATGGAAGTATTTGAAGAGAAGTACTTAATAGATTCCAAGCTGAACTAAGATACTCATTAGTATCAGTTAAAAGAAAATTCTTTAAAGAAAATTTTTTTTAATTTCTTTCCTGACAGACCTCAAACAATAAATGTTTAACAAGCATTCTGAAAGAATTTTAAGCACCATGGCATTTTTACGCTAAGTGTCTTTGTAGAGCCAAGTGATTTTATTATCAATCCTTTATGGATCTGGGGATATGAATTCTCATCCATCTTCAACATGTTAGATAGATAGATAAAATAGCGTTATGGAGAAGCGTTTACGCCTGCTAAGCCTACTAATTCCACTTGAGAAGTTATGCACTCTTTATGGGAATCCAACTGTAGAATTAAGACACGTGAGATAAGATTTTTCCTTATGTATCTCTAGTTAATATTTAAATATCTTAATATTTCAATCTATCCCGATTTCTTTATATTATGTAACGTATGAAAATATTTAATCTGCTTTCATATTTAAACTTCGTAGTGTATATTAAGCCCATCCTACCAGATCTCATTGCAAAAGAACTTTCGACTCATAAAACAAATAATTATATATTCAATCGGGCTCAATTCTTCCAATTACTTGTCTATGCATTTCTAAGTGGGTAGCTAAACGATTTTGAAAATTCGGAGTCTCATTTCTTGAGATTTTATTTCTGTTTTATGATCAAGACGTTTGATAGATTCTTTAAAAATTATTTTTTTTCCAATTCACTACTCATTAGAAAGATTGTTTTCAAGTAGAGAATTATTCCTTCCCATCATTAAGAATATACTCTTTTTATTAGTTGCTATTCATTAAATTTGGGTTAAACGGGTCGGGTCTATAGTTCGTATTACATAACAACGAATTTACAGTCTAACATTTGTGATGTCATCGGTGACAGAAATTATCTCTTTTCCTGTGGTTCCACGGCTACTTGAACGATCGGTCCCAAATTTGGTGTGGTGGCCCACTTAGTTCTAACCCTGTTGTGAGTAACAGATCGGGTTTCTAGCTGAAGTGGGTGAGAATGATCCCTAAAAAAGTGTCCGAAATTACTTCGGATAATTTTCGGAACTTTTTATACTACACACAACTCGGAAATTTGTCCGAGTTGTGAGCAGTACGTGTGGAAGCTTTCAAATGAAGCAAGATTACTCAATAGACATACGTTTGGCGACAATCTTTTGGTGTGGGTTTCACTGGAATATATGATATATTGTAAAGTGTTGAATCTAAGCGATTTGTTTTGCTAAATATTTGTGGTTTTAAAAGGAATTTTAAATTTCACTGACAAAGAAAACTTGCATGAAATCATCGCTGTTCTGTATCTCCGAATTTTAGCAAGGTCGCCAAAGTAAGACAGGCCAAGACATTAGTAAAAAAAATAACAAATTGTGAAAACGATTATCAAATAGGTGTAAACAGTATAGATTATCTGTTATATTGTTAGACATTTGATATCACAGCGCTTCATAGCAATACTGTAGTACCAAATTTTTGAACACTATTTTGCTGTAGGTGAACGTGGGCATAGAGGAAAATTGTCTTCAACCGAATGGAATCTGAACCTACGAACATTTGATGACTAGACCACCTGACATGTCATTATGTCGGGGGTTCAGACCCAATTCTGCTCAAGACAATTTTCCTCTATATCCACGTTGACGTACATCATAATAGTGTTCAAAAAGTTGTTAATGTCTAGCTGCAAGCGAATTAATTTCATAGAACATAAAATCAAAAAAAATATTTGTTATGAGTTTTTTAAAATCATTCAAAATTCTTTAAAATTATTTAATTTTTCATAAAATATAGAGCAATGCTCTGTTCCTCGCACCACTAGGAATCAGCGAACGCAGGAAAGGAGAGGAGATAGGCGTACTGGTTTCAAAATATCAAAAACTTTAATGGGAAACGCACAATTTATGCGATTACCTGAAGCATTAATTTTTATTGCTTTTGACTGGAATTATGCTATTTCAGTATGGCAACACTGGCTATCTCATGCTGATCACAAGATGAAATTGGCTGTTGGTCATATAAAAATTTCTGGGGGCCTTTGAATTTCTACACCCACATTTTTAGATTCAAATCGCAAAGTAACCGTAAATGAACCAGAGATAAAGAACTATAGATGTAATTCGTCCTGGTATTTTTAGGAGTCCTCTTTGCGGGGACCTTTATTTTAGTTAAAATGTACCAATCAATGATGAGAAGAGAGTTTACAGGAAGGGCTAGATTTGGTAGGGGGTTAGGAGAAAGAATGAGAATTGATAGGTGGGTCCTTGACGTTGTAAAGGTTGGGAATTACTGTAAACAATTGTATTTATATCCATGCTCCTACGGCCGTAAAAAACACTTTCGCTTCGATCGTTTAGAATTTCAAAATAGCCTTTATTGATAAATGCGATTCAAATGGTAACTGAAATGTATGTATTTGCATGAAAGTAATAATTTAGAAATGATTCAACATGCTAGATAAAAAAAAAAAAACTCATGACTAGGCTGTTTACTGTGGGAACGTGTTATTCTTCATCAATAAGCATGGTGAATGCTAAATACACCAGATGCTGTGCATATTATTTGATAGATCCACTGCTCGTCATTCTAACGATGTTCAATTTTAAAGACCACTGGATCGCAAAGATATTTCCTTAGCTTTCGAATATACAAATCAATTTTCTTAAACCATAACTTGCATTTAGCCATTAATTATGCGAAGCGACAGTAGTTGCTCATTTGCAACTCGTTGCAGTATTCTGTTTCCATTACTTTTCTATTAATCTAATCTAATATGCATAAAACATGCAGTATTTGAGAAATTTAAATACATTCTTTGGAATATAAGCAAACTTATTTAAGAATGAAGATCCAGCATTGATATTGAAGATAGAGTATTATAGTCTCGAAAATGTATAAACATTTGAGTATCAAAAGAGTATTTTTCTGATTAATGAAATATAGCTATATAGAGCAAAACGACATGGTATTTAGAAAATGAGTCTTACTATTAAATTCATTTGAATATTTTAATGCAAGGGATAAAATTTCACCTGCCTCTGCTGTCTTACCTGTGTGCTTAAATATCCCGGCAAAATGAATATTCATCCATTCTAGCTATCTCACCGGAACCGACATGACCTTGCGCTTCACTTGCTAGGTGTCATGGCAAAAATGAAAATAGTAGAAGGGAAGCTCTTGTGTTTCGTCAGAGAGGATTCAATTGTTGACACAATAATATTAATAATATTCCATTTGCAATAATGTGTAGCGAAATAATGAATGCTCGAACTCGTTAACCAGTGTGTTTTACATTCATATACAAATGCCATAGCTAAAAGAATAATTTTTTTTATAATATATTACTAAAAAATTAAATAATTTTTTGAACCTCTTACGAAATTGAAAAGGAAATTTTTTCTTACTCTAAGAAATTACTATTAAAAATAAGAAATATTCGATACAAAAACTGGACTAAAGCAACGAAAACAAAGTCCTGTAAACTGCAGTTCTTTCAAGATTATGTTCCATCAAATGTAAATTTGACATGCAAAGATTGTGGAATGGGAATTTAATATGTGATAGCTTACCCGGAATAAACGTTAATGGTTTGAGAATAAAAACCTCACAAATAGCTTCTCCAACTACCATTACACATTAATACTACAACTACACATTAAATGAAATATAGAGAAATAATTACATATAAGTCAATAAATTGTTGACCAGATGCCAGATGCCGGTAATATGCAATCACTGTACTTTTCTTCATGCTCAATATCTAGCAAATTAAAACTATTCGTAAAATATAGTATTTTCCAGAGCACTCAATTTTTTTTTCATCTAAGAACTATTTGTAGTGAAAGTATAATGAAATCGAGCTGGTGACCTTATACTGAAATACGAAAACAAAAACCCCAGTGCACTGCAAAATAATTATTTTGAGAGAAATTAACTATGTATTAGTTTACTTCTTAAAAAAGTGGGCATTTTTTAACTGTCTGTTCCAACAAGCTTCAGTGATTAAATTCTTAAACGATGTCGCAATTCTGCAACACATTGTCCAGAATATCGTTCCGTGTCATTACAAAACGGTGAAGACTTTGCGCTCTATTGGCCACTAATAACGAAACCACGAAGGCTTTTTGATGTATTGGCTGGTAATAACGAAAGTAATTAACGAATTTAGGTGAAACAATAATAACGAACTTGGATTGGAACCGCTTTGAAAGAACTTTTGTCTGAGGCAACCATTACTTGCAATGCAATACAACATGAATCGCTTAGAAATCCAGGTTCGAAAATCCCATTTTATGCTAGGATAACATGTTAACGCCCTTTAAAGCATTATGCCGGCACGTGCAGCGAGAATCTACGCCATGCAGTGAGATTAGCAAAAGTGCGTTCTGACGATATTCACTAAGTCGTCTCGCATGAATATTTTATTTTATTCATGAAACCTCCTGGAACTATGGAGAGGACGAAGTTGAAGGCTCGCGGCTGGGAGTGGGATCCCCGGTCGACGGGCTTATCCATGGAAAAGCCAGACTAAGAGTCTCCACCCCGGAAGCCAAGTCAACTTGGTTCTATATACAATTTTTGTGGCTAACCGGGGAACAGATAAAATTTAGGTTTTGACCGATGTATGAACCATCCTTCTATAGGATTGTTCGCCATAGGTAGCCGTGGATGAGCTGTGTCCTTGTGGCACTGTCTTGCCCCATTGTAGTAAGTGGAGATTATGGCATTCTCCCCATAGTTGGTGTGCAGCTATATGTTGTGGTACAACTGGGAATTGCCTTTACCTAATGTATAATGTATATCGTTTCCTCGAAACTCTTCGTCCACGAGCTACAGAGAGCTCTGTAATGAACGCTTTTCCTAACATGTATCTCTTACGCCTCGCTATTAGTGCCACATAGAGGTCATCCTGAGACGTTGTAAGTCGTGATCACCCTGCACACTTAGATGACTAACATTTCCTGCAGGGGCGTAGTTATTGGGGGAATGAGGACAAGCTCCCACCCAAAGTCACTCGGAGTTGGCAAAATTCAAAGCGACTTCGTAATATCTAGGTGAGTTGTGAAAATTTGTAATCTTTTTTTGGTAAAATTAAGGACAGTTAGAAAAATCTAGACAACTTTCAAAATCTAGGGTAGTTGTCAAAAACGAACAACTTGGCAGATCTAGGGCAGTTGGAAAAATCGAAACGGCAAAATCTAGAGTGGTTGGCAAAATCCGAAGCCACTTAGTAAAATGCATGTAAGTTGGCAAAATGGGGACAGCTTCGCAAAATATTGGGTAGTTGGCAAAATTCGGAGTGACTTGACAAAATCGTAGAGAGTTAGCAAAATTCAGGTGAGATGTAAAAATTTTAATTTTTTTCTGTAAAATTATGGCGAATTTACAAAATCTAGGAGAGATGGCTAATCTTGCGGAGTTGGTAAAATTCTGAGTGACTTTGCAAAAATCTGGTGAGACGTAAAAATTGGGAGGATTTCTCTAAAATTATGGCTAGTTGGCAAAATCGAGAAAACTTGGCAAAACCTAGGGACAGTTGGCAAAATACGGAATGAATTGGCAAAATCTTGGGGATGTGACAAAATTCGGAGTGACTTGGCAAAATCGTGAGGAGTTGGAAAAATTCGGAGTGACTTGGCAAAATCCTGGGGAATTGGCAAAATTCAGGTGAGATGTAAAAATTGGATTTTTTTTCTGTAACATTATTGCTATTGGGAAAATCGAGGCAACTTCGCAAAATCTAGGAGCGTTGGTAAATCTTGGGGAGTTGGCAAAATGCAGAGAGACTTCGTAAAAATCAGGTGAAATGTAAAAATGGGGAATTTTTTCTATAAAATTGTGGCAAGTTGGCAAAATCTACGGTAGTTGGCAAAATTCGAATCCTCTTAGTACAATTCAGGCGAGTTGTGAAAATCGATATTGTTTTTGGGAAATTAGGAGAGTTGACAAATTAAGTAAACTTGGCAAAATTTTGGAGAGTTTGAAAAATTTGAAATGACTTGGCAAATTTAGGAGAGTTGTAAAATTTGGGATTGTGTTTTGGAAAATTAAGGAGAGCTGGTAAATTCGAGGCAACTTTGCAAAATCTAGGGTAGTTGGCAAAATTCGAATCACTTGTTAAAATACAGGTGAGTTGTGGAAATTCAGATTGGTTTTTTGAAATTAAAGATATTTGGAAAAATCGGGAATTCTCGGCAAAATCTAGGGGGGGGGGGTTGAAAAATTCGAAGTCACTTGTTAAAAAAATTCAGGGAAGTTATGAAAATGGTGCCTTTCTTGTGCAATTAAGGAGAGTTGATAAAATTCGAAGTGACTTGGGAAATTCAGGGAAGATGTGAAAAATGCAATTTTGTTCTGTAAAATTACGGCGAGTTGACAATATTTAGTGCAGTTGGCAAAATTCGAATCCACTTGGTAAAATATGGGCGAGTTGTGAAAATTGGGATTGGTTTTGTGAAATTAAGGAGCGTTGGAGAAATCGAGGAAACTTAGCGAAATCTAGGGCAGTTGGCAAAATTCGAATTCACGTGGTAAAATATGGGCGAGTTCTGATAATTGGGATTGGGTTCGGAAAATTAAGGAGTGTTCACAAAATCGAGAAAACTTGGCAAAATTTTGGGTAGTTTGAAAATTTTTTAAACCACTTGGCAAAATGAAGGTGAGTTGTGAAATTTGGGATTGGTTTTGTGAAATTAAGGAGAGTTGGCAAAATCGAGACATCTTGGGATAATCCTGGGGAATTGGAATAATCCAGGGTAGTTGGCAAAATTCGAATCCACTTGGTAAAATATGTTGAAGTCGAGTTGTGAAAATTGGGATTAGTTTTTTGAAACTAAAGAGAGTTGACCAAATCGAAACCACTTGGCACAGTTTGGGGAGTTTGAAAAATTTGAAATGACTTGGCAAATTTAGGAGAGATGTTAAAGATTGGGATTTGGTTTTGTGAAAATAAGGAGATTTGGCCAAATCAAGGAGAGTTGGGAAAATCTCTACTGACTTCCTACAATTCAGGCGAGATGTAAATTTTAGGATTATTTCTGTGAAATTATGGCTTTTGGCAAAATTGGAAATTACATGGCAAAATGTACGAGAGTTGTGAAAAATGCCTCTCCCCCCCGAGAGAAAATCTAGGTACGAACTTCACAGAGTCATTATTTTCTCAGTTGGCAAAATTTGATTTCCGAGTGGGAAAATTTTCGTCACCCCCGCCAACTATAATCCTTCCCCCCGCCCCTGGTTTACTGTCTCTTGATATTTTCTCCACAGCGTTGATATCAAAGGTTGGTGCACACCTATTGTCCTGGCATTATCTCTCTATGTGTTGCCACTCAAGATTTATTCTATTTGCATAATTTCTGTAAAAATTATTATATTAATAAATATCATATATTGGATTTCATTTAATTTACCAGAACCAAAGCCTTTTTTCTTAGTGATATTTTGCCATTGGACGTTATTACATTGGGCACATTAATTGGAACCATGCCAACAGCGGGGTAAGAATTCAATTTTATCAGTTCACCACACAAAATAATACATATATAGTTCGTTATACATAACTTTTTTTATAGTACTATATATGAAAATAAATATTATTTGCTAAACTCTAATCCATTTTCCTTTAGGACAACCCTTTCAACACAGTCAGGCAGGCATTTTCCTTTAGGAAAATGGATTAGAAGAAGCAACACCTTTTGGAAGAATAACCATCTGTTTAAAGTGAGATTTAGGCATGAACCTATATTAGGGGAAATCATATTAAAACGTTTTGTAAATAAAATTCCGTGGCTTTAAAAGTAGCTCATTATGAATTCCGAAATATAATATCTGTAGCAACAAGAACAACAAGTCAACTCGGGATATTTCGGCCTTACTGCAGCTGCCACGCCAGCTGTAAGTGATGTTATTGTGAAGTGGGAACACCTAGGAGCAATAACAGCGCAATCGCGACCCAGTGGCCACGTGAAATGTTAGAGCGGGACTGCCGAGTGCTGAAGAGAGTGCTGTCTTCGGTTGCAACACTCACCACCGAGTTCCAAAATGCCTCTGAAAGCAACAACAGCACCATAACAGTTCGTCGCAAGCTGCAGGAAATGAGTTACCATGGCCGAGCATCCGCACACAAGCCTAAGATCAACAAGATTGCATGCCAAGCATCAGTTGGAGTGATGTAAAGCACGGCGCCAGTGGACTCTTGAACAGTGGAACCGCAATCTCTGGAGTGAGAAATCATGCTTCACCATCTGGCAGTCCGACAGACGTGTCTGGGTGTGGAGAATGCCAGGTGAACGCTACCTGCCTGACTGTGTTTTGACAACTGTGAAGTTTGGTGGAGGAGGCATCATGCTCTAGGGATATTATCAGTGGTTCGGGCTGGGCCCTATAGTTCCAGTGAACGGGACTCTGAACGCCGCTGCAAGTAATGACAATCTCGACAATTCTGTGTTCCCAACTTTATGGCAACAATTCGGTGAATAACCTTTCCTGTACCAACATGATAATGCCCCCGTCCACAAAGCAAGGACTGTGCAGGAATAGATTGATGAGATGGGTGTGGAACTTGACTAGTTTGCACAGAACCCTGATCTGAATCCATTGCAACACTTTGGAAGGAATTGGAACGCAGTCTGCGAGCCAGGTGGAACCGCCCAACATTAGTGACCGGCCTTACTAATGTTCAAGTGGAGAATGGCAGGCAATTCCCGCAGCAACGTACTGAAATCTGGTGGAAAACGTTCCCAGCAGAGTGGAATCTGTGATAGCAGCAATGGGTGACCAACACGTTATTAATTCTTTTGCTACTACTGGGAGATTTTGGATGAGCGAATGTCCAGATACTTTTGATCATATAGTGTATCTCTCCACTGAGACCAAAATATATATATATATTTTCAATATATTTTTTAGGAATGAAATATTATTTCAGATAAACTAGCAGCTAATCCTGATTATTATTTTAAAATTTATAGAATAATATCTGCTTCAAAATGTAACATGCAAATGAATCTAGCAATATCCGACAGGCAGTTAAGATGTTCTGTTACCATCATTTTAAATTGTTTTAATATTAATTTTTTAGCTTTAGCACAGTTTTAAGTTAACTAACCGTGTATGTAAAACGACCTGTTTTACCTTTAGAACACCACAGGACTGATTGAATTTTATTTTAGTATTTTCTCCTTTCGTCTATTATTAGATCTTCAAGGTAGGTAATAGTTAATTTGAAGAGGCGTCCAGGATGATGTTCAAAATGGTGTCTGCTATTATTCAAGTTGAGCAGTGGTTCATACTTATGACAAACTAAAATATAATTCTGTGCATCTCTATGATTTTCTGCAGAATATAACTTTCTGCTATGTTCCGTCAGTACGGTCTCTAAATGGTAGATCGGTAGTCACAGGAAGGAGAGTTATGCACCAATCCCCTGTGATGATGCATAGAACCGGCCAGGCCTAGCACCTAATGTCCGACCCCGCCTTCTCGTGGTGCAGCCCATTAGAACCTTTCAAAAGAGATACTCTCTTGTGGAAGTGAACGGAAGGGGAGGGCTTGCCAGATTAGTGTGGCCTACTGATTTGGACAATTATGGCTATTTTCGTTTTTTCTACCCTGCTGAGGAATGGTCAACCACACAGTGTCCTGGTGCTGACCATATAAACCCACTGGACTGGACAGATATATGGCTCTGAGCTTGATTATGGATCCTGATTTTGCTGCACTGGTGGGCTTCTGTGGAGGGAAAATCTTCCGCTGTGTTTTCTGTTTGTTTGTGGGTTGACAGCCCCAAGTGAATAGATTCACAGGATATGTTTATCAGCTGGTGGATAATCCTGAGCACAGGTCATTGCATTAGATCATTATAATTTATAATAATAATTATTATTAGTATTATAATTAAATTAGTATAATTATAATTATTAGCAGAGGTCATCATAAACTCTAAAATGTTGGGGGGGGGGGGTGAGGTACTTACAAAGTTTACCTTTAGTGCAGTGAGAATAAGAATATACAGATTAAAAGTGGTATCCAGGCAGCGCCAGGTACATTCAGCTAGTAATAAAATATGTCTGTGTTTCTTCCTGTCTGTGTGTTTGTGTGCGTGTGTGTCTGTGTTTCTCTCTGTGTGTGTGTCTGTGTTTCTCTCTGTGTGTGTGTCTGTGTTTCTCTCTGTGTGTGTGTCTGTGTTTCTCTCTCTCTCTCTGTGTGTGGTTGCGACAGCCATAACTCATCGGAATATCAATGTCAATTTATCAGAGAATATTTCTCGTTGTGGTCCGGTTTGCAGTGTCAAATGTAATGAAGAAAGTCCAAAAAGGGGGATTGCTAGAAGCAAAAATATATACCATACTATTCCTACGGGAAACGAGAATCGCTGAGAAATTTATTGTTGCCATTTACTGCTCCTTAACTGTGACAGTAAAGAGTGAAAATAGAATCTGCTGCCATTGCCAGATTCCCCACATTTCCAAAGGCATTATTTAGGTGTTCCATTGCAGCTAGGGACCTGATGTTTAACAGAACATGGAATCAGGCAGCAGAAACCCGCCAACGAAATTTGGGACCTTTTAGTGAAGTACATCGGGAATTACAGAATGTCAAAATATGACGAAATAAATATTTCATGCCCAGTCAGCAATGATCTTTGCAACATTGGGAAATTCTTCGTGTTCAAACTGTGTAAAATGTCGGGGGGGGGGATAGTCACAAAACTAACCATTATGCAGGAAACAACATAATATGCAGATTAAAAGAGATACACGAGCTGCCCAATTTGTGTAGAAAAGAAGACACGATCCAAGTAGGAACCTGATTTTTAAACTAATCATGGGGCACACGGGGGACAATGTGCAGGAAATGTGGATCGTGCGGACGAATATCACGGGAGCCATAGGGCAGCAAAATCTGTGGTATCGGATATAAAAATCTCGATAGCTTACCAGAAACTAAGCCACGGGTATGAGAAAGCTCTCTAACGTCTACAACGATCCAAGCAAACACCGGGCAAATTTCTTCCTGTCTGAAATTCTGTTTTAAAATGTTGGGGGCGGGGGGAGGTACTTACACAGTTTACCTGTAGTGCAGTGAAAATAAGAATATACAGATTAAAAGTGACACCCGGGCAGCGCCAGGTACGTTCAGCTAGTACTGAATAACTTGCTGGATGATTGCGGTGTCATAAGCTTTCATCTGCTCTTTATTTAATTCTAAATATTATCGTTGCCTGTAAATTCTGTTCGAGGTATTCTGTATTGGTTCGAGGATTCAGGAAAAAGAAATCATTTTGTTGTTAAGCGTGAAATAATCGTTAGAGTCGTCAAAACCTAAATGACCATAATTTGGTCCCAAAGTGCAATCGCAGTTATGCTCCGAGACACAATAGGAATCTTGGAAGGTTATTTCCCACATTGCAAATGAAATATAAAATGATACATTTTCTCTCCGGTATTCTATCAATTTGTTTTACAATGGATGGAGTAAATATATATTCTCTTTGATGCAATTTTATATCGTTGCTTTAAAGAGAACAATTTATAAATTCTTCATGAGCAGGGGGCGGGGGTGGCTCAGTAGGTAGTGCGCCAGGCTCGTAATCTGTAGTTCCCAGGTTCGAGTCCCAGCTGGGTCAGCGTTGAGATTTATCTCCGCAAAATTCCCCGCCTTGCCCACGGTCAGTAGGGGACACCGATGGGCTTGGAAAGGCCGCCCTCCGCCGTGGTCTCGTGTGCGGGAGAGACATACCCTGTGCACGTTAAAGAACACGCTGGATGGCCTTGACGGGAGGCTACCATCTGTCTCCCAACAGCTGTTCCAGTGGGTCCCCTCCCCCAACCTTCTCTGAGCCTTCGGGGTCCTTGTGACCTGGCCATTTAGCCCATGGTGTGCAAAAAAGTGCCGCTCAGAGGTAAAACAATTCAACCTAATGAGCAGTATTCAATAACGCAATTTAGAGAGCTTTATTAACTATTTAACAATCAGAAGAATTAATAAATTGAGCACCTGACATTGGATGGAGATCAAGAGGCTTCTCTGCCACATGCGGTTGTGCAATTGTTTCACACGTGAATATCGGATTTGATCTCTAGGTACCAGGCCATTCATTGTGCCTTTTTCTATACAATAGCCATCTTTAGTATTCTCTTACTGACGGTTTGGTGTAAATTCGCGAATCAGCTAATTTTCAATTGAATTATTATTGTCCATATTAGTAATATTGTTTCCTCTTTCATGGCTGGGCGGATGTACAGAGGCCTGAAGGAGACTGTCCATCTGCTACCAATACATAGCTTTCTTCCACCATATGCTGAGGAAACTAATGGCAGCTCTCAAACATGTTAGGGGCTTCGCACATTGTTGGGTGGTGTTACCTCTGAGCGGCAATTTTTTTGCACACCATGGGCTAAATGGCCAGGTCACATGGATCCCGAAGGATCAGAGAAGGTTGGGGGAGGGGAGCCACTGGAACAGCTGTTGGGAGACAGATGGTAGCCTCCTGTCAAGGCCATCCAGCGTGTTCTTTAACTTTGGGTTGTTTTACCTCTGAGCGGCACTTTTTTGCACACCATGGGCTAAATGGCCAGGTCACATGGACCCCGAAGGCTCAGAGAAGGTTGGGGGAGGGGACCCACTGGAACAGCTGTTGGGAGACAGATGGTAGCCTCCCGTCCACGCCATCCAGCGTGTTCTTTAACGTGCACAGGGTATGACCCTCCCGTACACGGGGCCACGGCTTAACGTCCCATCAGACAGACGGTGGCTTTTCCAAGCCCATCGGTGTCCCCTACTGACCATGGGCAGGGCGGGGAATTTTGCGGAGATAAATCTCAACGCTGTCCCAGCTGGGACTCGAACCTGGGAACTACTAGATTAGGAGCCTGGCCCGCTACCGACTGAGCCACCCCCGCCCCTCGCACATTGTTGCTGAGAGCTTTATTATTATTATACAAGCCATAAACAGATTTACCCGATATTTCAGAGAATTTGACCCTGTAATATTTCAAACACTTGTCCTGTTGTATAAAATTTCGTACAAGGGTTGTTCCATCTCAGTTTGAATTAGAATGTTATTTCGCTATCTGTAGCAGAATCGGTTAGATCCGGGAATCGTTTTTATTTGATCTTTTAAGCTTGCTTCTTTTGATCTGTGGAACGAATTTTCTCCTTTTGGCTTACCCTGTGATACCCATACAATGCGTTATAACAATCTATAAATATAAAAAATAATAAATACCCCCTCAAGCAGTTGCTTGCCACAGAGGTCTGACAGGAGTCTGTCAGTTTATATGCCATAATAGAAGGTCTGAGAGGATGGCAGGACCTCAGCAGAAAAACGACACACACACATCCATACCTTACCCGGGGCTATAACCCAGGTCCCTTAGATCAGTAGCCAAGTGTGCTAACCACTCGCCACATCTATATGTTGTGTGATAATAATTTAGGCTCCATATATCGTAAAACGCTAGTTTGAGTTTAAGACAGCATTTACATTTGCAATTTACGAATGCATTGATTTTCGAAGGCAAAATCCCGAGACACACCGATGAAGAAAATAGGCTGCATTTTAATGAATGAAACACACATTTATTTCAAAATATCATAATATACAGCACTGCTACATTTAATGAGCTCCCGATGTTGGTTCGAAAAGGTTTTCATTCCCTTCAGATGCGGAAAATACAGAAGATACATATCAAGTTAAGCGTCGAAATACCTGTACGTAGCGCTAAGTGTTGTATCCAAAAACGTTGAAGTCTCTTTAGTCTCAGGACACGAAAGCATCTCTTCAAATACAGTGGACCTTCGTTATAGCGCTGCTCGCTATACCGCGCACTCGGTTATAGCGCGGGCGATGTTCGCGATAATTTATAGATAGTGTTAGTTTTTACATATTTTCAAGCGTACCTTATGTACGTGAATAAAATAATAAATATATGTACTTATTAAGATGTATAACTATGTTATGTGAATTTTAATAAACACTTAATAAATAAATAGTTTTTTTTTATTAAAATACATAATAAATATATAGTTGATGGGATGTTTCAGTATATAGCTCAAATCGTTCTGAGTAAATTTATTTTGTCGCCACCGCGCCGCTCGGTATAACGCGGTTCACCTTATAACGCGGGTGTTGTTTCCCGCCCGACATGCGCGTTATATCGGGGGTCCACTGTACGAAGAAAAGGTTTCTTTCCCTTTATTTCCTACCTTGAATGTGGCTTCATTGTTGACGGTTAAATAAATATCCAGCTCTCAAGACTCCAATGCTCAGAAAAAGTATTTAAATGAAATAATTAAATTCAAATTAAATACATACATATATAATTTTAAATTATATTACTTATTAGTATGGTAGTAAAACCCGAGGATTAGTAAAACCCGAGGATATTAAATCGCGGTTTGTTTATAAAACTTGAGAGAAGTATGAAATATTCAACGATGTAACATTTCTAATTTCCATTAAGTTCTAACCCTCGAGCAGTGGGAAAGAATGATAAAAGGACCATGAAATCAATGGGGACAAAAAAAAAAGACTATTATATTTCATATATTTCAGAGTTGAAATATGATGAAGTATGTTAACTAATTTATGTGGAAGTGTAATAGACGTTAGTAATAAGATTGAAAGCGAAGATTATAGTTACAGAGAAAACTACAAATAAGGGACCGATGGGCTTGGAAAGGCCGCCGTCCGTCGGATGGGACGTTAAGCCGTGACCCCGTGTGCGGGAGAGCCATACCCTGTGCACGTTAAAGAACACGCTGGATGGCCTTGACGGGAGGCTCCCATCTGTCTCCCAACAGCTGTTCCAGTGGGTCCCCTCCCCCAACCATCTCTGAGCCTTCGGGGTCCATGTGACCTGGCCATTTAGCCCATGGTGTGCAAAAAAGTGCCGCTCAGAGGTAAAACAACCCAACCCAACAAATAAGGGAATTAGCATTGAGGAATTGATATTAAAAAGGAAAGAATACGATGAATAGCTGTTACAGCATATCTTGGGAAAAACGAACATTTACTATAGGACAAAGAACTTTGCCGATTTTGCTTTGTAATAAGTTGTCTCTTCAAAGAAAAGTTGCTTCGTTTTATGTGGATTTTTAAATAGATCAATTACGTATTGAATAAATCAATAATTTGATGTTAAAATTTCATATTTAATTTTTTTTCCAAAAATAGAGAGAAAACATTATATTAATTTCAATTATATATTACATATTTTTTTTCATAAAATTACAGGCCAAAACCAATATAATATTAAGTTTTATAATTTGCATATATTTTTATGAAACATAAAATTTATTTTCTGTTTACACTTTAATTCTATATGAATTAATACCTACCGACCAAATGATTTAAATACCTGTTAATAACCGACGTTCGCTATAACTCACAGAGAGATTTCCATTTTAATGATTGATCATAAGCTTTTACTCTATGGTATGATCATCACCGATATGGGCGAATACTATACCCACCAATATTCGTAAGATTCAGGTCTTACAGAACAAAATTTTGAGAACTGCGGAGTAGTTTGTTGCCATTATACGAATCCCCCTTTGCACAGTGCTTTCCCCCTATGACGTCATCGACCGGAAATTGATCTGTGTTGGTCCACGTTGCCTTCTGAACTCTGGCCCCTATGTTGCAATCAACAGGAAATTGACCCTGGTGTCGCAACTGTCGTGGCGCTCCTTATTAATAAATAATAATTCATAATTAAAAATTCCTCCCCCTTTTAACCCCTGGCGCTATCTAGTGCCTACGAGGAACACTATTTTTCCAAAAAATTCTTATTTTAACTCTAATTTTAAGCTTCCCTTCTCGAATAGTCTCGATTTTTCTTGATTAGACCCCTACCCATATTTTAAACCCTCTTCATAGACCCCTCCCGGTTGACCTATATTTTAAGACCCCCTTTTCGAATAGTCTCGAGTTTTCTTGATTTCAGACCCCTGGTTGACCCACCTATATTTTAAGCTCGCCTTCTCGAATAGTCTCGATTTTTCTTGATTAGACCCCACCCATATTTTAAGCCCTCTTCATAGACCCCCTGCTTGACCTATATTTTAAGCCCCCGTTCTCGAATAGTCTCGATTTCTCTTGATTTCAGACCCCTGGTTGATCCACCTATATTTTAAGCTCCCCTTCTCGATTAGTCTCGATTTTTCTTGATTAGACCCCTACCCATATTTTAAACTCTCTTCATAGACCCCTCCCGGTTGACCTATATTTTAAGACCCCCTTTTCGAATAGTCTCGAGTTTTCTTGATTTCAGACCCCTGGTTGACCCACCTATATTTTAAGCTCGCCTTCTCGAATACTCTCGATTTTTCTTGATTAGACCCCACCCATATTTTAAGCCCTCTTCATAGACCCCCCTGGTTGACCTATATTTTAAGCCCCTCTTCTCGAATAGTCTCGATTTTTCTTGATTTCAGACCCCCTGGTTGACCCACCTATATTTTAAACTCCCCTTCTCGAATAGTCTCGATTTTTCCTGATTTCGGATCCCTTGGGTTGTCTTTATTTTAAATCATCTCTCTAAAGACCCCCCTGCTGGTGGTTCTATATTTTAAACCCCCTCTTTAAAGATCCCCGGGTTGACCCATTGCAAATCAGTTTTTGCACATTTAATCAGTGTTATCCAACGTGTGTACTATTTTTTTGTGCGTCTCTTGTATTTAAAAAAATTGCTTCCGACAGCGTGATTTGATCTCGCTAAAACTCGTTAATCATCAACTACATTAATTAAAACTCTTATCAAAAGTTCCGTCCCCCTCATTAACAGTTCCACCCCCTTTCAAGGACTATCCCCCAGTAACTGTTTTAAAAGACTGTCCCGCAGATAAATGCTATTGGGTAAAAAATTAATAAAAGGTAAACGGTGAAAAAAATCTGATTTTATTCGTAATTATGAAAAATATTGAGGGGTAATATGGTCTCGTGACTTGTATGAGCGACATAAAAAACCCATGTTCAGTACAGGACCACATTTTACTGACGGACGGTTTTTAACAAAACTCCTGCGAAATTAAAAAATATTATTCCAAATGGGGGAGTCACAAGGGTTTTATTGGCGGATGAATCTTGGATCACGTCATCCCCTGCGCTGTTTCCCTTGCTTCCGTATCAGGTGCGATGTCTTACAACATGAAAACCCACTGGCATTCTTTAACGTAGTTTTCGGACTCGAATTTTTTCCAAGTCCCGAGGTGGTTCTCCGCATTCCCAATTCTACCCTTTATGATAGGTCAGCGTCTCAATGTAGCCCTTCGGAAGAATTTCCCTTCGACCCCCTAAACCTCCAAGAGTTGAACTTTTCTTATTTAGTATCCAGCGGGATGAAGGATGTAGCCATCAGATATCTGTGTCTCAGCACTTTCCGCGTCAGGACTTGTTTTGGAACGATAAAGTGGTTTTACGTTTGTCTCAATTCATTACTCTCCGTTAGTACATCCGTTACGCGACATGGTTTAAAACTTTTTATTCCTGATACTTATTACCGCTGTATCCTCAGTAAGTGATGCAAACTCATTCCTAGGAAGTAACAATCGATAACAATTTCTTCCTCCGAAGAAAAATCAGTTTTAAAAATCGTTTTAACAGTTTTAAAATAAAAACAGTTTTAAAAATCGTCTCTGAATGTTGTAGAAAGTAAGAATGCTAAAAGTACGTTACGGTTACCCTTACCATTGCGTAAAAAAAAAACACACTTTAGTTTCATCATGAATGCATGTTAATGGAGTAGGGGACATTAGTTTTAGCAAATACTACAACTATAAAAAATAATACATTGTCTCACTCGAGCGTACCCTGTGAAAATCGTTCCAAAAAGAGAACATTATAACTCAAATAGTAAGACAGAAAAATTCAAAGAAAGTGATACATGTAACAGTCATAAACAAGGTGAAACAGGATTTTCTTTACCACACCTATTAATGCGAGCCATGTAGTGTGGAAAATAAGTGACTAACTAATGACTAACTGATAAATGTCCCTCTTTAACAGATGACATGCTTTCATAGCTAAAAGAGTGCGTGCTTTATGAGACGGTAGCATTATGTTTATTTAATCCATCTTTTAAAATCTGACAAAACCATACGTACCCGTTAGGGTACAATGTTTAAGCAGAGTTTTTTACCAAACCGTTCACAAAAAATGTAAGAGGTTTAACACTCTGTGTAAAATATACGTACACGACTAAATAGTTTTTAAGGAACTATTATGTAGTCACTTTATGGGTAGTATAAACTATTCTCATCATTAAAGGTTAACGTAGGGTAAATATGGTAACCCATTAAGCAGAACTCTGCGTAAATAAAAATATGGTAATCTACTTAGCACATTATAACTAAATTAGCACATAAACTAATCCGACATGCTCTTGGTACACATGGAAAGTAAAATTAATTAATGTACAAAGCACACATAATGTTTGTTACGCGTTATAGATAAATAGAAACGGTAACAAAACTCAACTACGTTATAGATAAAATAGTAATGGTAACAAAACTCAGCACTATAGTTAAAAGAAATGGTGGCAATATAGATATAAATCTTAAAATATACTCACCCTTACACATGTTTTCAAATAGAAAATTAAAATTTTTACTTACAAAACACACACAACCAAACACATTGTACGAAAGGCAATCCTTTAACATATTTGGGTGGCTTTGAAAAAAGCCTTTTGTTTTTTCTTCCTTTTATATTTTTTTCTTCTTTTTATATATTTTTTTTTTCGTCTTTTTATTTTTTCCGGTTACTCTATCCTCCTCCTGCGAGAAGGAGGCGCAGAAAACTCGATCCGTACAGGGGAGACGGTTGACACTGTCTCCTCTGAGTCAAGCGACTGAACGCCTGTCGTGTCCACCTCAGTTTCTGACGGGGACTCCTCCTTTATTTCTGTCACGTATTCCTCCTTTATTTCCGACACGTACCCCTCCACGGTTTCTTGCTCTACCACCGGGTGAGCGTAGCTTGGAGGGTTTGCGATGAAGCCCCTTAGGTGCCTTACGGTGCTACGGGGGGAACCAGGGCGTAATACTGTATGACAAGAACATCGGCATACACCCCCGCCGCAAAACGTCTCACACGCGTCGTCCTCCATGGTGACATAGAGTGCTCGATGCTCCGGTAACATCTGAACATCGACATTCGTATCAGCATGACGGATTGGTGAAGGGGCCCTCACCCCAACCTTGCACCAACTGGAGACCTTGGACGTGGTTCGAGGTGGCAGGAACAATCGCAAAACCTCCTGCGATGGGTAGACGGTAGCCTGTCCCTTGGACAGGTTAGTGAGAAATAACCGTGGCGTACAGTAAACCTCATTTTGACACAAGTTAGAATGAGTTCACACAACGCTCCTCGTTATATACTGCATCGGTCTGGCCCATGCGGATGTTGATACAGCCTTATCAAACTCTTCCGTTAAATGAAGGAAATAATTCATCAGGGCTTATCAGTTGTAAATATTGCAACAGGCGTGCAAACATCTATCAACTTCCTCTCACTCAAATCAACATAACGATAAGAACTCTGACACGTGCACTACGGTAGAGGTTAAATCATGCTTTATATAGCACACGACTATGTCCGTGTCAAATTATGACTCACTTTTTAATATCCCTTCGTCTCGTTCTTAACGCATTTCGTACCCTCTACAGGATTTTGGGTTTTACTAAGTTTGAAAATTCTCGGATTGCCGTTAGTTTCTATCGTTTATCGTGTGCTGATCAAAGCTCGTTAGGGGTTTTGCTTCCAAGTTCTTAATCCTAACAGCTCTCATGTCATCTTCTGTATTACCAAAAAACACATAGAAGACTGGCCCGAAAATGCACAAAGTACATGGTATTGAGTGAGGTATTATCTTTAAAATATGTAGGAATGAGAATATACAGGAATACACAGTAGAATATTTAAGAGTGTTTAAAAACACCACCGTTTTATGTTTCACTCTTTGAAACATAAAACATGTGTGCTATTCTTACGTCCACAAATGTTAATAGATAGAAATTTCAGATATACAGCATGTTACATGCAGCAGTCAAAAAGGTGTTAAATAAAGAATTTTGTCGCTATAGAATTTAACCAAGCGATCTATCAGGTAAAAGGAACCCTGAAAACTAAGACAAAAAAAAAACGTCTTTACTAGAAGGAGTAATAGCGGGAAAACCATGAAATATTACTGTACTAGGATCTAGAAAAATCAGTATCCATTACATTAAATTTTTTTTATTATATTCATGTATTTCACCCCATTTTCTTGTCAAGACTTAAAATTATTTGATGAATGAACGGCAAAATATCTTCAAATGCAGTGGATGCATGACAGAATAACTTCAAAAGAAGTTCCAATAGCTGAAAAAACAACTGTAAAAAATTAGATAAATACACACTGGGAAAGACAGAATTGCTTTCAAAACATTAAAATACCTTAAATGTGTGGCTGAATCACCTCCAAATATATCCAGCACACTTTTGAAGGAAATATTGTCTCATTATAAGCGATTTCATACAAAGAGATACGCACTCTATGCTTCACATTTAAATCTATAGAGATAACGATCACTACCCATGGAACACATCTGTGAAAAAACACGCTACGATTGGGTTTGAGAAAGATTTTTAGCCCATGGGGGGTGCTGCACTGCAGGAAAGCACATTATCTTTGATATCAGAACCTACGTGAAAGTTATACTGTTTGGGTTTGGGAAAGATTCTTTAGTTCACAGGGCACCGCATTACACTAAAGCACACTGTCTTGTACGTATGTCTGTCTGTATGTTTGTTTCTCTGTGTGTGTGTGTTTGTGTCTATGTGTAAATATGTATGTTACTACGAAATGTGTGTACGTGTAGGTGTGTGCATATATGTCAAGATGTAACTGTTTCTGCATGTTTCAGATATACAGCATGATACATGCAATAGTCAAAAAGGCGTTAAATAAAGAATTTTGTCGCTATAGAATTTAACCACGCGATCTATCGGGTAAAAGGAATCCTGAAAACTAAGACAAAAACACGTCTTTACTAGAAGGAGTACTGCAGGAAAGCACATTAACTTTGATATCAGAACCTACGTGAAAGTTATACAGTTTGCGTTTGAGAAAGATTCTTTAGTTCACAGGGCACCGCATTACACTAAAGCACTAATGCGGTGCCCTGTGAACTAAAGAATCTTTCTCAAACGCAAACTGTATAACTTTCACGTAGGTTCTGATATCAAAGTTAATATGCTTTCCTGCAGTGCAGCACCCCCATGGGCTAAAAATCTTTCTCAAATCCAATCGAAGCGTGTTTTTTCACAGGTGTATTCCATGGGTAGTGATCGTTATCTCTATAGATTTAAATGTGAAGCATAGAGTGCGTATCTCTTTGTATGAAATCGCTTATAATGAGACAATATTTCCTTTAAAAGTGTGTTGGAGATGATTCAGGCCACACATTTAAGGTATTTTAATGTTTTGAAAGCAATTCTGTCTTTCCCGGTGTGTATTTACCTAATTTTTTTCAGTTGTTTTTTCAGCTATTGGAACTTATTTTGAATGTGTGGTTACATCTTGACATATATGTACACACCTACACGTACACACATTTCGTAGTAACATACATATTTACACATAGACACAAAGACACACACACACACACAGAGAAACAAACATACAGACAGACATACGTACAAGACAGTGTGCTTTAGTGTAATGCGGTGCCCTGTGAACTAAAGAATCTTTCCCAAACCCAAACAGTATAACATTCACGTAGGTTCTGATATCAAAGATAATGTGCTTTCCTGCAGTGCAGCACCCCCCATGGGCTAAAACTCTTTCTCAAATCCAATCGAAGCGTGTTTTTTCACAGATGTGTTCCATGGGTAGTGATCGTTATCTCTATAGATTTAAATGTGAAGTATAGAGTGCCTATCTCTTTGTATCAAATCGCTTATAATGAGACAATATTTCCTTTAAAAGTGTGCTGGAGATATTTGGAGGTAATTCAGCCACACATTTAAGGTATTTTAATGTTTTGAAAGCAATTCTGTCTTTCCCAGTGTGTATTTATCTAATTTTTTACAGTTGTTTTTTCAGCTATTGGAACTTCTTTTGAAGTTATTCTGTCATGCATCCACTGCATTTGAAGATATTTTGTCGTTCATTCATCAAACAATTTTAAGTCTTGACAAGAAAATGGGGTGAAATACATGAATATAATAAAAAAAATATTAATGTAATGGATAGTGATTTTTCTAGATCCTAGTACAGTAATATTTCATGGTTTTCCCGCTATTACTCCTTCTAGTAAAGACGTTTTTTTTTTGTCTTAGTTTTCAGGATTCCTTTTACCTGATAGATCGCTTGGTTAAATTCTATAGCGACAAAATTCTTTATTTAACACCTTTTTGACTGCTGCATGTAACATGACGTATATCTGAAATTTCTATCTATTAACATTTGTGGACGTAAGAATAGCACACATGTTTTATGTTTCAAAGAGTGAAACATAAAACGGTGGTGTTTTTAAACACTCTTAAATATTCTACTGTGTATTCCTGTATATTCTCATTCCTACATATTTTAAAGATAATACCTCACTCAATACCATGTACTTTGTGCATTTTCGGGCCAATCTTCTATGTGTTTTTTGGTAATATAGAAGATGACATGAGAGCTGTTAGGATTAAGAACTTGGAAGCAAAACCCCTAACGAACTTTGATCAGCACACGATAAACGATAGAAACTAACGGCAATCCGAGAATTTTCAAACTTAGTAAAACCCAAAATCCTGTAGAGGGTACGAAATGCGTTAAGAACGAGACGAAGGGATATTAAAAAGTGAGTCATAATTTGACACGGACATAGTCGTGTGCTATATAAAGCATGATTTAACCTCTACCGTAGTGCACGTGTCAGAGTTCTTATCGTTATGTTGATTTGAGTGAGAGGAAGTTGATAGATGTTTGCACGCATGTTGCAATATTTACAACTGATAAGCCCTGATGAATTATTTCCTTCATTTAACGGAAGAGTTTGATGAGGCTGTATCAACATCCGCATGGGCCAGACCGATGCAGTATATAACGAGGAGCGTTGTGTGAACTCATTCTAACTTGTGTCAAAATGAGGTTTACTGTACGCCACGGTTATTTCTCACTAACCTATCCAAGGGACAGGCTACCGTCTACCCATCGCAGGAGGTTTTGCGATTGTTCCTGCCACCTCGAACCACGTCCAAGGTATCCAGTTGGTGCAAGGTTGGGGGTGAGGGTCCCTTCACCAATCCGTCATGCTGATACGAATGTCGATGTTCAGATGTTACCGGAGCATCGAGCACTCTATGTCACCATGGAGGACGACGCGTGGGAGACGTTTTGCGGCGGGGGTGTATGCCGATGTTCTTGTCATACAGTATTACGCCCTGGTTCCCCCCGTAGCACCGTAAGGCACCTAAGGGGCTTCATCGCGAACCCTCCAAGCTACGCTCACCCGGTGGTAGAGCAAGAAACCGCGGAGGGTACGTGTCGGAAATAAAGGAGGAATACGTGACAGAAATAAAGGAGGAGTCCCCGTCAGAAACTGAGGTGGACACGACAGGCGTTCAGTCGCTTGACTCAGAGGAGACAGTGTCAACCGTCTCCCCTGTACGGATCGAGTTTTCTGCGCCTCCTTCTCGCAGGAGGAGGATAGAGTAACCGGAAAAATTAAAAAGACGAAAAAAAAAATATATAAAAAGAAGAAAAAAATATAAAAGGAAGAAGAAACAAAAGGCTTTTTTCAAAGCCACCCAAATATGTTAAAGGATTGCCTTTCGTACAATGTGTTTGGTTGTGTGTGTGTGTGTTTTGTAAGTAAAAATTTTAATTTTCTATTTGTATTTCATATTCCTGGTCCTCTGCGTACCCTATGACGTGTAAGGGTGAGTATATTTTAAGATTTATATCTATATTGCCACCATTTCTTTTAACTATAGTGCTGAGTTTTGTTACCATTACTATTTTATCTATAACGTAGTTGAGTTTTGTTACCGTTTCTATTTATCTATAACGCGTAACAAACATTATGTGTGCTTTGTACATTAATTAATTTTACTTTCCATGTGTACCAAGAGCATGTCGGATTAGTTTATATGCTAATTTAGTTATAATGTGCTAAGTAGATTACCATATTTTTATTTACGCAGAGTTCTGCTTAGTGGGTTACCATATTTACCCTACGTTAACCTTTAATGATGAGAATAGTTTATACTACCCATAAAGTGACTACATAATAGTTCCTTAAAAACTATTTAGTCGTGTACGTATATTTTACACAGAGTGTTAAACCTCTTACATTTTTTGTGAACGTTTTGGTAAAAAACTCTTCCGAAGGGCTACATTGAGACGCTGACCTATCATAAAGGGTAGAATTGGGAATGCGGAGAACCACCTCGGGACTTGGAAAAAATTCGAGTCCGAAAACTACGTTAAAAAGTGCCAGTGGGTTTTCATGTTGTAAGACATCGCACCTGATACGGAAGCAAGGGAAACAGCGCAGGGGATGACGTGATCCAAGATTCATCCGCCAATAAAACCCTTGTGACTCCCCCATTTGGAATAATATTTTTTAATTTCGCAGGAGTTTTGTTAAAAACCGTCCGTCAGTAAAATGTGGTCCTGTACCGAACATAGTTTTTTATGTCGCTCATACACGTCACGAGACCATATTACCCCTCAATATTTTTCATAATTACGAATAAAATCAGATTTTTTTCACCGTTTACCTTTTATTAATTTTTTAGCCAATAGCATTTATCTGCGGGACAGTCTTTTAAAACAGTTACTGGGGGATAGTCCTTGAAATGGGGTGGAACTGTTAATGAGGGGGACGGAACTTTTGATAAGAGTTTTAATTAATGTAGTTGATGATTAACGAGTTTTAGCGAGATCAAATCACGCTGTCGGAAGAAATTTTTTTTAAATACAGGAGACGCACAAAAAAATAGTACACACGTTGGATAACACTGATTAAATGTGCAAAAACTGATTAAATGTGCAAAAACTGATTTGCAATGGGTCAACCCGGGGATCTTTAAAGAGGGGGCTTAAAATATAGGTCCACCAGCAGGGGATGGGGATCTTTAGAGAGATGATTTAAAATAAAGACAACCCAAGGGATCCGAAATCAGGAAAAATCGAGACTCTTCGAGAAGGGGAGTTTAAAATATAGGTGGGTCAACCAGGGGGTCTGAAATCAAGAAAAATCGAGACTATTCGAGAAGAGGGGCTTAAAATATTGGTCAACCAGGGGGGTCTATGAAGAGGGCTTAAAATATGGGTGGGGTCTAATCAAGAATAATCGAGACTATTCGAGAAGGGGAGTTTAAAATAAGGTGGATCAACCAGGGGGTGTGAAATAAAGAAAAATCGAGGCTATTCGAGAAGGGCGGTTTAAAATATAGGTCAACCCTGGGGTCTATGAAGAGGGCTTAAAATATGGGTAGGGGTCTAATCAAGAAAAATCGAGACTATTCGAGAAGGGGAGTTTAAAATATAGGTGGGTCAACCAGGGGGTCTGAAATCAGGAAAAATCGAGACTATTCGAGAAGGGGGGGCTTTAAAATATAGGTCAACCAGGGGTCTATGAAGACGGCTTAAAATATGGATAGGGGTCTAATCAAGAAAAATCGAGACTATTCGAGAAGAGGAGCTTAAAATATAGGTGGGTCAACCAGGGGTCTGAAATCAAGAAAACTCGAGACTATTCGAGAAGGGGGCTTAAAATATAGGTCTATGAAGAGGGCTTAAAATATGGGTGGGGTCTAATCAAGAAAAATCGAGACTATTCGAGAAGGAGGGCTTAAAATTAGAGTTAAAATAAGAATTTTTTTGGAAAAATAGTGTTCCTCATAGGCACTAGATAGCGCCAGGGGTTAAAAGGGGGAGGATTTTTTAATTATGAATTATGAATTATTAATAAGGAGCGCCACGACAGTTGCGACACCAGGGTCAATTTGCTGTTGATTGCAACATAGGGGCCAGAGTTCAGAAGGCAACGTGGAACAACACAGGTCAATTTCCGGTCGGTGACGTCATAAGGGGGAAAACACTGTGCAAAGGGGGATTCGTATAATGGCAACAAACTACTCTGCGGTCGATGCCCCCTGGTTTGTCACTAACAGACAACTTCATAAAGACCTGGGCATCGACCATATATACACATATAAAACGCACCTCAAAAAGATATTTTGAGGCTGTAGGCAATAATCCCAATGAAATTATTTCTTCTCTGATTCTTCACGATCATACTGTTTTGAACAAGTACAAGAGGCCTAAAACGGTATCGTTCTCTGAGGAGACTTACCCGTTTTAGGTTTCTTATACAATTTTACTGCTACTTTTAGCTTTTCTTATGTTTGCCCTTAGGGACCCACCTAAGGGTGGTTTACTTGTATATTTTGTTCTTACTCATGCCAAATAGGCATATCTTTATGAAGGAGATGGTTAGAGGTAAAATTATTACCCGGTACATCGAATATAATTCTACGATCAACGATCACAGAGAGGCTCCTAAGAATGTGGTATATGACTTCCGCATGTTTAACTTTTTAGTTGTGCTTTTTTATAGCAAATTTGTTTTCCCCGTGTGGCTCTTTTAGAGTTTATGTGTTTCAATTTTGTTATTCCCAATCAGGCACTATTTTAGACTTCGAGATATAAGTCATAGGCTTGGAGCTCTGAATATTAATTAAAGATATCAGATATCACAGAATGGCTCGCAACATTAGAACAATCCGGAAATTATATCTGTTTAGAAGAGAAATTAATATTAACAATTTTATATGCAATTACAACTTTAAGAAACTTCCCGTCCTAATAATCAGCATATTTCCTAATATCTGTAGGTGATGAGAGAATTTGAGAATATTTATTTTAGTGACGGACAAATTAAAAATGTTAGCTATTTATTTTTTTGGAAACGAACTAGTTAGTTCGAATCGTGATTTCGCAAGAACTACACATTTTAAGCATTTTAAAGTAATTTTAAGATATATAGCATATTGAAATGGAAATGTTTACTAATTGTCATTGTCAGTCATTAACATCTATCTTGAAATTGATTATATACGATTTATTTTAAATTTGAGATTTTTTGCATTATGCATTATTAGCAACCAGCTAAATAATTAGACATAGTTCTTAAAGAAAGTGACCCATTTTTAATCTAACAGAAGATTCATTCCTCTTAAGGTATTATATCAAGTCCAACGTTTCTGCCTTCTGCAGAAACATCAAATATTCGAAATACAGTCACTGAACTGAATCATCAATCATTTTCCACTTTAGTAGACAAGTTTTAGTCCTTTCACGTGATGTTATATACTATGAAGACAGTATGGGCAGGGATAGGATTTATCATTATGCCTTGAAAGGTATGCTATAACCCTACTAATATTTTTAATCCAACAATAGTGAGAATTATTGCCGTCTTTTAAAAGTAAAAGTTGTATGAGTTCTTTAACAGGATTCTGTGAAATATATAACGTATGCAAATCATCCTTCTTAGAATTGAAAACATTTATAGAAATATTATTTAAAACCTCGAACTTCGGGATTTGATCGAGGGTTACTGAATAAGTCAATGAAGATGTGTCTAAGACGTTTTCAAATATTCTATATTTTTCCACACGTTGCGGATTGTCTTTAGCAGGATGTAGAGCTGATAATATTGACCACAAGAAATATTTGTTGTAGTAGTTTTTAACATTCACTATTCCGTTTGTAGATTTCAAATGTTCTGGTAAATTTACGAAAGCAGATGCTCCAACTGCATTATACTGAGGCATTTGAATTTCCACCGAAATTATTTTGTCAAACACCCATCCACTTCCCTTTTGTACAAAATTTTCAAAGTCGTTGTCAATTTTCTCATAAGCATTTTTTAGTACTTCATTGAGATAGGTAGGCAAACTGATTATTTCGTTACATGTCGAAAAATGTGCACATATTTCTTTCTGTCCTTCAGGATCCGTTTGCTTTTAAATTTATTTGTAATATGAATCTAACTTTTAGAGGCTGACTGAGTGTCTTGCGAATTATTTGTTTCCATTTATTGTTATTTTTCTCCAGAAAATTTTTATGTCTTCTTTGACATTTACGTTATCAATTTTATATGTGCGAAACGTTTTCCGAAAAGCACTGCTTTTATTTATATGATATTGATTCAGATGATGATTGTAATTGTCTTTCTGTTAAAGCTGGAATTGCAAAATTCGCATTTTTCAAATGTGCGAGAAGTGCATGCAGTTTTCATATGACGGTTCATATTGGATTTGCGAATAAATCCCCTACATTTGGTACATTGAATAGTTACGCTCATCTTTGAGTGAGCAGTTATACCCTCTTTATTATATACAGTAGCTAAAAATCATGATCGAAAAATCATGGTCCGATAATGCAAAACATCGAAAATTTTGCATAATCGGAAGTTGAAATAGACATGACTGTAATGTGCGTCCAAGAATAAATTTCTGAACAATACCGATGTTATTGAACATAATCTTACGTTCCTTTTTGTCAATAATATCATTTTTTAGCAAAATATCCAAAATTTCGACAATTTCATTTACTACTTCTGTACTGGTGTTTCCAGCTCGTTTACTGGCAACCAAGATTGATAATTTTTCGCATATGTCGTCGAAACTCTTGTATAGTCCAGAACCAAACTGTTGACTTTTTATTACAGGGAGCATCATTTTATTCGACTTTAAATATTTTCTAAGTGCCTCAATGTGATTATCGATATTTCGATATTTCTCGATAGTTCTACCATGACGTTTGGTTAGCATTAGTTTCTGAAAATTGCCCGATTGTTTGGTAAATCACTTCTTTCAGCTCAGGAATGGGGTTTCTCGCCTGTAAGATATAACTCGGAAGTTTTAGTTTATATTGGTTTAATATTTCATCTTTGCAAGTTGGAATCTGGATTATAAACGAAAGTTTTTTCTGGTATCTCAGTGGGTCTTCTGGCTCTAACATTTTCACTACATCTTGTATGTTTTTCATGGTTTCTTCACGCTCAGTTTTCAGACCTTTTAACCGTTCGACCACTGGCTTGTGAAATTCTTCGAGCGTTTCCTTAATTCGTTCCTCTCCCAAAATAGTGTCTTCGATTTTCGGTTTTGTAGTAGCTCGCGATTTCAAGATTTCATCTACAATACTGTGTAATTGCTTAAGATCTTTCATCTTTATTCATATACAATAAATACATATACCCAGTGATGAAAATCTGAAACAAGACCTCCAGGTGCTTTTCTTCTTTCTTTTGGATCTTGATAGTGTCTAGCAAGTGAAACTATACGTTATCCAGTATACGTAGAGGCTGACTGAGTTTGCTGACCCTGTCAAATTTCTGATCTTGCTGCCCCTATCAAATTTCTTGTTTTCTGGAGTAACAGAAAAAAATGCTGAAGTTGTGGTCTTACTACTTCAATGAATTTTTGATCGTCCGAGTTGATACTATAATTTATACTAAAAGAGGGATTTGTTGTGCAGCAGATTACTTTGCTTATATATCCATTAGAAATTCATAGATGGTAATTATCTTTGAAAATAGGTGGAGTTAGTAGATCGTATTTTGTGTTTAACTGTATAATTGGATGAGACTGCAATATGTCTTTTTTCACCTCTTTATTACCATAAGTAAGGCAAATTAGAGCATTTTTATCAACGTATGGTAGCTAGGTAGTCACTGGAAGGAGAGCTATGCACCAATTCCCTGTGATGATGCATAGAACCGGCCAGGCCTAGCACCTAAAGGACACCGCCTTCTCGTGGTGCAGACCGTTAGTACCTTTCAAAAGAGATTCTCTCTTGTGAACGGAAGGGGGGGGGGGCTTGCCAGATTAGTGTGGCCTACTGATCTGGACAACTATGGCTACTATTCTTTTTTTTTCTACCCTGCTGAGGAGTGGTCAACCACACAGGGTCCTGGTTCTGACCATATAAACCAACTGGACTGGACAAATATACAGCTCTGAGCTTCATTATGGTTCCTGATTTTGCTGCACTGGTGGGCTTCTGTGGAGGGAAACTCTACCGCTGTGTTTTCTGTTTGTTTGTGGGTTGACAGTCCCAAGTAAATAGATTCACAGGATATGTTTATCAGCTGGTGGATAACCCTGAGCAGAGGTCATCGCAGGCACCTGAACTCTTTGCTTCTATTAGCATCGTCAATTCTACATTGGAGGAAGTCTTCCAGTCTAGATGGCTTCAGTATTTAGTGATGGGGGAACGGGTCTTTACCCCATGTCTGCGATTAGGGGACTGTTTGATATTGTCGACATTCCTTCTCTCAATAAACATAGTTTTTTTAAACATCCCACTAACCATTTTCTCTCCATAGGTAGTTGGAATGTGAGGACTCTGCACAGAGCTTTTTCTCTTGATGTCTTCACACAAGAATTCCACCATTATATTTAGATATTATCGGCTTGCAAGAGACCAGATGGACAGATAAAGATCAGATTCTTAAAAATAATCTTAAATTTCTCTTTTCAGGGAGGGACGACAATAAGCATCACCAAGGCGTAGGTCTGCTTCTCAGCAGACACGCTAGTGATGCTCTTCTAGGATATGAGTGCATCAATGAAAGGTTTCTTATAGCAAAATTTCATACAAGCGTTAAAGACTTGAATGTTATCTGCTGTTATGCCCCCACTGAGGAAGCCGATGAGGATGAGAAGGATAGGTTTTACGGACAACTTCAGGATATTTTGAATTCTGTCAAGAAAGGAGATATTACCCTTGTTCTAGGTGACTTCAATGCCAAAGTTGGTACTGACTCTGACTTTGAGGAGGAGTAATATGTCATTTTGGTGTTGGTAGCTGCAATGGCAATGGGCAACGTCTCCTACAAGTAAGTGAACTTAATGGTTTGAGAATAACTAAATGTTATTACAAACATCGCGACATACATAAATAAGTACACATGGATTTCACCCGATGGGCTGCATAAGAATATGATAGATTATATATTAATTAACAGCACATGGGCTACTTCTGTTAGGAATACCAGGTCATATAGGGGAGCTGAAATTGGAATCTGACCATTACCTTGTTAAAAGTGTCTTGCAACTTACTCTTAAGAAGTGTTGTGCTAAGGTTAAAAAAATTATCTTTAATACTGAAGCTCTGAAAGATCAAGTTGCAGCTAAAGATTACCGTGATAGGTTACTTAGTCATTATGACAGTCATGATATGCTTACTACTGAAGTTGAAGAAGAATGGGATCATTTCAAACAGGCTTTTTTGGACATTAACAGTACTATTTTAGGAAAAAAGGAGCAGAGGAGGCAGAATTATTTCAATGATAAGGTAATTGAGTTTATTTCAGAAAGAAAAAATTGCAGGAATGTCCTTAAACAATAGCGTACTGGTCCTAATAGAAAGGATTACAGAGAGTTCAATAAAGGTGTAAAGGATCAGTTAGCTACTGATAAGAATCTTTGGCTTGATGGCTTGGCTGACAAAGCCGAGGAAGCAGTTAGACAGCACAACAGCAGAGAGCTGTACCAGTTAGTTAATGTTTTGTGTGGTAGAAAACGAACAGGCATACAAGGATTGAAGGATAAATAAGGTAAGGTTATAGAAGGTGATGAATCTGTCATGGCTAGGTGGGCTGAGCATTTCAGTGATGTTCTAAACAATGTGATTAGTTCTACTCCCATTGTTTGCAATGATGATAGATGCATGGTGGCTTTAATGTTGGCCCTATAACACAATCTGAAGTTATTTTGGCTATTTCTAAACTTACACTGCATAAATCCCCAGGGGTAAGTGAAATTACTACGGAAATGCTTAGAGCTGGGAATGTTTCATTTACCACTTGGATGACTGAAATTCTGAATATCTTTTATGATAAAGGCATGGTTCCTAAGGATTTTACCAGAGCTATTGTTATCCTTATTTTCAAAAAAGGGGATCGCAATTCTTGTGATAACTATAGAGGTATCAGCCTACTCTCTGCTCCAGGTAAAGTTCTTTCCATAATTGTGCTTAATAGAATTAAGAATCTGGTTGAGAGTTAATTGCGTGATGAGCAATGTGGATTCAGAAGTGGTAAGGGATGTGTGGATCAGATATTTTCACTTAGGCAGAGAGTTTCAGAAACCTTTGGTTGCTAGCTTTGTAGATTTCAGAAAGGCTTTCAACTATGTTGATCGTTATAATTTGTGGTTGATTGTGAGATCATATGGTATACCTGACAAGTTAGTTAACATAATGAGAGCTCTCTATAGTAACACTCAGTCGTGTGTGAGAGTTGGTAAGTCTTGTAGCAATTGGTTTAGCATTACTTCTGGTGTTCGACAAGGGTGCATTTTGTTTCCTTTCCTCTTTAGTTTGTTTATTGATTATGTTATGCGAAATTCACTTCAAGGGAAAGATTTTGGCCTAAGATGGGCTGGAGATACGAAAACTTCTGATTTAGATTATACTGATGATTTAGCCCTTTTGGCAAATGATGATGATGAGATGAACACTTTCATTCGAGCTGTTGGTGAAACTGGTAGTAGAGTAGGTTTGTTTATAAACAGAGAGTAAACTAAAATGATGAAAATTGGTCAGGCAGGCTGTGATTCGGTTAATTTCAATGGTTGCAATTTTGAGCAGGTGTCACATTTAATTATCTTGGTGATGTGCGGCATGAGATTAACAGACAAATAGGGATTGCTGCCGGCACTTTTAAGAACCTATGGAGAGTGTGGAGAAATAGGCGTATACACCTAAAGACTAAAATTAGACTGTATAATAGTTTGGTTCTTTCTAGGGTTAGTTATGGTAGTGAAACCTGGACACTTTGTAAACAAGATAACAGGAAACTAGATGCTTTTGATTCCAGATGCTTACGCAGTATCTTGGGCATTAGGTGGTTCAACTTTGTAACTAATGATGAGATTAGGCAAAGGAGTTTGCAACCTCCTTTAAGCAGCATATTGTGCAGAGAGAGACTCCGTTGGTTTGGCCATGTTGCCCGTATGAATAATTATAGATTGGCGAATAGGGTTATTAACAGTGTGCCTAAAGGCCTCAGAAAGAAGGGGAGACCTAGGATGCGGTGGGCAGACAATGTCAAACAGGACCTTGTTAGAATTGGTGTGCAGTGGCCAGATGCAGTAGATGTAGCTCAGGATAGACTTGCTTGGAGAACTAAATTGCACGGTCTGGTTGGACCTCCGTAGCCCATGGCTGCCTGAGGATAATGATGATGATGATAATAATTCGTAGCAGCATCATTGTTTATAATTTGGGTACCAACATTCGTAATTCGTTTCCCATTTGCATCGTCATTGAAACTGCTCCCACTTGATGCAAAACGTCCGTTTTCATTTCTCAATAGAGCATTGGTTGGGTTAGGATCTAACTTTGTCAAGACATCAACGCAACTTTTTGTTGTCTCATTTCTGTTGTGTCTCAGTTCTCTGAGATTTCCTATTCTCTTATTGTTCCCATTAAAGACATCCTCGCCAGTTAATGAGACTTTTTCCAAAGTTACAGCAGCAGAATCCGACTCGGGATCGTCAATATCAAGGATTTGGTTTTTTTCTGCATTGAAACTATGCCCGTCGAATGCAATGCTTCGTGGAACGTAAAGCGCATCTTTATTTCTCACCAGTGTATTCATTGGACTATTTTGAACAGTGGTCAAGTTGTCGACTTAGTGTTTCGTAGTGGCATTGGATGAATCGATCGGTTCTGCAAGATTTTTAATGCTTTTATTGCTTGCATCGTAATTAGCATTGTCATTGCAAAGTGCTCTCTTCTCAAAATATCGTTTTGTAACTACTCCAGAATCTGCATCTGGTTCAGTAACATTGATTATTTGTTTGTTTCGCGCATCGTAGCGATTGTTCCGAAATATTAAAGAAACATTATTAACGTATTGAATGGTAGCGGCATCTCCATTTTCTATAGGTCTGTCTACATTCGATATTCTTCTAGTATTTGCGTCATAATTTCCCGTGTGATTCAGTGTTATAGACTCTTGTTGCAGATATTGTTTTGTCACAGAGTCCGAACCCTCTTCGGGATTGGCGACATTTCTCAATTTTTTTATTACTCATCTCGTAGTCCCCATCGTGTGTTAGTTTAAAACCGACACCTGGAATTCCCGCTGGTCCTCTTTCGGAGCCGGTTTCAGAGCTGATGACGTCTAACTTTGTTAAGTAATTCATCTTTATTTACCAAAGTTTTTTCTGTACTTCAGAGGCATGTGCTTGGTTTTTTTATCGATTAATAAGAAATCGTGTGGTTTTGAAACTGCATATGCATAAAACTACATAAAAATATCTTTCCTGATTTCTGTTGCATGATCCCTTATTATCTGCAACAATTCTCTCTTGTTCTGCATATTAAAGAATATAAAATAATTACACGTAGTCTAACGTTTTTTGGAGTCGAAAAATAACTCTGTGTCAGGTAAATCAATGATATGTTCTTTTTCCTTCTTCTGACGAATAATTCTTCAATGAGTTTTTGATCTCTTTCCGTTACGAAATCGTCGAAAACAATTAAATTTTGCATGTCGAGATCCAGTTCGTTGACCTTGACGATATCTTCTTTACTGGCATAGAAAGTTGCAATCGAGATTTTTTCGCCAAATGTTTTCTCCAAAATTTCGTGCAAATCGTCGAATATTTCTTGCATAAACTGGTATTTCGGCTCAGTTAAATCTTAGGCATATAAAAAGATTTTATTATAGAAGAGATGTTTAATTATTAAGTTCAACAAAAGGTTCGTCTTCCCTGAACCCGATGGACCACAGATTAAAAGTCTAAAAGGCCAGGGAGGTGCTAATACGTTTCTGTTCAAGAATTTCTCATCTTCTTCAAAGTCAAAATTTTGAATCTCCATTTACTTTATTTAAAAAGATCATGTTCTTTGACCCAGGAATTTAATGTATTATCATAACCAAAATATTTAACATAATACTCTTTTTTATTATTCTTCACTCTAGTTTTCAGAATGGTTTCAACTTTATAAATGTCATCTTCCTTTTCGTATTTCACCTATTCTTGGGTGTAAAAACTACCAATGATTGGTTCTCCTTTCAGATCCTTGATCTTATAGGTTATGGGATCTGTATTCAGCACTTGAGCAATTTCAAAAATCTCTTCTGTAAAATTCGGCAATTAACCTTTTTTAAAAGGTGTCTTGTACTTGGCGATTCTCACTCTGTCGCCAATTTTAAATTTTGGTGTTGTAATAGATTTAATTCTTTTACCAAACATATTAAAATACACAATATCATTGTTTTTCTGCAAGCTTGCCTCTTTTGGGGTCATTCTTATTGATCTGTGATAAGAAGTATTGTAATTTTTAAAGAGTTTTGGTAGAACATCGATCCATTTTCTAGTGTTATTAGCAGTGAAATATTTCCACATTTTTGTCTTTAGAGTCCTATTAAATCGTTCCATAATTTGAGCATTTGTCTCATCTTCTGGGGCAAACCAATGGACACCTCGTTGATTAAACAATGCTTGAGGTTCTTTATTGATAAACTCAGTTCCCTTATCCGTTTGTAAGTTGGATGGCTTACGTTGTTTAAAAATTTCTACAAATGCTTTGGTAATTTCTTTACCCATTTTCCTTTTAATAGCTATTGCCCAGGCGAATTTGCTGAAAATGTCAATCACGGTTAAAATGTAATTCGTGTGGTTATTGTGAAATTTAAATTTTTGCATATCGATTAAATCACTCTGCCACTGGTCGTCTACTTTCGAGACATAAACCCGTCTGGTTTGGATTTTTTTATAAATGGGTTTGTGTAACGTGTACACATCTTGTTGTTGGAGAAATCATTTTACTTCTTTTTCCGTCAATCCAGTTTTGCGAATTAGATCTTTTATACCGGAAAATCCCTTTAATGGGTCATAGTAAACGGAAGAAAGCATCTTTTTTCTTGTGTCCTAAACCGAACCGTTTCTTTGTTTTAATGATTGGTTTAATTATCGTTCTTGAAATTCCTTCTCCTAAAGTTGGATTCTGAATTTCATCCAAATCATTTAACAATTCTTGGTCGGCTTCGTGTCTCTTTTTAGTTTCTGCAGATTTGCTGTAAGAAATGTCGTGCTTTTTGCAGGCTTTGTCCACACGGTTAATACCAGGATCTCCTCGCATTAACTTTTCTCCGTTTTTTCTAAGTTTCGTAAAAGGTCCACAATACTGGTAATATGGAATGTGCATTTGGGGTTGATTAAACCTTTCTTGAATCCAGCTTACTATATCTCCACCTTTTACAAATTTTCCTTTCTGTTTCACAAATTTATACTTCATTTTTCCACACGTTCGACATCTACCTCTCATTATTACTCTTTTATTCTTTGATGTGACATATTCAACGTTATCCGTTAAAGTTTTCGTTTTACACTTTACACAAAACATGCTTAATATTTATATATAAAATTTAAGTGCGTGATACTTATAAAACTAAAGTATAATGTATCACAGTTATCTGACTAGTTTAACGCCTGAACAAAAGCAAAAATTCAAGAGTGCATTTGTAAATATGAATCCTATAACTTTAAGTATTCATCCACAGAAGAAATGTGACGATACTTTGAAACTGACAAAATAGACAAATCATTAAACTGAAAAAAATCTACAACGCCAGTTCGACTTCGTTTCAGTAAAACACAGCTAAGTGGATTTCTGCCGTTCTTAATACATGCACTCGTAGCATTGGGAAAAGCAGCTGCAGTTGGAGCTGCGGGATATGCTGGTACTAAGCTTGCACAAAACGTTTTAGGAAAACGGTTATACATTCCTGAAAAGCAAAAAGCAGCTGACTTATCTAAAAATTAAAGAAAGGGAAAAGGATTGTACATTCCAGGAAAATAAATACTCAGGGATTTAAAAAAAGAGCCATAAAGTAACTTAGATATCGAAAAGATAATGGAAAACGAAAAAGGATTCCGTGGTGTATACTCTATCGATTCTTCACCAACAAAAATATTCAAGAACGAAAATGGTATAGTGAACTTTGACGTTTCCAGTGGTTCAGGAACTCATTGGGTAGCTTATTTCAATGATGCGAAGTTACCTTACGTCGAGTACTTTGATCCATTCGGTTTATCGCCACCAGAAGAAATAAAACACTATTTACTTTCATCTTCAAAGCCGATCGTGTATAACTCTTCGCAAATTCAAGCAAATTACTCTGTAAAATGCGGTTACTATTGCATCTATTACATTAAAGGAAGAAATAATAATCAGTATTGTATCAGTTTGAACAAACTGCTAACGATAGGAATGAATTATTGGTAACAACTAACATATAAGTACTACATAGTGCTACACTATATTAATAAAGATGGTACTCATAACTATCAATTCCTCTACTATTAGGGCATACAACCCCGAAGATTTGTAAATTAATTATGAAACGCCGATCACACTCAATGGTGAATACGAGATAGCACTGATCGGTAGCAATATGTGGTATTCCTGGTACAACATAAGTGATAAATATAACCGATCAGTAAGTAACAGATCAGAACAATAAAGTAACTGACTTGAACAAGGAAAACGTGACTTATATGTTACACATCAGACCCAAATAAAGATGAAGATACTGAGAAAGCGAATTAAAATATTTTATACAAATCCGTTGCCTATCGTTCGAAAAAACGAGAAAATATCCCCTAAGAACAGAAATATTCTTAATCAGTTAATATACGGAAATGGCCTAAAAATCATAAAGTAAGTATAGGATGAACGTTGAAGCTACTTACTGGAATTTGTTCGAAGACTCAATAGACGATAATTCCACGACAAAATATGAGTACTTAGAATATCGGGAAACCAATGTTAATGTTAAAAATCTCGAAAAATACGAAATATTTACCAAAGATATGGACGTTTTTCTACATCCGCACAATAGTTATATACACGTTAGAGGCAAAATACTGAAATTAGATGGATCTGATATCGGCGGCAATGATGTAATTACGATGGTCAATAACGGGTACAACATTTTTAAGAGAACTCAATATTATATAGAAAACAGAGAATTGGAAGATATTGAATTGCAAGGAGTGACGACCACGATTCACAATTTAATTGATTTTACCGAAGACTTTTCACACAGTGCTGCCACAAGTATGATGTGGTTCAAAGATATCGCAGACAGTTCGAAAATGAATAAGTATTTGTACGACGGAGGCGAAGATAAACTGGACACGAACAATAAGATAAAGGATTTTTGCACAAGCGTTGAAGAAATATCCTGAATTCAATCAAGGATTCTCGGACAGATATGAAATTACAAAAAATAATGAAAACATAAGTTTATTCTTACCACTGAATCGTTTGTTTGGATTCTGCCATGACGTGGAAAAAGTGTTTCCCGGTGTAAAACATACCATAAAACTAGAAAAAAGTGATGACAAAGACATTATTCAGAGAGTTGGGTCTACGCTGTATAAATTTGAAATATCTCACTTATCTTTGTTTATTCCAAAAGTGGAACCATCACTACAAGTACTTGCAAAACTAGAATCCCAGTTAGCAAGCGGCAATCCACATGAAATCTTTTGGGAATCGTGCAAACTGTACAAATCTGATACTGGAAATGACACTCATGTCAGTTGGCGGGTTACAACAACTCAAAATAAACCCGTCCATTTTTATGTCGTCTTACAAAAGTCTAACCGATTAAATAATCAAACCAGAAACAATATGGTGTTTGATCACATGTTACTAGAACGGATTCAGATCAGAATAAATGGCAAACCGTTTCCCGAACAAGAATTCGAGTGCAACTTTTAACCCAACAGTTTAGATTATGCGCCAGTTTACAACTGCTTTTTAGCTGCAAAAAATATGGACATCGACTCGGGTACAGAAGTCAGTTACCATGATTTTATGAAACTGTATCCGATATTCCACTTTGATGTCAGCAAATACGAATCCCGTCTATATGAATTATCAGCAACTGCTGACATCGAAATACGATTTAAATTAATTAGACTACCAAATGAATTATATCACGTATATTGCGTAATTGTCTCAGAACGAAAAGCAACTTTGCAACCACTAGATGGAAAACTTTTAGTTGTTGGCTAAAAAGAAGTAATAAAAATAAAAAAAGAAACATATTATATTAGATAAACCATATTACATTGGTGTAACGATTTTGTAGTTGAGTAAATTTCACATGTATAATTTCTTCTACAAATTTATGAAACCAAAATTTAATGCAGAATTGTTATTTACCGATACTGATTCATTCTGTGTCCAGGCAGATGACATATACGAGATATTTGACTCAAACTACTTTGATTTCTCAAATTCATCATCATCATCATCATCCTCAAGCAGCCATGGGCTACGGAGGTCCAACCAGACCGTGCAATTTAGTTCTCCAAGCAAGTCTATCCTGAGCTACATCTACTGCATCTGGCCACTGCACACCAATTCTAACAAGGTCCTGTTTGACATTGTCTGCCCACCGCATCCTAGGTCTCCCCTTCTTTCTGAGGCCTTTAGGCACACTGTTCATAACCCTATTCGCCAATCTATAATTATTCATACGGGCAACATGGCCAAACCAACGGAGTCTCTCTCTGCACAATATGCTGCTTAAAGGAGGTTGCAAACTCCTTTTCCTAATCTCATCATTAGTTACAAAGTTGAACCACCTAATGCCCAAGATACTGCGTAAGCATCTGGAATCAAAAGCATCTAGTTTCCTGTTATCTTGTTTACAAAGTGTCCAAGTTTCACTACCATAACTAACCCTAGAAAGAACCAAACTATTATACAGTCTAATTTTAGTCTTTAGGTGTATACGCCTATTTCTCCACACTCTCCATAGATTCTTAAAAGTCCCAGCAGCAATCCCTATTCGTCTGTTAATCTCATGCCGCACACCACCATTATCTGTTACATAGCTCCCAAGATAATTAAACTGTGACACCTGCTCAAGACTGCAACCATTCAGATTAACTGAATCACAGCCTGCCTGACCAATTTTCATCACTTTAGTTTTCTCTCTGTTTATAACCAAACCTACTCTACTACCAGTCTCATCAACGGCTCGAATGAAAGAGTTCATCTCATCAACATCATTTGCCAGAAGGACTAAATCATCAGCATAATCTAAATCAGAAATTTTCCTATCTCCAGCCCATTTAAGGCCAAAATCTTTCCCTTGAAGTGAATTTCGCATAACATAATCAATAACCAAGCTAAAGAGAAAAGGAGACAAAATGCACCCTTGTCGAACACCAGAAGTAATGCTAAACCAATTGCTACAAGCCTTACCAACTCTCACACACGACTCAGTGTTATTATAGAGAGCTTTCATTATGTTAACTAACTTGTCTGGTATACCATATGATCTCACAATCAACCACAAATTATGACGATCAACAGAGTCGAAAGCCTTTTTGAAATCAACAAAGCTAGCAACCAAAGGTTTCTGAAACTCTAAACATTTCTCAAGAATCTGCCTAAGTGAAAATATCTGATCTACACATCCCCTACCACTTCTGAATCCACATTGCTCATCACGCAATTGCCTGTCAACCAGATTCTTAATTCTATTAAGCACAATCATGGAAAGAACTTTACCTGGAACAGAGAGTAGGCTGATACCCCTATAGTTATCACAAGAACTGCGATCACCTTTTTTGAAAATAGGGATAACAATAGCTCTGGTAAAATCCTTAGGAACCATGCCTTTATCATAAAAGATATTCAGAATTTCAGTCATCCAAGTGGTAACCGAAACATTCCCAGCTCTAAGCATTTCCGTAGTAATTTCATCTACCCCTGGGGATTTATGAAGTTTAAGTTTAGAAACAGCCAAACTAACTTCAGATTGTGTTATAGGGCCAACATTAAAGCCACCAATGCATCTATCATCATTGCAAACAATGGGAGTAGAACTAACTACATTGTTTAGAACATCACTGAAATGCTCAGCCCACCTAGCCATGACAGAATCCTCACCTTCTATAACCTTACCTTGTTTATCCTTCAATCCTTGTATGCCTGTCCGTTTTCTACCACACAAAACATTAACTATCTGGTACAGCTCTCTGCTGTTGTGCTGTCTAACTGCTTCCTCGGCTTTGTCAGCCAAACCATCAAGCCAAAAATTTTTATTAGCAGCTAACTGATCCTTTACAAGTTTATTAAGGTCTCTGTAATGCTTTCTATTAGGACTAGTAGGGTATTGATTAAGGGCATTCCTGCAGTTCTTTCTTTCCGAAATAAGCTCAAGTGCCTTATCACTCAGATAATTTTGCCTCTTCTGCTCCTTTTTTCCTAAAAGAGTACTGTTAGTGTCCAAAAAAGCCTGTTTAAAATGATCCCATTCTTCCTCAACTTCAGTAGTAAGCAAACCATGACTGTCATAATGACTAAGTAACCTATCATGGTAAGCTTTGGCTATAACTGGATCTTTCAGAGCTTCAGTATTAAAAGTAAATTTTTTAACCCTAGCACAACACTTTTTAAGTTTAAGTTGCAACACACTTTTAACAAGGTAATGGTCAGATCCAATTTCAGCTCCCCTATATGCCCTGGTATTCCTAACAGAACTAGTCCATTTGCTGTTAATTAATATGTAATCAATCATATTCTTATGCAGCCCATCAGGTGAAACCCATGTGTACTTATGTATGTCGCGGTGTTTGTAATAAGTGTTAGTTATTCTGAATCCATTGAGTTTACTTACCTGTAGGAGACGTTGCCCATTGCTATTGCAGCTACCAATACCAAAAGGGCCTATTACTCCTCCCCAAAGGTCAGAGTCAGTACCAACTTTGGCATTGAAGTCACCAAGAACAAGGGTAATATCTCCTTTCTTGACAGAATTCAAAATATCCTGAAGTTGTTCATAAAACCTATCCTTCTCATCCTCATCGGCATCCTCAGTGGGGGCATAACAGCAGATAACATTCAAGTCTTTAACGCTTGTCTGAAATTTTGCTGTAAGAAACCTTTCATTAATGCACTCATATCCTAGAAGAGCATCACTAGCGTGTCTGCTGAGAAGCAGACCCACGCCTTGGTGATGCTTTTTGTCGTCCCTCCCTGAAAAGAGAAATTTAAGATTATTTTTAAGAATCTGACCTTTATCAGTCCATCTGGTCTCTTGCAAGCCAAGAATATCTAAATTATAACGGTGGAATTCTTGTGTGAGGACATCAAGAGAAAAAGCTCTGTGCAGAGTCCTCACATTCCAACTACCTATGGAGAGAAAATGGTTAGTGGGATGTTTAAAGAAACTATGTTTATTGAGAGAGGGAATGCCGACAATATCAAACAGCCCCCTAATCGCAGACATGGGGCAAAGACCCGTTCCCCCACTACTAAAGGCTGAAGCCATCTACACTGGAAGACTTCCTCCAATGTAGAATTTGACGATGCCAATAGAAGCAAAGAGTTCAGGTGCCTGCGATGACTTCTGCTCAGGATTATCCACCAGCTGATAAACATATCCTGTGGATCTATTCACTTGGGGCTGTCAACCCACAAACAAAAAGAAAACACAGCGGAAGATTTTCCCTCCACAGAAGCCCACCAGTGCAGCAAAATCAGGATCCATAATCAAGCTCAGAGCCATATATCTGTCCAGTCCAGTAGGTTTATATGGTCAGCACCAGGACCCTGTGTGGTTGACCACTCCTCAGCAGGGTAGAAAAAAAAGAAAAGTAGCCATAGTTGTCCAGATCAGTAGGCCACACTAATCTGGCAGCCCTCCCCTTCCGTTCACTTCCACAAGAGATGCATTATACAGTGAATCAAATAAAATGGTTCCAGGAAATTTTAAAGACGAATTAAAAGGTCACCCAATCAAAGAGGTTATTGCGTTACGTCCAAAATTGCATTCTATAGATTCTCCAATTCCCAAAAAAGCAGCTAATGGAGTTACAAATGAATTTAGTCACGAAGATTATCGGGAATGTCTATTTGATGGAAAAATCGTATATACGCAACAAACGAAACGGAATTTCGATCGGAACAACATGATATACACGTATACCAAATTAAAAAAAATTGCTTTATCCCAAGAATACACAAAACGACATATCAATGGAATTCAAACTTATGCTTTTGGAAATTATAGAATCTCAGATGTGTATGGTAAAGCAGGCAATACCATTTAGAAAACTTTGAACTGGAAACAAATGTAAAAAATAAGTACTAAAAAAACATTTTGAAAATTGTACAAATTTGTAATTCTTTAGCAATGCTAATAATTATTGTTTATTATCTCTCTCAATTGGAAGAGGAACCAAAGGGATTCATATTTAAGTGTCCTCGACTCTATTTCTGTGAAATCCTATGGTCTGAAACCCTTTGTAATAAAATTAAGAGTAATAAACTGTTTAGAACAACTTTGCACAAGCGACAAAGCATTAAATATCTCAGTAGTTTATCGAGCTAAAGTCAAATAAATTTTTTTTATTGAGTCAAGAGTAATTATTTTTTCGTCAGATTAGAGAACTTGATGAATCATTACTATCAAGTTGAAACCAAGCTTCTAGCTCGATTAGAAAAAAAGTTATTATAACACAAAATCTAAAAGTGTCGAACCTGCAAACCTTAAAATATTGGTTCGAGACTGCTACCAATACATTTAATGCATAGTATTTGCCGAATGAAACACAATGATATTAGTTTGTTCTGTAGCACTATTAGAAGCAGAGCTATGAAGCCGCAAATTTAAGAGGGGTTCGACCCACTTTGTCCGATAGAAAACGGTTTCAGACCAATTTTTCTTTCGTGAGATTATAGAACTTGGTAATCCCCAGCTATTAAAATTTAAACCAAGATCCTAGCACAAATAGAATGAATGTTATATTTCAACAAAATCTTAAGGTGTCGAACACAGAAAACTAAAACTAACAGGTCGAGACTGCTTCCAATACATTAAACGTATAGTGCTTTCCGAATGTAATCTAAAGACATTAGTTTGAGATGTGTTGCTGAATTAGAAGCAGAGTTATACGGATGCAAATTTAAGAGGGTTCGACCCAGTTTCTAGTCTACGAAACGGGTTCAACACCATTTCCAGTTGAATTAACGAAATGGGTTCCAGTACTAGAACCACATATTGATGAAAAAACAGAAAATGTTTAGAAATCTTAAATGAGAATCAGCAATGTGTGGTATGCAAAAGGTTTTGAACCCCGAAGACCTTAAGTAACGGGGCCGAGAACAATGCCCACATGTTCAAAGTGTAGTACATCCATAATGAAATCCAGTAATATTAGTTTCAAATCTGTAGCTTGATTACAAGTTATGAGATCATAAATTTAAGAGGGGTTCGACAAACATTCTCCTCTAGGTAAGGGGTCCGAACCCGATTCTGGTCAGTTCAGAAAATAGTGTCTGCTTAGCATTATTGAACAACACCAAAATGAGCTCTGTAGCATAATTAGATCAAAGGTTATTTCAACTTTTGTAAATTGCAAAGAATTAACCTGTCGAACTGGCTTTTTACAACCGAATAATCCAGTGTATGATAACTTTACAAACCACATCATTTTTATCTCTTTCACACACACCTCATTTTTCTGAAAATTGGTTAAACAAATTAGTTCTCGTATGCCCCATCATAAAAAGTGAAGTATGTGTTTTCATAAAACACATACTTCACTTTTTTCACATAACGCACCTTGTTTTTTTCTGATTTTTACACATATTTTCCGAAAAAAATACAACTAACACCGATTTACATGGCTTTTACAACCGAATAATCCATTGAGGTGTACAGTCGCTCAAAAAAGTATCCGAACACTATGGTTGATTGCAAAATTCAGAAAAAATATCTGGCATTTACAATTAAATCTAAAATTAAGGATAGCAACTTATAGTGAAAGGAAGGGTAAGCGTACCGTTCTAAGTGCTCTGTTCGTCCGTCAGATGCATCGGAATTCGGCCAAGTCGCCGCCATTCTAGCTTCGGGTGGGGATCATCTCGTTAGGTTGTCCTTTAGAAAATGACTGGGGAAGCATCTCCTTCGCACTGTGTCTGATGTGGAGACGGGCCCTCAGCTGACCATCACATACGCTGTTGGGTAATTTGGCTGCAGCGAAGAGAGGTGGTTGGCTGCATCATCGTGGTTTTGTTGGAAGGGGGAGGGTGCCCTTCTCTGGTATGGCGCTTTGGGAGCAAATTCCCTTCTCTCTGCTTATAATTTTAGGAAGCCACTCATTCATAGGGATGTCCTTGCATTAACGCATCAAATCACACTGCTTTTGATTCAAAGTCCCTCACTCATTTCCAATGATTCCGATATGCCAATACTGAATCTGGCCCGCCCACATCTCTGGCCATCCCATCCAAATGCTCTCTCTAAAATCTCAGTGCTGCCTGCTCTGTTCAAAATCTCGGTCCAACTCAAGCCCTCTCTGCCTCGCTACTCTACCCCACGTTCCTTTCCCCTTGTTTTTCCCGAAAATGGTATGTTCACCATATGTAGCATCTGCAGAGGAACTTACGAGTAATAAATTCCCCCAGGGGGTCTTTCGCTGCGCTTGAGGTTGACATCGCCGCCTGCGAAACAGAATACCTCGTTCGTTACTGTAAACAACTGGACGATGTTGTCCAGTCCTACATCTGTATTTTATGTGGGGGACGATTTCTCGAATACAGCTTCCCATGTGAGATGGCACTAAAGCTGTCAGCAGTCTTTCGCACCCCCAGACCATTCCGGCTGGACCTCTCACTGCAAGAGAATAAATGGTGATTCCGCCTGTCATCCATCCTCGGGCGCTGTGTCGTGTCATCTGGGCGTTCTCTGTGTGTGGCCCGTCGGGGCAGCTGCGAATCCCGCCCCCTCCTAACGTGTCCACCCTGTTAGTCTTTTCGTGTTTTCCCTCTGTGTTTTAAAAAAGCTCAATCAGGTGAGAAATTAATTTAAAAAAAATAAATCGTTATGCCTGATGTAAAATCAGCTCATAACACACCTTCACCCTTATTGCCTTCTACCTATTATTGTCATTGATAATAACAATAATATTATTAATGTCTATCTCTCCGTCTCTAGAAACTCAAACTTAGGCTCAGTAGATGGTTCCGTAGGCGTTCCAATTACCTTTATCAGGAGGGATTATTCATCGTGAATGATCGGGATACATTTTAAATTTAGTGGAATGGATTCTCTGTTGGAGTAAACTTCTCAGGGAAAAGAGGAAAGAAAACAACAAGCGAAGTGGTTTTTATGTCAATTTTTTTCAGTTCTGCTATTCTCTCATTTCCCGTGAAGAAGTTATAGCAGTAAACTGAGGCAGAAAAAACTATCAACATTTTATAAAATTAAAAATTTGGAAATTTCTCTCTTTCCAACTTCCTTTGCTATGTCACCGATAGAGGTATTTAATAATCTCTAATTATATTTTTAAAATTTTGTCATTTCATGGGGATGTGAAATTTTTTTTATGACACTCCATCATTTTTTTGTAATGGAGGAAATAGTTGAAAATTGTGAATTTTAAAAGAATATTGCAAGCGACGTATTCCTGCTAGAAATTTGAAATTTTGATGGTAGAATGTGTAGATCATGATTTGTTCGCTAATAGGTTGTCCTCTTACAACTAGGTTATGTCGTGGGAACAGAGTTTTTTTTTTTGCTTTTATTTTAAGGGAGAAGTGGAAAAATTCTCTTTTTGGTTGGATTGTACTAATGGAACTTTATAATTCTCATTTTGTAATTATTAGGTGGTTTTACTTTACATCGTTAGAGGGCACTAAATATAGAAAATGAGAAATTTTTAACGAATGTTGCAAACGATTTGTTTACGTGAGAAATTTGAAATTTCGGTGGTAGAGCGCCATTGAGAGCAAAAATGTACAGTCGCTCAAAAAAGTATCCGAACGCTATGGTAGATTACAATATTCAGAAAAAATATCTGGCAACTATTTCTTTTAGAAATTGGTGATCTGGCAACCTTCGTTTCACGTGACACGAAGGTTGCCAGATCACCAATTTCTAAAAAAATAGTTGCCAGATATTTTTTCTGAATTTTGTAATCTACCATAGCGTTCGGATACTTTTTTGAGCGACCGTACCCTTTTCCTTTTTAAGAGTGAGAAAAACAACTATTTTAAATTAAAAAACAAAACACAAATAATTTTTTATGTTATAAAAATACCAATAAAATACTATTATTAACATTTTCCCCATCATTCGTTTAGCACAAATTAAAACTCTTAGGGAATTAAAAATTAGGTAGAAACACTTCCATATATGCCAGAAATATTCATATACTTTTCTGGTAAATTAGTTAACATTAAAATTTTCAGATGTTCTACTCTACCCTCCTGTTGTCCAACTTCCTTTCATGTATGTGTTAGTATAATATTTTGCTCTACAGTAAAGCATAACGCAGTTTGCAGATTTTATGAAAGTTAAAAAAATTCAGCATCTCTCAATTTCCATGAAAATAATTCCTCCAATGTTCTGATTTTCGGTTTACGCTCCATGAAATGCCTTGTTCACAGTTTACATATAGAGAACTTTGGCTTCACTCTAATGTTCAGATGTTTCTTAATTGTATGTTCGATTGTTCTGTACAAAACTGGAACTATATTCGCATTTTTTAATTGTATTCTATACTTGGAGTAACAGGAAATAAGTCATCGAAGCTTATTTATTTAGTACCCAAACTCTAGTTCATTGTGGAGAAAAATATCACCTTTCAAGATATGATTTAATTACGAATTGAAAGGGAACTAAATAACTACAATGTAAGAGGAATTATCGTCGAAAAATGTTCCAATTGAACATGTTCTCCACAAGATGGCATTGTTGTGACCCCCCTTTCTATTTTTAGGGCGGCACAACTTTTAGGCGGTGATGCGTTCTTTGCTGTAAAAATCGAGGCAACTTCCTGAACACACAAACAAGTTAACATACATTTGCAATAATGAAAACTGAGATAATTTTTCAGTTAACAATAAAATACACATTTATTTACAAAATTACCTTCAACATACTGCACATATGCAGTTCCCACTTTTGGGACAGACTCAGCAATGCGTCTAGCATGGCCCTTTTCGATTAAGGGAACTTTGCAAGTATTTTTATCAACTGTCCATAATGAAGAGCTGCTTGCTCGTGACTCTGACAGTCCCTAACAGTTAAAATAGTTTTACTCTAGTTGCCGTGACGGCCGTTTACAGAAATACATTCAAATGCAAAGGGAAAACGGAGCCAGTTCCATTACAGTACCCCCTTACCTCGGCAAATCAGGTGTCACTCGGGACGGCCATTACTGGGCCGTTGCGCTCCAAGTTGCTGGGAGCCCGGGCTGCTTAGCACTTCTCCCGCACATCCATTGTTCACACGTCGGGATTCTGCTAACTGGAGAGGACCATTGCTACCGACCACACAGCCCGGACGAGAAGAAGAGGCTGTCTTGTTTTCACCAAAATTCTTTCTTCCTTTTTCGCTGATCCCCCTTGTGGAGGTCACCTCCGTTCATGCGTGGCTGTACGGGATTGGCCAGAGTAGCCGAGGTGCCAATCTCAGCTCCCCTCCTGCCAACGTTGTCTACCAGGCATATCATGTAGCTCTACTGCCATCTGAGGTTCCAGGCTCAATCTGGAAAGTTCGGGGCATTCGGCCGAGTTCCTCCTCGTTGTACTAGACACAAAAATGGAGGCAGTAGAAAATGTCACTATTAGAATGGAGCCTAATATAATGTCGTCCTGAAGCCCATGAAGTCTTGGCCACGTAATAAAATTACGTGGGCATGACACTATTATCGATTTTGCTTTTTAAAGTGGTATACAAGGCACTTTTCATTTATTCGGTCATGTTAAGTCTCCTTTCATCAGTTTAGCTGTTAAAAAGCACAATAATCGCTTTTGCAACGTTTTATGGTAATACGTCAAATAACAACGTTTTTTTTTCACTAAAAAGAAATCTCGGTAAAATTAGTTACAGTAGACTTCCGCTTATCCGGCCCTTACGGGAACGAACCCCTGGCCGGATGAACGAAAGGTCGATTAATTCGAAAATTGCGTCAGAAAATGAATAAAAACGGCAAATGACAAAAATACTACCTGTACTCTATTTTAATTAATAAATTGTTGTACAATATTAACAATTTACCTACACTCACCTGAAAAAGTCAGTGATTTTCTCTTGTTTCTTTGAACTTAACTCTTATCATCCTCCGAGGCTGATATGATTTCACTAAGTGAAAATATCATTTATATATTTCTGATTATTATGGTACGTATATAAAACAGGTACTTTTTAAGTACTTTAATTTATATATTTTATTTTAGGTGTTAAACTCTCAGGGAATTTTGTTACTAAAAACATCGATCCTTCTCATGCTACGGAAGCAAATTTCTCATAAGGAAATTGATTCTCTATGCCACTGTTTCTCAAACTTTTATGCTTCACGTACCCCCTGGAAATGTGTGTGTTACTGGCGTACCCCTTATATAGATAAATAAATTTATAGTTATAGTATAACAATGGGAAAAAATAAAACACATATTTATATAACATATGGGTTGGGTTGTTTTACCTCTGAGCGGCACTTTTTTGCACACCATGGGCTAAATGGCCAGGTCACAAGGACCCCGAAGGCTCAGAGAAAGTTAGGGGAGGGGACCCACTGGAACAGCTGTTGGGAGACAGATGGTAGCCTCCCGTCAAGGCCATCCAGCGTGTTCTTTAACGTGCACAGGGTTTGTCTCTCCCGCACACGGGGCCACGGCTTAACGTCCCATCCGACGGACGGCGGCCTTTCCAAGCCCATCGGTGTCCCCTACTGACCGTGGGCAGGGCGGAGAATTCTGCGGAGATAAATCTCAACGCCGACCAAGCTGGGACTCGAACCTGGGAACTGCAGATTACGAGACTGGCGCTCCGACTGAGCCACCCCCGTCCTTATATAACATATGTTTAGCGACTTTTGAGCTCTCACGGCGTACCCCCAAAACTTTTACCGCGTACCCCACGTTGAGAACCCCTACTCTATGCTATTCAGCAAGTCTTAAGTTTTCATTTGACATACGGACTCGAAGATCGACATTAATAAATTTTCCTCCCTCTTTCTCTGGGAAAGAAAGAGAGGACATAATTTAGGCAGCTGATAATATTATCGATATCAAAACTTTTATTTCAGATATAACTCATTGTTTCATTCGCTTGATACCTAACTCTTTACCCATGGCCATTGAATTTGAATAACATAGTAAACATTTTTTATGAAAGTCCTAATTTTGAGGGGAATAGAAGATGGAACGCCTAATAAATGTTTTGTAACCAATGATAATCCCCAAGGCGCGGGAATCTTAATTTGACAAATAGCTCATTTCAATCTGTACGTGCGTTCCGAAGACGTAATGGGACAATTCTTTTCAATTTAGTATTTTTAAGTGAGAAGAAAAGATTTGAGTAAAATGTATGTGTAGCCTATGACACTTCCGACGTCACAAGCTTTCATTTGACACCTAACTGGTTACGTTTGGCCTTCGGGTTCGAAAGATTAATCTTTTACAATTTTTTGTCCTTTTTTCTGGGGAATAAAGATAACTTTATATCATTGAGGCACTCCTTACTTTACAAATGTTAATTGACATATAACTCGTTCCTCTCTAATCTCGTGTTTGAAAGATATAGTGGCACAATTGTTTTCACATTAGACTTTTTTAGGGGGAATGAAAGCATGGAAGGAAATTAGTTATAGCCAAGACACTCTCTACGACAGAAAAGTTCATTTGTGCACACTCGTTGCATTCGGTCAAAGGATTGAGAAAATATGGTAGAACATCCGATTTGACAAACACAAGAAATTGCGAGGGAAGGGCAATAGAAAAGAATGTTAAAATGAGGAATAAAATTTGGCAATTAACTACCACCTGTTTTATGAAGCAATTTATTATAATTTTATTTTGTTCGTTTAGTCTTTATTGGCGGATTTCTTTGTAAGAAATATATCTATCACGGACGTATCTCAATGATATGTCTATCATTTAAAAAGAGGAAATTTTACTGCAAAATGCACAAAAGATATCCTCATGCATTCGTTGAGTATCTCCATATCGATTGCAAAAGTGCATTATCGATTTTACTTTTTTAAGTGGTATACAAGGCACTTTTCATTTATTCGGTCATGTTAAGTCTCTTTTCATCAGTTTACCTGTTAAAAAGCACAGTATTTATTCGCTGTTTCAATTTATGGTAATACGTCAAGTGGCGACTATTTTTTTCCCCTAAAAAGAAGTCTCGGTAAAATTAGATACAGTAGACTTCTTCTTATCCGGCCCTTACAGGACCGAAACCCTGGCCGGATAAACGAAAGGTCGATTAATACAAAAATTGTATCAGAAAATAAATAAAAATGTCAAATGACATAAATACTAACTGTAGTGTACTTTTTTTTAATAATTTGTTGTACAATATTAACAATTTACCCACACTCAACTGAAAAAGCCAGTGATTTTTTATCTGTTTCTTTCAACTTAACACTTTTTTACCAGCAAAGTCTTGCCATTTTTTAATGAACATCACATCAATCGCATATGAGGTATATTGTTGTTCAATTTATCTTGTTGCAACATCAAAAGCCTCTTTTCTTTCAATATTTCTAACTTTCCCTACTTCTTCTTCTCCTCTTCTTCTTCACTCTCCGCTTCTTCTCCGTTCCCTTCTTGGCAGACTGCATTGATAATTTTGTCATCATTCAGTGTTTCATTTTTCAACTGTTCATGACCTTTTAACCATTTTTCATTGTCATCTTTTTCAAGTGTGTCACATCCACGCAGCAGTTTAAATCCATTAAGCAGCGAAATATTGTCACTATCCGTCATATCTTCGGCAGGCGCATTCAATACTTTCGCGTTGTCGTCTTTGGTACTTTCTACACAGTTTTCAACTTCGGGCCAAAGTTTCCTCCATGACTTCACAAACGTTGTACGAGGTATTTCTTCAAAAGCTCTTCCCAACATGTAGATCACATCCCTTATATTTATTGTTTTCAAAGCATTTAAAAGTCCTATTCCGTCATTTTCGGTTCGCTGTAGAATTTCTGAAAGAAGCTTTCTCCATATTGCCTTTTTAAATTTACAAGCACTCCTTGATCCATTGATTGCATAAAGATGTTACATTTGGTGGCATAAATATGGCTTTTATGTTGTCAGAAATGAATTCGCTTGGGTGCGTTCGTGAATTGTCGACAATGAGTAGGGCCTTTATAGACATTTTAAGACTTGTCAAGTGGTTTTTCTCTTTTGGAACAAATTCTATAAAGAAACACTCTTTTAAACAAATACGAGTTTATCCAAGTAGACTTTTGAGCTTTCTAGTAAACTGGAAGAGCAGATAAATTTAAATGCTCGAATGCTCGGGGTTTTGCTGATTTCCCAATTACAAAAGATGAAGTTTGTGCGTACCTGCAGCATTTGTACAGACAGCTACAGTGATTCTTCCTTTGTTTGTTTTAAATCCTGATGCTGAGGTTTCTTGTGCTATAACAAATCTTTTCGTTGGAAGAAGTTTAAAATTCAACCCAGTTTCATCTACATTGCAGATTCCTTGTGTTCATAGGTCTTCTTCAATAAACACTAAAAGGTTTTCTGAAAATTCCTTTGCTGCTAAAGGATCAGCTGAGAATTTCTCATCGCAAACACCAAGTAATGAACACCATGCCTTCTCTTCCAGCAAGAAAGCCATCCCTCGCTTGCTTAAAAATCTCCCCCATTATCGATTTTAGAATGAAGGATTAATGCTTTCTCTTTCAAGATTGGCCCACTGATTGGCGTTCCTTTTCGACACTCTTGCATGAACCAAAACCAAAATGCATCATTGACAATTTCATTTTTCGGCTTTTTAAGAATGCACCGAGAAGAAAGCGTTTTTTCAGACTCGATTTCAGTGCAAAAATCTTGCAAAGATTTCCTATTCCTTCTCCGGTTATTTACAGTGCTTTTACCATCTAGTTCATCAAAATATGCATTGCTGGATCACCTTTGTCAATACGTTCTAACGCTTTTAATTTCATCTCCATTGTAACGGCATTACGCTTATGTTTGCACACACTCCTTTTGTACCACACAATAATTAGTAGATCACAACACACCTCCTGTATATGCACAGTACACTGTACACTATAATATTCACAAAGAGGAACCGAAGCAAATATGTACTGTACAATAAACAAAAGAAGCGACGACTTGTTTTCGCTTCTTGGAACTGAAGCAAATAAACAAAACAAGCGGCGACTTGTTGCCGCTTCCTGGAACTCTCCCTTCTCCTTACAATGCAAATTCGGTGATTCGGGAGAAGTGACCGCGATGAGCCAAGATGGCGATGCCTGTGGCGGGAAATGCGAGAGTTCTTCCGCCCACCCTGACCGTCGCTAGACTCGAAAGCAAGACACTGTGATGACGGCAGTTCAGGTATGAAGCTTGATCTTTTCCTGAAAATTTCTATCTGCGAAATCAGACAAGATATTAAGGAGGAAAGACTTCTGCTGATTTTTCTTCAACAAAATCGATGATTTTATTAATGCAAAGCATCTGCTGAAGAACGAAATTGCTGAGGTCAAAAAAAAAAACTCTGAATTTCGAGTTGAAAACAGAAATTTAAATCAACAACTTGAAAAGTTTATAGATGAAGTTCAAGATCTCCGAATATGTTCTCGAAATCAGAATCTGGAGGTTGTTGGTGTGTCTGAGGAACCAAAAGAAAACGTCTCACTGATCTTAAACAAAATATCTGATAAAATTAATGTTCCAGTGAATGAAGGTGATATCATTGTTGCTCACAGGGTGACAACAACTAATAAATCAAAAATCAAACCTATAATTGTAAAATTCCGAGCCAAGGAGATTAGAGATAAGTGGCTTCAAGCAAACAAAATTGGTCAATATAGTCTAACTTGCTCTCACATTGACGTAAAATTTAAAAAATCCAAAGTTTATTTAAATGAACACTTGATTCCTGCTCTTAAACAATTATTGTTTAAGGCTAAACAATATGCAAAATGTTTAATTTTAAATACGTCTGTATTAAGGAAGGAAAAATATTCATGAGGCTTTCAGAAAATTCAAAAGTTTGGAAGATTAGAAATGAGTCTGATTTAAATGATACTTTGAGGGAAGATAGAATGGCCTTTGATCTTTTTATTACAATAGAAAGTTGTAAGTTTTTTTGTGTCTCCTAATGGCTGATAATATGGATGATAATTTTTTTCCTGATGATATTGTTTCTGAGTACTTAGATTTTGATAAATTAAATTCTTTTCATATAGCTAACAAAAATGGGTTTAATATTAATATGTTAAATATTAATATTCGTAGTATCAGGCGTAATTTCCTTCATATTGAAGAAATTGCTTATAACAGTAATTTTCAGTTAGATGTGATTATTGTGACTGAAATCTGGATTAAAGAAAAGAGGTCTGTTTATATAATTTAGATGTCTATAATAAATTTTATAACTCTAGACAACAAAACAAAGCTGGTGGCATATTAATTTTTGTAAAAAATACTATAATTGTGTCGCAAGTAGAAATTGAAATAGTAACAACAGAATCCTTATGTTTGTCTATAAGTAAACAAGATTTTTATATACTTGCTTTATATCGTTCCCATCAATATACCCCATATCAGTTTGTTCAGGAACTGGGTACTGTATTAAAAAGAATTAAAGGTAGAAATGAAATTCTAACTGGTGATCTCAATATTGATTTACTATTAAAAAATGATTATGTTAATGAATATTTAGATCTTTTCTCATCTCAGGGATTGCAATCCTACGTATCCAGTGAAACTAGAAAAAACAAGTGTGATTATTGTGACTGAAATCACCACAATAATCACAAGTGTTTCATGTTTAGATCACGTGTTTTGTAGGAAAGCAAATGGTGTTAATATTAATGCTGCAATAGTAACTGATATATCTGATCGTTATCCTGTAGCTATTACAATGGAATTTCCTAATTCAGATAGTTGGTATTCTACGAATGAGCCTCATAATATCATGTATAGAATAAACTATTTTGTTTTATGTAATAATTTAAAGAAATGCAACTGGGATACAATATTTTTTGACAATAATCCTAACTCTGTTTGCAAAGTTTTTCTTAATCTATTACTGGAACAAATTGAATGTTCTAAGCAATACACTGGTAAAAGGATGATAAATAGCAAAAATCCCTGGTTTACTGATGATTCCAGAAATATGATTAAACTGAGATAAAATGTGTCAATTGCACAAAAATATCCATATAATCTTCTTCACGAGACAAATTTTAAAAACATTAGAAATATACTAAATGTAGCAATTGTAAATGCCAAAAATAATTACTATAGAAGAGAATTTCTTAATTGTCATGGAGATAGCAAGAAACAATGGAAGTTTGTGAATAATTTAATTGATAATAGCAAAAAGTGCACAGTTCTTCCAAATTCTTTGGACAAATTAAACAATGATGTCGAGATCAAAGAATTAGCAAACGACTTTAATTTGCACTTTATTCGTCTTACAGAAAAAGTTAGGAGAGTTCAGTCTAAAAGCTTAAATACAAATATTCATCACGTTACTCGAAATGATAATACAATGTTTTTATTTCCAACAACTAAAAAGATGAGATATTAAATATAATTCTGAAATTTCAAGATAAAAAATGTGTAGGAAATGATGGGGTACCTACAATTATTTTAAAAAAGTAAGGATTATATTTTCAAGTCGCTAGTCCATATTTATAATTTATCTCTTGAAAAGGGAATTTTTCCTGATGAATTGAAAAAAGCAGTTGTAGTACCTATATATAAAAAGGGAAATAAAAATATATTTTCTAATTATAGGCCAATATTTATAATCTCAGTTTTTGGGAACATATTAGAAAAACTGGTCAAAAACGATTAACTGACTTTCTTATAAAGAACAAATTTTTCTCACCAAATCAGTTTGGATTTAGGAAAGGCTTGGGTGCCGAGGATGCTTTACTCAATTTTACTAAAACCATTTATAAAAATATTGACAAAAATAAACACTCTCTTACTGTGTTTCTGGATATTCAAAAAGCATTTGACACTGTGTCACATGGATTTCACTCTGCAAACTAGAGCAAATTGGAAACAGAGGCACTGTTCTAGAATGGTTCAGAAGTTATTTACATAACAGAACTCAAGTTGTAAAAATACATGGTACTATTAGATCTGAAATGACTTTTACAGTTTTAGGTCCAGTGCTCTTCCTTATTTTTATTAATGATTTTTGTTCCTTGGTTGTAAATGGAAACATCAATACATTTGCAGATGACACTGCAGTGACATTCTGTGCTGATAACCTTGATGATCTGGTTAAGATTACTAATAATGAATTATCTGTTATTGGGGATTGGTTCAAACTGAATGAGTTAACAATCAATATTTCAAAGACAAAATACATGTTATACTGTTTAAAAAATAAACAGAATAATTCTCTTAATATTAAAATTCATGACCTTAGTTCTAAAATCATTGACTGTAAATGTAATCCAATAGAAAATGTCAAAGAAATTGATTATCTTGGAGTGAAAATTGATAGAAATTTAAGCTGGAAATCTTACATAAATAAACAGTCCAAAAAAGTTAGATCAATGCTTTACAGGTTATACTACTTAAGAAAAATATTCAATACTGATATGCTAAGGGTACTGTACTTTTCTTGGATCCAGTCTGCCTTGAGTTATGGAATATTACGCTATGGTGGAACATATAAAACTGCACTTAAACCTATGTTTAGGTTGCAAAACAAAATAATAAAGAATATAACCATTATACAAAAAATAATTTAAACGTATATAATAAATACTGTGAATTAAATATATTTCCTTTAAGACATCTTTATACGTACACGCTAATGCTTTATCTTTATAAACATAATTCTGAATTTCAAATGAAAACTTATAAATATTGTTTAAGAAATGAAGAAATGACATACGTGGTTCCCAAGGCAAAAAAAAGAAATGCTTCACAAACACTATTTGTATCTAGCACCTAAGTTATTTAATTCCTTACCACCTGATCTCAGAAATTATGTTTATGGATATTCCACAAATAAAGAAACACTGAAACAGTTCCTCAAAAATATAACTGATATGGAGCCTTACTTTCAAACTTTAAACTTGCTCCTTGAAGTTACAGTTTTATGTCTACACGAACACAAAATTAATCTGTGTAGAAAAATGAAATCACCTATATTTATTTGCCAGTGATATTCGATAAAAGGATTTATACTTTTCTGTTATTGCACACTCAACTATATTTGAAGATGTTTAAGATTGTATATATATATATGTTGCCACTACTTTATTCCATTGCTAATTATTACAATGACCTGGATGAGATATGCTCTTGGGTTATTAACAATGTAATAATATACATTTATATCAAAAATAAAAATAATTGAATTGAATTGAATATGACTTAAGTTAATCATTACCTTGTAAATTTTTTCCTTTTTCATTTATATTTTTTCCTTCAACATTTTTTAAAAGCATTTCTATATTTGAATTAATATATCATTTCATTAAATCATTCAGACTAATTTTATGCGAATATTTCCTCACTTTAAAAACTTTCTGTATTTCTGCATTAGTTTATTATATATATATAAATTAATTCAATTATTTCCAATTTTGTGCAATATTTAATACTTTTTCATTTCTGTTTGGGGGATTTATGTATTTCTTCAATTGATTTACTATACATGAATTAATTTATTTACTCCTAGTTTTGCGAAATTCTTAATATTTTTCCCCTCACCCTCTGTTAATTAACTAAAATTAAAATTACAACATGACTTTTTAATGACAAAAGAATATTTTCAAACTCAGTTAAAAATGTTAATGGTGAATAACATGTATATACATACAATGAATATAAAACGAGTTCTTTTTAATAAATTATTTAGTAATCTGCAGAGATCATATTATCACTAATAATCTGGTTAGCTATACCCACAACCAATATAAATCGATTTTTTAAGTGAATTTTTAAGTATTCCTTAGTGATCATATTATTACTAATAATCTAAAAAGTTAATAGCTAAATAAATTTAGCTGTTAAGTTACTCCTCAGATATAATGTAATCTCTGCATTTGTAAAACAAATTATAAACCTCTAAATTAGGGGTAACCAGTAAAATGTTTATAATTTTATAGGATTTGCTAAATTCTTTATGTCATTTTATGTGTTTATCGATATATGTAATACATGAATACAAAATTTAATGTGTGTGTGTATATATATATATGTTTTATTTTATTCCCATTTTTATACTATAACTATTGTTTTATCAATCTATACAAGGGGTACGCCAGTTACATATACATTTCCAGGGGGTACGTGAAGCATAAAATGTTGGGAACCAATGATTTATATATTTATTTCTACAATATTCTACATTACTGCTAACATCATATTTACGAATATTTGACTTATTCCTGCTTTTTGGGGCTGGGAGTAGTTCAGTTTGGTAGCGCGCCAGTCTCATAATCTGCAGTTCCCACGTTTTACCTCCGCAAAACTCCTAGCCCTGCCAACGGTTAGTACGAGACAGCGATGGGAATGGAAAGACCGCTGTCCGTTGGATGGGACGATAAGCCGTGAGCCTATGCACGTTAAAGAACATGCTGTATGGCCTTGATGGGAGGCTACTATCTGTCTCCCAACAGCTGTTCCAAGTGAGTCCCCTCCCCCAACCTTTTCTGAGCATTCGGGGTTTTTGTGACCTGGCCATTTAGCCCACTGTAAGCAAAAAAGTGTCGCTCAGAGGAAAAACAATCCAACCCATTCTTTCTCTTTGCTTTGAATGCCATAGAGAACAGCAGAATGGTCAGTCAAAATTAAATACTGGAATTCTTCAAATATTAGGCTTAGCAGAAACACTTCGAAGAGTTACTGGAAAATCGTTATCAATATTAGACAGTGCAATGAATTAAAAAATTGTTCATGAGAATAAGAAACTTTTGAAAAAACAAAACCCTCTGTATTAACTTAATCCTGTGTATTAACTTAATAAAAGAATAAATTCAAAATTAAAACTATTTTCTTAAATTCAAAATGGCAAAACCATCAAAGAACACTGTAAGCAACAATTACTTACTCATACTGTTTACAAAGTTGAAAACCCTTTCTCTGCTGATAGAAAAACTAAAAAGCATACTGAATGTCTTGTAGGGAGACTCCAAGCTCCTTCTGCAACCTTGCTTTGTATCCAATTCACAAACTATGTTCCGAATGATTGATCCTTGTTGGTTGATGAAATAGATTAGTATAAATAGTTAATCTAATCTAAATAAGTGCTGAATACGGCGTTCAGATGCAATTCATGACTACTCAACACCGCCTGCGGCTTATTGTTGACGAGATCATAATTACTATACAAAATATAAATTTTTTTTATATCTTTCTTTGAAACAGATTTCGGCCCTTTGAACGTTGTTGCATAGGAAAAAAATAGCTTTGTACGTGCATAGCACACGCTGAGAATGGAACATTTCGCTGAATGAATTTTTTTTTAATTTCAGGCGAAGTTTGTGGCAATGAAATCAAAAGAAATTAAATTTCTCCTTATAGTTATTACAGAAGGTAATTTACTGGGTTATATTACCCTCTCTAGAATATGGAACTGCCTTTTTTTGCTTAAAGTTCGCGATTTGAAATAAAATTTAAAATTACTTTATTTTATTAATGAGCGGTAGAAAATATAATTCTCATGGAAAGTCAAGAGACTGTTATGAAAACAGTTAAAATAAAATATTTATTTATGCAAATAAAAATGCAGACTTGCTCAAAAATTTGTCTACTTGTCAGTCATTATTTAAACCGAAATGAACGACCGAATTTCTTGAGAAAACTTGCTTAGAGAATTTACAGTAACTTTGCTATCTGTTACTTAAACAAATCGTTCTATATCATATCTGACTTGGACAGTGCAAAAACAGAAAATTTAATTTTTAACATACACTTTATTTAATAAAAATATTGTTAAAAATTTAACTAGTACAACTGAATCTTAAAAATTTGGTAACCAGTTTTAAAATATTGATAAATATTTAATAAGCATCATTTTAATAGAGATAATGAATAAATTTATTTATTTTAGTTAGTTTTAAATAAATAGATTTTAGTTAATTTGTTTCATATTTAATAACAGTTCTTTCATTCCCGGAGACCTGGACATTGCACTGACAGAAGACTTATTTTTGAAATATATATCAGTTTGAATTATATTATTTCTAAAACTTCAACTGCTAGTTATTTATTTTTTAAATTTGGTAATTGATTTTAAAACATTCTGAAATGTTTTAATACAATCTTAATGGTTAAATGTTTTCTTTTAGCTGGTTTTAAACAAATAGTTTTAACTTAAAAGCTTATGCATAATTAATTACCCTTCTTTCTTTACTCCTTTTGCTCAAGACTTTAGAATTGGTGTATCAAGATGGCCTGGCTGTGTACTCCATGGTGTGTCAAAGATAATAGGAGGATAGGATAATAGATAATAGGATAATAGGAGGCTTCTAGTAACAGGAATGATTTCAATGCTCCATCATAATTCGACATTAAAATAACTGTGATGCTTCATGAAGTTATTCGAAAATTTCAAGATATTTCTCGAAAGTTTTCTTAGATTACTGATCATTGTGATTTATCTTCTAAAAATTCTGAGAAGTGTTTACAGCTTACTGGCTCCTGCTTTATAGAGCAGTTCGAAGTTGTGATTTAGTTGTGATTCTCACAGTCCATTCTCACAGTTGGACTATGAGAATGGAGAGTTATCTACATTTAACTCTTTATATTTAACTTATCGACAAAAGCATCAAAAAAGTAATGGAAAAACAAAAAAATAATTTTTCTGAATCGAAAAAACGTAGTTGGGAAAGAAATTTTTATGCGAACAATATCCAGTACATCTGGTCTAAAATGATTGACATGGGAAAAGTCGGTCCACCACTATGATGCCATTTTTTTTTTAGTGGAGTAGCTAAGTAAAAATCTACAATTAGCATTTGATCTTTTGCTATGCCAGCTGGTAAGTTTTGAATTTAGGTCACTAGCCGCAACAATTAAGAAATTATAGTCTGGTCTATATAATATCCATATCTGCAGTGCAGAGTGGAGCATTCGGAGGTTTGTATGCACTTATTAGCAGAATATATCCAATCGTGGATCTTCAAGACAAACAGCTGTAGCTTCAAGAGTGACAAGATTGTCAAAAGAAAATTTACGATGCTTGAATTATCTTCTGATAAGAACAACAGTTACACTTCCTTTGTTATGGAGATGGTCGATACGACAGATTACAAAATTAGGGATTTTTAGCGAATCCTCAGGTTTCAAGTGTGTTTCGCCAATCTCGTAATCTGCATTTCCCAGGCTCGTAATTAAGTGCGGTATTAATGTTGTACTCAAACAGGGAATGCTTCAGTTAATAAGTGCGATGTTAATGCCAATAAGTGTGCTATTAATGTTATACTCAAACAAAAAATGCTTGACTTCTTCGTGGTATCGTTTAAGCCCGTTGGCATTCCAGTAAGAAATCGAGATTTGTCTGCAATTTGAATTGCTGGCCATGATTGGAATAATATTATTGATGCTGATTGGTAGTTTACCTCTGAGCGTCACTTTTTTGCACAGAATGGGCATAATGGCAAGGTCACAAGGACCCCAAAGCTAAGAAATGCTGGATGGCCGGTCACGGCCATCCAGCATGTTCTTTAGCATGCACAGGGTATGGATCTCCCGCACAAAGGCCAATGGCTTTACGTCCCCGCCCATTGGTGTCCCCTACTAACCGTGGGCAGGGTGGGAAGTTTGGAGGAGATAAAAAATCATATATATTCTACAAAATTATGTTTTTTTAACTGAACTGGTAACTGTTAATTTTTAAAAATCTAATAAAGAATTTTTATACATCGATGATATTAAACACTAGAAATAGGTCGTACAGTCGCTCAAAAAAGTATCCGAACTCTACGGTTGATTACAGAATTTATAAAAAATATCTGTCAACGATTTTTTTTAGAAATTAGTGATCTGACAACTTTTGTGTACTCTGTACACGACGGTTGCCAGATCACTAATTTCTAAAAAAATCGTTGACAGATATTTTTTTCTGAATTCTGCAATCAACCGTAGCGTTCGGATACTTTTTTGAGCCACTGTACCTTCATTAACCATTCGTGAGCCATCTTTCATATTTGATACCAAACTGAATGCGATATAAAGCCACGAAGCTACACATCCCACACCACTATCAAGACAAAACAGTACCTTCAGCATCTCTCGATTTCTACACCGTCACTCAGACCTCTATTTGACCTTCAATGCGACACTGAACCTAACGATTTCTCTTATTTCAGAGTTCTACTGCCTGAAGTGCCTCTATTCACCATTTTTTTTAGCTCTTCAGCACAAGGTGTGTTGAAATTTGAACTTTGATCACGAAAGACTCATTGCATCCGACATTTGACCATTAGCTCAAAGGATCCATCGCATCCAAAATTTGACACATTTTCTAAGATCTACGACTCATGAAATATAGGCATTAATTTTAACCCTCTAATACCGGAAGATATATATTTGATCTTTGACCTGAAAGGATCCATAGCATCCGAAATTTCACGACATTTTCGAGATCTACAACCCAAAACACTCCTAGACACTAATTTTCACGTTTCTAACACTCGTTGATGATGATTTAACCAGTACGTGACCTCTCTTTGAATTTTAAGAATACGTTGGATGTCAGAATTCGGTTTTTCCACAGATTTACCAAACGGATTACACTTTGTTTCAAATTTTCAGGGCTCTATTATTTCTGCACCATAGTAAGAACTAGCCTGATACCCTATCAATCAGTCAGCCGTCGTCAGTCATATATTAGATAGTTGTAATAAATATATTATTTAAATTCAAGTAGTTTAAAAATATAAATAATAAAAAATTAAAAAATTATATTTTTCTATGTGGCCTCAAAAGTACTAATTAAACCTAATAAAACACATTTTCGAAAATGTATCAATCGGTCACTTGGATCGTACTCACTTCAAAGGAAGATAGGGCGCCGGAAATCTTGTCGTGTAGGTAAATCGGCGCCCTATCCTCTTTTGAAATGAATACGAACTCAGTGACTGATTGCACGTCAATATGCTTTAGTTTATTTTCCACTTTTTAGGACCACATAGGAAGATAGGTATTTCTTAAATTTTTTCATTTATATTTCTGTTTGTTGTCCCTAAAAGCACCTACCTTCGAAAATTTTGATAAATTACTCATAGATATCGAGCACACCCCCCCCCCCTTTTGGAGTCATGTTTGTGGTAGCGCATGACATTGAGACACGTCAAAAGCGTTAATTTGAAATAAGACTCGTTAAAGTCGAACCCCGCGAAAATCGCTTCTTCCATTTTATCAAGGGGAGATCGTGGGGGCAAAATTCGAACAGTTTGCGATTTTCATTATACGAGCTTTCATTTGACACCTAACTCGTCACTGTAGGCTCTCGCGTTCGGAAGATATAATAGAACGATTTTAAAAGTTCCCGTTCTTAGGGGAAAGGAAGGCATGGGGGGGGTCAATATTTCATAGCCTAAGACACTTCCCGCGTCACAAGCTTTCATTCGACACATAGCTTGCTACTTTCCGCACTCGCGTTCAAGAGATGTAAGGTAACAATAGTTTTCCATTTCCCCTTTTTTAAGGGTTCTTTGTTAAAGAAAATTGAATTTTATGGCCTGAGAGGTAAAATAAGCAACTGGTTAAGAAGCCATTTATTTTAGAGGAAAGCTCTTGTAGAAGTAAATGGTAGTATAACAGATGAACATTTTGTTTACAGAGGTGTGCCTCAAAGTTCGATTCTTGTTCCGATCCTTTTCGTACCCTACATTAACGACTTAGTAAAGTTACACATTAATTCAAAGATGTTATTATATGCTGATGATGATTTATTTATTATCGATTTCAACCAAGATTGTGAAAGCCTGATTAGCAGTGTTAAACTACTCTCTAAATATTATATCTGAATGGTGCAGAGTATTCTTGGCAATTTATTAATAAATACCAAGAAATTCAAATACATGATATCGATTAGAAATATTTTGATGTAAAGATTATTGAAATTAAGCTAAAGTGATGCCCTGAATATAAATGGTTAGGAATATGGATCGATGAAAATCTGACCTGGTCATTTCATGAAAAGCAGCTAAGAAACACTCTGTCTGTTATTAACGTTGTATCTATAAATATGTTTTATTTAGAAAGATATTTATTCGAATTTATTAGCAAATATCATAAAGCTAATTTGTAAGAATAATTTTTCTTGTAAATAAAAAAAATGTATATATATATATATCAACATTATATAAAGATTAGAAGAAGAATCAGCAGTAGTAATAACAGAAATTAAAATATAAGAATTGTGTGGATGTCAGTACTACCTATGGTGATGTCGTAATTTAGTCCACTGGCCTTCTGCTGTAGGTGGTGTTGCACAAACCATGCTAGCCCGTTGCATAGCAAAGTACACGGAATAAGAAAAAAAAACGAAATAATTTTTTTGTACAGATAATTTTCTACAGATAATTTCTACAGATAATAAGTCGTCCCTCTCTACCAACTAGTTATTCTGCGACACATATTAGACATATAAGTCTGATGAATTTTGCGTTTCGGGATCGTTAGATGTAAGGGGACATAAGTTATATTCGGTCCTTAGTCTGAACGGTTAGCGGCAATTAAAATTATACGATGAGGGACAGCGCGAGTTTGCAGCCTTTCGTATTTAATTAGTTATCAGCTTCGACAAATGCAGAAACACTTATAAAATCCATTGTATTGAATTTAAAAAGTGAACTGCGATTCAGTTTAAAAAATAGTTCTTATAAAATTATTAATATAAATAAGTTGGTAGTGCCGAGTGGTTAGCACGCTTGGCTACTGATCTAAGGGACCTGGGTTCGAGCCCCGGGTAAGGCATGGTTGTGTGTGTCGTTTTTCTGCTTAGGTCCTGCCATCCTCTCAGATCTTCTACTCTGGCATATAAACTGACAGGCTCCTGTCAGACCTCTGTGGCAAGCAGCTGCTTGAGGGGGTATTTTTATATTATAAATAAACGCTTGTTAAAATATTAACCCATTAACTGCCGTGATCCCCAAATAGGTGATAATTTATTATACCAATTATGCAGTAGTTCGAATTTCGACCAAATAGGTGAAAGTACGTGATCTCCAAATGGGGATCACGTACTTTCACCTAGAGGCCCTATATAGGTAGAGGTTGGCTATCTCAAAATTGGACGCCATGTTTTGTCGTCGCTCGGATTGTTTAGCATGCATAGCTGAATGGTATTGCACGGATACTTACGGATTCCGAAAAAGGATAGGGTAATATTTGATACAGATTTCAGTGTTCACAATTGGAAGAATTTTAAAAAACGGCTAAAAAGGAAAAGTAAATTTTAGGGCTTTTTTTTTAATATATAATTCCGCTTTGTTGTCTTTCCGTCTGTAGACATCGAATTTTTTTGTTTACAAGGATAAATAAAAAATTCATTTTGTGTTAGATAGGTATTAATGATATATTACGATTTACATTTTTTGATTCTCCCAAAAGTTGTAACTGCGCCTTCTAACGGTGAAAAAACTTGAAAATTCCAAAATATCAAACGAATATTCCAAACGATGTAGTTTTGTTAGAAATTTAAAATTTTGGTGTTGAAATGTGAAGGTTACGAAGTTACCATTGGCAACAATCAATTGACCCTTTACACCCAGGAGGGAATGTGAATGCAATTTTTTTTGTTTTAACAGAAAAGTGTATATTTTTAGAGATAAATTAAAAATTCTTTTTTGGGTTTTAGAGGCATTGATGAAATATTACAATTTACATTTTGCGAATTTCCCAAAAGCTATAATTGCGCCCTCTAATGGGGAAAGAAATCGAAAAATCCCAAAAATTTAAAATCTGTATTGCAAAAGATGTAGTTATTCTAGATATTTAAAATTTTGATCGTGGAATGAGACAGTCTTGAAAATTCCATTGACAACAACGAGTTGGCCCTAAGCCCAAGGTAGGTAAGAAACGGAACGGTTTTGTTTTAGAAATAATTGGAAATCTCTTTTTTAGTTTGCTACTAATGAAATGTAATTCGCATTTTCAAAGGTAGTTTTAATTTATATCATTAGAAATCATTAAATATCGAAACTGCCAAACTTTTAACGAATGTTTCAAGTTATCTGTTTTTGGTAGAAATTTAGGAGTGTAGAGTTCTGTTATAATAGAAATTCCACTGACAGCAATAATCTGCCCACTATTTTCAGAGGAGCGAGAGAAAAGCAACTTTTTAAATTTAAAATCTAAAAGACAAATACATTTTATGTGTTATAGTTACTAATAAAATACTATGTGCATTTGCCCCATCATTCATTTAAAAAAAAAACCTCAAGTAGCTGCTTGTACAGAGGTCTGACAGGAGCTTGTTAATTTATACGCCATAGCAGAAGAACCATTAGGATGGCAGGACCTCAGCAGAAAAACAATACGAACATCTAAAATTAAAACTTTTAAGGAGTAAAGGAAAAACTTCATTCTCTTTGAAAACGAGATTCTCATATGTTCCAGAGGCGATATGCGTTCTTCTAGTTATTTTACACATTCAGTACCCTCTGGCAGTGGAAATTCGAACTACTGCAAAATTGGTATAATAAATTATTAATTTTTAATTAGCACCTATAAACACAAAAAATGTTTTTTATTTATCTCTTAAGGCAGAAAAGCTGCATTTTACCAACATCTCCTGTCTATAACAGGACAAATTATTACTGTTACCGTAAACTACTTGACCGTTACACTCTATGACCAAAAATTTAAATTTCTATCATAAATAGATTGTTTTATTCTTTGCAATATTGTTTTAAAGATTTGGTATTTCCAGCTTTTTTCAACCACTAAAGGCCGCCTTTCGAGTTTTTTTTTACCAGCATTAGTATTTTCTAACAGTAGAAATTCTAACTGATGGGGATTCGAAAAATGTAAATATTAATATTTTGTTAGTACGTCTATTCCCCCTCCCCCCCAAAAAAAGGATTGTTTCGTTTATCTCTTAAAATAAAAAAAGTTTCATTTTCGTACCTCGTTTTGGCTAAGAGGGTAAAGCCTTGTTGCCATTATAAACCTTCTGACCATAACACTGTATTACCAAATTTTCGTATTTCTAGTATAAATAGTTTGTTTGCAATATTCTTTGAAATTTTAGCATTTTCCACCGCTAGAGGGCGCTATTAAAGCTGTTGGAAGATTTTGAAATTGAAAATCGTAATATTTCTTCGAAATCTATCCAACCCAAAAAGAATTTTTCATTTATCTCTAAAAGTACAAAAGTTCATTGTCTATAGACGGACAGACAGGTGGAAAGACAAACGGACAGACAACAGTTAACAGAGAAACGGACAGACAGACGAACAAATATTGGCATAAGCAGACAACAAAGTGGAAACATTAGCTCGTTTTTCAAACGAACCTGGGTCGAGGGTGGCTCAGTCGGTAGCGTGCCAGGCTCGTAATCTGTAGTTCCCAGGTTCGAGTCCCAGCTGGGTCAGCGTTGAGATTTATCTCCGCAAAATTCCCCGCCTTGCCCACGGTCAGTAGGAGACAAAGATGGGCTTGGAAAGGCCGCCGTCCGTCGGATGGGACGTTAAGCCGTGGTCCCGTATGCGGGAGAGACATACCCTGTGCACATTAAAGAACACGCTGGATGGCCTTGACGAGAGGCTACCATCCAAACAGCTGTTCCAGTGGGTCCCCTCCCCCAACCTTCTCTGAGCCTTCGGGGTCCATGTGACCTGGCGATTTAGCCCATGGTGTGCAAAAAAGTGCCGTTCAGAGGTAAAACAACCCAACTCAAAGGAACCTTAAAAGAAACTAGTTGTTGATTTTCAGTTATCTCATTTCACTTTTGGAGCCGATTGCTGTCTTCTGGCGGAGTTTGTTGGAAAAAATATTCATTAATTTATTTCTGTGAGTGCAATTTTTACACCCAAATGCAGCTCAGTAAGTCATTGATAAAATATGAAAGCTTTTATAGGAAAAGAAAGCGGTAAAAATGTATAAAATTGTAAAAACTGAGAAGTTTTAACTAGATACACACACTAACACATAGGCTTTCGTCTCACGGTACGACAAAACATGGCGCCCATAAACCATGTGACTCAATCAACCAATGACAGTCAATTACCAAGATGGCCAGCCTCTAACTATACAGGACCTCTACTTTCACCTGCCTAGTAACGCCATCTGCCAGTCACATAGAAGAACAGGATGTTCACGTATTCCTACTAGATGTCGCCTGTGAGCGGGAACCGAAAGTAATCACGTACATGCTGTGTGTTGCGCAAACAAGCTCATTTCTTCGGCTAAGTCACCGGTTTTTGTTACAAAAGTGAAACGTGTTTTGTGAAGGCAGAAAAGACGTTACGCGACAAGGCTAATTTTGGTCACGGTGAGTTTACCTTGTTTCGTGATAAAGGTTGAATATTTTAATAGCACTTTTAGCATGCCACTGTAATATAGACGCGTACAATGGACCAAATAACTCGATCCCCATTTGGGGCTCACATCTGATACCGACTAGAAGTGTAAGACTTATTTTGTGATTGCCGTTTACAGGAAATGGCACGACGTAGGTTTTATTCTTTGAGAGAAATCATTGACATTATAAATGCGGATGAGTTTTTGGATTCTGACAATGAGGATGACGACAATGGTCCTATAGATATTGTGGAACTTCCTCCAGAACGGGTCGATGAAATGTCCGTTAATGAAGATATCGATGATGACATTACCAGTGATGAAGAATCTGCAGATGTTCCCGGACTTGTTGAAATTCATCGTGCAGCAGGGAGGGCTGAGCCTAGCTGTGGCATCAACAAGTACAGCTACAGAAGATGTAGCCCCACCACCTGCTAAAAAGAGGGCCCCTTTGAATTCGAACTGGAAGCAACAAGAACCCCTTTACTCAAAAATGTACCCAAATTCTGATGTTGTACAGAAAAGGAGGAACAATCTCATTAGTGAACCCAAAGGGAAAAGTCCGGTAGAGTGTTTTGAGAAGTTGTTTGATGACACAATTATTTCAAATATTGTCCGTCAGTCTGTGACATATGCCACACAGAAAAAACGTCCATCACTTTCAGCTTCCAAATGACTGTATGAAAAAATTTATTGGCATTCTAATTTCTACTGGCTGTCATTCTGTTCCTCAAGAACAATTACATTGGTGTGAGAATGACGACATGGATATCCAATGCGTGAGAAAATGCATGAGTGGAAACAGGTATCTGGAAATCAAGCGGTACCTCCATCTTAGCGACAACTCTGAGGTCCAAGGTATTCCAGCAGAAGAACGGGATAAGCTCTTCAAGATTCGGTCATTGATTGACAAACTAAATGAAAACTTTATGCAATTTGGTGTGTTCTCTGAAAATTTGAGTGTTGATGAGCAAATGGTTCGATATTACGGGCACCATTATCTCGAGCAGTTTATTCGTGGTAAGCCTGTAAGGTTTGGTTTCGAACAATGGGCTATCTGCTGCTCAGAAACAGGCTATTGTGACCAGATGAAGGTGTATGAAGGCAAGTCAAAAGACACCGGAGATGACGCAAGCGTGACTGAACTTGGGTCATCTGTTGCCCTGAAAATGATTTCCATTATAGAGACCAAACACTCACAAACTTTGACAGTTTTTTCACTGGATTCCCTCTGATGAAACATTTGTAAGATATTGGTGTGAGAGCAACAGGAGCTGTTCGATGCAACAGAATGAACAAGTGCCCTATTCCAACAGACAAGGAGATGAAGAACAAAGAACGAGGAACATACAACTACAGATTTGATTCGCAGAATGAAATTTTGGATGTCATCTGGAATGACAACAGCTGTGTGAAGCTACTCTCCAACCATGATACCATCGAGCCTATCTCACATGTGAAGCGATGGAATAGGACTGAAAAGAAAGATGTTCCAGTCCCCCAACCCAAACTGATGACAGGCATATGGGGGGAGTGGACAAATGGATTGGAACGTCCAAAAATACAGGATCAAAATAAGGGGGAAAACGTGGTACTTCCCTTTGATTACCAACGCCATTGATGGAGCACTGGTTAACCCGCACGCACTGTATTGTCTTGCAAATGGCACATTTCCCCTGCTGGATTACAGAAGGAAGATTGCCAGAACATATCTTTCTCTGTCTTCACCAATATACGATCCCAAAAAAGCTGGGAGGAAAGCTTTCCCTACATCATCAGTCACTCGTGTTCCTGTTGACATCAAAACATCCGGATTTCATTACATCGAACGCACAGACATGGGCAAGCAGAGGAAATGTGCAGTGTTTAAGAAGAATGTGCGCAAACAATGTTGTTGATGCGATGTTGGACTTCACGTGGAATGCTTTCAAGAATGGCATCAAAAGTAGATAGTGTGTGCCGTGATCCCCATTTGGGGATCGGACAAAATTTTGAAATTTCTGAAAAATGCTTGTGGTGTAATTGAACATTTATGCATTTTCTTACTATTCGGGTGTAGATGAATAGAAATAAAGTAAAAATTATTCAGTAAAAAATTTGGCAGTTAATGGGTTAATTTCACAGTATTTCAATTCTCAAAATGTTTCGCTTTCTATGCATTTGTTTAAATTATTTAAAAAAGGATGAAATATAAGAAACGTACAAATTGTTGTCAAGATGTTCCTTTGTGTACAAATTTAGATCATGGTCATTTGTGATTACGACGTACACATGTTAGAAATATGAAATTTCCTATTTTAAGTGTAGTCGAATAAATTGAAGAATATTGTTTACCTAGTTCCTTTATATAATCATATTCTTAATTTTAAATTTGAATTATGATTCACAAAAAGGCGATAGAGTAGGTTTAGAATTTCGAATAAAATACGAAATCTAAATGCAGATTTTTCTCACGCCTTTCCATAAGAGGTCCAACATAAGAGCACGGTTCGAAAAATTTCAAGAAACTGTCAACGTTCTTGATCGTGAAAGAACTGGCCGTCCATGCACGAGGCAGAAGGACGTTAGGGTGTGCGGGAAGCAAACCAGCATTGCCCTAGTAAGTAAATCAGAACGGTCTCCCGATAACTGAAAATATCTCATTCAATAATGTGGAGAGTGTTGAACCAAAGACCAACTTTCTGTTTACAAGACATAGAGCTCTTGCATGCCCTTTAGGGTAATTACAAACCATGCAACTTCTCATTTGCAATGGAAATTCTTGACCAACTTGATGATGGTCATTGCTCTCTACGTCATAGGGAATGGGTTATCTAGTCAGTAGCATGCCAGGCACGTGATATACAGTGTTCAAGTTCGAGTCCCATCTGTGGCAGCTTTGAGAGATCTCTTCACTAAATGCCCACCTTGCACTTTTATATCCTGCTTTTGTTGGGAAAGGGCGCACCTATGGGTTAGGAAAAGGCATCGTCCGTTGAATGGGACATTAAACCATGATTCTGTGTGCAAGAGGGTCATAACGTTCACCTTAGGGAACCCAATGCATGGCCTTTCCGGAAGCTACTAAATTTTTTGTCTCTTAACACGTGTTAAGTGGGTTCTTTTTTCCCGGCATTAAACTGATTACAGGTTTGGTTAAATATCTTAGTGCAAAATTTTAAAGCTATGCTGGTTATTATTATTATTATTCTATTTATTAATTCCCCACAGGATGGGGACTACCGGAGATAAACTTTCATTGGGGACACTGTTACAAATGCAAAGGCCGACGTCTGTCTTATAGGATGTTAAAGCGGTGGTTTCGTGTGCACGGAAGAAGAACATTCTGCATATGACCTTAACGGGAGACTTACATCTCTCATAAGAGCTATCCAGTGGATTTCCTTCATTGAACCTTCTCTGACCACTTGGGTCCTTCTGACCTGGTCAATTTTCAAGTTAAGTGCAAAAAACGTGTCACTCAGAGGTTAAACAACCCAATCCTGACTCCGAGTGGGGGTGGGAGTGAGTGCAAGCCCCCTCGATACATCAGGCCTGGACACCGCCATAACAGAAGTAGTTTTAAAATAATGCAAAATTATATGAATGGAATTTGTTCCTAACAACAAACGGTACTTTTTTTAAACTACGGAAATCAATTTTTAATATTCTTTAATATTTAATAATAAATACATCCCTCAAGCAGCTGCTTGCCACAGAGGTCTGACAGGAGCCTGTCAGTTTATATGCCACAGTAGAAGATCTGAGAGGATGGCAGGACCTCAGCAGAAAAACGACACACACATCCATGCCTAAATCCGGGGCTCGAACCCATGTACCTTAGATCAGTAGCCAAGCGTGCTAACCACTCGGCCACGGGACGGCTTCTTTAATATTTAGAGAAATATATAATTAATAAATTATATTGTTTTGCGTGATTTAAAATTTAAATAACTGAAATAATATTTTTTGCATAAGTCACATATTTATGACTTATATTTGTCCACTAATATCCAGGTCTTGTTCGTCAAGGTGACCTTGGTGAACGTGAGGGGTATTTCAAACTTATTTTGTTTTAAAAGGTAAAATGAAAATTCTTCTTATGGTGAATAAGTGTTAATGAAATATTATTTTCATTTTAGCATTCATCCATTAGTTCGAATGTACACCGTTAGAGGATGATAATGCCGGGTAAGAAAAAAAATCAAACTTCATTTTTTTTGTAACGATGAGGCTTTTACATCACAGGCAATTTTATTAGATTTCTCACATTGATTATAGAAACAAATTGTGATTGTGTACGACAGGGAGGGTCAAATCTTTGGACTCTGCAATCGACTTTGAAGACAGAAAATAACAAATAAAATAAAATAATTATACTAGAATTACACTTTATTAAAAAAAATCCATTAAATGTAGCTGCAAATTTGCTCACAAACACTAAGGGCTCCTTCACACTCAGCGCTCGCCGCGTAGCAAAGGCGCTTTGTGGTCACTCGCCGATGCGCAAGCGACGGCTGTAGCCTTCACATTTACGCGTGGTCTGCAACAAAGAACTAAGCTCATTGTTTCTCGCTGCAAACAACCTGGAACGCGTGTTTTGTTTTCTCTGCGAGATCTACCGCGCTTTCTGACATTACTTTCACTTTATTTTAAACATCATATCCAGGAAAAGAACTTTTCAAATGTAAAGGTTGTAATGGTGCTCTCTAACGATGGAAAATTTTGAAAATGCAAGACCTCTGTGGCAAGCAGCTGCTTGAGGAGGTATTTATTTTTATTTTTTTATTTTAAAATCCAAGAGGCTCTGTGTATCATTCTAGTTGTATTTTGTTAATGAATCATTAACCACTCTTTTTGATATGAGCAAGCCATCAAATCGTTGGGAAAAACAGATAATAAAGATAAATGATGAAACCAGATCACTCTTACTTTTCCATAATATTATTCTCTAGTACTTTCTTAAACATTTATATACACATATATTCCAGCTCATAAAACTTCAATTCATTAATATTTTTCTAACATCATAAAACAGGTGAAAGTAGAATATACTGGTTTAATAACAATTTTTACCTGACAGAATGTCACACATATATTAAATATAACGATCATCACATAGAAATTCACCTGAAATATTGCTCAGATGTGAAGCTATTGATTCCCACACATTTTGTTTCATTCCTCGATCCCTATAATTTCGATGCGTCTTGTCATAAAGACAAGGGCAATCGCAAACTAAATTTAAAAGTTTGTGGTCGTGCATCTCGCCAACGCACCTAATAACAAATGCAAAGAAATGCTCACTTTCGCTCAGCTGTTCTAACTACGTCATTCGTCAGCGGCTATTTTATTGGCTCTTGCTTGCGATCGGTTGCGTACCGCGCGCCGGAAGTAGAAATATAACCTAAGGCTTTTAACATAGTAGTGGCAGTGACCAGTGCATTCACATTAGTGTAAGCTGATAACCAGCAGTGGCAGCTATGCGATCGACCAAGCAGTTGAATGTGATCGACTGTTTGACCACCTACGGTGTAAAACAATCGACATCATGCTTTTAATGCGTCTTTTACATCCATGAGCTCTAAGAAGGGTTTTTCTTTACTTCAGCTGTTCCTATCATGATTAATAGCCTTGAAACTACGGATTTCTGATTATCTTAAAATGCGATTTGTTCCATAATTGGTTGAACTTAATTTCGTTAAATTTCTCCTATTTAAAGGGACAAAATTTACAGACATTTAGGCGAAGTAGTTTCAATTTAATAGAAAATACGTACATGCATTGAAAATTTAGAAATCGAAAGTCAGAATTCACTGATAAATTTGAATAAGTGTTTTGTTCACTGCAACAGAAACCTCATACAGGTTGAACACATCTTGAAGGGAAATTGCTAGAGTTACTCTTGAAAACATTTCCGGATTTTAAACTTGATTTGAATTTATATAATGACAATAAATTTCAACATATAGTTAAATCTGCAATGATATATTGTCCTATAAGACGTATTTCTTTATTTTGTTATTCTTACTTAAAAAACATTTCTTTTCAATTTCGTATTGTATTTAACAACCACTCCGAACATAATTGATGAATTTATGAGAATTATGTTATTCTCATAAAGTAGTATTAAGTGTGAGGTTTTAACTTTGATCAAAAAGACAATCTGGGGAACTTTCAGCGAAAGCGGAGATAAATGTTGATTAAGACAGAATGATGGCATCAATAAATAAAAGAAAAATCCTAATTCGAGAACTAATGTAAACGAACTGCTCTTTGGGTATTGGCAAAATTGCCATCTGTCGGATGGGATGTTAAGTCCATCCCGTGTGTGTGTTGTCCCCTTGTACAGTCATACCCTGTGAATGTTAAAGAACACCCTGGATGGCTTGAGAGGAGACTACCATCCGTCTCCTCAAAGTTGTCTATTGAATACCCTTCCCCCAACCTTCTCTGAGCCCTCCGCATCCTTTTGACATGGATATTTAACCCATTTTCTGTAAAAAAAAGTGCCGCCCAGTGGGACCTGAAGGTATATACCTTCAGGTAGGCCATGATCTGCCGTTCATCAGGGTGACTTTTGAGTTTTAATTCTTCTCGACCACCTTAATCAAATCTGAACGTATTTAGAACATTTGAATGGCATTAGTGCTTTCAAATTATCGTCTGCTGACCGGCTTTAGCTCTCATTTCTGACGAAAAAAAATTATACATAGATATATTTCTGAATAAAAAAATTATAATGATGATATAAAAAAAAATGATGAAAAAACTAGACGAAAAATTTCATTGTTGCTGTTGAAGAGAACAGCGCCAAGAGACACTTTTTAGAGTGCTCAGAGGCGCCGGTTCCCAATGCCTGCTCTAATATATTGCCCGCGGTACCGTCCTACAGCTGTTTGTAAGTTATCGGGTATATTTTCCAACAGTTGATTACTTATCATATCGATTGCCACACTTTAGAAACTGCGTGACCTGAAATTGTTCAAGTTCCATTTAATTACCATTTTTTTACTTCCACGAGAAGTTGAATTTGCTGTAAATAATTTCATTCCTATGTTAATGCATTGTTAAATTAAAGCAGCTTCATTCTTGCGAATGGGAAATCTAAAGCCGTATATGTATAATATTAAACTGAAAATAGGCAAATTAGACTACCAGTTTATCGACATTGATGCTTTGACTCAACAGTTTGTTTCTGATGAAGATTTCTTGAACCTTTTTCCTCATAGCTATCAAGGTAAATTGATCACACTTTCGTAACCTTTAATTACTTGCCATTCCTTTCCTGGAATATGGAAAATCAGACTCGAATAAATCACTGTGAGAGACATATATGGTGAAAAATTCACTTGCAGTCTCGTCATTAGATTTTAAACTTTACATGTAAATAATTGTAAGCAGCTTTACACAGGATTTTGTTTCGGTGAATCTGTTTCGGGGGGGGGGGGGAGTAAAAATTTAGATTCCAGGAGTTCCGAGAAATTATTAATTAATTTATTTTTATTTATTTATTCATTAGAATTTGGAGGCGGTCAAATCACTCAATTTAGTTTCGGAATAAAAAGTTTCAATTTCGGGGACGTTTCGACAATTATTTGTTTGGAGAGGTGGTCTCTCCGAAATCACCCCTTTAAATATCTCTCTGGTTTTCTGATTTTACTCTCTACATCATTTTGAATATTATATTATGCATTTCATTTTTTTAAGGAAAAATCTTTTATTTTTAAATAAAGAATACTAAACTTTAGTAATGTGAAAACTTAAATTAAATGTGGTACGAGGAAGGAAAAACAAAACGTACGTGTAACTTAGGTTTCCCATGCATTTCAGAGTAAGGTCAACTATTAAAGTTAAATTCTCTTCCATCAAATGCTAAAAATAATGTCGATAAATAATACAGCCGCTAATTTTTCTACGAAAGGAAGTACATTTTCATGTGATTTAAATATCGGAACGAAAAAGTAAGAAAGCGGAATAAAAATGCAAAAACGAAATGCAAAGTTCAGTGCGAACGAGTCTAGTGGCGTTTGCAGATACCGGACCAAGTGGATCAATGACGGCCGAGGATCAGCTCACTGTCATGACCACTCTTTCTCATCAGCCTCGTCGTTGTGTCGATACTCCTCGTGCCTGTAGAGGGGAGGGCTATATTTGGCAACTGCATGGACATTGGTCTCTAAACTTCGCTATAACGCAGTCAATGCCAATTTCATTGATACTGTTTGCGATCCATGGCATTGTTCATTATAGCGCCTGCTGAATTTTGCTAGCACGCTAGAGGAACATCTCATGTTTCAGTAGCGTCCCTTTCCATTCGCACAATTGTTTGTTGATACGTCTTATTATTCTGTTGCTTTTCCTCTGCCTTCGACGGCTTTACAAATATTTTTATATTGGTCAATAGGGCCAACGGTTGTCTCAGCTGCGCCCTGTTTATCTGTTGCTCATCACAACTTTTTGGACAACAAAAATGGCCCAAATAAAGTGGAGAGTGTATTGATGATGACCACAACCATGGCCAATGGAATCGTACCCTGCACACCTAAAGTTGCTAAGCAGCATGAGCTTGTGTGCAAAGGAACTATTCTACATTGTTGTTAGGTTGTCTTTTTCCATTTGTTTAATTAATTGTGGAGCAAGAAAGTGAATCTGGGAATATGCATAGGTGTCGGTATAAAGTTTCCAGGTGGGGGAAAGATTGCTTCAGGGTGAGAGGTAAAAGAGAAGAAATGTTGAAAAATACAGAAATTTTTATGTCGAAGCTTTCATAGATGAGTGCAGTTGCAAACAAGCAATCATCATACATCACATTAAAATAAAATTAAGGATATCCGAAAATGAAACGATAGGAAGTTAACTTGTGATTAAAAATTCATGTAAAAAACGTTTTCCGTAATAATAATAAAAAATGTTACATATGTAAAACATGTGTTGAAAATAAACGAAAACGTGGAAAAAATTGATTTTCTTGAGGAGAAAATGGAAAATATTAATTCTTGGCACATATGATACAATTTTACATAAATTAATTTTTAAAAGTTTCCAAGGGGATTTACCAAGGGCAATTCCTCCATACCACCACTGCCGACGTCCATGCAATACAATCACGCATATACATCGATATCAAATTTAGAAAATTGTTTTGAGTCGGGTGGATAAGAACTCACGATACCTGTACGAGAAAAAACAATTCTCTGTCACTTGAAGGCATTGTCTTCCTCGCTTCCAAATAACACCCGAAGTCAGCGGCAATACCTAAGTGAGTTGAACGTAAGGGTTATAACCGTCGCCCTTGAAGGGTTGAATATTTCTAAGGCGGTCCCTTAAAATCAGATTCGAGCATATCTCCTTTATAACTTTTACTGTAAACTTCTTCTGGTAATGTACAACTCGAGTGCAATAAATCATTCTTAGTGATATCAACCTCAGATGAGAACTGTTTGAAACCAGGCATGATACTAACCACATTATGATATCGTGCAGATAGCTCCATCCAGGTGAATACAATTTTCCTCTGAATCTAGTAATGATGAATTAGAGTTATTTCCTGACCTTTCAATTCAGCTAAACGACAATTGAAGAACTAAGCTAAAAGAACTGGCTTTTGGTGAAGCGAGAACAGGACCAACGAAATATATATTACTACCTGTTTCGGAGTACTAGCTGGAGGCAGAGAGATACTATTACTTAAAATATGAATTTTCTCAGGAAAGATGAAAAAAGAAACCTCGCATTTTCCACAAACATTACTTGAATTATTTATATTCTTTTTGTTTCAAAAATCGTAACCATTTTGAAATCACATTTCTGTGTTTATTAGTAGAGTAAAATTCACATTCGTATATTTTTATTGAATATCGTTTATTACATATATATTTAAAACATATTGTAAATTATTGCGCTGGATATTAATAATTGATGGAATTTTCAACACATAAACATTTTGGTCATTATTAATATGAATATTCACAACTATCAGAATTAGCTTTTCCTAAAATGGACTCTGTATTATGCTGTTTCTCAACTCGTGGAAAGTGAAGGTCGTCCATGTTGGCAGCGATGTCTTCAAAACAAATTTTAAGAATTCACAGATAATCATTACACATTTTTTGAAATTCTAAATAAAATTATTACGATGTGTCTCAATGTTCCTTTAGATTGTTCGCAAAGATGTTTAACGTAACTATTCTTTTCCCCTTTCCTAATTAAAACTTATTCTTAATAAAATTAATGCATTATTTATAGGCAAAATATTATAAATGATTAATATAAAACCAAAATGCATACGTTACGTAAAAATATTATATTTTATTTTATCGCATAGTACTAATATTCTTTGATAAATTGTCGGTGGGACAGTTTTAAAAAGGTTGAGAACCACTGTTTATGACACTTTTATATTAGATGCAATAATGATATCATTGGTATATTCAGGAGACTGCCTTAAGAAAGCATCATTCCAGTACTTGGGAAGATTGTAGACTTTCAGTAATATCCACAAACCTAAACCCTTGTGTACACCACAGCACATTATTATTTTGCACTCTAGGCCTTTTTGTTGTGGGACGTTCATTTTATCGAAATATATTTTGTGCGTTTCATTATATTTTCTCATACTTTATTTGACTAAGCATTTTAACTTCAAGCTATAACAAGCAAACGACATTTAAAGGTGTAATAATGGTCAGTACCTATTTCACTTCTTTTAATCGTCTATAAAAATATCGGTATTCATCGAGATACGACTTTTCACATTAGTTGGGATAGTTTTTCTATAGCAGAGATTCTGAAACTGTGAAACACAAGGATGTGGTTTTATTTGTAATTCTTAACTTGTTAACAAGAGGGCTGATGATAAATTAGAGGAGGGGAAGAACGAGGGTTTTTCAAAATCCAAAAGGATGGGGTGATGCCGAAAGGTGTAGTAACCCTGATCTATAGAATTTGAGAGTAAAACTTCTAAGACATAAAGCATGAAAAAGCTTTTATTACAAATATTACACAAAAAATTTACATTCCAGTGGAATGCCTATAAAGGTTACTTTTAATAATTAAACTAAATGCACTAATTTTAAGAAAACCATTGCTATGTTTTAAAATATAAAATTATTACTTTTGAAATGCACATCACAACCAGGAGGGGGTTCCTATTCCACTATGTTAAAATGAATTCCAAAGTTACATTTATCATCAAAAGGTTCATGAGAAACATAGAGAAATGAAGCATTTACTTGAGTATGTCAAAAAATGTCTTTTCAGATGTGATGAGAAAAAAAGTTTTATTACAAACAGGCATGAGGCTTCCTATACCTGTGTCCTAAAAATGGTTTTTTAGATTTGATGTGTGAGAAAAGCCATTATTGCAAATATCACATTCACAAGGCTTTATGTATGTGTTAAATGGTGGCTTATCAGAGTCAATGTCTGAGAATGGCTTTTTGGCAGACAAAAAATAAATGGTTTTTAGGGAATCCAGTTTCGAGTTTGTGCTTGAGGCTTTTGTTTTCTGTGCATTAAATGATTTTTCAGAGTTGATATAAAACATTTTTATTCAAAACATCATATGCATGAGGATTGTCTTTTTGGTATGTTAAGAGATGTCATTACAGATTTAATAACTTCGAAAGTTTTATTTGAAACACCACAGTAATGAAGATTTTCCTTTGTATGCGCAAAAAGATGGCCTCTCAGAGTTCATGTCTGAGAAAAAGACTTTATGACAGACATCACACACGAGGCTTCTCTTTCCTATTTTTTAAAAATGGATTTTCACAGTCGATTTTTTCAAAAAACCTTATAGGAAGATCAGATACATGAGGTTTCTCTTTTGTATGCGATAAAAGATGGCTTTTCAGAGATGATCTCGAAGAAAAGCTTTATGGCAGATATCACATACACGAGACTTCTCTTTGATGTGTGTTAAAAGGTGGCTTTTCAGAGACGTCTGATAGTGTGCGTTAAAAGATGGTTTTTCCAAGTGGATGTCTGAGAAAAGGCTTTATGGCAGACATCGCATACATGAGGCTTCTTTTGTGTGCAATAAAAGATGATTTTCCAGAGACGATGTCTGAGAAAAGGCTTTATGGCAGACATCGCATATATGAGGCTTCTCTTTAGCGTGCGTTAAAAGATGGCTTTTCAGATGCGCTGTCTGAGAAAAGGCTTTATGGCAGACATCAATGCATGAGGTTTCTCTTTTGTGTGCGTTAAAAGATGGCTTTTCAGATGCCATGTAAGACAAACGGCTTTATGGCAGACATAACATGCATGAGGCTTCTCTTTTGTGTGCGTTAAAAGATGGTTTTTCAGAGACGATGTCTGAGAAAAGGCTTTAGGGCAGACATCACATGCATGAGGCTTCTCTTTTGTGTGTGTTAAAAGATGTTTTTTCAGAGACGATGTCTGAGAAAAGGCTTTATGGCAGACATCACATGCATGAGGCTTCTCTTTTGTGTGCATTAAAAGATGGCTTTTCAGATGCGATGTCTGAGAAAAGGCTTTATGGCAGACATCACATACATGAGGCTTCTCTTTTGTGTGCGTTAAAAGATGGTTTTTCAGAGATGATATGTGAGAAAAGGCTTTATGGCAGACATCACATACATGAGGCTTCTCTTTTGTGTGCGTTAAAAGATGGTTTTTCAGAGACGATATCTGAGAAAAGGCTTTAGGGCACACATCACATGCATGAGGCTTGTCTTTTGTGTGCGTTAAAAGATGCGATTTCAGATTCGATATCCGGAAAAAGGCTCTATTGCAGACATCACATGCATGAGGCTTCTCTTTTGTGTGCGTTAAAAGATGGCTTTTCAGATGCGATGTCTGAGAAAAGGCTTTATGGCAGACATCACATACATGAGGCTTCTCTTTTGTGTGCGTTAAAAGATGTTTTTTCAGAGATGATGGCTGAGAAAAGGCTTTATGGCAGACATCACATGCATGAGGCTTCTCTTTTGTGTGCGTTAAAAGATGGCTTTTCAGAGTTGATGTCCGAGAAAAGGCTTTATGGCAGACATCACATGCATGAGGCTTCTCTTTTGTGTGCGTTAAAAGATGGCTTTTCAGATGCGATGTCTGAGAAAAGGCTTTATGGCAGACATCACATGCATGAGGCTTCTCTTTTGTGTGCGTTAAAAGATGGCTTTTCACATGCGATGTCAGAGAAAAAAGCTTTATGGCAGACATCACATGCATGAGGCTTCTCTTTTGTGTGCCTTAAAAGATGGCTTTTCAGATGCGATGTCTGAGAAAAGGCTTTATGGCAGACATCACATATATGAGGCTTTTCTGTAGTGTGCGTTAAAAGATGGTTTTTCAGAGACGATGTCGAAGAAAAGGCTTTATGGCAGACATAACATACATGAGGCTTCTCTTTTGTATGCGTTAAAAGATGGCTTTTCAGAGTTGATGTCCGAGAAAAGGCTTTATGGCAGACATGACATACATGAGGCTTCTCTTTTGTGTGCGTTAAAAGATGACTTTTCAGAGTTGATGTCCGAGAAAAGGCTTTATGGCAGACATCACATACATGAGGTTTATCCTTTGTGTGCGTTAATAACTGTCTTTTCAAAGTTGAAGTCCGAGAAAAGGTTTTATGGCAGACATCACATACACGATGCTTGTTTTTCATGTGCGTTAAAAGATGGCTTTTCAGATGAGATGTCTGAGAAAAGGCTCTATGGCAAACATTACATACACAAGGTTTCTCTTTTGTGTGCGTTAAAAGATGCCTTTTCAGATGCGATATCCGAGAAAAGGTTCTATGGCAAACATCACATACACGAAGGTTCTCTTTTGTATATGGTACAAGATGTCTTTTGGAATGGAATGTTTGGAAAAAGGTTTCATTACAAGTATAAGACTTCCACTTTCTGTATGCAAAAATATGACTTTTGAGAGGCAATGACTTAAGAAAGTTTTTATTATGCACGTCAGGGTATGAGATTCCTCTTTTGTATCCATTAAGCAATACATTTTCAGATTTGGCGTTTCAGCAAGACCTTTATTGTAAATTTCACCAGAACAAAACTTCTCCCTTATATTTGAGAAATGGCGGCTTTTCAAATGCGACTGGTTTTCAGCATATGGAGGAGGGTTTATTCTATTGTGAGTATAAAAATGTTTCTCATGTACTTTTGTAGTTAGAGAATGACATCCATGGGCTTTTTCTCTAGTATGTTTCTGATGACTTTTATCAATAAACATTTTATAATCTGTTTTAGATTTTGTATCTCTTCCTCTAGCAGTCTTCTTTTTACAGATATCATTGCCATAATACTGTTTTTTATCAGCAGTGAATGAGAGTTTTGTCAGATGTCTTCGCCTAAGAAATATTTTCCGATAAGAATAACAAACATAGGAATATTTATTTCTTCTTTTCACCATTTTCTTTATAAAACTAAAATCCTTATCAGAAATTTTTTAGTTTTCGTGCGCACACTAAGTAATATTAATTACAGTACATAAAGAAATGTTTCTACAGGAATACTAAAGCTCTCTTCGGTATATCTTGTTTGCAGCATATTAGTGTTTATTACATGTAGAGTTGTTACAAAATATCTCTACGAATGGTATATTCATCCTATGCATTATAGCCTACTTTTAAAAAATCATTTTACTACAAATAACACATATTTATCCCATAGGAATAAAAATCCTTAGTATGATATTATTGATTATGAGTTTGGGGGAAATAATACACTTCTTATGCCATTAAATATTTTGAATTTCTTGGCTAATCATTCCATCGCAATATATTCATTGCAACAGCAATGTGAAAGTGCAAAAGTACATGTTCTAAGATGAGGAACGAATCTTCACAATGAAGACAGCATACTTCGTAGCACACCTTCTACCTAAGGAAATAAAACTGAAAGGAAAACTTATTATTTGGAATATATTTAATAAAGCGCTGAAATTATATTATAAAGAAATCTTTAATCATGTCATTCCAATGAAAGAGTGCCGTTTTCAACACTTCAAAATAACACAATATATTTAAAGCAAAAACAATATGTATACAGAGAATAACATATTCTCTGTATACATATTGTTTTTGACGCATATGGGAATTGGCCATATACCATATCCATATATAAATATATATTGCCTTATCCATATATATATATATTTCCGTTCCCATATTATATACATAGTGATGTTTAACGATATACATTGAAACCACCTAAATATTTGAAAAATGCGAATTATCATATTTTGTTTGTACCAATCGAAGGAAAAAAGAGTTTTCCAATTATCCATTAAAATAAAATAGTTGCGTGTTGCCACCTACCCTGGACCTGCCCACCACCCAGGGGTCAATTCATTGTTGCCAATCGAAACTGTAGCCTTCACCAACATTTTATGTTTCAAGCCTAAATACATCACTAGCAATATTGATTAAAAATTTGCAATTTTTGACTTTTCCACCGTTTATAAAGCGCATTTATAGCTTTTGGGAAATTCGGAAAGTTCAAATCGTAATATTTCAGACATACTTATCCAACCTAAAAAGAAGTTTTAATATATCCCTAAACACACACAATTATCTATTGAAATCAAACAAGCTGCATTGCATTTCCCTCTCCCCCCGAGTTACAAGGGTTAACCCATTTTTGCCTATGGCAAATTCGCGACTTTCACATTCCTCCACTAAAATTTCAAATTTCTGGCATAGCTAAATAGTTTGCAATATTTGTTTTAAAATTTAAAATTTTTCCACCATTATAGATGGTGGAAGAGACGGTCATGCAGACGACAAACGTAATAAAAATTTGATTAACTTTTTAAAAGTAACGATCTTCCTGGGTTTAAGCAAAAACTAAAACTAAAACATACAGATGTTGAAATGACTTCCTCTATTGATGTTCGCGTGAAAGGAAGATAGAAAGCCAGCATTTTTTTTCACTTCGTTAATCGGTGCCATAAAATTGTCTCATTATATATAATACCCCCTCAAGCAGCTGCTTGCCACAGAGGTCTGACAGGAGCCTGTCAGTTTATATGCCACAGAAGAAGATCTGAGAGGATGGCAGGACCTCAGCAGAAAAACAACACGAACATCCATGCCTTACCCAGGGCTCGAACCATAGATCAGTAGATCAGTAGCCAAGCGCGCTAACCACTCGGCCACAGGAGATAATATGTGAAGGTTATCCAACGCGTAAAAGGGCAATAAAATAAAATGGTTATTTAGATATCCCATAGAAATATAATCGCCAGAATCCTCAATTTGAGATATAACTTATTGTCGTCGACTACTTGAAATTTCCGTTCCGTTTTTTTCAATGAGGAAGAAGGGTAGAGGCGAAACTCGAGGTCCGCACATCACGTGCTTTCATTTTCGGAGGTAAGAACAGGGAGGGTGGGAGAAGGGGTTACAGCCTATGATACTCTCAGCATGACAAGCTTTCATTTGGCACATGAGCGTCCACATCGATTAACTGTTGGGGAAGATACGGCGAAACCAATGATAAATGCAGTGGAACAACTGTTTCCAGAAACACTAACTGAGAAAGGAGAAATGAAAAGCAGTATGCAGATAGGTAGAAAGATGTACTATACTCAAATGTTTGCATCTTTCGCATTATTGTGATCAGCATGGAAATATTATTAAAGCTTATTATCGTTATTGAAATAAACACATGCTTTAGGATGTTTCAAGTTTTTTATTCTTTGATGAATGTAGTCCAAATTGAATACAATAATAAAAGAAATTATATAATAAAATAATATAATAAATACCTTTAGACACTCTTTAGGAATATTGACAAAATACAGTTCTTCAGAGCAGAGTTGTTCTATAATGTAAAGTTTATAAATTAATATAATAAACAAGCAACTCCACATTTGGGAACAACTCTGCTCTGAAAACCCGGATTTTGGCAATATTCCAAAACAATGTCTAAAGATATTTATAAACCTTATATCTAACCTATGCAGGGATATATCTTTAAACTGCCCTACAGCATTAATTAATAGTGCATTGTCACAAAGCTTGTCTGAATATCTATTAATTACATTATTATTTCTTTCTGATTGCGAAAAATACTCATCATTAATGTATACGTACACTACTAAAATTTAAAACGAATTTTGAAAGAGTAATATTAATGAACTGAATATAAATTAGAAATAAAGTACTTACGAATCATTTGTATATAATCTGTATAATAGTCTGCAAAGTTAAAAGTTGCTAAAAATGAGATAAACCGCGGTTTTTACTATTCCGAAAAATTCAGTCTAAAAATTAAGGTCTCTCTGCCGGTTTAAAACAGACCATTTCATTTAGATGTCGCGAAACAGATTGCATTAAAATGGCAAGAATATAATATTAGGAAAAGAATATAAATACAGCTCGTCACAAATGAATTTATTAATATATAAATTTATTCTTAAAAATAAACGATATCAATTGAAATCATTTAGTTGATTGATAGATTTGTTATGATCGAATCACTGATATTCGAGCATTGTATTACGACATATCTGATATTTAAGCCCCCCCCCCCCTTCATCTTTCCTGGATACGCCCCTGTTTTTAATGTTCACGATTTATCGCAGCTTTACTAATCCGCTACAACTATAATCTATTTAGCTTTAGTGTGTCGAATTCATAGGAACCACAAATTTTATTTATATGGCCAAAATCGGTTATTACTGTGCGACAAGGTCCCCATAAACTTACATTTTGACATTCAGGTCTAACAGAACAGTCCAGAATTGATCCGGTTTACCGTACTCGTGAGTGGAAGTCGCTTTGACTGTTCAGGCCAAGAACTTTCGGAATAGCAGAAGATAATGGCCTCCTGAACTGAAGTGTCATCTGATGTTCGTGGCGATATCTGAAGGCCGATCCTCAGTCCATCCACGTTTCGTACCGTAAACATCGGTCTGGCCATCTCGTGGCCGAGTGGTTAGCGTGCTTGGCTACTGATTAGACGGACCTGGGTTCGAGCACCCGGTAATGGCATGGATGTTGCTCTGATCTTTCTGCTGAAGTGCAGGTCATCGTCAGAGACATACTACTATGGCGTATAAACTGGCAGGTTCCTGTCAGATCTCTGTGGTACTGCTTGAGGAGGTATTTATTCATTTTAAAACATCGGTCTTATGTGCTGTTGCCTACATTCATTGATTTGTGTTTTTTTTAAGATGATCCCATTGTGCGAAAGATTTCATGTTGTAATTCATTGAACACTTTCGTGAGAACAGTCTTGGTTGTAAATAATACTGAAAGATTATTATGACAGAAGAAAACTAGAATAACGCATATTGCCTCTAGCGCATATGAGAATCTCGTTTTCAAAGGAATGAAGTTTTTCCTTTCCCTACTGTTCCATTCCTTAATATTCTAATTTGAGCTAGTGGGTGATGGGAAAAATGCAAATAGTATTTTATTACTAATTATGCAACATAAAAATATTCGTCTTTTAATTCATAAATTTAAAAAGCTGCATTTTCCAACCTCTATCAGAAAAATGGGTAGATTATAGCTGACAATGGAATATCTCTTAAACACTACCACTGATTCCTCAAATTTCTGTTCTATACATATCATTTGGGAAAACTCCATAACAACGCTGCCATCTCATATTAAGTGATCTGTATATATATATTAACACTAATAAGTATTTGAAAAAAATGCGAATTTTATTTCTTAATACCAATCAAACTAAAAAAAAGTTTTCAACTTATTATTTTCATTGTTTCCAATGGAAACTTCATGACGATAACATTCCACCACCAAAAGTTCATATTTCTATCATTAATACATCGTTGCAATATTGGTTTGAAATTTTTGCAAATTTGAACCTCTTTCACCATTAGAGGACGCAATTATAGTGTTCCAAAGATTCCGAAAGTGTAAATCATAATATTTTATCAATTCCAATTTAACCCTAAAAAGATTTTTTGTATCTAAATAAAAACAGTTATCTGCTAAAACAAAAAATCCCCCCCTTCCTGTGTCTAAGAGACCAATTCATTGTTGCCAATGGAAACGTCATAACGTTCACATTTCAAAATTTTTACCTCAAATACTATAAATTAAATAATTTTCGCAATATTTACTTGAAAGTTTGGAATTTGCAAATTTTTCCACCGTTAGAGGGGGACAATTATAGTTTTAGTCAGATTTAAAAAGTGTGAATCGTAATATTTAATCAATTCTCATCTAAGGCAAAAAGAATTTTTCATTTATCTCTGAAAACAAAGAATTATCTGCTAAAACTAAAATGGTGTGTGTCCCCCCGCTTGGGTCTAAGGAATAAACTCATTGTTGCCAATGGAGACATAGTGACGTTCACATTCCACCACCATCCCTCGCCAACATTTCGCGGGATGGAAATACATATTATTTTATTCGGTAATCTTATAATCGAACTCGGGTTCTGTTATAGCTGTAGACAGGATAATGGTAAAAAGAAATGCGGTCTAGAACTGTAACTCGGTCCCATTAAAGATAGAGGCTGGATTTTGGAATGCAATTCGATATTTCGCAAAAGAACCCAATACGGAAAATTTGGAACCGATTAGACAATTTTCTGGGAAGTTCTGGTTCCCCAAATCTATTAAAAGTTTGCGAAATAAATTCTAATTTCAGTGGCGCTGATGGCAAACGACTTTCACTTTGACGACGATAAATATAGACAGCGGGAATACACTCAGAGCCCCTATAAAACATGGCTATTTGTTGTAGCTACTTGATTATAAAAACGAGTTACTGCTTCATTTTCGTCTCCAGATATTTAACTTCGTTTTAATGAATAAAATTAGTATTTTTCTGTTTTACAGATACTAATAATATACTGCTATTTGCTTTTTCCGATTCAGTATAAATTGAAATTACTATTACAGTGGTTATTAAAGTCTTAAAATATAAACTATGTTCTCTTTTATAGCGAGTATCCCATTACCGCTGAATTGATTTGTGTTCTTATAGTTATGTAGATGGTATTAAAACGAAAAAAAGACTGAAATCCCCATATCAGGCAATAGTAATATTTCAAGTAATTCAGGTTATGATCAGAGGACAGGCTAAAAAACTAATCTCCCACATTTGAGTTATATATGCAGCTATTTACCATACAGTTTATTCTCTTTTATCGTAATAAATATTTCATTAACCGTTTACCTGCGCACTATAAATATACGAGTAATTTTAATGTATAAAACTCCAATTTCTGAAAAGTTTAAATATTTCTGAAAAGTTTAAATTAAGAATTACATTCATTTTCAACAGCTATTCCTTAACCACATGGATTTTGATTTCCTATTTTGGTCAATTGGACAAACTTTGCAGCTTATTATAATTCATCAAGCCTCGCCATCCCTAAACCATCCACACCAAAGACACAAAGGAACTGAGCAAATGCCTTCATGTGAGCAACGTTTCCATTAGATCTCAGGGCAAAAAAAGTGACGACTGTGTACGGTTAGCAGATGCCAGTGTTCCTAAAGGAAGGCAAAAAAGCTAAAAATGGAGGACTAAGGAGGACAATGAAACAAAAATGGAGGACATGCTCTCAATATGTGAAATAAAATAATTTCCTTTTCCTACTATATTTTATTTCAGGTACCAACTAATAGTTGAGTCAGAAAAAGCATTAACACTAATTAAATATATTTTAAAAATATATGATTGACGAGTTTTATTCTTACTTGATAAGCATACAAGAGTTAGGTTGCAAGTGGTACAAAGTTAGTAAATTATCTAGTGTTGCACAAGGTAAACTTTTTGATTCTATGAACTCTGACTGAGGTATTGGTCAGCATCAGCATCGATTTCTGTCTTAGTAGGACATTCTCTTGTATGAGAAGGTTCCTATAAATTAAGAGTCTTTTATGTTGCAAAACAAATGCTTTTAACTTTCATAGTTCCATCTATCTGTTGGCGGAAGCAAAATTTTTCGCAGTTTTCTAAAACTCATATTTTTCCAATCTGTCATGTAAATTAAACATATTTGAGATTACAGGAAATAGTAACTTTTACAGCATCAACAAGATTAATTTAGCATTCATGATTTGCATTTACAGTAAATTAGTTCAGGGTAATTTAAAAAATGAAATTCCAAAAAAAGTGCTTTAATTTTAGTTTGAAACATGACTTAATATAAAATTGACATTTCAGGTTTCTTCAAAATTCTGGGAGGACGAGATAAAAATGAAGGACATGTGCTCCTTTTGAAGGACCTGTGGTAACCCTAAGTCTGTAGAACCCTCTAGGTGTCAATTAAAATGATGGACCTTTCTTAAAATGATGTGACCTTTCATCTATATTTGCCATCAGTTTTCCTTTATGACAAACAAGGCTCGTTTTTGTGGGAGTACGAGGGTATACGCCGCACACCATTTCACTTATTTCTCGGTTTATTAGTTACAGATTTTGGCAGAAGTGCAGTGTAAGATCCTCAGCCGCCATCTTGTTTCATTTCGCCGAGGTGGATAAAAGTCTGAATGGTTAAAGTAGTCCGTTCCACATCTACTTTGAGACGCGTATTGAGGACATATATATAATTCAAAGGATATATATTAAAGAAATATGCAACCCTACATAAAAGAAAAATCATGTTTCTGCACTTAAGAAAATTACGGAGAATAATTTCATAAAAACAAGATTTTATCGTTACAAAATGAACCCTGGTTTCGCACTTAAAAAAACTCGAAAATTATAATTTATTAACAACTCTTATCGTTAAAAAATAACACCTTGTTCTTTACCGAAAAAAATGCCTCAAATAGTATAATCTCATCAAAAGATCTCAGTAAAAACGTTTATCGCTAAACAATGAAACCTCGTTTCGCACTTAAAAGCTAAGCCCTTAAAATAAATATCAAAATTTCCTTAATAACAATCATCGCTAAAGAATCAACTTAAGCCCCAAAAACAAATAATGTCATCAGAGAGAACTATTCTAAATAGTATATATCAGTCAAAAACAATGGAACATGCGGAAGGATATCATATTGCAACTCAACTTTACAGGTTTTCCTGGGGAAGGGTACACCATGGTGGCTGATGACCTACACTGCACTGTAGATCAGATTTTAAATATACAGTTGGTGATATTTCTGCTTACTCCATTTTCGACTGGACGACAATTCTACAGTAACAAAAGAATGGAACGAAATGGTGATATTCAAACCTATGAAAAAAGACTGAGATTTACGGTCTGTTATTAAACTTCTCTTAGAGCGCTTTTATGAACTTTTTATGTTAATTAGTATTTTTGTGTTACTTTCCCAGTAAACTACATACATTAAAATATACTATGTTTAACCAGCTACAATTTAACGTATTTCCATTCTCGTGGGCATTTACTCAACTACCAGCAACTCCTACAACATAATTGTTTTCTAGTAAAGAAGCGCTGGTGAAAAACATGTCACTAAATATAAATGTTATTAATATTCAGAGAGAGAGATAAGTACAAACATTTCTTTCCACATTTTAGGCTTATTAAAATTCCTAAGATTAAACTGCACACTAAACATATCTGTTTTGAGAATCGATTACTCGTTCGTAACACTATAAAGATTACAAGATCATGAAAAGATAACTTCCAATAATATTATATAATTCCTTCATGAGAATTAAAAGTTTCTAATTAAACATCTAACAAATTACACGTGATACTTTCAATATTAATAATATTACCTTGCAACAAGATGAAACATGGTCAAAACACAATCTGAAACACTCGTTCTAATTCGAAAAACAGAAATTGTTAATTTTCAAATCTTTAAATGCAGTTGCCAGTATTCAAATTTAAATATCACAATTCGCAATAAATCAAACTCGTTACCTATTTTCATAGGCCATTTGGGAATGTCAATGGGTACATCGGATTAAATATGGTATGCAATTTTCCGATTAATTGAAATTTTTTAAGGCTTTTTCGCGAAGCTCTTGAAAAAGTAAGAGGTTGTATTTTAGCTCGTGTTATGTATTTCTCTGTGTCCTCTTACTTATGGTGTCTTTTCTGAGGTTTTGTTCACGAGAATTACCGAGAGTATGGGAAGCAACAGCGGTAAAAATTCTAACATTAATAATAAAATGAAAACAACCACAGGAATCCCGATAAAATCAACTGAAAAATCACAAATGAAAAAAATTAAATAAACATGTAAATAAATTAAATTTAATCACGGAAAATAGATCAATGTCAACAAGTGACTTAACCAGTTTAATGGACAACTCGGACATATTTGATTTCCATAAAACTGATAAACAATTCGTTAGAACTAAAAATATACTGAATTGGATAAACATAATGAAATCCTCCTAACTGATACTATTGATGGCATAACAGATATTTCTTCAGATGAAGAATCGTTGATGACTGTGATGCTAACATAATAGATGAGAATAAAAACATCACTATTCATAATACTACATCAGAGGAACTAGCTTGGATCTTTTTTAATAAAAAACGCAAAGTTTCGGACCTAAACCATGGCCAGATCACTGATTTCTTCTTTTAACTTCTAAAAAAGGATATTAAGGGACGTTTACGCGAAAGGGAGATATTATTTTATTCCGTGAAAACGACGATGATTTAGCTACTTTACAAAAGATTGATAACATCCTGGATATAGAGGTTCAGTCTAGAATTCCCTCTAAGGACTTCACAATGGGGAGATTGATGAATGTCAGCCTAAAATACACGGACGAATTTTTACTTCAAAGTTTCAAATGTCATAATGTATATTAGGTCCGAAGCATGTCTCGATATATGTCCAACTCTTTCAATGATGAGTACTTGAAAAGATAGACTGATAACGGCGTTATCTACTCTACAAACCAGAAGCTACCCAAGGTTATCAATATCGGCTTTTCTTCATTTATAATAAAGGGATATTACGGATCTCTCGCTCTTTGCGGAAATTGCTTTCGCTTGGGCCATAGTAGCTAGGTAGTCACTGGATGGAGAGCTATGCACCAATCCCCTGTGATGATGCATAGAACCGGCAAGGCCTACCACCTAATGTCCGACCCCGCCTTCTCGTGGTGCGGACCGTTAGTACCTTTCAAAAGAGATACTCTCTTGTGGAAGTGAACGGAAGGGGAGGGTTGCCAGATTAATGTGGCCTACTGATCTGGACAACTATGGCAACTTTTCTTTTTTTTCTACCCTGCTGAGGAGTGGTCAACCACACAGGGTCCTGGTGCTGACCATATATACAGTCGCTCAAAAAAGTATCCGAACGCTACGGTTGATTACAGAATTTATAAAAAATATCTGTCAACGATTTTTTTTAGAAATTAGTGATCTGACAACTTTTGTGTACTGTACACGACGGTTGCCAGATCACTAATTTCTAAAAAAATCTTTGACAGATATTTTTTTCTGAATTCTGCAATCAACCGTAGCGTTCGGATACTTTTTTGAGCCACTGTACCAACCTGACCGGAATTATGGCTCTGAGCTTGATTATGGATCCTGATTTTGCTGCACTGGTGGGCTACTGTGGAGGGAAAATCTTCCGCTGCGTTTTCTGTTTGTTTGTGAGTTGACAGCCCCAAGTGAATAGATTCACAGGATATGTTTATCAGCTGGTGGATAATCCTGATCAGGGGTCATCGCAGGCACCTGAACTCTATTTCTACTGGCATCGTCAAATTCTACATTGGAGGAAGTCTTCCAGTGTAGATGGCTTCAGCCTTTAGTGGTGGGGGACGGGTCTTTGCCCCATGTCTACGATTAGGGGGCTGTTTGATATTGTCGGCATTCCCTCTCTCAATAAACACAGTTTCTTTAAACATCGTACTAACCATTTTCTCTCCATAGGTAGTTGGAATGTGAGTACTCTGCAGAGAGCTTTTTCTCTTGATGTCCTCACACAAGAATTCCACCATTATAATTTAGATATTCTCAGCTTGCAAGAGACCAGATGGACAGATAATGGTCAGATTCTTAAAAATAATCTTAAATTTCTCTTTTCAGGGAGGGACGACAATAAGCATCACCAAGGCGTGGGTCTGCTTTTCAGCAGACACGCTAGTGATGCTCTTCTAGGATATGAGTGCATTAATGAAAGGTTTCTTACAGCAAAATTTCAGACAAGCGTTAAAGACCTGAATGTTATCTGCTGTTATGCCCCCACTGAGGATGCCGATGAGGATGAGAAGGATAGGTTTTATGAACAACTTCAGGATATTTTGAATTCTGTCAAGAAAGGAGATATTACCCTTGTTCTTGGTGACTTCAATGCCAAAGTTGGTACTGACTCTGACCTTTGGGGAGGGGTGATTGGCTCATTTGGTATTGGTAGCTGCAATGGCAATGGGCAACGTCTCCTACAGGTAAGTGAACTCAATGGTTTCAGAATAACTAACACATATTGCAAACACTGCGACATACATAAGTACACATGGGTTTCACCTGATCGGCTGCATAGGAATATGATTGATTATATATTAATTAACAGCAAATGGGCTAGTTCTGTTAGAAATACCAGGGCGTATAGGGGAGCTGAAATTGGATCTGACCATTACCTTGTTACAAGTGTCTTGCAACTTAAAGTTAAAAAGTGTTGTGCTAGGGTTAAAAAATTTGCTTTTAATACTGAAGCTCTGAAAGACCCAGTTATAGCCAAAGCTTAGCATGATAGGTTACTTAGTCATTATGACAGTCATGGTATGCTTATTACTGAGGTTGAGGAAGAATGGGATCATTTCAAACGGGCTTTTTTGGACACTAACAGGACTCTTTTAGGAAAAAAGGAGCAGAAGAGACAGAATTATCTGAATGATAAGGCACTTGAGCTTATTTCGGAAAGAAAAATCTGCAGGAATGTCCTTAATCAATACCCTACTAGTCCTAATAGAAAGCATTACAGAGAACTTAATAAACGTGTAAAAGATCAGTTAGCTGCTGATAAGAACCTTTGGCTTGATGGTTTGGCTGACAAAGCCGAGGAAGCAGTTAGTCAGCACAACAGCAGAGAACTGTACCAGATAGTTAATGTTTTGTGTGGTAGAAAAGGGACAGGTATACAGGGATTGAAGGATAAACAAGGTAAGGTTATAGAAGGTGAGGATTCTGTCATGGCTATGTGTGCTGAGCATTTCAGTGATGTTCTAAACAATACGGTTAGTTCTATTCCCATTGTTTGCAATGATCATAGATGCATTGGTGGCCTTAATGTTGGTCCTATAACACAATCTGAAGTAATTTTGGCTGTTTCTAAACTTAAACTTCATAAATCCCCAGGGTAGATGAAATTACTACAGAAATGCTTAGAGCTACGAATGTTTCGGTTACCACTTAGATGACTAAAATTTTGAATATCTTTTATGATAAAGGCATGGTTCCTAAGGATTTTACCAGCGCTGTTATTATCCCTATTTTCAAAAAAGGTGATCGCAGTTCTTGTGATAACTATAGGGGTATCAGCCTACTCTCTGTTCCAGGTAAAGTTCTTTACATGATTGTGCTTAATAGAATTAAGAATCTGGTTGACAGCCAATTGCGTGATGAGCAATGTGGATTCAGAAGTGGTAGGGGATGTGTGGATCAGATATTTTCACTTAGGCAGATTCTTGAGAAATGTTTAGATTTTCAAAAAACTTTGGTTGCTAGCTTTGTTGATTTCAAAAAGGGTTTCGACTCTGTTGATCGTCGTAATGTGTGGTTGATTGTGAGATCATATGGTATACCTGACAATTTAGTTAACATAATGAAAGCTCTCTATAATAACACTGAATCGTGTGTGAGAGTTGGTAAGGCTTGTAGCAATTGGTTTAACATTGCTTCTGGTGTTCGACAAGGGTGCATTTTGTCTCCTTTTTTCTTTAGCTTTGTTATTGATTATATTATGCGAAATTCATTTCAAGGGAAAGATTTTGGCCTTAAATGGGCTGGAGACACGAAAATTTCTGATTTAGATTATGCTGATGATTTAGCCCTTTTGGCAAATGATATTGATGAGATGAACTCTTTCATTCGAGCTGTTGATGAAACTGGTAGTAGAGTAAGTTTGGTTATAAACAAAAAAAATAATGTGATGAAAATTAGTCACGCTGGCTGTATTTCAATTAATCTGAATGGTCAGAGTCTTGAGCAGGTGTCGCAGTTTAATTATCTTGGGAGCTATGTGTCACAGTTTAATTATCTTGGGAGTTATGTGTCACACCCACGTAATTTTATCACGTGGACAAGACTTTATTAAGGGAGGACTGTCGGCAAACATCGCTTTCCATTTTAATAGTGACATTTTCGACAGACCTCCATATTGTGACAATTTTCTGTGTTCAACTCTTGCTGAGGAATGCCATTGCCGCTGGCATGGAACATTCGCGATGGATCAGTTGGTCCCCTAGGTCTTAGAACTGAGGCTGCGTGATCCAGTGTGGTAAACAGAAAAACACCAGATGGGTACTTGTTCGCTCCTCGTCCAGCCCTACCAATGGGCATCGTGCATGCCAGGTCAGCGAAAAGGAAAGAAAAAACCTTTTTTCAGTCTCTTCTCGTCTGGGCTGTGTGGTGGACAGCAAACGATCCTCTCCAGTGAACGGGACTCCGAAGTGTCAACAATGAGTATGCGGAGAGAGCGCTACACAGCCCGTGCCTTCAGCTGGCCAGTGGTCCAGCAATGTTCTTCCGTAGAGATGTCGAACTTCATAAAGTAGGGGGACCATTCATTGAATCTGGTTTAGTTTTTCGCAAACAATAGGAGTAGAACTAACCAAACTGAGTTTCAGGCAGAATAGAGTGGCAGCCAATAAAGTCATCAAAATGATTGAGCACAATCTTTTCAAAAAGATTACTAATCGTATACAGCAATGATAATGAGACAGCAATGATAGGACGGTAGCTAGACCTAATAGCGGAGTCCTTGCCTGGTTTATGCAAAAGCTTGACGATAGCATTTATCCAGACATCAGGAAATATAAGATTTCGAAGTAAATAATTAAATATTGAACAGAGATGCACAATGGCTTTCTTTGAAAGATATTTGAACATCCAGTTCGATATTTTGTCTTGACCCGAGGCTTTATTCAATTTTAGGCGTTTGCTTTCCAGCTGAATTTCCAGCGGTGACGTAAAATTCACCCTGGTCCGATCCACCTAAACGAAACGGAGAAGGGATTCCCTCATCAATCCACACGTATGACGGTCAGAGAGATCAAAGTTCTCACGGAAATGCAATTCGAGGGCATCAGCAAAAGCCTCGAATTTTTCTTCATCACTGAAATTTAAACCAGATTCTCCATGTATAGGTGGAAAACTGGTAAATGGTTTCTTTAAAGCTGTGATCATCTTCCAAATGGAATTATCGGTTGTAGACAATGATTCAACTTTCTGATTCCATTGTTCACTTCTAAAAACTTTCAGGCTGGATTTGACCTTGAGTTTTAAAGAGTTGTAAAGCCTCTTATCAGATGTAAAGCCATGTCTCTGCTATGCGTGTCTTACCTCGTTTTTCTCCTTAATGAGACAAGAGAGATCCGATGGCAGGACATAAAAATCTCGCTTTGGTGTAAAATCCACGCTAGCGTCGGTTTTGGAAATTAGCAATAGGGTGTAAAGTCATTTATTGCATCATTAATGGATCTACCATTAGAAAGTTGGCAGGTTCGGAGAAACTTGCTGTTTACAAGAACCTTATAAAATTGCCAATCAGTCCAACTAAACGAACCAGGCACAAGAGGCATGGAAAGGTGTAAAGTCAGACAGACCAGCAAATGATCAGAGTTGAGTTGGTTGACGACACTAAGATCATAGTTTGGCAAGAAGTTGCCAAAAATGGCCAGATCAAGGACGTCAGGTCTATGCATAGTATTGAAGGGGTAAAATGTCGGCTCACAAGGAGCGTCGACAATGAATCCCTTGTCAGTAGTACATTAGATCCATTACCTCCATTTTTGTTGCAGGCCCTTGAATGCCAAGCAGTATTTTGGCATTAAGGTCATCTGCAAGCACTGAAGGTAGATTGGAGTCATAAATGGAGATCATATCATCATTCATAATTGTAGCATTTGGTGGCTAATATGCAGCAACTAGGTGTACAGTTCCTATGTTGGTATCTAAAATAGCCACGGCTGTGGCTTCAAGAGTTATGAGGTCTAAAGTAGGTAAAAGATGATGTTGAATTGACCTCTTGATCATAACAGCTGTGCCTCCTCCACTGTTGTGAAAACGGTCTGTATGATAGACCTCATAGTTAGGCATTTTAAAGACAGCTGAGGCACGCTGATGCGTCTCACCAAGTAAGACAATGTCTGCCTGGGTATCTGTCAAAAATTAACAGAACTCAGGCAGACCAGTAAGATTTCCGTGGCAATACCAGAAATAATCTGATGATCCCTTGTACATTTATGTGCCATCTGAGACAAAAGTTGAGAGTATAGTATCAAAAGCTTTCATGCCTATTGTAAGTTTCGCCACCAGGCCATTGGCTTTCTGATAGTCGGACATAAAAGACTTGACAGTAAATAGTATCTTCGGAATATTAAAATTCTTGAATAAAAGGAAAATGTATTTAAGGTCATTCAAAATGTTGGACCCGAACTGATCACCATCGGAAGACTTGGTCGCCTTAGAAGTAGGCTTACTTGTAGATGTTGGCTTTTCTGCGTTCACTTTTTTGGATGCAGCAACTGCGTAGCATAGATTTGGAGTTACCGTAGAGCTGGTAACTTTCTTCTGAGGGATATTAGTTGGCTTGACATTATTATTTGTCACCACTTTCTTCTTTAAGAAATGGACACACCCTTTATAGTTAGTAGTGTGTCCAAGCCCTGAGTTAGCACATTTAGGGGGACTGTCCTCATTCTTTCTAAGACAGTCCCTAGTTAAATGATTACCTGCGCATTTCATGCAATGAGGAAATTTGTAACAGCCACTCTGAGCTTGCCCATATCGTTGCCCTTGCTGGCATTGAGTAGGGCATTTTTTGGTCCTGTTGCTTTCTACGTGGATCTTTAGATGAAAGAGATCAGATGAAAGAGATCTCCATTTGGGATATTTTAATTATGGTAAATCCTTGGTCCACAAGAGCAGTGCGAATGTCTTCGGAATTGATGTCAGACCGGAGGTTTTTGAGAACAACCCGTAAATTATTTTCATCCATAGCTTATAGGTATGAAACTGCAACTTGGATGTCTCAAAATACTTAATAAAGGACCTATAGTCATCTGAGCACTTCGTCTGAAGACGGACCGTGTCTCCTGAAGTATTAGCTGTGAATGACTCCACAGCAATCTTAATAAGGTCTCTGTGTAGAACAATCCAATTTTTGGGTGACCTCAAAATGATAGGTGGAATTTTCCCAGCATTGGCTTTCGAAGGAGCACCACCAGTTTCCATTTCCGAGACCTGTGGGTCAAGGAATTCCTCCTCCAAAACGGAAAAACGCCTTTTGGAGGCATATGTAGATTCGACAGTAGGAGAAAGGGAACGCTTGTGCCCTTTTTTGTCTTGTTTTTTCTAATGCACTTTCTCTTCAGCTTTTTAGCAACTTCGGGGGCAACTGATGTTGAATAAATATCCATTCCGTGTACATGATCTGCAGATCTGCCTTGGACAACCTCCAAATCAATGGTGTGATTACAACATTGTTCCGAGCAGACATGCTCGTTTATATCCTTCTCGAGATAAAACTTCTCAACAATTGCATCATTAAAGCTGATGCGAGCTTGTGGCAACAAGCCGACAATGTCCTTCATAGAAAGTAAATCAATTAGGTTAGAATTTACTTCAAAAAGAAATTTTTTTTTTCGGATAAGAACGCTCAAATTTGCGCGTTATAGCTGGTTTTAACCTTGACTTGAATATCAGAGGTATCTGTGCGGTCCGGAAGAAAATTTCCGGAAAATTTCCGGAATTTAAAAATTATATTGTATCAATCAAGGTGAAGTTTTAAATACGAAAAAAACGATAATAAAATTGAAAAACGATGATAATAAGATACTAAGCAAGTAAACTGTCTAGAATCATATTAATATTAAGTGAATTATTCAAACTTTCAAAATTTCGAAATTTGAAAAATCGAAGTGCGCAGTTAATAACGGAAAAAAACCGGTTCACACCGAATTTAAAAAAAATAATAATAATTTCTGTAAAGTACCAGAAATCAATCAAAAACAACTAGAAATAGGAAACTGAGAATAAAATAAACGAATTAAAGGTGTAAAGGATACAAATTTAATAAGAATATTACTAAAAAAAGTAAGAATAGCGATAAACTAGTAATAAAACTTCCAGTAACGACTGGAAGGAAATACTAAACTTTTAAATTAGAATACCTCAACGGAGGATTTTGAGCTTACTTGGAGAGTAGAAATTATATGTATATTTCTAAATCAATAACGGCCAACTCTAGGTCGTCTATTGGCTTGTACTTATACTAATGTCCAAAGGTATCTAAGCTTTAATAGAACTGAATTGTGAAATTCAATCTGAAAAACCTTAACTGAAAACCTATCAGTTTAAGGTATAAAATTAGCTAGACCTGACTAACCTTCCCGCCAAAGGCTACGCCGGGGTTTTCACTCTATCTCGCCTGAGGCTAATGGGAAATTTAAGTAAAATACTAGCTAATCAAGTTTACTTAAATAATCCAGGAGCGAAGCAAAAGTGCGTCTTCATTCTTCAAGGTCTGAGCTCCAACTCCATATGCAAGCTTCCTTTGCAAATTAAGGTAATAAAATTTTTCCGCTTAAACTTCCTACTGGTAATTGTTATATAACATGGAAAAAATTAACAGAATATTTAAACATGGCGCAATCTTCATTAAAATATAAATTGTCTGAAAGCTTTTTTAAAGCATTTATCAAAGCATTAATTAGTAAGGCAGTATAATTTAAGCCTGCCAATTATTTCGACACTCTAGATGAAACCTCCTTGTTTGGTACTCATCAAAAATAGTATCTACAACGTCGTTTACCTACGGAAAGAGAGGTAAAAGGACACCGTGTCCTCCTTTTCGCGTAATATGTTTTACACTTTGACTATCATTTATTGTTAACCGTGGATGCTAAATAAATGTTTTGAAAGCTGCTATTTTCTGTAATCTCAATATTAGCAATTTATAATTCTCTGATTGGAAAATTTTACCTACGCCCATGGATAGCAGTTTTATTTACAGTATAAAGTGCAACAATTACACCTCGGTCAGAGCTTTCTGTAACACAGTCCTCGATAGTTTTCCAAAATCGTTACATCGAATAATTATATTGTTACGACAGAAGGAATCTGGCAACCGAAAGCAAAAAGTTTCAGCCAACGAATAAGAACGTTGGGAGAATTTGGAGAAGAAGAGTGGAGCGTTAACGGTCGTTTTGTATTGTAACGGTCGTTGTGTTGTAACGGTCGGAGAGTTCGAAAATGGACGGTGAGCTGTTCTGAGACAGTGCGCGTAAGTATCAAGAAGTAACTTGATGTGTTGTGTATACGCGGAAGGATAAAAGTGGGATCTTTTATCGTTAAGTATCAAGAAGTAACTTGATGTGTGTATACGCAGAAGTATAAAAGTGGGAACTTTTATGGCTAACTTCGAATGTCTACACGGACTGTCTTTTTGTTCGGCTAGTGTGTGAAAAGTTATTAGCACAGGACGAGAATTGGTTTACGAGTGAAGATCTTCGGGTGACCTGGTAAATCAAGTAAAAGGTAGTATTTAGTAAAATACACACAGCTGATGTTGTGTGCTCTACGCAGGAAGATTGATGACTTGTGCATGTTAATAGTTGATTTGTTAATAAGATACTTCATCCATATTTCCTTTGTAACAATTTACCTTGTATTGAATTTGGTTTTGAAATATAGCTTTTAATACTCACGCTCAGTGGCTATCCATTTTTGTGATCCGCAACAATATGTTTTCCTGATTGAGCTGTTAGTAGGTAAATGTATTTTACACCGTGTTAGTAGGGCCCAAACACCTGTCAGTATATTAATTTCCTTGGTAACGTTTGATTTTGACGATCCGAGAGTGTATTATCGTCTTAATATTTAACCAGAGAGCCTTCACTTTTTTCAATCCAACTTTAGAGGTAATATTATAAACGATTTCGTACAAATACGTGTGCACTCCATTGGCTCATATTGAAAATATTTCCAATTGTTCAAAATCGCCAGTTACGGTTATCAGATAAATATTTCATCTATCTGATATAAATTTCATAATATCTAATATATGATTGTACGATTGTTCAAGGCTTCTAAACAGAAAAATACACTTTTATTCATAAAAGAGACATTGCATCAAAATTTAGTATTATAACCATAAACTCTCTTTTGATTCTCTCATATAAGGAACTAAAAAATCTTAAAAATAATTTTTACCAAAGGTTCAGGAAAACGTTACGTGACAATACGTAAGAGGTAGAAGGAAAGAGAAATTGAAATTCGACTAATGAAAGCGTTACCTACCTAATTCATGGCCGATCCCATTACTTCAAAGCATACAATGAAGCAATCAACTTGCAAATTCTCCAAGAAGAGTTCAAAAAGGTGCCTGAATGCTTAGTTTAAACACATGTTACCGTTTATTTTCCAAATCCTTTGAGAAATAACAAACACTGTCGATGATTTAGATGGTTAACGCATATTTCTTTGTAGAGCTACTATTTGATTATTGTTTAAAGATTTAATGTATCCATTAGGTATGTTCTAGAATCTAATAGAAAGTAGTCTGAATCACAGAGTAATAGATGCACAAAACTCTCTCTATTTTTAGATATCAAATGCGTAATGTGTTACGGGTTACGCGTCATGATCTGTGCACGAACTAAAACTGTTACAATTCATGCAGTTTAAAACGAATATGCAAGAAAAAAGGATTTATTAATTTATGATTATGTAAAGATATTTGAGCAAAATCTAAAATTAATTGCTACACATTTAAACACAAATATAGTGTAATAAAAATTTTATATTCTAATATACGTCCAATGGCATAAAAATAGAGACATCCTCATCTTATGTCAACAGAGAATCAAAATCTAGGTTCCGTAATTGGTTAAATAAATTTTTACTCTAAAATATTTTGATTTTGAACAATGTCCGTTTAGCACTTTGCGAGTTCTAGAAATTTGAATGTTGAATAATAGAGATGTGAATACTTCAGAAATTAATGAAACTTTAAGGTACGTATAATTTGAAACTACTGTATTTAATAAAACAGGTTACGATTTAGAATTTTGTGCACGTAGTTTTCCAAATATTCTCAGTTTTATATAAGTTTCTTTACGCCTGACTTTGCTTCTGTTAAATATTTGCGCTTCTATATTTTTGAAATACCCAACAAATATTGTTGAAAATCGGAATTAGAAAGATTTGAATGAGATTTTAATTTATCTAGTCCTATTTTCTTATAAAAAGCTGACTGCAGAAATTACGGATCTTCGAATTTGACTTTCCATAGGCTTAACATGGGAATATTTCCATTTTTCTGTCCGGCATTTGCATATATTACGCCAAGTTAGTGTACATGCTCTCTTCACACTTTTCAAGATTGCTTTTCACACTAGAATACCACCCAGTGACCGATAAGAACCTATTTGGATGAGGAAAGAAGAGGATTAATATGTTCACATGTTGATTTGATTTCAACAGAAGGTTATGAGCTAGATAAACTTCGTGATAAATCTCTTTAGACTTTTCAAACATTTAATTGCTTTTTATGTTTCAAATTTAAAAAGGAAAAAGAAATATAAAGATGTTCAAAATATTATCACTCAAGAACTCGTAAGACATAAATATGGAAATCATATTAAGATTTTGTATAATGGCATTATGGTATTATGGGGAAATGTTTTCAACGAATATATTATTTGTGGGAAGTAGGGATTTCGTTCGCAAGTTTCATTGCTTTTTCATCGATCTGTACTTGAGAAATCCACTTACACCCTTAGAATAAAATTTTATGAAAAAAACGTGATTTATATATTTATTCAATATGTCATAGCTAATGCGGAGAATTAGTAACTCAACCGAGAACCTGAAGACGACTTTCCAAAACCTGAAAACTCACTTTTACCCATTTTGGTAAAAAAAAAAATAAAAATATATGAACTTTAAATAAAAATCAAAGAATTCATGACGAATTCCTGAATTCATAAATACGCTTTCAAACACGGAGACTTGGGGTCAAATCCGAAGAAGTAACAACTCTAAATAAAAATCTCCGAGCAGGGAACAACACTAGAGTTGACTTAGTTTGAGTCTGCCTCCGGATCACGAGGAGCATTACAACGGGATCATAGTCCCATGGTGTTGCTCTCCTATTTGCTCTAAACTCTGACTAAGGCAGCTATTACAGCAATTTGATATTAACTGCAAGTTGTCGGCCTCTATATCATCGAAGTGTCTTCCCTGAGTTGCAGATATTGATCATTTGGCACGTATGCGTTACATTTTAGATGGAACTGTTCACTATTTCAGGGTGGAGCAATTTTAATTTTACTCAATGTATAATGTGACATTATTTTTATAATGTAATGTCACATATACAGGGGAGTTATAATTAAACTGACATTACTCAGAGCGATATAGAGAAGGATCTACTGGACGGATCACAGCGAAAAGTGATAGATACCCTAAAAATTACATGGGGTAGAGAAATTGCGAATAAAAAAAATAGTTTTAGTTATACCAGGTGCCGTGGGTGCGCTAAAAACATGGTAGCTCATGCTAATTTCTCGTAACATTGTAGCCAATCACACGTGAGAGTCGCATGAGGCACACTATAAAGTGTGATGTTTTCCTTGTAATCGCTAGAAGGAACTAAGGGTATCTTCAAGAAGGACCGAGCTTTGCTAGTAAAACTCTTTTATCAAAACGGCATTAATGCCACCGCTGCATTAAGCGAATATCGTCGTCTGAAAGATATAAGGAAAAGACCTTCGTTGCTAATTGGACTGAAGAATGTGATACAGAAATTCGAAGAAACAGGCGAGTTGGATGTGACTCCGGGTAGAGGCTGGCGGCTTGTTGTCGAAAGCAATGTGGAAGACGTCGCAATTACCATTGCAGAAATCGAATCGCAATCGGAGCTACCCGTATTAGTGCGAGACAGGTATCCCGGAAGCTGCAAATTCCGTGGTCAACTGTCCGTAAAATTATACAGTCCATCCTGAAACGATATCGTAATAAAATGCATAGGATGAGCATATGCAACCACGTAACCCTGAACAGTGCACCGTCTTCCCTTTGCGATTTCTGGGGAGTATGCAGCTCGACGACATGTAGCCTTCAAAAGTCTCATGGACCGATGAGGCGCATTTTTTCTATATGGAGCAGTGAATACGTACAACTGCGGAATATGGGAACCTACACATCCGCAATGCTGTGCATGATGTGCTCCAAAATTCCGGCTATGTAACTGTATGGTGCGGGTTTACCGCAAACTTTATAATCAGATCATTTTTCATTGAGGAGATCACGCCTGAAGGCACCGTGCGTCGATCAGTGAATGGACCATGTTACACAGATCTTCTCGCCACAAGATTATTCCGCCTTTGCAAGAAGGAAATTGCTTAGTATCCATAACCTTCATGCATGATGTGGAGCCACCCCATATTTCACGTATGTCAACGCAATTGTTACATACCACATTTGGTGAGGACAGAATAATTTCTCGAACGTTTTCCAATGTTTGGCCACCACGTTCCCCCGACCTAAAACCATGCGATTTTTGGTTGTGGTTTTTTTTGAAAAACCGAGTTTACCAAGGCAGTGTTGACTCGCTTGCTGACTAAAGACAAGAATAACACAGCATGTTGCAGCTATTCCCCGAGACATATTTCAAGCAACTGTGGACCATGCAGTATTATATTTCCACCACATCTTGCATACAAATGGTTCACATATTGAGAATCTTGATTTGAAAAAAAAATAGTTATGTTTGTTCAACTTGATATTTTCTTTATTTCAGCGCACCATGCCACCTGGTGGCACTAACACTAACTAATTTATTTTATTCGCAAATTCTCTACCCCATGTTCTTATTCAGGTATCCACCACTTTTCGCTGTGATCCGTACAGAGCGACTTAGAGAAATCCTTCTCTACATCGATCTGAGTAATGTCAATTTAATTATAACCACCCTGTATAATACCTTTATGATATTAATCGTTTACCCTCTCATAAAAGTATAAAAGATTCAATAATCAAATTTTTAGATCTATTTTTCGTTTCTTAATGGTACTTATGTCTCGTTTAATCCACTGTTCTACAACCTGAATACCAAGAATCGGCGCTAATGTCGTGCTCACCTTTGGTGTGAAAATCTGGAAACGTGTCGATGCTGGCGGAGTCTTATCCGCCATTTCCTACAGATTGATATTGTCAGTTTTCTCCGCCATTTTGCTCGGAACTCTACCACGAAGGAAGATGCTGCCGCCAGTAGTGGAATGCCACCATATGGTCAGCGTGGGTCCCGGATGAGGGAGCCTATGTGACCTGCAAAATGCGTAAACAAACGCCACCTTGGCTCGAAAGATTCGTACCTCGACGGTACCAGCCAATGACAGACAGCCACGATTCCACAGATGATGACCTTTAGTCTGCAAGAGATACGGCCAAGGAGACAAAAGCGGACACTCCTGGCTGGAACGTTGTCGAACTAAGACGGAAGAGTCTGAGTCTGTTGCCACACCAGGAATTGGCCACAAAACTGCGTGAAAAAGGCGATAGCTTTCCATCGAAATGCATGGCCGTCGGGCGTTATGATGCAGTGTGCAGCCTGAAAAGAGCAACGACGTTTTTCTCACCCACATGAGTAGAGAGGTAAGAGGTCAATTTCTCTTATTTGGTGTCCAAGGTCAGGTAGCTTAATTGTCGTTGCAACATTGCCTCGAGAGAGCTTTTGGAGCCGTTCATGTTCCCGGCTCCGCACGAACTTTATGCTCAGACTATGTGGTTCAACTGTTTCGCCTAGGGCCGTGGAAAGTCTTGTGAAAGTCACACAGCGCTGAGTTCGCTGGTTTGAAATTTCCTGATAAAATATGTCAAGTTAATGTGTTTTTGTGTTAAAATATCTTAGAAGTTTTTCTGAAGAAATAAGGTAAATAAATGTTTTTGTATTTAAGTAAATGGTTGCGGAAATGTATTGGTGTGTAATGATCCTGGATTGAGATTACAACCTGTTTTTCCCAGCCCCTCATTTTTATAAGCTCGCCCCTAACGTTAATCAACCACCTCCAAAATACTAAAAGGGTGGTTATGACACTGAGTGAGCAATTCTGAAAAGGTTTTCATATACAAATAACGAAGTAAACTTAGTTTTAAAACACACCGTAGCTCAACGGAGTAAAATATTAACTCGGTTGAGTTATATGTAATAACAATAAACATTTGCTATTATTTATTTAATCTTTTAGTTTAAGTTAGGAAACTATTCGAAAAGTTTATTTGTTGTATTGGAAATTGTAAATCAATAGGTAGTTGAAAAATAATCACTCTTGAAACCACAGGCTCACTGAAAATTGGCAAAAATTGCAATTTTAATCTGTGAATGTCATTTGAAATTGCAATGAGTCTTTAAATGTATCGTGGAGTGATGAAGGTTCCAGAGCTATGGTTTAACCTAGAGAGTTACCTAGAGAGTAATTCTAAACCAATTACTACAAGTCTTACCAACTCTCACTTCTTCTTATGACCGCAACAGAACAAATGGCTAGTTGACAAAATATTAAGAACAAAGTTTGTTTCAATGAATTATTGGAGAACTGATATTACTTTAACTTTCCAGTTGAATGTAGTGCAAAAAATATGTACGTATATTTCAATTTAGTTGTTTTCGTATTCCCTTTTATTGGTTTAAGAGATAAGTCACTGACCTAAATTGCAATCGATTAGTGTATCGGATGTCAGAGATCATAGTTGACTGTAGTAGAGTACCGTGTGCATTGCACGAAAACCTTCTTCATCTAAACAAGGCCAACTTGGATGATGAGATGCACACATAAATAAGTGAATAAATCAAAAATGACATGTCACAAGCAAATATTTGCATGGCGGACAAAAAAACAAGCACAATTCCTTTGCTGTACAATGGGTAAATCAGGAGGAATTCCAAACTAGGAGAAAATGGTCAAGACTCTAAAAGTAAGGACCTAGGCCTCTTTGTACTTCTGTTGCTATTCATGGTTATAATCTATATATTCAGTGATGACCAAATTAGGATGAAATTTCATCTTCATAAAGAAGTTTGTCGAAGTAGTTCTAATAAACGTCTTGGGCAGAATCGACATTGAAGTCTTTATGTAAGTTACTATTTTTTATGAACCATGGAGCTGATGCAACGTGTTTCATTTTGAAAGCTTGAGATGGTCGCATTTTGAGCGACTTGAGCATTTTGAGCATTTTGAGCCTTGAGATGGTCGTATCCTTTGTACAGCCCCAAAGTGGGCAGGCATGAATAATAATTGGTTGAAGGATCATTTTGCATATTATTATCATGTTGTCAATGGAAAGTTTCGAGTACCTTTCAAGTAGTATATTTAGGCTGCATTTAAACGATTTGTGCTTTATTCAAAACATTTGTGACATGTTGATTCCTGCTGAGTAGATGATTCAGGATGATTCCCAGGTATGGTGCAGAGTCCTACCCTTCAATTTTGGTATCAAAAATACAAAGACCGGGGACTTCATACATCCTTCTATGGGTGAACATTATTTCATTGGCCTTTGTGGTATTGATTTTAATTCGCCAATTTGTAAACCAGGTTTCAAGTTCATTAAGACTCTTTGACTCTTCTGGCTGCAAGTTAAGAGCGTAAAGATGAGGATATCAATGCAGTATCATCTGCGTAATGCCACTATGACCAATCCAAAGTCAGGCATGTCACAAATGAATAAGTTAAAAAGGACGGGTCTCAAAAGGGATTTTTATGAGACTCCTGAGTTAATATATTCTGATTTTGAGAGAATTATTGATAGAGACTTGATATGTTCTTCCATGCAAATAAGAAGAGATAATCGTGACTAGTTGTGGTGGAAAGTTCTTATCAATGAGCTTGTAGAGAATGCCATTTATTCATAGTTTATCAAAGGCCTTGGCAACATCGGGGAAGACAGCCGCAACGGATTCCTCCTTATTCAGACTTTCGGTGATAGTCTCCACTATACGTAACAACAGATGGACAATTGAATGTTGTTTCCTAAAACCGAATTGTATGAATGGAATAATTTTTTTATCTTGTAGAAAGGTCTCTATCTCATGTTAAAGATAATTATTTCAAACATATTGCCAATGCAGGATAACAGACTAATCGGCCTATAATTTTGATGGGAATTACAGGTCTGTCGTGGTTTGTGAATGATTGAAATGAAAGCTCTCTCAAGAGTCTGGGAAATGATTGTGTCTGAGAAGCTTGTTGAAGATCCAACAAAGGCGCGAATTTGCTTTTATTGGTAATTTCTTGAGCATAAGATTAGTTACTCTGTCTGCTCCAGGTGCTTTTTCTATTTTCAGTTTCGAGATCACTTTTCTGATTTCTCTCATTATGGTAAATTTCTTTTTTTCTGTCGTGTCCGCTTTAGGTTTTCGAATTGGTATGACATGTTCTATGAAGTCATCGTCTGACAGGTAAACGTTTGGAAGATACTGCATCTCAAAAACTCTTCAAAAGCTTCTAGTATAATCTATAATTTTAGTTACTTTATTTTATTTTGCTTTGTTTACTTCTGTTTTTCATTTGTAGTAGTAAAGGCAATTCCTCCAGAAAAAGAGGGCCTAGTAAAATCTTACAAAAGTTTACACACTAGGTATCACACAAATTAAATTCTGGACATTTGTACATTTCCACAAAAGAGATCGCGAATGAAATTTGCGTTTTGAAAATATAAATCTATGCATAGGGAATAAATTCCTACAGTAGAAAATTTCAAAGACTTGCTCAAGACTGCAACCATTCAGATTAACAGAATCACAGCCTGCCTGACCAATTTTCATCACTTTAGTCTTCTCTCTGTTTATAACCAAACCACTCTGTTACCAGTTTCATCAACAGGTCGAATGAAAGAGATCATCTCATAAACATCATTTGCCAAAAGGGCCAAATCATCAGCATAATCTAAGTCAGATTTTTTCGTATCTCTAGCCCATTTAAGTCCAAAATCTTTCCCTTGCAGTGAATTTCGCATAACATAATCAATAACCAAACTAAAGAGAAAGGGAGACAAAATGCACTCTTGTCGAACACCAGAAGTAATGCTAAACCAATCGCTACAAGCCTTACCAACTCTCATACATGACTCAGTGTCATTATAGAAAGCCTTCATTATAATAACTAACTTGTCTGGTACACCATATGATCTCACAAATAAATAAATATCCCCTCAAGCAGCTGCTTGCCACAGAGGTCTGATAGGAGCCTGTCAGTTTACATGCCATAGTAGAAGGTCTGAGAGGATGGCAGGACCTCAGCAGAAAAACGACACTTACATCCATGCTTTACCCGGGACTCGAACCCCTTAGATCAGTAGCAAAGCGCGCTAACCACTCTCACAATCACCACAAATTTTGACGATCAACAGAGTCGAAAGCCTTTTTGAAATCAACGAAGCTAGCAACCAAAGGTTTCTGAAACTCTAAACGTTTCTCAAGAATCTGCCTAAGTGAAAATATCTGATCTACACATCCCCTACCACTTCTGAATCCACATTGCTCATTACGCAATTCTCTCTCAACCAGATTCTTAATTCTATTAAGCACAATCATGCCAAAACCTTTACCTGGAACAGAGAGTAGGCTGATACCCCTATAGTTATCACACGAACTGCGATCACCTTTTTTGAAAAAGGGATAATAATAGCTCTGGTAAAATCCTTAGGAACCATGCCTTTATCATAATATATATTCAAAATTTCAGTCATCTAAGTAGTAACCGAAACATTCCTAGCTCTAAACATTTCCGTAGTAATTTCATCTACCCCTTGGGATTTATGTAGTTTAAGTTTACAAATTGCAAAAATAACTTCAGATTGTGTTATAGAGTCAACATTAAAACCAGTAATGTATATATCATCCTTGCAAACAATGGGAGTAGAATTAACCGCATTGTTTATAACATCACTGAAATGCTCAGCCCACCTAGCCATGACAGAATCCTCACCTTCTATAACCTTACCTTGTTTATCCTTCAATCCCTCTATACCTGTCCCTTTTCTACAACATAAAACAGTAATAATCTGGTATAGCCCTCTGCTGTTGTGCTGTCTAACTGCTTCCATCGGCTTTGTCAGCCAAGCCATCAAGCCAAAGATTCTTATCAGCACCTAACTGATCCTTTACACGTTTATTAAGCTCTTGTAATGTTTTCTATTAGGACTAGTAGGGTATTGACTAAGGTACATTCCCGCAGTTATTTCTTTCTGAAATAAGCCCAATTGCCTTAGCACTCAAATAATTTTGTCTCCTCTGCTCCTTTTTTCCTAAAAGGGTGAGTAACCTATCATGGTAAGCTTTGGCTATAACTGGGTCTTTCAGAGCTTCAGTATTAAAGGTAGTTTTTTTGACCTTAGCACAACACTTTTTAAGTTTAATTTGCAAGACACTTTTAACAAGGTATTGGTCAGATTCAATTTCAGCTCCCCTATATGCCCTGGTATTCCTAACAGAACTAGCCCATTTGCTTTTAATTAATATATAACCAATTATACTCTTATGCAGCCCATCAGGTGAAACCCGTGTGTACTTATGTGTGTCATGGTGTTTGTAATAAGAGTTAGTTATTCTGAAACCATTGAGTTTACTTACCTGTAGGAGACATTGTCCATTGCCACTGCATCTACTAATACCAAAAGGACCTATCACCCTTTCCCAAAGATCAGAGTCTGTACCAAGTTTGGCATTGAAGTCACCTAGAACAAATGTAATATCTCCTTTCTTGACAGAATACAAAATATCCAGAAGTTGTCCGTAAAACCTATCCTTCTCATGCTCATGGGCATGCTCATTAGGGGCATAACAGCAGATAACATTCAAGTCTTTAATGCTTTTCAGAAATTTTGCTCTAAGAAAACTTTTATTAATGCCCAATATTATCATTAAATAATTTAAATTTATCATTGAATAATTGTAAAATATATCTTCCTATTATTTTTCTCAAGCAGACTGGCAAATACTATTTTACCATATTTGCATAGCTCGCTGCTTTTCGAACAATGCGATATTAAATATGTACTGATTACGTTAATAAGCTTAAAACGTTAAAAATATTTTATCGTATATTCACAAATTTTGACTCATGTCCCGCAGATAACTGCTGGGCAATTTTGGTTATTTTCGGAAAACATGCGGTATCGAGATTAAGAGCGATATTTTGGTTCCATACTCAATTAATTCACTCCCACTGTGACCTTATATTTTTAATGGCTTATTATAAGAAATTATAAAATTGCACTATTCTGCTGGATAGCACTTACCGGTAACTGTCGCCATTTTCATCGCTTCATTTTCTAACAATAGCGATAAAATATTCAACGTTTGCATTATTAAAATTTTAAGTATTTACTCTTATGACTTCATATGAATCTGCTGGCCGCTTATAAAAAAAAACACTATAAATATGTCACAGAGGGAATCAGTGAAGAGTGGAACCAAAATATCTAATTATTTCTTTACTGCATGTTCCAGGAAAATCGCCAAAATCGATAGTTGGTTGCGGAAATTTATTTTATCGTATAGTCACGAATTCTGAATCAATCAGCCGCATTATAAAAAAAGCCATCAAAAAATATATGGTCTAAGAGGGATTGAATCAGTCAAATCTGGAAAAAAAAAGTTTATAATCGCGTTACTGCATTTTTACGAAAATGCCAAAAATCGACCAATCTGCAGGAAGTGAGCTAATGAAATATATTTAAAAGTTTATTAAGTTTAAATCCAATAGCGACCAGCTGATTCTTACAAATCACGCTTCGGATAGCTTAAAACACATTGATACATTTTTGTTCCTTTTTGACATTCAAATATCCATCCATAATTGGAAACTTGTTTTACATTGAAACTGGTTTAAGATATTGCAGAATAGCGAATAATTCTGTAAGATTTTATTCGTTAGGTTGATGACGCACTCTTTCTGTAGTTCTTTTGTGTTGCAAGCTAAATAACGTTTAAAAGGAAAATATCGATTACAGGATATAGCTATGACTTAATCGACTTTAACCACCTCAGGATAACAGTTAGAAAACTTTTAATGAAAATAAAAACCCGGTATTAGTATATTTTCTTTTAGTACTTATTTTTTAATAATGTGACAGGCGGGTTTTTATTTAATACAAATGGCGGCGATTGACTGTACCGTATGGTGTTCATCGAAATGTTACAACTAGATTTAGCGTTTTTAAGAGACACTGCTTAAATACTAAATTAAGCGAATTTTAGCGACTCTAAGTACATATTTGCAGAATTAAGCAAAGTTCACTCTAATTAAATTAGATTAATGTTTGAATCTAAGGATACCTGTAAACAAAACATTTCGACAATCGTTGTGACACGTCACTCGAAGTTAATCCTTAACAAAGCGTTTAACACTGTAGTTATATGTATATTTCACAAACTGAATTATAGGAATACATTAGCATCTGAGGAAATAAAACCTTCTATTCTTGCTTACTTTATTAGAATTACTCACCTGAAATGAAACTTTTCAGAACTTTCACTCTACCTCTAAAATCTAATGATGATATATCTTGTTGCCAGATACTTTTCGCATGTTTGCGAAATAAAATAAATTTCAAAATACCAAATTTTTTGCAAAATTAAATAAAATTAGTCACTATACAATTTGACAATCATTTTAATTTTTGACCTCACATAATTGGCGTAAGCAAGATTTTTTTATATGGGAAGTCTAAATCATTACACACAAAATTGCTTTCTTTTTCCTGTCTGCCAAACCCGAAACTCCAAAAAATGCAAGCGGGAATTATTTTAAATTTTTCAAAACTTTTTATATCATATTTATGATAATTAACCATTGCATCATAACATTTTTTGAAGGCGGTTTTAATTATTCAGTATGAGACTGAAGAGTTTGTTTTCTTGCAAAAATCATTAATTCTCAGGTGAATTCTGGATAAAGAACTCACAGTTCTACTTCTATTGACAAAAAAGGATTTTTTGTTTATTTTTAATATTCTTCAGAGAAGAAAATAGCTGTTTCCCATAATTTGTACTTCATTTTCTTGGATATAATTGTTTAATAAGAATGGTTTCATATCCATGCCTACAATTTTAAGCAGCTTGTCAAAAACATTTTCCAAGCAAATATTTATTTTTAAATTGATTGTTACCCTGCTGTGTGATCGAAGGAAAGTCTTAAACAACTAATTTCTGAAACATCGACAGGACGTAGATGACTTACTTTGGCTACGATTATCTTTTCGTTTTAATCCATTAAATATATAAACTGGCATTTTATGATGGTACACGAAACTAGAAAAACACATCTCTCCTAGGGCGAATATGGGACCTTTTTTTTCAAAAAAATAATCCTTTTATATTTTTTCCCTTTACCACCCTGTAAGATTACTTAGGAAGGAATAATATTATAGAATGTTAAATGTCTTATGGAGCAGACCAGTAAATGCTTGAAAATATAATTTCTGCTTACTGGGAAAAAGTATCTTTTTCTTCAATATTGGACGTATTGTTAAGATATGTCCTTGATATAGTACACTATAATGAATGGAATAGCGAATGTCTTTGATTGAACGAAATATATTATATTGAAATGTTGTATAAATCAGGCGTAGCTTAAAGAAAAATTCTCCCTCATTCTGATTTTATCAGTGGTACCCGTGGACAGCTGGTTGTAACTGGTTTCTGTTAGGCCTGCAACCGCATATGTTGATGCCAAATATTTAAACGATATTTGACATTATTTGCTATTATGATCATTGTTACCAAGTTATATATAATGAAATTACATTTGTAATTTTATCAGTGAAGTATTTTGTTTTTATAAAAGTATAGCTTCAGTGTATTCTGTTCTTGAAATTTGGTAAAAAGTGTTTTTGCAGAAGAATTGGCGCCAAAATGTCGCTAGATCTTATACAGTTGCGATATTGTAAAAACGATTTTATATTTATTTTTTCATAAACAAAAGATATTTGAAAATTATCGTTAAAATCAAGCTTGTAAGAAAGTTCTACGGATTTAATAATGGATAATTAGAGAACTTTTCGTTTTCATACAAGATCTACTAAAAATTAAGAGGAAGAAAGAAGAAAGCCTCTTATATCATATTAAGCCTGGACAATGCAATGACATAAAAATTAATTTTACAATACATAGCTGTCAATATTAAATTTTTATTATATTTTACTGAATTGGTAACTTTTGATTTTCAATAATCTGTTAAGAAGTTTTGAAATATTCATAAATAATTTAATCTAGTCGTAATGAATTATTTTAGATTATTTAAAAATTGAGCAGATTATTGTTAAATATTAGGCATATTTAGTTTCTTTTCCTGAACTGCTGTGTCAAGGTGGCCTTAAGAAGCCAAGTGACGCAGTCGAGGTGGAAAAAAGTAAAGGGGCAAAATATCGGATTTTATTGCATATAGCATTTTTCTCTCCGTTATAGAGTTATCTAAAAAAATTTTGAGTGAAATATTCACAAGTTTAATAAATTTTTGACTCCATTACATTTACCAACATTTTCAGGGGAAGGAGAGGTTCTTCCAAACTGTTCTATTCCGTGTAATTTTTATTCTCTTCCGTTTTAGTGTTCATTCTAATTAAATAGAGTCGTAATAAATTAGAACGTATCGTTTTTTACCGCCTGTACGTACAATATAGTCGTAATATTAATCGTTTTTAGCAATTTTCTTCAGAAATATGTCTAATAGATGTACGTTTAATTTTTCTCCTCCTCTTCGGTTATCGGAATTACTAAAAGGTAGAGAGTCGATCCCCTCTCTCCCTCTATAGATCGGACCATGGCTCAAAGCATTTGGGATCAATGGCGTACCCAGAAAATACCAATACCAATCGAGGATGACACGTTCGAGTTTTATTTAATGCAATTCAGGTCTCTGTTTTTCGAAGACTGCCACAGAAAATATATAATTCTGAAACATTAGTAGTTGGAACGGTATTGTACACTTTGATACTCCACGGAGTGTGAAAAATAACTAGTGCAACACTAGGAAATGGCGAATTTTATATATGACAATATGTTTATATATGTTTTACAAAATAATCTATGGGAAAATAAAAGTTTAGTGAAAGGTTTAATATCCAAAATCTACAACAGGAGTTACAACTCAAATATGGTACCAGGCCAAAATCGACTTGTAACGCACATACTGTTATTATTTGTGTGATGCTACTGTAAGTGAAGATCTCAACCTGGGGAAATTACCATCAGTTGGTCGTTCTGCCTATTTCGTGGAATTATGAGCGAGCACTGTGGAGTATCCTACCATTTCTTGTTATAATTAATTAGTATATATTAATTAATGCAATCGTTTTGGTGAAAACTAACAGGAAAAAAATAGATTTCCCTTTGAATAGAAACATGCCACAGACGTCTGACATAATATGGATATGGAGACGATCTTAGAGAAACGGTGCATCCCAACAGAAATATAGGAACGTCCTGGCTGTCCATTGATTAGCGTGCTTTTCTACTGATAAAAGAGACCAGGTTTCGAGCCCAGATAAAGGTTAACTGTTTTTCAATGTTTTCTGGACATCAACTAACTCAACGACACAGGTGCTCTCGACTCTGTATTGAAGTATGCACATCGCCTACATTTCTGGTAAGGTAATTTCGTTTAAACCAGGTTCCCCAAACTTCTGAGTCCATCAACTCATTCATGAGCTTATGAACTTTTTATCGACCCCAAATGATTCGTAAATATCAAGTACCGGAACGTTTTTCCGATTTGATGATTTTGAAACACATATACTAGAATGGAGTTCTACTTCAATGATTTTGCAACATAAATACCCGAACAGCATTGCGATTAAATATTTTTTGCAACGCTAATTGTGATATTTTCCCCTATTCTAAAAAGTCTAGCATCACCACTAATGTCTAAAATTTTCCCGTTTCTCCAGAGTTAAGTGAATTTTGAAATCAATCATGCAAAAATATTCGTGCATTAGACAATAAAGACAAGAAACCTGATGACTTTGATTCTAGATTCTTGCGTAGTATCTCGGGCATTTGGTGGTTTGACTTTGTAAGTAATGAAGAGGTTAGAAGAAGAAATCATCAACCTCCTTTGAGCAACATTTTGTGCAGAGAGAGACTGCATTGATTTGACCGTGTTGTCGGTATGCACAGCTGCAGATTGGCAAACAAGATTATGAACAGTATATCTAAGTGTAACGCTCCAAACAATGTAAAATAATTAAAGTTTATTGCTCCGGATAGCTTTAACTGGCGCCAGGCAATCATTAACAAATTGCCAAAAATGTAGAAGAAGTTGATTTAGGGTTCCAATGCCAGTGAGCGTTCATAAGTGAGAGTCAAAATGTATCTTAACAAATAAAAGTTAATGCAAAAAAGATTCTAAATCAGCGTTGCTCAAGATAAAAACTACAGACTCAAAAGTTTGTAACATAACAAAATAGATTTATTTCCAAAAATAAGTAACTCACCAAGACATCAATGAAGAAACTAAAATCTGTGCTACTCACACGGTGCTACGCACCTTACTACATCTCTCTGCTCTCAAAGCTCAAGTGACAAATCCTCAAGTGACAAAATCCTAACTGCTAAATCCCCCAAGTGCCTCGCAGGGCACGGTTTTGACAATTGGGCCGGCGCATGCCGGGAAAGACATTTGCATACAATGACGGACGCAAGCTATGACGCAAGAGGGGGCGTGTCCTTGGCACGCGCTTTAACGGTTACGGTCGGGAGTTGAAAACGAGTGCTGTGATGCCGAAAAGGAAATAAAAAATCCCCAAAATGATAAATATAACGTAAATTAAACAAAAACTGGTTAAGGTAAAGCAAAAGTGAACGATGGGGCATCACAACTCCCCCTTCCAAAGGGAGTCAAAATGATTGACCTAACAAATTTTGACGAGCAAATTTTGAATAAAGGACACATCTTACGTCATTTACAATTGGCTAAACATAAATAAGTAGAAGTATGCTAACGCAAATTTGGATATGATGGTCTATTCTTACTTTGACACAATTTTCCAGCACAACCAAAGGTACCTCCTCCCAATTCTCCTAACAAAGGTGTGTAACAGCTATCCTAGTGTAATTACGTACCAGTGGCTGTGACAGTTAACTGTATACTAGCATCATCGGTCTAACTAGTATCACATTCTGATACAAACCCGAAATTGGCATATCTTGAACTGTACAGAAAAACAGGTTAACGAACTCCTAGTCTAATAAATGTTAAAAAGATGAAAAGAAAAAGTGATTCATTACATTTGTTGTTAGCGGGGTAATAACTTCCGCTTTTCCCCTAACCACAATAAAAAATTCGTGAAAGCTAAATCTTCTCCTAAATCACATAGAAAAACGGGTATTCGAACACCGTTATCTCCTCCTAATTACATTCAAATACGCAAAGCTAAGAAAATTCAAAATTTACAAACAAGCGGGATTGTAATCATCCGCTAATTCTTCTCCTATTCACAGAAATCGCGATCTAGCTGAAATAAAAAAAATCATTAATTACCTCCCCCTTCAGAGCTAACGTCCCCCTCCCAAAGGAGTTATGCTGATAACAACTCTGTTATCAGACTATGCCATTTGGGGACAGCTCCAAAAAGGTACACACAAAAAAAACAAAATTCTGCAGTCATCATCATGGTCATCATCTATATATACCAATAAATACTGCCAATGTCATCCACAAAAATTACGTATCATTGACACATAAATATCACTGATGACACTGAACAGATTTAAACACATATACATAAATCGTATCTAAGAATAAAGAAAAAAGAGTGTAAATAATTTATAATATACGATGATAACATTTCATCCAATAACTTTTACATGAATCTCCTTTTTTTTTTTACATAAATTCACTGTGGAATGCACGTTATTTTACAATACAAATTCTTAAATCACTAATTCTCTTTCACTCTTCTCATTCATATCCAGAAACATTTTATAATTTCTAAACTTTCCAATATCGACTTACAAAATTTTCAGCTATCAGTCAGCTGAAAAAAATCTACAAAAATACATTTTAACTCACGTAAATACAATAACTAGAACCTCGATGAACAAGAATGCAAAAAAAATTCAATTCACACAGTATAAACTCGAACTACAAAAATTTCACTTTTCAAAAATAAATATCGAACTCTAAAGTTTCAACAAGAAATTAAACATCGCTAACTATATAATTCACAATAAGGCTTCTTCTTCGTCTTCATCTATTCCGGAAAAAAAACATTTTATAACTCAATCAAGTGCCAAGTGAAAGAAAAATATACTTAAATTTTATTGTTGGCACTCCGTGGCGATAAATCATCTAGTCCGTTTCCGATAACATCCTTCCGTCGTCGTTGGGTGGCTTCACGTAAAGTTGTTACTGAAGATCTCGTTCAAGTCAAGTCGTCGCTGTAGAGCTCTCTCGTGACGTCATCTTCCCGATGTTCGCTGCCGGTTGTCGCTCTGCAGGCTCTGGTCGTTTCGTCGGCTTTTCGTTGCTCCGTGCGGATTTTTGAAGAACCTTTTCTCGTACTTTCTAGGTCTATTGGTGTCCGCCTCCAAATGACGCTTTAATAGGTGATGACCTCCAGACTTGTCAGGAATACTTGCGGTCGGCACAACTTCTTGGTTGGTTTTTTCTTCACTTAAATCAGACTCAAAATTATATTCATTATTATTACTTTCTTTTAAAACTTCTAATTTAAAAACCTTTTCAAAAACGGCTTCCTCATACGATTCTTCTACTTCACAAACTTCGTTATTTAAACACTCATTATTTTCACTAACGGGACATTTTATAGGTGCTTCTGAAATAATCTGTTCTGGACCACAAGGTAAGTCAAAAAGTCCACTGGACCGCGGCTGCACTGTCAATTGACATTCGTCATTATTATCGTCGCAAACTTGTTCCTTAGCAAACTGAAGATCGACTTCTGTATCGCGTTGATCTGTTATTTTAGTTACTTCGTGGCAATCAGTAACAAAAGGTAAAGCCATAGTGGCAAGGTATAACTCCTGAGAGGGCTTTTCTTGAGGAACTTTGGCCTCTCGCTTCAAAGATCCCGATGAAAGTTTCCCGAATTTTCATTCCTTCGGTAGCAAAAATTTTCAGTATGTCCCAGTCGGCCACAAAAGTTACAAGTGAAAGATTGAGGTTGTTTAACCAAAGTTTTAGGTCTAGTGTTATGGTTTGAAGCTTGACGTGGCAAAAAGTCTCTACTTCGTTCATATTCTATAGTTCTTGGCGCGTTCGGCGCAAATTGTCGGGACCGTGTAAATTGCGGTCGTGCGGGAGTCATTCTACGCTACTCAACCTGATATCGCTGCTTTGGCGGGAATGGCATCCATTGTTGGTTATGTGTATTTGCTGCAGATTCTCTTCTTGCAGTGTATTGCTGAGCCAGTTTGACTAAATTGGCAATGGAATTCACATTTCGTATTTCTAGGAATTCCCGGATGGGCAACAGTAATTGAGACAATATGCAATTTACAATATCAATTTCAGCGGCATTAGCATCGTACAGCTGGTATAATTCTACTGTACCCCATATGAATTTTTCTATGTCATCTCTTTCCCTTTGTCTTCGTGAAAACAACTCTGTAGCTAGTTCTGTAAAATCATTATAAGCCGGATATATGTCCATGATTTCATTTTTAAATTCTTCCCAAAGTTTTATGCCATGACGACATCCTACGTTATTCCACCATTGCTTAGCGCATCCAATTAGGCAAGATACTGCTAAAACAACTTTTTTGTTGCTTGGCACTTCATGTAAACGGAAGTGCTCCTCCATGGACTTGACAAATGTCCACGATGACGGACGTTTCGAACCGTCGAACCTTATCTCAGGTAAAGGCCAATTAACATAAGGACTATAGTTAATGGATGGGTTGGCAAATTGTCGTTGTGGCGGTTGAAAATACTCTGTTCTATCGCTTGCTTCTGGCGGAACAGAAAATGGAACCTTACGTTCAAAGTTTCTTCGTTGGTGAACTGACGTAGCATTTCAGCAAATTTAGGGGTTGTTGTCGTTCCCCTTTTCTCCCGATTATCATCAAGCAGATTCATTAGCACTTCTGCTTCCATCATTACATCTTTCAATCTACCCTTTACTCTTTCTATGTCGGGAGTCATTATGGCGGAATCGGCCATACTGTTAGCAGACATGTTTAGCGGTCTGCTGAAATTTGGAATTTTGGAAATTTTGAAAACGTTTTATCTTGAGCAGCGCTCAAAGGTACTGCTATACAACAATACTAAAGCTAAACTAAGCTTTACAAAAATATAAATTTGCTTGTAAAAAAAAATTTCTTATCGTCCTACGTACTTGTGTGTCCGGACACTTCTAATCATTACATACAATCTTAAATATTCAGCAATATCAAAGCTGAAACTTCAGTACCTTTGAATAATATACACAAACGTTAAGCTACTTGCTCAACAAAAATTCTCGGCTTAAGCTGCCGTTAAATCTACAACTAGTATATACCACTACTGAGCTCAAAAAAAATTACTATCTTTAAATACTGGCGAGTCCCTGTTCGTTGCGCCACTTCTTTTATGTGACTCTGTAACGCTCCAAACAATGTAAAATAATTAAAGTTTATTGCTCCGGATAGCTTTAACGGGCGCCAGGCAATCATTAACAAATTGCCAAAAATGTAGAAGAAGTTGATTTAGGGTTCCAATGCCAGTGAGCGTTCATAAGTGAGAGTCAAAATGTATCTTAACAAATAAAAGTTAATGCAAAAAAGATTCTAAATCAGCGTTGCTCAAGATAAAAACTACAGACTCAAAAGTTTGTAACATAACAAAATAGATTTATTTCCAAAAATAAGTAACTCACCAAGACATCAATGAAGAAACTAAAATCTGTGCTACTCACACGGTGCTACGCACCTTACTACATCTCTCTGCTCTCAAAGCTCAAGTGACAAATCCTCAAGTGACAAAATCCTAAGTGCTAAATCCCCCAAGTGCCTCGCAGGGCACGGTTTTGACAATTGGGCCGGCGCATGCCGGGAAAGACATTTGCATACAATGACGGACGCAAGCTATGACGCAAGAGGGGGCGTGTCCTTGGCACGCGCTTTAACGGTTACGGTCGGGAGTTCGGAGTTGCGCGTACGCAACTCCTAGAAACTTGAAAACGAGTGCTGTGATGCCGAAAAGGAAATAAAAAATCCCCAAAATGATAAATATAACGTAAATTAAACAAAAACTGGTTAAGGTAAAGCAAAAGTGAACGATGGGGCATCACATAAGGGCTACAGGAAAAGGGTGAGACCTAGGACGAGATGGACAGCCAATGTCAAACAGAACCTTGCTAGAAATGGCCAACAGTGGCCAAATGCGGCACCTGTAGCACAGAACAAACATGTCTGAAGAGGAAAATTACACAGTCTGTTTGGACCTCCGTAGCCCATGATTGCATGGGGATTTTGCATGTATACGCATATATGTAGACAATATTTAGGACTTAAGAATCGTTCCTTGGAAGAGCGTTTCTACATCACATGCCGCATTCGACTAAACTTTTCACAAAGGGCTGTCATGTATGCAGTCATACGATTATACAGCCTTGGGATTTAAAACTATCATTCCACAAAATGCAATTTGCATGAACACTCTACAAATCGCGTTCCTTCAATGTTATGAGTTGCCCTATATTTACACAAGAAACATTCGCCAAAGTAAATGAACTTTACAATGGATGAATGAATTCTGATGATCAGTCAGGAATCGGATTTAATCTGGACTTATCTCGAAGGAGTACGTTTCCTCGTTGGTTCCAGATGTGATATTGCATGCACAACTCAAAGAGCTTTTCACTTGAAGCGGATCGAAGGAGATACAAAACCCTTGGTGTATCTCACATTCAATCCTTCTTTACATAATCCATCCTAAAATTGTCGTTTCTGTATCATGAATTGTCACTTCCCTTTGTCATTTATTGTGAACCTCTCAGCTGGGCGCAAAATTTTCGTTGCCTTCAGCTGGTGGGAAGTTAATGCGCTCTTCATATAAATTTCAACATTCCATTTGACTGACCTATATGTTTAACAATGATTTGTGGGACAATGTGGACTCAGCTTTTAGAGTACCAGTCTAATAATCCCAAATGGGCCATCGTTGTGATTTTTCTATGGAAAATCCTACACACTACAGCCAATGAGTGTCTAAGGGAGAAGAGAGCTAGCTTCCATAGACGTAACGTAAACTTTTCGATTGCAGCGCCGTCTAAACATGGCAAATTCGTGCATTGCAATGAAGCCACCTAGCCAGGGAGAGGAGCAAGTTCCCTGCATTATTTTGCCACCGCCAAGCAAAGTTTTCAACTGCTAAACCACGTGACTAATTTTACATACACTTTGATTCCGAAAAATGTTCATTTTCTTCATGAAGTACACTCATAATTTTGCTTTTCCTTTAGATAGAAATTTTTATCAAAAAGTAATGAAATCATTTTCTTTAATAATATCCAATTTTGTAAAACTAGTAGTAGCTACGCTGAAGAACAAAATTTTAATATTTTGAACAACCTACAGCATTTAGGATACTATAATAAATTGATATTTATGTGTCAATGCACAATAACATAATCTGTATAATTATATTTTATACAATTGCTGATATTTTCAATAAATATCATATCGAGGTTTTACTTGTATAAATGTTCAACAGATGGCAGCAGGAACTTCCCGTATCAACCATAAAAATAATTACACTGTTAGAGCAAAGTGCAGAAACCTATGTACATCGATATGCTCCAGGGAACACAAATCTGCATATATTGACTTATATATATTCGCAAGATGATTAAATGTATTAATTTAATACATATATATATATACCAATAGTAAGACAAACCATAGCTGCAGTGGGCTAAAATGATTACACTGCGCATGCGCAGTTTGCCCCTTACAGTTGTTTTTGTGCCTACACATCAATTTGCCACGTTCAGCTTCGGTAAAATTCCGCAGAACGGCATCACTTACGCTTGTGCAAAGTTAGCCTTCTCCTTAGACCTTCATTGCTACAGCCCTCGGTAATAGGGGACATCGGTGGACTTCGAAAGGCTGTCATTCGTCGGATGGGACATTATTTCAGAGGTAAAATAACCGAACACAATTACATGTAAAATTCTGCACCGAAAATTTTTTTCCGCATATTCTGAGTTTTTTTTTTATTCAAAAATTATTTTTCTACCATAAATCATTAAAATTATAAACATTAAATAATTTGATAAAATAATAAAACATTTAAAAAATCATTAACATTAACTGTTGCAGAATCGCTTTCAAATCTGGTGCCAAAATACCTTGACCTGCGGCATTGAAAGTGTCCATTTGAATTTTATTTACTTTGAGAAAATTTGAATAATACTCCATTATATGATGGAAAGAAACAAGTAATTCTAACTATATCTGTGTTTCTTACTGAAAACTGTACATTTTTCAAGCGCCAAATGAGTCATTTACTTCATTTCCGGTTAAAAAAAATAATGGGTGAGATATCTTTCTTCTGGTGACAACTAATTTGTACGATTTCTTGAAACTGTCTCCAAATCCTTGAGAGAACATTTTGTAAATATTTAAAACCCTTTATTAATCCCTCATCATCCTATATATCAATCTCCACACGATCATCCCTGTCTTTGTGGCACGGTGAAATCGAAATGATACTCAACGTCAGACTGAATTGAATGAAAAAGGTAGCATCTTCGGCCATGCTGATTAACAGCAACTAGTGATAAGTTCCAGCTCTATACCGCCCGAAACTGAAATTATTGAATCCTAGCAAAAACCGTTTCAATGATTATAAATACAAATATCCATCTCCTCCATTCTGACACCTGTTGGAGGGAAATATGACACATCATATTATATCCGGAAATAGATGTTGTTAAATTTTTTTAAGTTTTCGAAATATAGACTATTATAAGAATTGTCATAATGTACTTATTTCAAGACTAAATTGAAATCTTGATGTTACTTGCAACGAAAAATAATGAACTAATTCCTAATCATTATAAAGTCTATGGACAATTCGTAAAGATAGAAAGAAGGAAAACACTCACAATGAAGAGAGAAATATATTAAAGGTTGAATGTGCTCATTTTCATTAGTTTAATACTGCTTAAAATGTAGAAATTTTATAAAATGAAATATATTCATATATTCATCAAATAGCTGTTTGACACAGAGGGCTGACAGAACCCTTTCACTATAATACGACAAAGTGGAGATCTGTGCTAAAATTATTCTGCTGTTCAGTGTAAGAACAATGCAAGAAAGAAAACATGCATACCTTATTCAGGACTGGAACTCGGGTCTCTTTGATCAGCAGTCAAGCACACTAACCACTCAGTCACCGTGATGGTAAAATAATCAAAAAAAAAGCATTAATTTTATTATTTTTAAATAATCTTTATCGTAATTACAATAAAAATTTGTAATTTGACTCGTACTGAGCCGAACTTATATCTAGAAGTGGAAAGTTAATGCAAAAAACAAGTTAGTGCAAAGTATAAGAGTATATAAGAATACAACGATCTGTATACAAAAATATGAAAGGAATGATTTCACATTAACCACCACTGAATTTATAGAAAAAATAAAATTTAATAAAATATCTTTCATTCAATCACTACAGTGGTCTTGGATGTGAGATAATTGTATATCACGGATATATCTTAGATATCTCCAAAGTTTTACAAAAAGAAATCCGTGAAATGCGGCAAAGATTTTCTCTGGTATTCACTGAATGTCTCCATTAATATGTTGTATTTGTATAATCACTATTGTTTCTTAGAGTAATGTACAAATCACTTTTCATTTATTCGATCACGTTAAGATATTTTGACTAATTTATATTTTAAGAGGCCATTTAATCGAAAATTAAAATTTAAGGAAAATCTTTGTTCCTATACATTGAAAACCCTTTAAGGAGAATCTTTGTTCTTATGCACCGAAAATCTTTAAGGAGATGGGATGAAATTTGCAATTACTATTTTATATTTCCTGTCAGCATGGAACCTGGAAATTTCATTGCTTTTGAAGTATTATATTGTTTAAATATAATATTTAGCATTAGTGATTTAATTATTTGTAATAACCTTTATTTCATAATTGCTCATGGAATTGCTCATAGGCGGAACACGCTCTAAATTCAGCAGGTTGGGATAAAAAAACCTTTTCCTGTTTACCAAAAGGGGAGAAAAGTTGCCTATCGGGCTTCTGGACAAGAATACAATTCTTGTTGTCCTAACCCTTGAACCTTTCCTCATTAATATTGTTCTAAAAATATTTTTTTTTGTATTCTGGATTTAAGCACTTCGCTTGGTTAAATGCGTTTTTCACAAAAATTAGTCAGGAAATGAATTTTATGCGTAAGCTTTATAAACCATAGAAGTTCAGAAGCTTGTCAGTGGAGGTTACTGTCACATTTCAGAGCAGGAGGATGAAATGCTGATCGGAAATTGAATCGGAAACAATGGTGTGTGATCCCTGGAATCACACACCATTCTTTAGCTATTTTGAGAGCGACAGACTGTATCCCTTGTTTCGAATATGTTATGCGAATGATAATAGTTTCCATGGCAATTTTAGCCATTGTCTTTGTGGTAGTTAATATATGTTTTCTGTATCTGGTTAGCCTTTCGCACCTCATGCAAAAGTCCAAAGAAGAAAACCGGACGGAATGATTTATTTATACAAAGTAGCTAAGAATGTAAAGAAAAAATGTAGAAAGGGAAACGTGAAAGAAAAAAAAAACGAAAAAAAAAGTGTGAAGGTCGTGAAACCTTTACACTTTGACACTTGATACTTAGCTCTATTAATCAATGTTATTTTTTTTTCTTCATATGGGAAAGGCAGTGGACTTAAGAGAGTTTGTCAAATGCCAAATTGTAAAGGCCAGACAACTGGGTCAGAACATTTCCGAGATGGCAAGGATTGTAGGATGCTCATAGTCAGCCGTGATGAGTGCCTTCAAAAAGTGGTCTGAGGACGGAAAAACCATATGATGTGAGCCGACCACTGCTCATTGATGCTAGAGGTGAGTGAAGGCTATCCCGTATGGTACGAGCCAACAGACTGTGGTGCAAATCGCCCGTGATTTGAATGCTGGTGACGGGAGTAACGTGTTACAACACAGAGTACATCGAACCCTGCTAAAAATGGAGCTGTGTAGTAGCAGGCCACACCGAGTGCTCGTGCTAACCTCGGTTCACCGTCGAAAGCGCCTAAAATTGGGCATGCGAGTACCAAAACTGGACCTTGAATGATTGGAACAAGGTCGCCTGGTCCGATGAATCTCATTTCCTTTTGCACCATGTCGACGATAGAGTATGTATGCGTCGTTTACCTGTGAATGTATTGGCACCAGGATGCACCGTGGGACGAAAACAAGCCGATAGAGGAAGTGTAATGCTTTGGATAATGTTCTTCTGGGAAACCCTGGGTCCAGTGATTCATGTGAAGGAAACTATGACGTCTACCACCTACCTAAACATCATTGCAGACCAGGTGCATTCTTTCATGGCAACGGTATACCTCTCTAGTAGGGCCTTGTTTCAGCAGGATAATGCGCCATGCTACACTGCCCCGATTGTTTGGGAATGGTTCGCGGAACCTGAGGTAGACTTCCAGGTATTGCCCTGGCCTCCAAATTCCCCAGACATCAATCCAATCAATCATCTGTGGTTTGTGTTTGAACAGCATATCCGATCTGCAGCGGCTCAACCACGAAACATACAAGAGTTAAAAACTCTTGATTAGCAGATTATCATCAAGTAGACTTACAAGAGTTGAAAACTCTTGTAAGTCTGCTGGTGGTTGAAACTGCTGGTAACGTGTTGGTACCAGATACCAGAAAACACCTTTAGAAATCTTGTAACGTCCCTGCCTGACCGGGTAAGAGCTGTTTTGGTGGCACGTGGAGGACCAACATCATATTAGGCAGGTGGTCATAATATTTTGGCTCTTCGGTGTATATTAGTTCATTACCGAAATATGCGAATGAATCTATTATAAATGAAACATCACGAGATAGTAATGAAATACATATACGTTTTAGACAATTGAAGTTGGATCATCTTGTTTATAGATATATACCTGGCATTATTAGATTGTTATATAAATATTTACAATCATTTATTATTTCTGGGCTTCATAATATCCTGCACTTATAATTAAGGCGATGCTAAACAACTGCAAGTGTATTACTTCACTTAATTCTTATTGAATGGGAAGAAACTGGCAAGATGTCTTAAGAAACAAATATTCATGCATATTATTGTTTTCATTACTCATTTTAATTCGGAATTGATATTTTATTACATATCATAGAAATTTGGTGGGCTTCACCCAATGCCTCCTTGATACACTAGGTCTGGACTGCCTTGAACAAAAGGAGGGAAGAAAGGAGGGAAATTAATTATGCATAAACATAATTCATTTCGTTAATAATTTAATTAGTTTAAAATTTAAGTAAAAGCCGTTTATATTAAAACCATTTAAAATAAAATAATTCATTCATTAGCATTTTATTCAAATATTAGAGAATGATATAAAATTGATTACCAATTTTTTGAAAATAAATAACTACCAGTTGAGTTTTCAGAAATGGTTGTATAATAAAAATTGCAATTTGAAAATTAGGTCTTCTGAGTCTGCTAACCTAATATCCAGGCTTGTTATATCGAAGTGACCTTGGCCTGACCTCTCTGGCCACTAATGACGAGCCGCCTATGGATATAGCAAACTATGCAATTCCCCACTTTTCAGGGAGCGGAGAAAGAACGGGTGGTAAATGTTTTGTAACTTTTATTAGTGATGAATCCCGTTCCTGTCTGGTTGCTGATGATCGACGGGTCTGTGTATGAAGATAACCTGACAAGAGGACGCATCCAGCTTTTGTTCGCGAATGGCACACCGCCTGTCAGTCAGGCATAATAGTACGGGGTGCTATTGGATATGACAGCAGGTCACGTCTTGTCTGCATTACGGGAACATTGACAACTGCACGATACGTTAGCACCGTTCTGCAACCCGTTTTGTTAGTGTTCCTGGTAGGCATGCAGCAGTCCATTTTCCACCATGACAACGCCCGTGTACACACTGCTAGGGTCTCCAGACAATGTTTGAAACATGTTCAAGTATTCCCCACATTTATCCCTAATAGAAAATCTGTGGGACCACATCGGACGATGTGTGCAATCCTCTCACCAAGCCGTCGCGGAACCTTGATGAATTATGAGAACAAGTCAACGCTGTTTGGTGTGCAAATTTCTCAGGACCATATCCGTCGTGTATTACTTCATGCCACGCCCTATTGCTGCCTGTATTGCCGTTCACGGCGGTGCAACCACCTAATGAGGCAGTCACATTGGGCTGCATTATCTCATCTTCTAACCGCTGTAAGTGGCTGCGAATTAAATCATGAGATGGCAAAATATATTGCTATGTGTGTGCTACATTTCACCCTTATCAATTTCAATGTCGTGAAGTATATATACAGGTCTTATAATATCCTAGAGAAGAAAAGTAGCTTTAAATAGCAGAGTTTGTCATTTTCTATTTCTATGTCGGATGAAATTTTGATTAACTGATTTAAAGTTGGGAATACAGATTCGGGTAATAGAAGAAAGTCGATTATCCAGACTTAAGGAACAATTGGATGGTTGCTCTAAAAGATAACGAATTGTTTTAATTTTTCAATTTTGCCACAGGTAACATTGGAAATGCGAAATAATGGATGATTTGGAAAAAATATCAATAATCTGATGTAAGACCTAATTGGGAGCAAATCTCGAGGTATAGTCCAACTACTAAAAGTTACTGGGCACAGTGGGACTCCTTAAAAATGAAAGACGGTGTATTATACGGAAGATGGGAGAATCCCACTGGACGGATGATCCGTTGGCAGATAATCCTTCCTCGCTCCCGAGTGGAACTTGTGATGAAAGATGTACATGATAGTGCCACTGGAGGACACTTCGGTGTAAATAAGACATTAGCCAAAGCCAGAGAACGATTTCATTGGTTGAAAAGTAGTATTGGTTGTAAAGATGGTGTAGGCAATGTGAAGCCTGTGCAGCAAAGAAAGGACCTAAGACTAGGAGTCGGGGTCAGCTGCAGACATATAACCTTGGTGCCCCTTTTGAAAGAATAGCCATTGATATAATGGGTCCGTTTCCTATAACTGATGATGGAAATCAATATTTATTAGGGTAATGGATTATTTCACAAAGTGGCCTGAGGTCTATTCCATCCAAGACCAGGAAGCAACAACAGTGGCAGAGATGATAGTTAATAACTTGATTAGTAGGTATGGAGTACCTTTACATCTCCACTCTGACCAAGGACGGAATTTTGAATCCAATGTGTTTAAAGGCATCTGCCTACTATTAGGCATTCAGAAAACCAGAACAACTCCCTTACATCCACAGTCGGATGGTATGGTTGAAAGATTCAATAGAAAAATTGCTCAGCATCTAGCATTATTTGTGAACGACCACCAACGTGACTGGGATCGCCATATACCACTCCTTTTGCTGGCATATAGGACGGCAGTGCATGAGACAACTGGACAGACACCTTCCATGATGCTCTTTGGAAGAGAGTTACGTCTTCCTTGTGACCTTTTATATGGTCGGCCCGAAGCAATGCCTGTGTCCACTCCACAATACGTACAAGAATTACAACAACGACTAGAAGAAATCCATCACTCCGTTAGACATATCATCAACATAGCAAGTGACAGAACCAAAACAAGATATGACAGTAAAATAAACGGAACTGTTTTCAATCAAGGAGATCTTGTCTGGCTATACAATCCACATAGAAAGAAGAGACTATCTCCAAAACTTCAGAAACCTTGGGAAGGTTCATACACAAGAGTTAACAGGATTAACGACGTGGTATATCGCATTCGTCGACGTCCAGCTACAAAGTGTAAAGTGATTCACGTGGATCGTTTGGCCCGTTTCATCGAAGAACTGAAGATGCTTCGGAATCCAGAATTGTTCGGAACGAACAAGACCTAAGGAGGGGCAGTGTTACGACAGATGAACGAGCAACAATGACTTCACGAGTTAACGTGACTGGAGCCCTCGTGTGTGCTTCTACGTGAGATTCAATTAGCCAAAGATTTGGAACTTAGAACGATTTAGAAGAATAAAAAAATATAGCAGTGCAGTTTGTTAAAAAGTTGAGAGATCTGAAAGGATGTTCAGATGGTCTGAGTCAATGCGCGATAAGTAAAAGAAAATAAGTATCTTTTATGTGATGTGTGCGCGGGCGGTCGTATTATTTTACTAATGTGAAAAGTTTAGTGAACTAGCACAGGACGAGAGTTGTTTACGTCTGAAGATATTCAAGTGGCATGGTAAACTAAGTGACGAGGTAGTATTTAGTAGAATAGACAGAACTGATATTGTATACTCTGTACAAAAAGTGTTAATGACTTAAGTATAATAGTAGTTAATTTGTTTATGAGATACTTCATCCATATTTTTTGTAACAATTTGCATTGTATTGTAATTAGTTTGAAAATACAGTTATTAATACTCACGCCCAGTGCCAATTCATTTTGTAATTCGCAACAATATTATTAATCACTTAATCGAGCATAATATTGTAATCAGTACAGTTGAATGAAATAAATAAGCTAAAGTAATCAATATGGTACGTATTGAAATTCTGGACATTTATCTGGCCAAATATGTATTTTTGTGTCAAACGATTCCTGCATATTTTATAGAAAGTCCATTGAAATTCAACAGGACGAAACTGAAATTGAATATAGTGAATTAAATAGAATGAGGAAATTTTGATTCCAGGTTTCAAAATCTGGTTCTGTTACGTGTTTACAGTATGTTGTTTTGAAATTCAATTATATCCTTGATTCCTTTATGTCCAATGACGTTTGAAATTAAAGTTTGCTTTAAACTCCAATTCAGATATCCTCTTAGGTAGAGACTTCAAATATTGATGCAAAAGAGATGGCAAAGCGGAAACCCGTAAGAGAAATTTGACCGGACGGTGAAGTATTTCAGTAGTTAGCAGTAGTTAACGATAAATCTAAAAATGTTAAAGTTCATATAAATACTTCTTGGTGAATCCCCTATTTGCTTAACATATTTCGCAATGGATGCCGATGACTTTTTATGAATGAAACATGGTTACATATAAACTTCACATTTCCATAAACGTGGTAAGAATATAACAACAAAAGATGACGAGATACAAATTATTAATAGATAACGAATTAAATTTGGATGGCCCTGATACCACACAAGAATTAAATCCTAATATTTTTTTACAAGGCAAAGATAATTACGAATTAGGCATATTCTATATTAATATCAGATCAGTTAAAAAATATCGGGACTTCTTTACTGTTTATATTGATTCGTTTATCGATTATTTGGATGTTATTATTCTAGTAGAAAGTACAACTAACACTCTGGAAAATTCACTTATTAATTTAGGTGGTTTTGATAAAATCACTATTGATGTTAATATTTCAAGTGGCAGAGGGCTTATAATTTTCTATAGACATAAGCTGAATGTTTCTGAACTAAACATTTTGATTTTACCTGCGGAAGTAATTCATCTACAGATTGAAATAAATGGCTTTTTATTAAACTTGATCGCTCTATACAGATCACCAAGTACAAAGGTTAAAGAATTTCAATCAAATTTGAAAAATTGGTTGAACTTAAATTTAAAGCTAAATGATATTTTCTTGGCTGGCGATTTTAATATTGATACTGTGAATATATAGACAAATATGGTAGCGACCAATACTTGAATCTGTTATTGGAGTATGGCATGGAACAGAAGTTGTTTACGTCTGAAGATATTCAGGTTTTACTAGAGAAGTCGTTATGCAAACTTTGCAACAATCTCAAATTGATCATGTGGTTCATAAAATTAAAAACTTTGAAGCAGATGTAATAGTCTATAAAAAAGATTGCTGATCACTATGGAATATTAATTAGAACAAAAATAATATTCTTAATTTCTAGAGATAAAAATCCTACAAATAAGAATAACGCTTACTTAGGTACATATGTCGATGATAAAAAACTTTCCCAAAAACTAGGATTACTAGATTGGAATGTTATTGAAACTGAGGTTACTAATCCGAAAGACTTGTTAAAATTGATATTAGATAAAATTGACGAAATTAGGATATCAGTGTTATTTCAAAGCATCTAGAGTTAAATATTTCAACAGGAAACCGAAAGAATGGATAACTGAAGGGATAATTAAGGCTATTGAAGAAAGAGATCTGTTATGGGTTAAATATAAGAATAATATGCAAAGTACGATATTATATGATGAATATAAAAGAGCAAGGAACACTCTAAATAGTTTGATAAGGAAACAAAAATGTTTTTATTACAGAAATAAAATCGATTTAAATAAAGATAACAATAAGAAAATTTGGGAGCTGGTAAAAGATATTATTAATGGTAAAAAGAAATTATCTGTTGACATGCAAATAAAACGCTATTTTGGTAAAAATAAAGCGATGGAGTTGATAGTGGATGATTTTAACAATTACTTTGCAAGTGTTACAGAAAATGTAATCCTGAAATATTCAAAAAATATAAATATAGCTGTCAACGAGATTATTACAACTTCTAATTCGCATTCTATTTTTATACCTGACGCAAATAGAGATGAGGTAGTACAGATCATTAGCAATTTAAAAACTAGTAATGCAGTGGGCTATGATATGGTGAAAACTTCATATATAAAAAGCAATGCAGATGTTTTTTCTGAGATCTTGCAACTCTTGATTAATTTGAGTTTGAACACTGGCATTGTTCCTAAGACACTCAAAAGTGCAATTGTGCGTCCTATATTTAAAAAGGGATCACGAAATATATATAGTAATTATAGACCGATCATGATCTTATCAGTTATTGAAAAAGTTTTAGAAAAATATGTATACAAATATGTTAATAATTTTTAGGAAAATGTAAAATAATTACAGATAGGCAGTACAGGTTTAGGAAGAACAGAGGAACTATTGATTTATTAGAGCATTTCTCACAATACATTAATACAGCACTCAATTCTGGAAAAAGGTGTGTGCTATATTTATGGATTTGAATAAAGCATTTGACATGGTAAACCATGACATATTGTTAAAAAAGTTATCATTGGTGGGAATTCGAGGTTCACTCAATAAATGGTTCAAATATTATTTGTCTAATAGGACTATCATCACTAGGATTGAAAATTGTTAGAGTAGAGATCAAATTTTAAATTCAGGTGTACCACAGGGCTCAGTTTTAGGGCCACTTTTATTTGCAATTTATATAAATGATTTAGCACAAATAAATTTTCGGGTAATTTGTTTACGTTTGCTGACGATACCGTTCTGCTGAACGCAGGTATGTGGGTAGAAGAAGTAGTTAGATGTGCACAGAACGACTATAATGTAGCAAATTCTTGGTTTCAGAAAAACAAACTCTTCTTAAATGAAGAAAAAACCAAATATATGATCATACAGAGTAGGCACAAGTTAAATAACTTATGCATTAAAACACACAATTATAACTGTCAATATAAATTAATAATTAACCGAAACATATGTTCCTGCCCAATTGTGGTAGAAGTTAATAAAATTCAATATTTAGGGATTTATATTGACCAAGATTTTAAATGGAAATCGCACATAAAATATATTTGTGATAAACTAAGATATGCATCTTACAAAGGTGTTGAAGTTGAATACACTTATTCTACTGGATGTCATAAGAATGATATATGCTCTCTGTGAAACAATCATTAGGTATGGTATCAGTATATATGGATGCACATATAAATCTGTTTTAAATAAAATTAAACGAATACAAAAAAGTACTCTAAATAATATTGTTAAATTCAATAAACATATAATTAATGAAGATCACATTGGCAATATTTTTCATTATCTGAACATTTTACCAGTTGACTTGTTATATATTTATGTAACTATCTTTAGAAATTACTTTAAAAATGAACACAAGGAGAAAATTTTGCATGTAATCAATACAAGACGAAAGTGTGAAAATTATTTTGTTGAACAAGTTTTTCACAATAATTATGGAAAAGCGCGGATATCTTATCAAATACCCAAAACTTTTAATTCTCTACCGAGAGATCTGTTATTCCTGAGCCCTTTTTCAGAAATTAAAACTAAAGTTTCGAAATGGTTACTAGATGTAAATAATTGAAAAGTAATGTTTAAAAAGTCATATCCTATATCTGGTATCTTTTAAGCAAGTGCAATTTTAATGCAAAATGATGACTTGTACCATAGGTGATAGTTTTGTGCAATATGTGCTGTAATCCGAAATTTTATAGGTTTATTTTATAAATGTGTTGAATTTTTCATGTCTGTGTTTTAATACGTGTTTTTGTTGTTGTTGTTATTGTTTTAGTTTCTTTTTTTAACTGTGTGTTTATTTTCCATTATACATGTCATATTCTTTAATAAACCTGTCGTGTGATTGAAAAAGGAATCCTGCTGACAAGCCATAAGGCTTAGCGGGGTAATCTATGTATATAACCATACTAAGGCTTAATAAAGATATTATTAGTTATTAGTTAGACCTATCTAGAAATCCTATTCTATCTAAAAGAAGATATGGTCGAATTCCCTATTATATTCGAATATAGATAGGCAATATCTATATTCGAATTCCCTCTCCACCAATCGAATTTTAAATTTGAATATACAAATAATTTTACAGTTACACACAATTTGGTTATGAATTATGTAATACCATACTATATAGCAGACTGCACATAAGTATTGACTAATATAATTAATATTTCATTAGTAAGAATTTTTTTAATTAAAATAGTTATACAACTAAGTGATGTTGTTAGGATTCCAGAGTGAATATAAAAAAACAAATATAAACTACCTGAGCTCTGCGACCCTTTCCAAGCTGCCTGAGGGTCGCGACCCACAGTTTGAGAACCACTAACATAAAATATAGAGCAGTGCTGTGTTCCCCCCACCCCTAGGAATCAGCTAACGTACGAAAGAAGAGGAGATAGGCGTACTGGTTTCAAAATATGGAAAACTTTAATGTGAAAAGCAAAATTTAAGCGATTACATGAAACATTAATTTTCATTGCTTTTGGCTGGAATTATGCTATTTCAGTATGGCAACACTGGTTATCTCATACTGATCACAAGATGAAATTGGCTCTTGGTCATATAAGAATTTCGGGAGCATTTGAATTTCTACACCCACGTTTTTAGACTCAAATCGTAAAGTAACCATAAATGAAAAACAGATAGAACTGTAGATGTAATTCGTCCTTGTACTTTTTTGGAGTCCTCCTTGCGGGGACCTCTTATTTTAGTTAAAATGTACCAATCAGTGATGAGAAGAGGTTTGCAGGGAGAGCTAAATTTGGTAGGAGACTAGGAGAAAGAATGAGAATTGGTAGGTCGGTCCTTGGCGTTGTAAAGTTTGGGAATCACTGTAACAAACTGTATCTATATCCATGTTCTTACGGCCGTATAAAACACTTTCGCTTCGATCGTTTAGAATTTCAAGATAGCCTTAATTGATAAATGCGACTTGAATTGTAACTGAAATGTATGTATTTGCATGAAACTAATAATTTAGAAATGATTCATCATGCCAGATAAAAAAAAAAACTCATGATTAGGCTGTAACTGGAGGAAAATGTTATTCTTCATTAGTAAGCATGGTGAATGTTAAATACACAAGATGTTGTGCATATTATTTGATTAATCAACTGCTCGTCATTCTAACGATGTTCAATTTTTCAGACCACTGGATCGCAAAGAAATTCCCTTAGCTTTCGAACATACAAGTCAATTTTCTTAAATTATAACTTGTAATTTATCCATTAATTATGTGAGGCGACAGTAGTTGCTTATTTCCAACTCGTTGCAGTATTCTGTTTCAATTTAGTTTTCTGTTAATCTAACCTAATCTGCATAAAACATGCAGTATTTGAGAAACTTAAACACATTCTTTGGAATGTAAGCAAACCTATTTAGGAATGAAGATCCAACATTGATATTGAAAATACATTATTATATTTAATGTTGTGTCTTCATTTAATGCAGCCTCTAGAATCAAGTTCTTATTATCCTACTATATAGAATTTGTTTTCTTTTAGTAACGCCTTTCTCCGTTTCGACAGGATAAATGCATTATGCTGAAATTGGATTTAAACTGATATATTATTTATTCGCGAGTTTCCTTTTTAAAGTTATGAAAGTACGTCACATTGCCTAGCTAAAAAATGTGAAATATTGAAATATCGCAACTCGTTTAAGACCCATTTTGCTGCACAAATAAACTAACCGAAATTTAAATATGTTTGCAGAAGGGAATCGACTGGACATTTGCAAATGATGTAGGGAAGCCTCACATCAAGAACACTTTCTGATTTTTTTACTGTAAGAAGCGTATTGTTATTCTGCACATACAACTTTGTCTTAAGATTTCATCACGAAAACATAGGGGAACAAAACTAAACAAACCATGAAGAAATGCGCTTCTTTTAAACAAAGTGTATACCTATATGATTTCATGACATATATATCAAAATACTCGTATGCGATATGTTTCGAAACATTTCTCAAGAATTCTACTTAGTAAGGTAACTATTACATTTAAATAAGGTAATTTCTTTACACACACACATATATATAACAGAATATGGATATTCTTGAAAGCAGAATAGTGATTTTCAAGAAAGGAACTTTTGTTTTCCCTTTGTCTTCTATCCATTTGTAGTTATTCATATTCTTTTCTAAAATATAATTGCAAATAGTTTTCAGTTTAAATAGATACTAACAAAGTAATACGATTGAAAATTTTCCAACTTTCTGTTACTTTTAAATTAGTTGTGCTTAAAGACAATGTCACTGTAATTGAATTTTAAATATTCAGTATAAAATACGTTGAAAATTTGAAATTTCCATACCCCAGTGCGCAAACAAGAAGTAAATACAAAGCACCAATTTGCCCTCTATGATTAGCAGGCGTTTAAAAATACAACGGTAACTTTTATGAAGTAATAAAATATAAATATTTGTTTGGAAAAGCACTAATTAAACATGGTTGCATATCTTAATCTCTCACTTGTTCAAATTCGCACCTTAGGAGATATAATAAATTTTGAAGGTAAAACCAAAGTTATATAGAAATTGTAAACTGTTAAATATCCGAGTTTGAATTGATTACGATACGAAGACTTCCTACTTTTCAGAACTATGAAATCAAAGGTGCATAAACAGTGTCTCGAAAATGTATAAACACTTGCGTTTAAAAGGATATTTTCCTGGTTAATAAAATATAGATATATCGAGCAAAATGACTTGGTTTTTAGAAAATTATTCTTACTATTAAATTCATGCGAATATTTTATGGCACGGGATCAAATCTCACCTACCTCTTGATGTCCTACCTGTGTGCTTAGATATCCCCGCACAATGAATATTCTTCCATTTCAGCTCTTTCACAGGAACCGATAGGACCTTCCGCTTTACTTGACAAGTGACACGGAATAAATGAAAATAGCAGAAGGGAAGCATCAAAAATCAAATTTGTTGCTCTTATGTTTCGTCAAAGCGGATTCAATTGTTGACACAATAATATTCCATTTGCAATATTGTGTAGCGAAACAATGAATGCTCGACGTCGTTAACCAGTGTGTTTTACATTCATTTACAAATGCCATAGCTAAAAGAATATATTTTTTATAATATATTACTAAAAAATAAATAGTTTTTCTGAACTTCTTACGAAATACAATAAGAAATTTTCTCTTACTATAAGAAATTGTTATTAAAAATAAGAACTATTCGGAACAAATTCTGGACTAAAGCAACGAAAACAAAGGCTTGTAAACTGCAGTTCTTTCAGGATTTTGTTCCATCTATTGTTAATTTGACAGGCAAATATTGAGGAATGGGAATATAATATGTGATCGTTTACCCGGAAAAAAACGTTAATGGTTTCAGAATAAAAACCTCACAAAGAGTTTCTCCAACTACCATTAGACATTAATACTACAACTACACATTAAATGAAATATAGAGAACATAGAGAATATAGAGACATATAAGTTAATAAATTGTTGATCAGATGCCAGATGCCAGTAATATGCAATCACGTGTACTTCTCGTCATGCTCAATATCTTGCAAATTAAAACTATTCGTAAAATATAGTATTTTTTTCAGAGCACTCAATTTTTTCCATCCAATAAGAACAACTATTTATAGTGAAAGTATAATGAAATCGAGCGGGTGACCAAAATATATCCCTTACACTGAAATACCAAAACAAAAAGCGCAGTGATAGTTGTTCTGCACTACAAAATATTTATTTTGAGAGAAATTTAAGTGTATTAGAGTTTACTTCTTAAAAAAGTGGTCAATTTTAACTGTCTCTTCCAACAAGCCTCTGTGATTAAATTCTTGAAAGATGTCGCAATTCTTCAATACGTTGTCCAGAATATCGTTCCGTGTCATTCATTACAAAACGGTAAAAACATTGCGCTCTCTTGCTGCTAATGACGAAACCGCGAAGGCTTTTTCACGTATTGGCTGGTAATAACGAAAGTAATTAACGAATTTAGGTAAAACAATAATAACTAACTTGGATTAGAACAGCTTTGAAAGAATGTTTCTCTGAGGCGAGATGTGAAAATTGGGATTAGTTTCGCGAAATTAAGGAGCGTTGGACAAAGGGAGAAAACTTAGCAAAATCTAGGGCAGTTGGCAAAATTCGAATCCACTTGGTAAAATATGGGCGAGTTGTCATCATTGGAATTGGGTTTGCGAAATAAAGGAGTGTACACAAAATCGAGAAAACGTGGCAAAATTTTTGGGAGTTTGAAAATTTGAAGTGAACTGGCAAATTTAGGAGAGGTGGTAAAATCGATCAACTTGGCAAAATCTATGGGAGTTGAAAAAATCCAGGGTAGTTAAAAAAATTCTAATCTACTTAGTAAAATACAGACGAGGTGTTAAAATTGCGATTAGTTTTGTGAAATTAAAAGAGAGATGGCCAAATTGAGACCACTTGGTACAATCTTGGGGAGTTTGAAAACTTTGAAATGACTTGGCAAATATAAGAGAGGTGGTAAAGATTGGGATTTGTTTTGTGAAAATCAGTAGAGTTGGGAAAATTTCTACTGACTTGGTACAATTCAGGCGAGAACTATTGAGATTATTTCTGTAAAATTATGGCTTGTTGGCAAAATTGGAAATTGCATGGCAAAATTTAGGAGGGTTGTGAAAATTGCCTCCCCCCTCGGAGCAAAAATCTAGGTACGAACTTCACAGAGTCATTATTTTCTCAGTTGGCAAAATTGGATTTTCGAGTTGGAAAATTTTTGATTTCTCTCCCCCCACACACCAACCATATTTCTTCGCTAGGCCCCTGGTTTACTGTCTCTTGGTGTCTTCTCCACAGCGTTGATACCAAGGGTTGTTGCACACCTATTGTCCTGGCATTATCACTTTATGTATTGCCACTCAAGATTTACTCTATTTGTATAATTTCTATAAAAATTATATTAAGAAATATCATATATTGCATTTTATTTTCTTTACTGGAACCAAAGCCTTTTTTCTTAATGATAATTTGCCATTGGACGTTATTACATTGGGCGCTTGAGATTGGGTACATTAATTGGAACCATACCAATAGCTGGGTAAGAATTCGTTTATCAGTTCACTATACTTCAGAAGGAACACCTTTGGATTTCGGAAGAGTAATTTAGGAGATAAACAGAATAAGAATAATTTTGGAAGAATAATTTAGGATCTGTTCAAAGTGAATTTGTAAATAATATTGGGTGCCTTTAAAAGTAGCTCAATATGAATTCCGAATTATACTATTGGTAGCAAAAAGATCACCAAGTCAGCTCGGGACATTTCGGCCCTGCTGCATCTGCCACGATTAGCTGTAAGTAATGTTATTGTCACGTAGAAATACATAGGAGCAATCGCGACCCAGGTGCCACGTAAAACGTTAGAGCGAGACCGCCGAATGCTGAAGAGAGTGCTGTCCTCGGTTACCACTCACCACCGAGTTCCAAATTGCCTCTGAGCAAGCAAAAACAGCACCATAACTGTTCGTCGCAAGCAACAGGAAATGAGTTTCTGTGGCCGAGCAGCCGCACGCAAGCCTAAGATCAATAAGATCAACGCCGAGCGTCGGTTGGAATGATGTAAAGCACGGCGTCAGTGGACTCCTAAGCAGTGGAACCACGTTCTCTGGAGTGAGAAATTACGCTTCACCAACTGGCAGTCTGACACACGTTTCTGGCTGTCGTGGATTCCAGGTGAACGCTACCTGCCTGACTATGTTGTGACAACTGTGAAGTTTGGTGGAGCAGGCATCATGCTCTGGGGTTATTCCGTGTTCCCAACTTTATGGTAACAGTTCGGTGAAGACCCTTTCCTGTACCAACATGACAATGCCCCCGTTTACAAAGCGAGGACTGTGCAGGAAAGGAGATTGATGAGATGGGTGTGGAACTTGACGGTTCGGAGAGAACCCTGATCTGAACACGTTGCAATTCTTTGGGAGGAATTGGAACTCCGCCTTCTAGCCAGGCCGAACCGCCCGACATCAGTGATCGGCCTCACTAATGTTCATGTGGTAGAATGGCAGGCAATTCCCGCAGCAACGTATCAAAATCTAGTGGAAAACGTTCCTCGCAGAGTGGAATCTGTGATAGCAGCAATGGGTGATCAACACGTTATTATTTCCTTTGATATTTATTACCGGGAGATTTTGGATGAGCGAATGTCCAGATACTTCTGATCATATAGTGTATCTCTCCACTGAGACCAAATATATATATATATTTCAATTTATTTTTTAGAACGGAAATATTATTTCAGATAAACTAGCAGCTACCATCGTGATTATTATTTAAAAAGTTATAGAATGATGATCCTCTTCAGAATGTAACATGCAAATGAATCTAGCAACATCCGCCAGGCAGTTAAGATGTTCTGTTACCATCATTTTAAATTGTTTTGATATTAATTTTTAGCTTTAGCTCGGTTTTTAAGTTAAATAACGTGTATGTAAAACGACCAGTTATGCCATTATTACACCACAGGACTGATTGAATTTTATTTTAATATTTTCTCTTTTCGTCAATATTAGATCTGCAAGGTAGGTAACAGTTAATTTGAAGAGGTATCCAAGATGGTGTTCAAAATGGTGTCTGCTTTTCTTCACGTTGAGTAGTGGTTCATACTTGTGACAGACTAAAATATAATTTTGTGCGTCATCTCTATGATTTTCTGCAGAATATAACTTTCTGCAATGTTTCTCCAGTATCGATAATTAAATGCTGAATGTCCTTCATTGATTGTCTTTGGATTTCAATTCATTGAACGCAGTGCAATTTAGAGAGCTCATTCTTTACAACTTTGTTAAAACTTCGAGTGAATAGTGTGACTTTTTTTATTGGATTATTAACTTCTTTTGTGCGAGTTAGATGTTAAATTAATTTGAAAACGGCTAAGAAAGCTGATTTCCCAATATTGTTTTGTGTATAATTTTTCTGATCCAAGATGGTGTTCAAAATGGTGTTTACCATAATTTCTAAAGGAAGCTACTTTTAGTGACAAATTAAAAAAATGCATAAATAAATTGTAAATTTTATAAAGTACCTAATTTCCTCTATGCGCCCTAATATTTAGAAAATTCAGCTAAAACTTATCGATGTTGCAATCAGCCACTGAATTCGTATTCACTTCAAAGGAAGATAGCTTGCGTAATGTACTCAACAAGATTGCCAGCACCTATATTCCTTTGACGTGAATATGAATTTAGTGACTACTTGCACCATCGACATGTTTTAGGTTTATTTTCTACATTTAGGGGCCCATAGATAGAAAGTGGTCATCCAGAGTAGTTGGGAGAGGGGATGACAGTTGGTAATACACCAGGCTCATAATATGCAGTTCCGAGGTTCGAGTCTGAGTCGGGTCAGCTTTGAGATTTGTCTCTGCCAACTCACCCCCCCCCCCTGGCCACGATCAGTATGGAACACCGATGGGCTGGGAAATGCCATCATACGTCGGATGGGTCGTTAAACCGTTGTTCCGTGTGCGGGAATGCTATACCCCATGCACGTTAACAAATCATGCTGGATGACCTTGACAGGAAGAGTTCATCTGTCTCTCAACATATGTTCCAGTGGGTCCCCCAACCGTCTCTGAGTGTTCGGGTCCTCATAACCTGGCCATTTAGCCCATTGTGTGAAACAGGTTCCACTCAGAGGAGAAACAACCCAACCCATTGCCGGAAAAATAAAGAGGGTTAGAAATGGCGACGGTGACTACATAGCGCTAGGAAGCAGAATAAGTAATTTTTATTACTATTTTTTAATAAATATTCTAACTTAAAATTATAAATTCTCCGTTCGTACCAATACCTATCGGCGTTATATAAAAGCCATCAAAAACATAAGGTAATAGATGGAAGTAATCAGTAAACTATTGAATAAAAAAAATCGCTCATAATCTGGATATCTCATGTTTTCAGAAAATCGCCAAAATTGTCCATCTAGATGTTGCGGAAATTGAGCCCAATACCTTTCCATATGATATCTTATTTGTATTTGCAAAAAAAAAAAAAAACATTTTCAATTATGTATACTTTTGTGACATATATTTCAATTTTGTTTACACGTTTATGTTGTCAACTCTTCTTAATAATTCCAAACGGAAAAATATCAGTATAAACAAAGGTACATACACCAATTAACCAAAACATTGAAACCGTCTACCTAATATGACATAGGTCCTCCTCTCGCCGCCAAAAGCGCTCTCACCCGATGAGGCATAGATTCAATGAGATGTTGGTAGGTGTCGCTTGATATTTGGCATTGTGACTGCAACAGAGGATCCTGCAGTTCCCGTAAATTACGTTGTTGGGGGTGATGTCGCTCTTACCCATTTCTCCAACTCAAACCACAAATGCTCTATAGCATTCATGTCCAGCGAATTTGAGGGCCATGGCAATAAATGTAATTTCCATAATGTTCTAGGAACCATTCCTGAACCTTCTTCGCAGTGTGACACTGGTCATTGTCTTTTTGAAAGACGTCATCTCCCCCAGGGAATACCGTCGCCATAAAGGGGTGTACTTGGTCAGCCACGATGTTCAGGTAGGTGACAACTATAAGAGTGTTCCCCAAGAATATATTGCCCAGACCATCACACTCCCTCCAGCCACTTGGATCCATCCCACATTGCATCCAGTTGAGAGGCTTCCTGAGTAAAAGTCACCCACGGACTCGTCCATCCACATGGTATAACAGTAAACGGGATATGTCTGACCATGCGACCATATTCCAGTCTTCTGTGGTACAAAGTTGATGATTACGTGCCCACTGCAAGCATTGATGATTGTGAACGGCTGTGAGCATAGGCACATGAATGGGTCTGTGGCTGCAGAGGCCCATATCCAAGAGCTTACTATGAACTGTGTGTTTGGACACATTGGTCCCTTTTCCACAATTAAAATTATTGGTAATGTCAGTCACAATAACCCTCCTGTTGCTGCGAACAAGAGAAGATAACCTTGCGCTGACCTCTGGCATCAATGAGCGTTGTTCGGTCCACGCCTTGTCAGTGGCTCGAATTGTCACTTGTTTCGGATCATCTTTGATAGGTACTAACTACTGCATAGTGTGAGCAGTCTACCAGCATCGCTGTTTCGGAAATGCTCTTACCAAGGCCTTACCAAGCCATCTGCCCTTTGTCGAAATCAGATAAATCCTTTGTTTTTCCTGTTGAGCTTTTCCCATGTTGAGACGAAACGAAATACTGCTTGCGAGAGCTCCGACAAAGGTATTATATCTATCATTCTCGACTTTGGCACCTGACACTGATTGGCTGCACGCGCGCTTCTTTGCATAACGCAGAGGTGGTTTTCATGTATTGGCCGATCAGTGTATATTATACGCACTTTGTTCTTATAATGATGGCCATTAAAGTTTCAACTTAAATTATAAATATAAAATTTTCCTCTGACGTGCTTAAATCTATTTCAAAAGGAAAACATGTAATCTTTCGAAGTATTTACTGACTGGCAAATGCGTTGGATTCTTTTATATTTGAGTGCACTTTTTTCCACACAATGGGCTAAATGACCAGTTATCAAGGACCCCGAAGGCTCAGAGAAAGTTCGAGGAGGAGACCCACTGGAACAGCATGTTAGGAGACAGATGATAGCTTCCCTTCAAGGCCATCCGGTGTGTTTTTTAACATGACAGGGTAAAGCTCTCCCGCACACTGAGTCACTGCTTAACGTCCCATCCGATGGACAGCGGCCTTTCCAAGCCCATCGGTGTCCCCTACTGATCAAGGGTACGACGGGGAGTTTTGCGGAGATAAATCTTAACGTTGGCCCAGCTGGGATGAATCTAGGAACTGAAGATTACGAGCCTGGAGTGCTACTAACTGAGACAGACACGCTCCCCCAGGTAATGCATGGTTAATAAGATATTATTTAATGCAAATAATAAAGAATTCCAAATCTCAACATTTTTTCCGGTATCATACAGGTATATGTATCAAACAAGATATGTAGATATTCAGTACAAATGTTGGCAACTTTAATACTAATACTGAAACACAGGTATCATCCTCATCATCCTCAAGCAGCATGGGCTACGCAGGTGGAACCAGACTGTACAATTTAGTTCTTCAAGCATATCTCTCCTGAACTACATCTGCTGCCTCTGGCCACTGCAAATAATTCTAACAAGGTCCTGTTAGACATTGTATGTCCACCACATCCTAGGTCTCCCCCTCTTTCTAAGGCCTTTAGGCACACTGATATTTTAATACCCATACGGGCAACATGGCCAAACCAACGGAGTCTCTCTCTGCACAATACAGTACTGTGAAAATTATTTGGGACAATAGGAAAATGCAGTAACAAAGACATAACAAAAATATTTATTTGTTTAATAGTGTAGTTAATAGTGAATGTGACCCCCTTATCTTTAATTACTTCTTTCACCCTCTCAACCATTGATGCCATTAGCTTTCCACACATCTCCTTCACTTCAGGGTCGTGGTACCACACTTTCTATCATTTAGGTTTTCGTCGTGCAATCCATCTTAGATATGCGCGCTTTAATAATGGCCCACAAATTTTCAATGAGGTTTAGATCGGGTGAATTTCCTGGCCACTCCAATACCTTCAAATGTTGCTGGGTAAAGAAGCTCTTACTTAGCAAGCTTAGAATTATATCATGGAGCCAGATCCTGTTGAAATACCCTATCGCCGTTAGGAAGCAGCTTCTGCAGTGTTGGGACAATTGTCGCCTCCAGAACGCCTATGAACTTTTTGCTGTCCATCATTCCTTCAATGGGGTGAAGCGTCTGTGGCCCGGAAACTATTAGAAGCTACTGTTAAGATATACCTTGGGTGGGTGTTTGGAGGATTGCTGGATGTGGCTGGATCGAAGAGGTTCTACAGGCGAGCGGCAGACGAAATTTGACCTGTAGCCATGCACCTCAAAGTGGGTTTCATTGAAAAATATCACTTTTTCCCAATTCTCCACAGTCCAGTCTCGATGTTTCTTTGCCCAGGATAGCCTTTTTTACTTCATAGCGGGTGTCAAAAGCTACTTTTTAGAGGGGCGTCGAGACCGGCGGCCACATTCCAGAAGGCGACGACGTACCGTGGAAACATCTATATTAACTTCATGAGACGCAATCTCCCTTTTAATGTCTCCACTGGTCTTCTTCGGGTCTATGATACTAATTCTTCGAATTACACTATCATCTCTAGGGGTGGTTTTTCTTTTTCTTCCACAATGTCCTTTACGGGACGTGTCCACGGACCCTACCTCCTTATGCAACTTCATGATGTTGTCCCAACTAATTCGCACAGTACTGTATACTGCTTAAAGGACGCCGCCGACTCCTTTGCATACCTTCATCATTACTTTTAAAGTTAGGTGGTCATCTAGTTTCCTGTTATAAGGTTTAAGCATCTAGTTTCCTTTTATCTTGTTTACAAAGCATTCAAGTTTCACTACAATAACTAACCTTAGAAAGAACCAAGCTATTACACCGTCTAATTTTAGTCTTTAGGTGTATACGCCTATTTCTACACACTCTCCATAGATTCTTACAAGTGCCTGCAGTAATCCCTATTCGTCTGTTAATATCATTCCGCACATCAGCAGTATATGTTACATAACTCCCAAGATAATTGAATTGAGAAACGTACTCCAGAGTGAAACTATTGAGATCAACTGAATCACAGCCTTCTTGACTAATTTTCATCACTTTAGCTTTCTCTCTGTTTATAACCAAACCTTCTCTACTACCAGTCTCATCAACAGCTCGAATGAAAGAATTCATCTCATCATCATTTGCCAAAAGGGCTAAATCATCAACATAGTCTAAATCAAAAATTTTCAAATTTCCAAGCCATTTAACGCCAAAATATTTTTTTACTGTGAATTTCACATAAAATAATCAGCAACCAAACCAAAGAGAAAAAGGGACAAAATGCACCCTTGTCGAATACTAGAAGTAATGCTAAACCAATTACTACAAGCCTTGCCATCTCTCACACACGACTCAGTGTTGTTATAGAGAGCTTTCATTATGTCAACTAACTTGTCAGGTATGCCATATGATCTCACAATGAACCACAATTTATGACGATCAGCAGAGTCGAAAGCCTTTTTCAAATCAACAAAGTTAGCAACCAAAGGTTTCTGAAATTCTGTGCATTTCTCAAGAATCGGTCTTCAAAGTCTCAAAATTCTTTGTCTTCAAAGCACTTTTCATGCATTCGGTCACGTTAAGTTTAATGTCAGTAGTTTAACCGTTAAAGGCCATAATAACCGAATTTTCAAAGAGTGTAGTAATAAGTCAAATGACAGTGCTTTCGTCCAATTAATATCAAAGAGTATTTGTCGGAATCTTATTTTTCAGAAAAACAAATATGCATGTTTGAAATAAGTGTGGAATCTATTATATTTGTTGGTTAACTGATTATAAAAGGGGAGAACTTGGGAGTTAGAATGATATTAGTTGTGAGGAAGCCAATTCATTTTGGATAGAAACTTTTGATAAACATTAAAGTGATATGGTTATCTAGTAACTGATTTTGAGGCAACACGTAAAGAATATTTTATGTATCATAATTTGCTACAAAGGAAGAGTGGTTTTATGTTATATGCATTATAATTTTCTACAGAAGGAAGGCTGTTTTAAATTGAAGATTTTGTCATTTTCTTTTTTCAAATATTTTACTGTTCTATATGTGATTAAAGTTCGATTAACCGATTTAAAGTTAGGAATACAAATATCGGATAAGAGAAGAAAGCCTTCTAATCAGACGTAAGGAACAATTCTAAGAATAGCTAATCATCTCTGGTGAATGTAGGTTGTATGTTTTAAAAGAAAATGAAGATTTTTCCGTTTCCAATTTTGCCCCATCTGATACTGGAAATATGAACTAACGGATGACTTGCAAAAATAGCAATAATGTATTGGTACCAACAAAACACAAAATAGAAATCATTTTTTCATCTCTTAAAATGAAAATGTTTCGCTTTCCCATTCCTTTATGGCTAAGGGGAAAATCAAAATAAATCCTTTGATCATCACACTCCATCAACTAAATTTTAAATCTCTCTCCATGATATATTATTTGAAACATTCGTTTTTAATTTTGGTATTTTCTATATTTAATGAGCAAAGTCGTAATTTCGATTTAGATCGTTAGGACTCGTTATTTAAATAATATATAAATTATTAATTATACAATTATTTGAACAAATTATTTTTTATTTAAATTATATATTTTTTAAGATTTTTGTATGAAAAATGATTGAAGTATAAAATACCCAAACGCAATTAAATATATACTGCAATATGATATTGCGTAGACATAAATTAAAGGAAACTTCAAAATTCGTAAATTATTTCTATTGATCCCCGTTTTAGACATTATGTAACAGTTGTTACACATATTATTCAGAATATTAATATTTTAAATTCAATATTTCATAGGCTACCCTGTGCTTAAATAAATGCTTTATATGACTTTGGCATGGAATGCACTGATTTAAGTTCATCTGTAAAAATATGATTAAGAGGAAACAGGAAAGCTCACGTGTATTTGGACGCGTATTTTAACTCACGTGTATTTGGACTCCTCTGCTCGGAAATTTTCTTACTTATGCTGCACTACAAACTCTATAGAATTAAAGTGTGGAAACTCTCCAATGGATTCAATCTTTTTAATCGTGCTATCTGCTAAACACTTCTGAATCAACCTTTACACACTGACAAAGTACATTTCGTCCAGTTAATTAAAACACTGTTAAAATCTACGTTCATCCCAAACTAAGAACCTAGACTCTTGGTAACATCTTTTTCCAGTATTTTGATGTAATGTTGTAACCACCCCCGAGTGATTTGGAGGTGGCCCAACTTTAGATGCGAACTGGCCTCAGCATGGGGATATTGTATCCCAAAAATTAATATACATAAATACACTTTAGACCACAACAATTCATATTAAATACATTTAATTTACATACTTTCCATCATAAACTCAGAATACAAGCACTCGCGGCATGGTCCCTTCTACTCAAGGCAAAAGTTCACTATCGGGCTACAGCATCCAGTTTTAGCTCGCAATTACAGGAGAAAATGTCTCACACAGACTACTCAAAATCAATAAGTCTGTGACATATACGGCGGGTAGAATGACGGTTACGAATTGCACTGCACTTCACTATGGAATGTCATATCAGAATAATTGACCCCGTACTTCGTCCTTCCTATGTGGACTGGATGATGCTGGTCCCTTCTCCGAAGGGATAGGCTGCAAGTCGGTGCATGCTCGTGCGTCTCTCATATGCCACGGCGTTAGTAAAGATGGCAATAAGCTAGGCTCCTAGTTGAGCGGTAGGCAGTCAATCTCCATCAATTGACAGTTTTTTGTCAGAACAGTTTTTTGACTCTCAGGAAAGGCTCAAAGACACCTCCTCCTACATTGCTGTCCTCGACTCAAAGCGAAGTTTTTGCGTGCTTGTCACATACGGGTGAACGCCTCTGGGTGAACTCCACAGAGTTTTTGCCACCTGGGTGCATGTGTGCGCTTCTCATTGGCCCACACTGGTCGAGGTCCGATTCCCAGATTCATGTGGTTGTTGTTGTTGTTGTTGACGCTCGTTGGTCACGTAGGCTTCTGATTGAAGGTTGGCACGTCAGCAACCAGGTCGTTAACAGCGACCACAACTACTTAACATTCCTTATACATAGGAGGCACAACACCGCCTCCACATAACACCAAAACGGTTTGCTATTGACAAAACTCCTGACTGGTGCAAGCTCGAGAGCTGTGTAGCACAGGGTCTGGCTAAGATCCGCCAGAATATTACTAGCATAGACGAATTTGATTCTCTGGATAACATCGTCAGAGAGATTACCGAGTGTATTGGTTTTGGATGCGAGAAAACATTCGGGTTCAAGGAAAAACTCCCAGAAACGAAATCTATACCTTGGTGGATACCAGAGCTCGGTATCAAAAGAAAGCGGGCCCAAGCTCTTAAACGGAGATACCAAAGGTGCCACAATGGGAATAGAAGTTCCAGGAAGAGATGTATAGGATGGCACAGGCGGAGTATAAGTTCGCGATCCATCAAGCCCAATTAGTCTCTTGGCAAAAGCATTGTAGTGAGGTAACCGCACAGAACTATTTCACTCTGCAGTAAAAGCGGGCAGCAGGGAAACACCTAACACTTTCGGATATCGAGTATGTTTGCAAAGAGGTTGGGTCCAGGACCACCTCCTTCAGCGGAAACTATCCAGGCGCTACTTGAGAGATTATTTCCTGACGATGACAGGAACTCTTATGATACCCAACATCATCTCCAGAGAGAGGATAGCAGGGTTCCACGGGATACGGAAGATGACGTTCCATTCACGGAAGAGTAGGTAGGCGAGGTGATTAGTGAAATGGCCATGGGTTAGGCCCCTGGGAATGATGGTATGATAGTGGAAATTTTGATGCAGTTGTTTAAACGTAAATGCATTTCTCATTACATTTAGGATTATTTTTATCTCTTAATTTTTGTCATCAAATTATATAATAGCAGTATTCCGAGTGGGCGAATACGTATGACGTCACTGATGGCAGACATTTTCGTTTCCCTGTGGTTCCGTGGCTACATGAGTGATCGGTCATACGTTTGGTGTGATGGTTCCACTTAAGTGTAACTGTGTTGGATTAAGAGATCGTTATCTTGGCTACGGTCGGCCTGGAGATATTTTTCTGTGAGTGTCCAAATTTCCTGGGGGCGCTGTTGTCTCCTACCTTATTAATAGTACGTTCTCAATGGAGAGTTGTGAACGAAGTAGTATGTTATCAATGGAAAAGTTGTGAATACAATGATGCTTTGGTGGGATTTAACTAATATTTCCATAGCAGCGGCATTGTTGCATATGATATCAGAGTTGATAAGTGCGAATATGGCCCATAGCATTGAAATAAAAGAATCCAAAGAGCAATATTTGGTTCAGTCGATAATGTCCCAGGTTCGTATTCAGAAGTCTCCAGGTTCGAGTCCCACCTGTGCCAGAGGTTAAAGATTTATCACTGTTCTCCTGCATCATGATTTCACTGAGAAGGGGAAACTAATGGGCTTGGAAAGGGATTTGGGTGGGCTTTGCTTTTTTCGTAGGATAATCATACCAGCCGATGCTCAAAAATATCCGAACGCTATGGTTGATTACAGAATTCAGAAAATATATCTGACAACGATTTGTCAGATATTTGAATATGGTTCTTATTTTTTAATTGCAAAGGAATTGTAGTAAATTGTTTTTACAATTGCAAGGAATAATTCAAATTTGAATAATTCTGAGCCCGAACTCGTCTCTCAAATCCACTCAAAGAAATCTGTCTACGTGGACTTATGTAGCCTATGGATGCTAGTGTTATGTATATATCTCTATATGTAATAGCGCATTGTTGATAATATAATATTTATTGAATGATTTCTTTCTACACTTTTTCTTTTATTCTAATGCAGGGCAAAGAATTTATGAATATGACCTGTCGTGCAGATTTTCATCAATATAATTCTTCACCAAACACAAGAGGAGGCATCGAGGGGAAGGAAAAGGCCGGAGATATCCTTGTTTATTTTGTCCTTTACTGATTACAAATCTAGCATCAAGAATCATATGTTCATACACTGAGAAGATCGTTCCCACAAGTGCTCCCACTGTGGAAAGAGTTTCAAACATAAGAAAGATCTCGAAGCACATCTTCGTATTCACACAAGAGAACGATCATGTCCTTGCGATCTTTGCAGAAGGTCTTTCACGCAGCAAGGTAGTCTGTCTACTCACAAACGAATCCACTTTGTGCAAATGTCATTCATGTGTAAATTGTGTGAAATGTCATTTGTTACTAAGGCTAATTTAACTTACCATGAAAAGAAGCATTTAGAAATTTGTTTTATTTTGATTTTGCGTTTTGTTTTATAATAATACTCCTTAACTGCATAGCGACCGTTGACATATAAAATTGTAATTTAGCAGAAACATAAATTCACTTTCGTATTCGACTGCTGTGATATATCGCAAAGAGCAATGTGATAAAAAAGTACATGAAATATTCATTATTACGCATCCATGTTTTGTCAATTGAGAGTTAGAATCGTAGCTCAGTAATTTAAACATTTTACGAAAATATGTTACTATATATTATAGGGTTCGGCGGAAATTGTCTAAATCTCGTTGTTTAATATTATTATCTATTGAAAGCGTTGGGAAAGCTCAAACATCTAATCTAATTGTAGAAAAAGATTATGCAAAGCTGGTGAAAATTATAATTTTCCAAATGCTAAATATATATTGAAGAGGCACAGTAGAAATGGTTATGATATTTGCTTAAAACCTGTTTGAATTCAGTTTTGAAATCAGTTATTTCAACCTGTATTATTGCTCTTAAATATTTCAGCTTCCATAACTCTAATGCCGAATAGATTGAAATGGATATTTAGAGAGATTGATTTAATATCTTTATTCTATTTCATTTTCCATAAAATGTTTTCTTAAGAAGTTATTGATCTCTGAATCTCATTACTTATTTAGGTAACATGAGGCTGTTTAAGAATGTGTTCTAAAAGAAAAGTCAACGAAAATACTTTTGGGTTATTTAACTCTGACGCACTGAATTTTTGTAGTTTATAATAAAATAGGAACACAGAAACATCACAAATTTGAATCTCTAAAGTCGGAACGTAATGATCTTTTATAACAGTTTTGTTATTAAGAAATGCAAAGAGCTTCACTGATAGAGTATCACTGGATATATCCTATACACATGGGACTAATGAATAGTTGAATCTAAAAATTCAGTTTTATCATGAGGAGGACTCGAACCCACTCCTCCCAGTTACATGCCTGATGTTCTGACCACCATGGACATACCCAGGGGGAGGGGAACAGTACTCCCTCCCCTTTCCGAAAATCCGGTCACATTATAAGAAATATTTAACTTGTCTACCTCCTTTAAAATCTAAAACAGTTTTATTTCTATTATTTTATTTTAGTCCCATATTTTATGTCCGACACTAAAAATAGATTAAAAAAACCCCATAAAATCTTATTTCTTTAAGAATATAATTTTAACCTTTTCTGTTCAGTGGAATATTTTAGTAATTCTGAAAACCAACTCAAGTCTTATTCTCAACCCAATCCCAATACACACGAAACTAAATTAAATTTTCCAACTTTCCCGAAACTAATATCTCCCCAAATGTAATACTGGATACGTCCCTGCTTACATTCAATTATCAACGACTGATTATTTTTTCAGCCGAATGTGACTTATAATCTTTCCTGAATATTGTTTATAAGTTACGTTATCTGAAGGAACAGTTTAGTGGTCAGAAAACCCTGCACACAACTGACAGGCATGCGAATTTAAATTTTAATCTGTTCTGTTTTACAAGATTTGTTATGCAGGATTCCCAACAAGTCACAGAGGTCATCAAGGAATGAAATATATATGTCTGAATACTAATTCCAACATTATTCTCAATAAGAATTTAATATTTATATATAATTATTCACATACGAAAGCGAGCCGTAATTTTACGATTCATGAATGAAGTTTAATTCTTAATTTACATTTTATATATAAGCTAAAATCAAGGAGCAGAAGATACGATTCATTATTTATAATATGCATTCATCGTGGCAAGATCCAGAAACAATCTCTCACAAAGTCTATATTAAAAATGTTTATTTTAATATTCATTTATGTATTTTAATACACGTGCGGGTCTTTGAACTCTTTTGTGTCATTAAATAGTGATGCTCTAACAATAAATATTATGAATATAAATAAAGACTACTACTAATAATAATAGTTTTTCGTAATTTGTAAGGAAACATAATAAAATCCTAAAACAGCATTTCCCAAACCTTTTTAAGTTACCACGAACATTTTTCATGGTAATATAAAATCTCGCGAATCCTCTTACAAGAATATTTTACAATAATTTTGTTATTTTCGCTTTCCCTAGATTTAGGAAATTAAATGATGGTATTTTAAGTTTTTTTTTGATCAGTATAGGAATTAAGATTATTAAGTTTACTTTCATAGCAATAAAAAGGGAGGATAAATTTCAATCTAAGGCACCGAAGCGCGGACTGGTAAAGGGCGCAGAGTAGCGTCCCTTTTTCTTAGTGTCGCTGGCCCCTGGGAAATTATAGGAGTAGATTTTTTTTTTTTACTAATAATAATTGCTTTTCTCAGAAATTCCACCTATTCACGTATTCACCTATTTCTCACCTCTTCACTTACGAGTCTCAAATGATTAGGTATTGGTCTGGCAATCTAAGCGACTAATTACTCTATACTCTAGTAGGTGTAGAAAACGTAAAAACCCGTGAATACGCTCTGATCTTTTCTTTCAGTTTCAAGGGGAAATCCAACATGAGCACTTAATCACGGATGACCTTTTCCAACAACATACTGCCTCGGAGCTCCACTCAGTCTCTTGTCATCCTCTCTCTCTCTCCTTTCTTGCCAGGAAGGACTTGTCCCAAACACTTGGAATCAGTCTAAGGTTTAATCCTCCGTGATTGCCCCCTCGTTATGCCTGCCCTCCTTTGAGCTTTAGTGGCGTTGATGCTTATATTGAACGGAAGCCGATTATCTACGCTTCCACGTTTCGCGCATGGGTGTCTAGTCAAGGAATTGTGGGGAGGACATATTCACATGGTGATAATACATATCAAAATAAATGTCGATACATCTATATATACAGGGTGTCTCAAAAATTTAGGTACAAACTTTTAGGGGAGGTAGATAACATCTAAAGAAATGAGAATTGCATAGGAACCCATAACCGGAAACGTCACCGTAAGTCAATATGCGGCGCTGTTCATCAGTGCGCTAGAGGGGAAATTTCGGATTTCCTCATTCGAGCAGTAGTTGTTTTACGAAGAGCATGCAAAGGTATTCGAACAGGGAGCAGGCAGACATGCACTTAATGTATGGAATAGCTGAGGGCAACGGACGAGCCGCTCAATAAATGCATCAAGAACGCTTCCCAAACAGACATGTACCGGATCACTGTTTGTTTACCCGTGCACATCAAAATTTATGCGATTATGGGTCATTAAGAGGTAGCAGAAGTGAGGGCAGGCCACGATCGATGCGTACTCCAGCCATGGAAGAAAGTTTGTTGGATGTCGTGGAGACTTATCCTAGTACCAGCACACGTGCCATTGCCTCTGCCTTAGGAGTGTCTCGTTGCAGTGTACAGCGTGTTTTGCATGGCGAGCCTTACACCCCTGTCATCTCCAAAGTGTTCAGTTACTTCTGCCCGCAGATCATCCTGCATGTGTGAGTTTTGCGCAGTGGTATCTCCAAGAAAGTGTCCAAGATGTGAATTTCCCAGCTTGTGTTTTGTTTACGGATGAGGCCAGTTTCACTCGGGATGACGTATTCACTCAGAACAATGCGCATATGTGGGCTCACGAGAACCTCCACGGTGTGCGCACCCATGCGGCAAAACATTGTTTTGCAGTAAATGTGTGGGCAGGTTTGGTCGGCAACTGCTTAGTTGGGCCATACCTTTTACCATCCCTCATGACCTCCGCGAAGTATCTGATCTTTCTGGAACAGGTTCTACCAGGCTTACTTGCCCGTGTTCCAGCAAATGTGAGATGCAACATGTGGTTTCAACATGAATGGCCGCCTCCCCATTATGGATGATGTGTTCGTGCACATTTGAACATGTCTTTTGGGCAACGATGGATTGAGCGTGCTGGACCAGTTGCCTGGCCCCCATGCTCACCTGATTTAACGAGCGTTGATTTCTTTCTTTGGGGGCCCTCAAAGCTACCATATATGAATCGCCTGTGGAGTCTGACATGGATCTCGTGGCAAGGCTTGTCTGCGCTGCTGCTACTATCAAAGAAATTCCAGGTGTGTACGACCATGTCCGACAATCAATGCTCCGTCGATGTCACGCATGCATCGCGTCTCATGGTGGAAACTTCGAGCATGTGCTGTAACGTTATGAAATGTATCATCTAGTACGCCATTTGTAACAATTATGTCCAATAAATGTTCTCCCATTAATCTCTGTCTTGTGTCCTTTCAGATCTTGTACCTCTGCTACCACTTTCCCATTAGGTTTCCGGTTATGGGTTCCTATGGAATTCTCATTCTTTTAGATGTTATCTACTCCGCTAAAAGTTTGTACCTATTTTTTGAGACACCCTGTATACATAGATGGGGATAAGAGAGAGTTGAACATGACAGACGTTAAGCCGAGCCCCATGTGCTCTCCTGCAGATGGTGTCTCTTTTTCCACGATGAAGAACATACCGGATGGTCTTGAAGGGAAGCTACCATCTGTCTCCTAAAAACTGTCCAGTGGGTACCCTTTCCAGGAGTGTAGCTTTGGGGGGAAGCTTTCTTCCCCAAAGTAAATGGGAGCTGTAAAAATTGGAAGCGACTTTGTAAAATCCAGGTGAACTGCGAAAATTTGGATTTTTATTGTAAAAATAAAGGAAGTTAGTAAGATCTATACAACTTGACAAAATATAGGGTAGTTGAGAAAATCGAGGCAATTTGGCAAAATTCGAATGCCACTTAGTAATATGCAGGTGAGTTGGTAAAATCTAAGGGCGTTGCTAAATCTAGGGCCTTTGGCAAAATCGTGACAACTTGGCAGAATTTAGGGCATTTCGCAAAATTCGAAGTCATTTAGTAAAATACAGGTGAGATGGCAAAATCGGGACAACTTCGCAAATTATTGGGGAGTTGGCAAATTTAGGAGTGGGTTGGCAAAATACCAGTGAGATGTAAAAAATTGTTTTTTTTCCGTAAAATCATGCGGAGTTGGCAAAATCGAGGCCACTTTGCAAAAATCTAGGGCGGTTGGCAAAATTAGAATCCACTTGATAAAATACAAGCGAGTTGTGAAAAATGGGATTGGTTTTTGTGCAATTAAGAAGAGTTGGTAAAATTCGAAATGACTTGGCGAATTCAGGGAAGATGTAAAAATTTGGATTTTTTTTTCCTGTAAAATAATAACTGGTTGGCAAAATCTAGCTAAATTAGCAAAATCGAAAAATTTGGCAAAATCTTGTGGAGTTGACAAAATTTGAAGCCACTTACTAAATACAGGTGAGTTGGGAATTAAAAAAAACAAAAAACACCTATCTTCCTACAGGGACCTAAAAAGCAAAAAAAAAAAACGTAAAGCATGTCGATGGTGCAATCAGATACTGAGTTCGTATTCACTTCAAAGGAAGGTGGGGCGCCGGCAATCTTGATGAGCAGGTAAATCGGTTCCCTATCTTCCTTTGAAGTGAATACGAATTCAGTGACTGGTTGCACCATCGACATGCTTAAATTCATTTTATAATTTTAGGGCCATCTAGGAAGATAGATATTTTTTAATTTTAATTAATTTATTTTTTTGCCACTAAACACACTCCCTTCAAAAACTTTCATTTGATATGACTCATAAACAATGACTACAATATTCCTCCCATTTGGAGTCATGTTTAAGGTAGACCATGACATTGGAGACGCAGCAAGCTTTAATTTAAGACATGCCTAGTTAAAGTTGAACCCCGTGAAAATCCGCCTCCCCTTTTTATCAGGGGGGAATAGTGGGAACAAAATTTGCAACAGTTTACGACGGTCATTATACGAGCTTTCGTTTGACATCTAACTCGTAATTGTAGGATTCGCAAGATAGAGAACAACTTTCAGAGTTCCCATTTCTAGCGGGGAAGGGTGCATGGGGTGGGTCGGATTTTATAGCCTACGACACTTACCGCTTCAGAAGCTTTTATTTAACACATAAATTATTACGTTTCTCCATTCTGTTCGAAAGATATGGCAGAACATTTTGTAAAATCCACACATCAACAAATGTCAAAGTCAAAATCAATAGGAAGATAGGTAAAAGTGGGATCGGTTTTATGATATTTAGTACAGTTTTGGCGCAATCGACAAAACTTTGTAAAATCTAGGAAAGTTGGGAAAATTCAGGAGTGCTGTGAAGAATGGGATTGGTTTTGTTAAATTAAGGAGAGTTTATATAATCGAGAAAACTTGCCTAAATCATGTAGAATTGGCAAAATTCGATGGGTGTAGGTAAAATGTAGGAGAGGGAATCAATATTTTTTTCTTAAAATCATGGCAAGGTTACAAATAAGAGTCACGTGGCAAAACCCAAAATAGAAGTAAGCTATGACCCCCCCCCCCCTCCCACTGAACGAAATTCATTGTATGTTAGAGACGGATTTATTAATGTAAAGTACTTATTTGCTCAGTAGGCAAAATTTGATTTCCGAGTTGGCAAACTTTCGTTCTCTCTCCCCCACCCCTTCCCAAGCATAGTAACTTCGCTACGACCCTGCTCCCCAACCTTCTCGGTCTCTTTGAAGCCTTCGTGTACAAAAAAAGTACAGCTCATTGATAAAACAACAAAAACCCTCTGGTCGAGTTTTTTACCTTTATTTTTTAACTCGTGTAATATTATAGTTGGTTACACGTAGTACTGGAATCATCCTCCCACTTGAACTGTAAACGTCGTGATGCCATCTCAAAAGTTGATGACGTCACTGTGGTGCTTGAGCATCTAACTGAAGAGCACGTGTTGAAACAGAAGTCGTTGCCAAATTCCACAGCTCTAATTTCATAGAAAGATCCGTACAATTTTTCGTTGCGTATTTTTACCAATTTTTTTCACTATGGGAGAATAGTAAAGGGTGGAGTGTAAATTGAAAAAAATCTTAATAATAGGATAAAATGAAGAACAGTGCTGTACACAGGCCCTGAACTGTAAAAATAATCAGGTGCGGATGGAATATTACGACTGCATTTCCTCTGAAGTGTCAAATTTTCCCCTTCGATTTAGAGGTTTTCGAAAAGCATTCTGAAAAGGAGAGTTTTTCTTTTATAAACATTTCCAAAGGGGGGGCCATGGCCCCTTTACCCTTCTAGATCTAATTCTACACAATACGATACGTATATGTAAATGGATAGTCCCTCAAGCAGCCCTGGGCTACGGAGGTCCAACCAGAAAGTGCAATTTAATTCTCTCCTGAGCTGCATCTGGCCATTGCAATTCACACAAGGTCCTGTTTGCCATTGTCTGCCCACAGCATCTATCCTCCTTCTGAGGCCTTTAGGCACACTGTTCATAACCCTATTCGCTAATATACAGGGAGTTTCAAAACTCTCTGTACAAATTTCAATGGGAGATAGGGAGCACCAAGATAAACTCTTTTCGTCTATGAATGTACAGAGTCCTATCAGAATAATATGACCATCCACGGAATCAGAGTGTACCCGACCAGGCTCGTCACAGAGTGCACATGACAAGGTCGACCACACGGAGATATAAGCGGCTGGTGAGGACAAATGAGCTATAGTATGTAACGTGAGCACAATGGGCATAAGAATTGATTTGACGAATTTTCAAAAAGGAATAATCATCGGCTACAACACCAAGGGTTGAAACATCTCGGAAATAGCAGACTCCATGGGCTGTACGTGAGGTGCTGTAGTAAGGGTGTACCAAGAAGGGACTGCCTGCACACCGAGTACCTCCAGATGTCATAACTGCGGATCCGCAAAGGCCATCGATACCAGAGGAGAACGTCGCCTCCATCAACTGGTAAAGGGCAATCGACACGCAACAGTGAAGCAACTGACCACTCAAATGAACACTGGGGCACCCAGGCACGTGTCCCCGATAACAGTAGAGTGAACCCCGTTACGCATGGGTCTCCGGAGTCAACCCTGCATAAAGGCACCCATGTTAACCAAGGTCCATCAGCAACGACACCTGCAGTTGGCACCGGACTACCGTCATTGGACAGTGGAAGAGTGGAAAAGGTTGCCTTCTCCGATGAATCGAGGTTTCTATTCCACAGAAGTTACGGGCGGTGGCAGATAGGGCGTCAGACTCTCGAGGACCAACACCCAGACACGCTCTTGTTGGTCAAGTGCAAGCTGGCGGTGGCAGTGTGCATGTATGGAGATGTTTTCCTGGTATAACCTGGGACCGCTGGTATTACTGAATGGGTCTTTGAACGCCAATGGTTAACTAATCATCATCACTGACCACATGCATCCCTTCTTGTTGGACGTTTACCCTGGTGTTGATGGTGTCTACCAACAGGACAATGCGCTTTTTGGTGCGTGACTGGTTCCAGGAACACGACACCGATGTCTCTGTTCGCCCTTGGCCGGCGAAATCGCTCGACCTCAATCCCATAGAGCACTTTTGGGACCATTTGGATCAACAGGTTCGGCATGTGGACCCACAACCGCGTCATCTCCGGTACCTCCATGCTCTGATGGAGCCCGACCTTCTAGGGCCTCATTGCGTCCATGCAACGCCATCTCGCTGCTGTCGTCTGGGCCAAGGGTAACTATTCCCATTATAAGGTAGGTGATCATATTATTCTGATATGATATGATTTCCACTGACATAACCCTTCGGTGCTAGAGGGCACTGACAGAAATATCGGTGAGCTGGTACATTAATGAATGGAAACAAGTGTGAACAACATGTTTATTGAAAGAAGGTGCTCAAGGTTGCGACCGGCAACAGCATTGCATGCATGACAGCATTGAAGCATTGATTGCCGTACATGTTGGAAGATTCCCCGAATTTCGCACTCAATTGCAGCGGCGACATCGATTCTTGCGACGAGGTTTTCATCTGAGTCAATGGGAGTCTCGTACATGAGGTTCTTCATGTGTCTCCAGAGAAAGGAATCAATGCATGCTAAATCGGGCGATCTTGGTGGCCAGTAAATAGATCCACCCTTGATATTCATCGGCCCTCAAAAGTGGCGTTCAGATAATCCCGCACATCGTTGCTGAAGTGTGCTGGAGCCCATCGTATTGAAACCACATTCTTTTATGAATAGCCACGGGAACATCTTCCACCAGTTCAGACAACGTTTCTTTAAGAAATACCAGATAAATCTGACCGTTGAGTCGGGGAGGCAGCAGGTATGGCCCAATCAAAATGTCATGGACGTTACCTGCTCAAACATTAACAGCGAACCAATGCTGATGATCATGCACCATTGTGGCATGTGGATTTTCGTGTGCCCAAAGGTGAGAATTGCACATTAAACACACCCTCACATATGGAAGAGGCCTAATCTTAGATGAGCACATGAGTTGGAAAATCGTTGCCTACTGCATAAACCAGAACATGAATTCCACAAGATAAGGGTAATCTTGAGATTGCAATGTCTGCTCTCTGACGATGAAACAGTTGTAACGACTGCTCATGAAACACTCTCCACGTGAGGGCTTGGTTCACACCGAGGCTACGTGCACAGCTCGTGTGCTTGTGCCTGGATTGTCCTCAATCCGCCTTAGGATCTCTTCTTTCATGCCAGGAGTGCGCATGGTTCTCTCCTGACCAGTGTCATGCATGTTTGCATAGAATGCTCCAGTTTCTCACAGTTGTGGTGCAAACACGCAAATGTTTGGCACATGTACTGTTTGGGAAGCACTGTCGGTACAACTCACAGCAGCTCTTCCATTTCCATTGGCAGCCCCATACCCCAGATACATATCAGCCATCTCAGCAGTTGTAGAACACTCCATATTATACATAATTATAAATGCCGACAGCAAACACAAGTCCGTTCTCCGTTCCCACTTCACCCCTCTAGCGAATTGCCAAACCGCCAAACAGTGCCCTCTAGTATCAAAAGGTTACATCAGCAGACATACAGTCAAAAACAAAAAAAAAGGTTTGTCTTGGTGTTCGCTATCTCCCATTCAAATTTGTACATAAATAGTTCTCTTATGGACAACGTGATCAAACCAACGGAGTCTCTGCAAAATATGCTGCTAAGAGCCTCCTTTGAGCAGCATATTAAGTAACATATAGGTTGCCGACTCCTTTGCCTAACCTCATCATTACTTAAAAAGTTGAACCACCTAATGGTCAAGATACTGCGTAAGCATCTAGAATCAAACGCATCAAGTTCCTTTTCATCCTGTTTAGAAAGTTTCACTATGAAAATTAACCACAGAAAGAACCAAACTATTATTAAAGCCTAATTTTAGTCTTTATATGTAAACGCCTATTTCTCCACACTCTTCTTAGTTTCTTAAAAGTCCCACGAGTGAAAAACAGGTAGTAGAATCGAAATCAAATAAATCATTGGCAAAAATTTTATCCTGAACGTAAAATTGCAGACAACAGAGTAACAAGTCAACTGAAGGAAGAACTGAATAATGATTTTTTTTAAAGACATTCATTTTGCTCTAAGTCATGAATTTTTTTATGGAAAAAATGAGAGCAACCGGTAGGAGCGGGTTCGAAAACCACTCATCGACGAACTCCTTTTCCCCCACAAAAGAACTTCGTGAATTAAATGACAACAGGTAATCTGTGAATTTATTACTGTTTGTCGTGAATCTTCTCTTTCTAAAAAAAGGAGATAAAGTTATTTTATTTTAGCTTCGTCTCCTGCAACTGATGATTTTCAGATTTCTCCAACCAGTAGCCAGCCTTCCTACACAACAAATAACCTTCCACCCAGAAGCTAACAAATAACCTTCCACCCAGAAGCTAACAAATAACCTTCCACCCAGAAGCTAATAAATAAAACCTAACCTTTCATTACGAAGAAACCCTCTATTGAAAATGTCACCAAAATATTTTGTGGATTTAATGTGGATTAATTTGACATTCTGAAAAATAGACGACGCTCCACTGCACACAAAACATCCCTCCAGTTCAATATCTACAAGCGGAAAGTTGTAATATTTTCATAGCGCTATTATCACAGGCGAGCGCAGCACATTTCCTTTAGGTTGTGCACTCTAGGAATTTCTTTTAAAGGCGAACATTTATTGAATACTGAGTCATAAAAAGGACATATTTTTATTCATATGAAACAAAGTAAAAAACTTAACTGAATATTTTTTTCAAATTAACAATTATACTTCACTTAACAAGGAGACAAACATCTTAATTTTTTCTGCTTTAGTGATTACCAGGCGAATGCAAAGATGGAGTCATCATTCCTAATCTTCACACAGATAATGGGTTAACCCAAATTGAACCAAAACAAAATCTTCATCTTCGTATCCTGGAGAATGACACCAAATATTTATAATCATTAGGATGTGCCCTAACACACACGCAAGTGGTTATTGCTTCGCGCGAGATCGCATCTAGTAGGTGTAATTCACAATGCGATTAAGGGTAAAAGAGGCAAAATATTGTTACGACAGAAGGAATCTGGCAACCGAAAGCAAAAAGTTTCAGCCAACGAATAAGAACTTTGGGAGAATTTGGAGAAGAAGAGTGGAGCGTTAACGGTCGTTTTGTATTGTAACGGTTGTTGTGTTGTAACGGTCGTGAGTTCGAAAATGGACGGTGAGCTGTTCTGAGACAGTGCGCGTAAGTATCAAGAAGTAACTTGATGTGTTGTGTATACACGGAAGGATAAAAGTGGGATCTTTTATCGTTAAGTATCAAGAAGTAACTTGATGTGTTGTGTATACGCGGAAGTATAAAAGTGGGGACTTTTATGGCTAACTTCGAATGTCTACACGGACTGTCTTTTTGTTCGGCTAGTGTGTGAACAGTTATTAGCACAGGACGAGAATTGGTTTACGAGTGAAGATCTTCGGGTGACCTGGTAAATCAAGTAAAAGGTAGTATTTAGTAAAATACACAGAGCTGATATTGTGTGCTCTACGCAGGAAGATTGATGACTTGTGCATGTTAATAGTTGATTTGTTAATAAGATACTTCATCCATATTTCCTTTGTAACAATTTACCTTGTATTGAATTTGGTTTTGAAATATAGCTTTTAATACTCACGCTCAGTGGCTATCCATTTTTGTGATCCGCAACATTTGGTGTCAGAAGTGGGATTAATTTAATTGAATGCCTTTCACTAGAAGTATGGATGAGTTAATAAAGCTGATGACTGATATGAAAGCCGATATGGCCGCACAATATAATGAGTTGAGAACTGAGATAGTTTCTCAAAAAGATGACTTGAAAGCCGAAATGGCCGCACAAAATACCGAGATGAGAGCTGAAGTGGCTTCTCAAATTGACAAGATTACTGATCAGTGTAAGGACATTAAAACCGAACTTAATAAACAATGTGATTGTTTAAAGGTTGAAATTGACAGTGTAAAATATGATCTTGATAGTGTTAAGTTAGATTATAAACATGAAATAGAAATTGTAAAAACTGATTGTGAACGCCAGTTTCAGATTTTGAGAAATGAAATGTTACCTTCTGCTTGTGATAATAATAATTCTAGTGGAAATAATGTTATTACACATATCGCTAAAAATACAACTAAACCTTCTACATATGATGGTCAATCATCTTGGACAGTATTTAAAACACAATTCGAAGTTATCGCTACAGCCAATGAGTGGAATGAATTCCAAAAGGCCAGTTTTCTTGCAGCTTCCTTAAGAAATTCTGCTGCGGAAGTTTTGCAGTCTGTTCCAGAAGAAAAACGACTTGATTATCAAAGTCTAGTTTCCGCATTAGAACTAAGGTTTGGTGATAGTTATTTAAAACAATATTACGTGACTCAATTTAAACATCGCATGCAGAAAAGTGGTGAAACTTTGCAAGAGCTTGCTAGTGATATTGAGCGTCTAGCTAGATTGGCTTATAGTAACTGTCCACCAGAAATTCAAGATAATTTAGCTCAATTACAATTTATTGATGCTATTGCTGACCCTGACACTCAGCAATCTCTGAGGATGTTGGAAGGTGAATCCTTAAAGTCAGCTGTGGTACATGCTATGAAATACGAGTGCTCCAGGCTTTCCTCCCGAGCGAACAAACGTGCAGTGAGATTTGTGAGTGCAGAAGAAACTGTAGAAAAGGATAATGAAATGAAAGAACTAACCAAAGCCATACTATCCGTTTTGAAAGATATAAAAGGTTCTTCTTCAAAACCTACAACAGACCTCCAGTGTTGGAATTGTGGCAAGACCGGACACATTCGTACCAACTGCACTAGGAAACGAATGAGGAGTCCAAGTACATCAACTAGACAACAGGATCAGAGAAACAGAAAATTTATCAATCTTGCGAGGCAAAGGCTGGTTGTTGATTGGTTGGCCCCAGGGGAAGTCGCCCACGTTTCAACATTGCATGGTGATAATAATGGATTAGTAGCTGATGGAGCCATAAATGGAATACCTTGCCGTATGATAGTCGACACTGGTGCAAATGTAACTTTACTCAGAACGGATATAATAAAGAAAATAATACCTCACCCAAACTTGAATACTACACAGTCTAGAATAAGCCTACAAACGGCCACTGGAGATCGTGCAAAGGTTCATGGAAAAATAGAACTTAATATTCGAGTTGGTAGCTGTCTGGTTCGCCATCCTGTTTACATCGCTGACATCTACGACGAATGCATATTAGGCCTTGATTTTCTTAAGAAACATGGATTCAACATTAGACCCAGTGATAACCTACTCATCTATGAGACAGAAGAGATTCCTCTGCTTAGCCGGACGACTGATTCTTTATCAAGCGTAACTCCAATATTAGTGACGGAAGACACAGAGATCCCAGCACAAAGTGAAGTTATAGTCCGTGGACATCGGGCGGAGACTTCTGGGGCCTTCCGATTGGCAGTTACTGATGCCTCTGGTAAAGGAGCTTTGGCTCATAATATCCTGGTTGCAAGGACTTTAGTCAGAATAGATAAAGAACAGATCCCTATCAGAGTGATGAACTGTAACAAATCCAGTAGAATGTTAAAAAAAGGTGAGGAATTAGCAATATGTGAAGCTGTTACCTGTGTAACAAGTATAAATAAAATAGAAGTTACCGATTCATATCAAAATCATACAGACATCCCGTCTCATCTTACTGAATTATGGAGAGAAACAAGACAAATATTAACTGAAAACCAAGCTGTTAAGGCCGAGAACCTATTAAAAGAATTTTCTGACATTTTTTCTGCCACATCAAATGATTATGGCCGTACTAACCTGACAGAACATAAAATCAACACTGGTGATTCTCCTCCAGTCCATCTGCCGGCAAGAAGGCTTCCATTGGCAAAAAGAGAGGAGACGGAACAACTCATAAAGGACATGGAAGCTCAGGGCATTATAGAACCATCACAGAGTCCCTGGACATCACCAGTAGTTCTTGTCAAGAAAAAAAGATGGATCTACACGATTTTGTGTAGATTATCGCAGATTAAATGACGTAACAAAGAAAGATTCCTTTCCTTTACCCAGGATTGACGATACACTAGACACTTTATCTGGGTCAGAATGGTTCTCAACATTAGATTTAAAGAGCGGCTATTGGCAAGTTGGTATACGTCCTGAAGACCGTGAGAAAACGGCTTTCAGTACAGGGAATGGACTTTGGCAGTTTAAGGTGATGCCATTTGGACTTTGTAATGCACCTGCCACATTTGAGCGACTAATGGAGTCAGTGCTCAAAGGTTTGTCTTTGGAGGTCTGCCTGGTTTACTTGGACGACATCATAGTTCTTGGAAGAACTTTTGAAGAACATTTGAGAAATCTTCGTCAAGTATTTGAAAAACTTAAGGCAGCCAAGTTAAAATTGGGACCGACAAAGTGTAAACTGTTCCAGCAAGAAGTTCATTACCTTGGTCATGTGATCACTACAGCAGGGATTAAGACTGATCCTAGTAAGATAGAAGCTGTAAGAGACTGGCCTCCACCACAAGATGTTCATCAACTTCGTAGTTTTATTGGACTTTGCACCTACTATAGAAGATTTGTCAAAGGTTTCTCCAACATCGCAAGGCCATTACATCGTCTGACAGAAGAGGGCCAGCGGTTTATGTGGACCACCGAATGCGATATAGCCTTTCAACAGCTGAAGAAAACTCTTTCCACAGCACCAGTGCTAGCGTACCCACAAACTGGAAAACAATTCGTAATAGATACTGACGCAAGTAACACAGGAGTTGGTGCTGTGCTTTCACAAGAACAAGACGGACAGGAGAGAGTTATTGCATACTTTAGTAAAACTTTATCCAAACCAGAGCGGAATTACTGTGTAACACGCAAAGAACTGTTAGCAATAGTAAAAGCAATAGAACATTTTCATCACTATCTCTATGGCCAGAAATTCCTTATACGTACTGATCATGCTGCACTTAGATGGTTATTAAACTTCAAAAACCCTGAAGGACAAATCGCTAGGTGGATACAACGGTTACAAGAATACGATTTCTCCATCGAACATCGAAGTGGTAAAATGCATAAGAATGCAGATGCTCTTTCCAGGCGCCCATGTATTGACAACTGTAAACATTGCTATAATGCAGAACTGAAATTTGGAACTAAAGAGATAATGCCCATAAGACAAATAGTATCGACACAAACAAATAGTGACACCCCTAACATCTGGAATCCAATTGAAATCAGGAAGGCTCAACTAGATGATGAAGACATAAAACCAATAATGGAATTGATTGAAAAATCTGATGCAAGACCTAATTGGGAGCAAATCTCGAGGTATAGTCCAACTACTAAAAGTTACTGGGCACAGTGGGACTCCTTAAAAATGGAAGACGGAGTATTATACAGAAGATGGGAGAATCCCACTGGACGGCTGATCCGTTGGCAGATAATCCTTCCTCGATCCCGAGTGGAACTTGTGATGAAAGATGTACATGATAGTGCCACTGGAGGACACTTCGGTGTTAATAAGACATTAGCCAAAGCCAGGGAACGATTTCATTGGTTGAAAAGTAGGGCAGACGTTGAGAGATGGTGTAGGCAATGTGAAGCCTGTGCAGCAAAGAAAGGCCCTAAGACTAGGAGTCGGGGTAAGCTGCAGACGTATAACGTTGGTGCCCCTTTTGAAAGAATAGCCATTGATGTAATGGGTCCGTTTCCTAGAACTGATGATGGAAATCGATATTTATTAGTGGTAATGGATTATTTCACAAAGTGGCCTGAGGTATATCCCATCCAAGACCAGGAAGCAACAACAGTGGCTGAGATGATAGTTAATAACTTCATTAGTAGGTATGGAGTACCTTTACAACTCCACTCTGATCAAGGACGGAATTTTGAATCCAATGTGTTTAAAGGCATCTGTCAACTATTAGGTATTCAGAAAACCAGAACAACTCCCTTACACCCTCAGTCGGATGGTATGGTTGAAAGGTTCAATAGAACAATTGCTCAGCATTTAGCATTATTTGTGAACGACCACCAACGTGACTGGGATCGCCATGTACCACTCCTTTTGCTGGCATATAGAACGGCAGTGCATGAGACAACTGGACAGACACCTTCCATGATGATTTTTGGAAGAGAGTTACGTCTTCCCTGTGACCTTTTATATGGTCGGCCCGAAGCAATGCCTGTGTCCACTCCACAATACGTACAAGAATTGCAACAACGACTAGAAGAAATCCATCACTCTGTTAGACATAACATCGACATAACAAGTGACAGAACCAAAACAAGATATGACAGTAAAATAAATGGAACTATTTTCAATCAAGGAGATCTTGTCTGGCTATACAGTCCACATAGAAAAAAAGGACTATCTCCAAAACTTCAGAAACCTTGGGAAGGTCCATATACAATAGTTAACAGGATTAATGACGTGGTATATCGCATTCGTCGACGTCCAGCTACAAAGTGCAAGGTGGTTCACGTGGATCGTTTGGCTCCGTTTCATCGAAGAACTGAAGAAACTTTGGAATCCAGAATTGTTCGGGACGAACAAGACCTAGGAAGGGGGCAGTGTTACGACAGAAGGAATCTGGCAACCGAAAGCAAAAAGTTTCAGCCAACGAATAAGAACTTTGGGAGAATTTGGAGAAGAAGAGTGGAGCGTTAACGGTCGTTTTGTATTGTAACGGTTGTTGTGTTGTAACGGTCGTGAGTTCGAAAATGGACGGTGAGCTGTTCTGAGACAGTGCGCGTAAGTATCAAGAAGTAACTTGATGTGTTGTGTATACACGGAAGGATAAAAGTGGGATCTTTTATCGTTAAGTATCAAGAAGTAACTTGATGTGTTGTGTATACGCGGAAGTATAAAAGTGGGGACTTTTATGGCTAACTTCGAATGTCTACACGGACTGTCTTTTTGTTCGGCTAGTGTGTGAACAGTTATTAGCACAGGACGAGAATTGGTTTACGAGTGAAGATCTTCGGGTGACCTGGTAAATCAAGTAAAAGGTAGTATTTAGTAAAATACACAGAGCTGATATTGTGTGCTCTACGCAGGAAGATTGATGACTTGTGCATGTTAATAGTTGATTTGTTAATAAGATACTTCATCCATATTTCCTTTGTAACAATTTACCTTGTATTGAATTTGGTTTTGAAATATAGCTTTTAATACTCACGCTCAGTGGCTATCCATTTTTGTGATCCGCAACAATATTATTAAACTTATTTATATTTCAAGCATTTTTCATGAGGTTTTTAGTTGAAATTTTTTACATGATGTTTTGGAAATCCAGTGTCTTGGCTTTCCCTCCAAAGACAATGTTTAGAATTTCTCTCAGATTTCGTTGCATTGTGACCCCATGGAGGCTTCTCCAGGAATAACTCTTATTTCACTAATCTCCTCTCAGATTGATTTTCTTTACGATCAGCTATTAAGATGAAAATCTTCCTTTCTTAGAATTTCTCTCAGTTTTAGTGTTGAGAATAACTTTTCCTCTTCACAATTGGAAATGATCTTTTACTAATCTTGCAATGGCATATAATTTATATTATATAAGTGCAATGGCCACACACTCTTCCTTGCTCAATGGGTTGCGTTGTTTTTACCTCTCAGCGGCACTATTTTTCCACACAATGGGCTAAATGGCCAGGTCACAAAGATCCCGAAGGTTATGACAAAGTTGGGGGAAGGGGACCACTGGATAGCTGTTAGGACACAGATGGTAACCTCCTGTGATAACTATCCAGTGTGTTCTTTAACGTGCACAGGGTATGGCTCTCCCACACACGGAGCAACGGCTTAATGTCCCATCCGACAGTCGGCCATGGCACTTTCCAAGCTCATCAGTATCCCCTACTATCGAAGGTCAGGGTGAGGGTTTTGCGTAGCTAAATGTCAACGCTGGCTCAGTTTGGACTCGAATCTGGGAACTGCAGATTATGACTGAGCCACACAACGCCCCCAAGAAGCTGTTCTTAAATGTTTCAGCCTCCATGATTCTTTGCATAATGAAGGAATAAAAAAAAGAGATTTAGATTTCAGTGTAATTGTTTATTTATTACGAACCGAATTTTTTTTTTCAGAAGTTCCTGAACTATGAATCTATCTATTCACATTAAATGGAGAAAACGTGAATATTTGAAATCCATTTTTATTATATTGTAGTATTATATTGTATTTGAAATCCATTTTTATTATTCAGTAGTAAGCATACCATGACTGTCAAAATGACTAAGTAACCTATCATGGTAAGCTTTGGCTATAACTGGAACTTTCAGAGCTTCAGTTTTAAAAGTAAATTTTTTAACACTAGCACAACACTTTTAAAGTTTAAGTTGCAAGACACTTTTAACAAGGTAACGGTCAGATCCAATTTCAGCTCCCCTATATGCCCTGGTATTCCTAACAGAACTAGCCCATTTGCTGTTAATTAATATGTAATCAATCATATTCGTATGCAGCCCATCAGGTGAAACCCATGTGTACTTATGTATGTCGCGGTGTTTGTAATAAGTGTTAGTTATTCTGAATCCACTGAGTTTACTTACCTGTAGGAGACGTTGCCCATTGCCATTGCAGCTACCAATACCAAAAGGGCCTATCACCCCTCCCCAAAGGTCAGAGTCAGTACCAACTTTGGCATTGAAGTCACCTAGAACAATGGTAATATCTCCTTTCTTGACAGAATTCAAAATATCCTGAAGTTGTTCATAAAACCTATCCTTCTCATCCTCATCGGCATCCTCAGTGGTTGCATAACAGCAGATAACATTCAAGTCTTTGACGCTTGTCTGAAATTTTGCTGTAAGAAACCTTTCATTAATGCACTCATATCCTAGAAGAGCATCACTAGCATGTCTGCTCAGCAGCAGACCCACGCCTTGGTGATGCTTTCCATCCTCCCTCCCTGGAAAGAGAAATTTAAGATTATTTTTAAGTATCTCACCTTTACCTGTCCATCTGGTCTCTTGCAAGCCGAGAATATCTAAATTATAATGGCGGAATTCTTGTGTGAGGACATCAAGAGAAAAGCTCTGTGCAGAGTCCTCACATTCCAACTACCTATGGAGAGAAAATGGTTAGTGAGATGTTTAAAGAAACTATGCTTGTTGAGAGAAGGAATGCCGACAATATCAAACAGCCCCCTAATCGAAGACATGGGGCAAAGACCCGTTCCCCCACCACTAAAGGCTGAAGCCATCTACACTGGAAGACTTCCTCCAATGTAGAATTTGACGATGCCAATAGAAGCATTCAGGTGCCTGCGATGACCTCTGCTCAGGATTATCCACCAGCTGATAAACATATCCTGTGAATCTATTCACTTGGGGCTGTCAACCCACAAACAAACAGAAAACACAGCGGAAGATTTTCCCTCCACAGAAGCCCACCAGTGCAGCTAAATCAGGATCCATAATCAAGCTCAGAGCCATATATCTGTCCAGTCCAGTGGGTTTATATGGTCAGCACCAGGACTCTGTGTGGTTGACCACTCCTCAGCAGGGTAGAAAAAAGATGAAAAGTAGCCATAGTTGTCCAGATCAGTAGGCCACACTAATCTGGCAGCCCTCCCCTTCCGTTCACTTCAACAAGAGAGTATCTCTTTTGAAAGGTACTAACGGTCTGCACCACGAGAATGCGGGGTCGGACATTAGGTGCTAGGCCTGGCCGGTTCTATGCAGGGTTGGTGCATAGCTCCCCTTCCAGTGACTACCTAGCTACTATTTACAGACCGTGAATGAATAACTGATTTTAATTCGTTTTAAAGCCAAAATATTTCTGAATTCAATTTGGTTATTTTTAATTTGGTTTAATAGTTTTACATTATGTAATTACACGAGTGAAATAAAATGAGCATATTAAACAACCGTAGAGAACGTCAATTATTATGTTCAAGCAGCTCTTCCGTTTAGAGCATTCACAAAAAGATTAATAATATCGACATAATGCATAAAAAGTTACAACCTGGGGAACCTTTATATATCCCCTTTAATGTTAGAGGGAAGCAAGATATGAATATTTTGCTTCCCTCTCACACTAAAAAAAGAAACAAATCATTAGAGGGAATGAGAGTTAGGACATAAATTTTTCTATTTAATCATTCAGATAAGAATTAATTAGATACACGAGTGTGATCATTTAGCGATATAGATAAATTTTTGGAATGAAATTATTACAAACGTAAAGATAGTGGGCAAAATAATGGAAACATTTCAATGTTAAATCAATAGACAATCAAATTCGAAGATCCGTTATTTTTACAGTAAACCTTTATATAGGAAAATAGGACTAGACAAATTCAAATATCATTCAAATATATCTAAATCTCGATTTTCAACAATATTTGTTGAGTATTTAAAGAGCTATGGAAGCTCGAATACTTAACAGCAGCATCGTCAGGCCTCAGAAACTTGTCTACGACAATTATTGAAAGACCTATTTGGCACAAAATTCTAAAACATATACTTATTCTATTAAATGTTTTAAAAACATATTTTTTTAAAGTTTTAAATAACTTTTGATGTGATTTCTTATGATTGACATCTCGGTTATTCAATATTCAAACTTCTATAACTCTTTAAGTACTGAACAGATATTGTTCAAAATCTAAATTTAGACAGTTTAATTGACATCTTATATTAATGTTAAGTCATGTGTTTCCATAAAGATTTATTTAACTAGTGTTTATGAAAAAATATGACTTAACATTAATATAAGAAGTTACGGAGCTCGAATTTAATTTTCCATTCACATAAGATGAGGATGTTACCATTTTTCTTAACATAGCCTCTATATTCAAATGAATATGCATTTTATAAGTAATATAAATTAATATCTTAACATATGTAAAATAAATAGACTAAAAGAACAGCCAACGTTAACTTATAATCTAAAGAAGGAAAATCATCTAAGGTTTCTTCTGGGAGCGAGTTTTTCTTTTGTGTCTATTGAAAGGTTTCGTTGTACATTTCTAATAAACATTGCAAGAGAATGGATGATATCATATGTGAGTAAGCTTATTGACATTAAACGATATATTCGTATAAATCTCTTCCTGCAATGCGAACACTACAAAACATTTCTGGCTAATGTGGGTGGGCAAAGGTCTCTTTAGTTCCTTCCTTTGTTAAACAAATTGGGCAACAAATGACCGATACTTACAGCTCCTTCCTGATTATGAAGTCTTCTGTGTCGCTTCATTGAATTGAGTAAACACTTTCTTGCAGATGCTGCCTTGCAACCATTAAGATCAGCTTAGAGGAGAAATAAGAAAACTTAATATCACACATTGTGCACGTAAAATTTTTGGAAACCAAAAAAAAACAATTCTTTATTAACGATTCAGTTTTATAGAGAGATTTAAATTGCATGAAATATATCTTTCCAATGAACGTATTAGCTTCGATGTTTTTTGTTACTTCATTATCATCTAACAATGGAATAAGAACGTAAGTGCAATATATTTTCATGAAGATCTTACATACTGCCAAATATCCATAACAATTAAAATGATGAACTCGATTATTTAACAGTTATATCTTGTAATTAAATCAACAATTAAATAACCATTTTTTGCATATAAAACTAATAATTTAATATAAACAAATTATAATTTGTAAAATAAATTTTATCATTAAACAGATATTATGAAATTAAGCACGGTAAACCCGAAGAAAAAAAAAACATCAAACTGATGCATTGTCCAATAAAAATGGTTATAAGTTTATTAAATCGCATTAATGAAAACATTTCAAAATTATTATTTACCATTAAATACATAAATATTTTCTTTTTATAAAATTTTTAATTTTTTTTTATTTTCTGTCTTAATTACACATCCCTTTGTCTTCACAAAATGTGAATCGGTGATGATAGAGACAGAGTGAAGACAAATGTCATTCCCAGACGCAATCTTCGTTATAACCTCTGATGAAGATTTTATTTGATGGAAAGCCACGTTTCCTCTGTCAGAGTTGAGGCCTTTTTCGGGTGAAAAAATATAATTCATTAACTCACAAGGAAATATTCACTGAAACTAAATACAAATCCTACACTTAGTTAAAATTTTACCAAAGCAATCTTATTCCTCGTCGTGTTTTGTGAGGTACATTATAAAAAATAAATACCCCCTCAAGCAGCTGCTTGCCACAGAGGTCTGACAGGAGCCTGTCAGTTTATATGCCATAGTAGAAGATCTGAGAGGATGGCAGGCCCTCAGCAGAAAAACGACACAGACAGCCATGCCTTAACCGGGGCTCGAACCTAGGTCCCATAGATCAGTATAGAGTGTATTTTTCTTACTCTATTACTATACTATATTCGTGTAACGTTGTGTAAGAAAAATGTTCCATCATGTTTTTCACTTCAAAATTGAAAGAAACACTAAATAACAAATCTTTTGCAATTTTAGAGTAATAATTTCATTAGAAAAAATTATGACATTGCTAAAACTATAAAAGAAGCCGAGAAAACTATATATATAAATAATTTTACGAAACAGAAAATCGACAGCAACACACTTTAGATTTATTACAAAGTTATATAACGAAGAATAAGCAAGACGTTCGCATTCAAATCTAATGTAGATTCAAGTAGTTGGCAAACACCATTATGAATGCTACCAAAATTTATTATAATACCCTTTCGACAGCTAAAACCTTACGAATATCACATTTGAAGTACTTTTGACTTTTTACAGGATTAACCCACTACAGAACAATTGCTGTATACAATTCTATTTCTATGCTACATTCACAACAATTACTCTTATAACTCCCCCAAAACTCTCATCATAGCTTCAGTTTGCCTGTGCATCAATTATTCGGCTAACTTTCCATTATTTTTCAAAGTTTATGATTACAACCAATGCCGCTTCTGTAGTTATAAAACCCCATTAATTACTTTATTAATTCAGGAAATAATGGCCTAGTTGTAGCAATAAATAGAAATTATAACCTCAGTAGCTAATACTCCATAAAATCCCAAACAACCAACTAAATATTTCTGAAATGTTGTTCTTTTCTCCCCAATTTCCTTATTTTAAAGCTAAATACATGTTCGTTTCATATATTTGTATCAAAACATTTCAGTGTACTAAAAACGAAATATAACAAATTATTTTCATTCTAGGATTAAGAATACATGAAGTGTGGTTAACGCGCTTGGCTACTGATCTAAGGGACCTGGGTTCGAGGCCCGGGTAAGGCATGGCTGTTTGTGTCGTTTTTCTGCTGAGGGCCTGTCATCCTCTCAGACCTCCTACTATGGCATATAAACTGACAGGCTCCTGTCAGACCTCTGTGGCAGCAGTTGCTTGAGGGGGAATTTATTTTATTTTTATTTTTTATGGAAAAATAGGCGTATACATCAAGAGAATAAAATTAGGCTGTGTAACAGTTTGGTTCTTTCTACGGTTAGTTATCGTAGTGAAACTTGAACCCGTTTTAAGAGCATTTGATTCTAGATTATCTTCCTCAGTAAAGACTGGTTTGGCCGTGTTGCCCGTATGCATAGCTGCAGATTAGTGAATAGGGTTATGAACAGTGTGCCTAAAGTTCTCCGAAAGTAGGGTAGATCTATGATGTGGTGGTCAGACAATGTCACATAGGACTTCGTTAGAATTGGTCCACAATGGTCAGATGCAGCAGCCGTAGCCCAAGTTGGAGAACAAAATTACACATTCCGGTTGGACCTCCGTAGCCCATGACTGCATGAGTATTTTGTGTGTATGTTTGTGAAGTCCATATGTGTAAGAAATAGTATGGGATAATTCTGATTACTTTGAACTGTGAAAAGTTTAATAATTGTTCAAAAGGAACTGTATGACGACACTGAATCTTTAGAACTCTAGGACAAATTTAAGAATTACAACATGTGTAGTATATCCGTCTGAACTAAGGTTACCATACGTCATCCAAAAGAAGGATATGCCCTTTTTTATCTCAAAATTTATCTCCTTCCGGCATTTTAAGAAAATCATTTCGTACAAACTCAAAAGAAAATGTTTTACACTAAAATTAAAATACGTATTTTTCGTATTTTCTTTTTAAATCTCTTGTACCTGGTGACTGTCATATAATTTACTGTTAACTGTAAAATACAATTTAATTCGCTGCAAATGCAACTCCTGAAAAGGAAAGTCAATCTATTAATGTTCTAAAGTTAATATTTTTCTGTAAAATCCAATACTAGCAATACACATTCCAGATTAAAAATAAAGTGCAATTTACAAAAATCAGCCTGAAATCTTGCCACCTCCCACTTAAAAGCCATCATGCCCATGGATAGATAGCGCTATGAAAGGTGATGGAAATATATTTTATTTGAAACATAAAGGAAAGTGTAGGATCTTGGAAATTACTGATATTATCTACGTGTCTTCTCATAGAAGGAACCGAAATCGCTGCTTATCATTAGCTCAATTAGAGCTAACTCAAATTTACTTGCTGAACAGTAGTTAGCTCACTAACCACTATATCAGTTAAGGCCAAATAAATCTTGATTGCTTATCAAGTATTAATCAAGTGTACTGAATAAGTATTATACCTCTTTCTGACTGAAATGTTAGTCCGTACTTGAAAAAGAAAACGTAATAAAAACCGTTTACTGATTCATTTTCCAAATTAAAAAACGCTTTTCTTTCCTTCTCCATTTCTAACTTTTCCTCCTCTCTTTCTTTGATCGTATTTTCATATTTTTTGTCCTACTTGTGGAACATTGGTACCTGGTAACCCTACACTTAATATACACCAGAGTCCAGACAATACTGGTAAGGATATGAACTCCTCTGTTCGACATATTTTTACACTTTATCAAATTAGTACTTATTATCAATGTGAACTAGCGAGCAGATGCGGAATTCAACAGCAAAGTTTTGCTATCCCTTTTCTGCAGAGTGTGTCGTTTGCATTCTGTTTGCAAGTTGTTATTACATTTGAATGTGAACTTGTTCTACGTGCATTTAAATTTTCATTTTCGCATTATACATGCTTTGAAGCGAGGCCCTGTCACAAAAAAATACGATTCGTTGTTGCTAAAAGAGTCCTGGGTTTGAACACCGTAAAAAACTTTGATGTATCTTTTCTTCTTTCTCACATTCCTCATCTAACTATAAGATGCATTAAACCGAGAAGCTCCTATCAGACCTCTGTGGCAAGGAACTGTTTGAAGGGTAAAAGTTGTTTTATCACATTTGATTTTATAAAATCAGTTAATAACAATTCGACTCCAGCTACTAAGATTAGTCAGAGTGTACTGCTTATATTTCATGCTAAATATGATTTGTTATATTGTCGCTTCTAGATGGTGCATATTTCACCTTCTCCTCCCCCTTTAGAATGTTAGGGATGGTAAAGGCAACAAAATATTACATTATAACAGTTGTGCATATTTCATACATTTACCAAGAAATATTTAAAGATCTCTAAAACAGAGGGGAAAAAGTTACACTGCAATAGAAATTCAGTCTCTTGCTCCTTTCCTCCTTTATTATTTTCTAGATCCGGACTTAATTTGTAACAATATACTTGAGATTAAAAAATATATTCAATTACATAGCGTTCTTTCGGAAAGGCGTCTTAGCAGCAAACACTAACGCATAACTACAACCAGTAAAGTCATATACTCCATTACAATTCAGTTCAACAATATATTAATCAATATATTGTACTTAGAAGGTAACGATCTTCAGTAGAAAACTTCCAACTTTCCTCTCTCAAATTGAATGGGAAAATAAATTCAGATTTATTGCGTTGTGACTTTTAGGCTTAACACAAACGAAATAATGAAGCAAAGAAAGTTGATGCCAGTTTCGGCATAATAGTTAATGCAATTTGAAATATGTGAAATTTAATACTTTAGTTGTACTGTTAATTAAACTCTAATTATCACCGAACAAAAGTAAATTTTTTGAAGTTTATACAGATAAGAATATTTTAACTTCGAGTTCACGTTTACACTCAGACCAGTCTCAGTTAGAAAAATATGTTGTTTTTTGGAATCTGAAACTGTAAAAGATCTGGCAACAAAATTTTGACGCCATTAAAGTTTGATATTAAGACAATGCGAAAACGTTTCCGAGCGTGACTCTGCTTTCAAGTAAGTAACTGTATTAAAAGAAATATAATATTACGATTTGTTTTCCCATCTGCTAATGTATGTCTCTAATTCGGTTTGTGAGATGTATCTCACTTTAGTGCTAAACTTTTACAAATCGTTACAGTAACTCAATGTCTGTCGTGCTGGCGTTGATTGCCGAAATCCTTTCAGAAGATTTATTGAGATACAAATATCAATGTAGTTTAGTAATCTTGATGTATATTCTTATATTTCATGTTGAATTACATTTACGGATAGTAGTGTTATATAGGCAAAAATATACACACTATTAGAATTATAATTTATGCCAGTAATTCTCGAAACTTTCGTGATTTTCCATAACTGTTGATTTAAAATAATAAAAATAACAATACACCTTAGAACTTTTGGTAATTGTCCCGAAAAGCAAAGTTCGGCCATTTTTTTTTCTCAAAAGGACACCAAGCAACATGGAAATTGCAGTACCATGCAGTTAATATCGGAATCCAATGAAATCGCAAAAGCTGCATTAAAAACGAATGATTAATTTTGATACTGAAAGGAACATTAGAATTTATTTGTTAATAAGTATGACCAGCTAGCTGCTATACAGGCTGTCAATCATGTATGTGGAAAATGCATCCAACCACTCAGCATTGACTTCTGCTTACAGCTCTTGTAAGATGGACACAACAGGTCCTATGGAGTTTTCCTTTAATATTGTCCCAGACCTTATCGACGGGAGTTTGGTCAGGCGATCGTGAAGACCGTGGCATGGTTCCACACCGTATAGGCTGTCGTAAATATTTCACTGCGAGCAGGCTTTATTCTGCTACAAGATACTTGTTGAATTTCAAAAAAATGCAGCTTTATGGGAATTACAATGTATATTCCACATCACCATTGTTCACAGCCACAGCTAAAAATTGAGACCATTAGTAGTCAGGAAGAGCAAGCAGTCATAATTTTTACGATTTTGATATGATAATACTCAAAAGTAGAATTAGGAATTCTGGTTTCAAATGAATCCTCGCCGCATTATAAAAAAAAACTCCGAAAGATATGAGGTCACAGAGGGTGAGAATCTGTAGAGTATGGAAACATAACCTCTCTCATACTCTCGTTACCGTTATGTTTCAAAAAATCAGAACTTTTTCCCATTCGGCCTTCTGGGCATAATAATTGCCTGATGTTTTGTATTTGACAAATTTATATATGTCATATATGATGCCATCTCACTCTATTGATGGCTGGCTCCGACATGTCAATGGACGTGGAAAATTCGACATGTTTTAGACCATTCCATTTCATCCGAAACGAAACGGATCTATCAGTGAACAGTACTTGTAATCATTGCTTTTCCATGTCCTCCTCCGTTCCAGTCAACTGGTGCTTATTATTATCAGACATTAGAGTGTTCTACATGCTCAGCAATTGGGGTTGTGTAAACATCATTGGATCATTTAGATAGGCCAAGTTAGACTGTGCATGTGCTTTGGTTATGCTCTAACCCAACAACAGAACTGTATCACCAACCCATATAGCATGGCTCTCCTACTTCCTTCACCTCTCCATTTACCTCATTGGCATCCTACGTACTGCAATTCTGCAGTCATCACCTGGGGAAATGTGTGATGTTTTCATATCCGAGGTATCTCCCAATGCACTGTAAAGCGTCAATTAATCCAACAGGTGATGTGCCTTGATGACGTTCTTTTCATCCACATAGCCAGTCTCCAACACAACCATTAGCCGAGGGATTGTAATCATTTCCATATGAGAGTTAACACAATTCTTCTGGTGATTATCATGGCTCAATCTATCCACATTCCTGATGTGGCAATTTTCAGTTTGCGTAGTGTACATAAAGATAAGGCAGACGTCTTCTCACCACATCAAATTCTATCAGGGGTGGAAATGTGTTTTCGGAACTAGGTGGACACTGCAGAATAAATTGGAAAAAGACCCCGTAGTTGACATGGTGACGTTAGGCAATACATAAAAAATCTGTTTAAAAGCCAAGGAATTATGATAATTATTAACAAAAATATGACAAAGGACTGGATATACATACAGTGGATCTACACAGTCGTATCAGAATAATATGACCACCTACCATAAATATACTATGGTAGGTGGTCATATTATTCTGATACGACTGTGTATTTTATATAGTTAAATATACGGGATAAAAAACCCCACCGGGCATAAGGCAACGACGTCCACCCGCTTTCTCCTATTTCCAGCCCTGTTAAGAAAAACTAAAGTTTCGCTGTTTTTTCCATATCATATAAAAAGTGTATAAATATATTCATTTAAATGTTTTGTTACTCTAATGAGTACTAAAATATGCTTTTTTCTCTTCAGAATGAAAAAGAAGCGGAAGAAATCTGCTCAGGTAAAAATATAAATCCACTTGAACTCAACTAGACAAAATCATATTTCTTCGCAGTTTTTTTTGCTCAAAATTTCTAGCTTTTTGCATTTAATTCCGTTCACTGATGACGAAAACATTTCAATCACTGGAATGGTATTATTTTCTGTTTGTGCTGCGCAATTAGTTCTGAAGGCCACTGAGGGTGTTGCAGCTGTAGAATTTTAATTCGGTTCCGCCTCTTTCGATGCTGCAAGGTGTCGTCGTAGGGGGGAAATAAATAAATATTTTATTATTATAATATATATAAATATTTTATATTTTATTTTATTTATTTTCTTGTGAGTGAAAGTCCTGCAAAGGTGTACTATCGCTCAAAAAAGTATCCGAACACTAAGGTTGATTACAAAATTCAGAAAAAATATCTGGCAACCATTTTTTGAAATTAGTGATCTGGCAACCTTCGTGTCACGTGACACGAAAGTTGCCAGATCACTAATTTCTTGAAAAAATCGTTGCCAGCTGTTTTTACTGAATTTTGTAATCAACCGTAGTGTTCGGATACTTTTTTGAGCGACAGTACTCCTATGTGGAATTACTCTTCTTACGAGATAGAAGAAATGTAATCATGAAGTCCTTACAGTTGCTAATATGTCTCTGTATTTTGCTGACATAGCATGAAACTTGGAGCCTCATGTCCTGATCTTTTGTTGATAAGATCGGTACAAAATGATCCTTATGTTAAAACAGAAAGACGTATTCTGAAGGAAGTAACTCGTTTTTTCAAAGCATAAACTCTCATTATAAAAGTCATTCGTCCCAAGAAGCAATCTTAAGCAACACAGAAGAATCTACATTCTGCACCAACCTAATAAATGCAAATTTTACAGCAGGACATTTACTTTTAAGGCGAAATTAGATATTCACTAAATGTAAATTTTGTAATGAATGTAGGAAATGGTGTAAGCGTTTGGTGATTTATTTTATCGTTCATTTCTGCAATACTTTCGGAAAATAAGCAACAATCTATATGATTATTGTATAATATTTGTGATATTTCTAATGCAAAAATACCTGATACCTCTAACAATATAATAGAATGAAATTGAACTGTTATGTTAATATAAAGTCACATTGGAAGAAAATAACTTCTTAAAAATGCTTTTCATTCTCATTTTTAAGTAAAGATCAATGGAATCGACATGAAACTGAATTTTGAAAAATATTGATTATGTATTTAAAGTGTGAAAGACAAAATATTTAGCAGTTGAGATATTCTGAAAAGTTAACTGAAGCGGTTACAAAATGAAAACAATAAACATTTTATTTGACTTTATTATTTTACACAAACCTATTTGTATCAGTATGAGTAATTTTCGTTTTCACAAAGAGTTCATGCATTTATCTTTGCATTCACAACGATCATTATTTTTATTTGAAGCCAATCTCTTCGCTGTTGTATTTCTGCTAATACTGCCTATAGGGGAAAAATTGTCTTCAGCGGAATGGGATCCGATCCCATCATCATTCCTGCTTTTGTTAAAACGTTTCAGCGTTCGTGACACTTTGAAATACAGAATCTATATTCATAGAAATCAAGATTTAAATACATGAGAGCCTTCTCGGTGGTACAGTGCTATCGCGATGACACTGAAACTGCCGTATTCCGGGTTCGAGTCCCTGGGTAACATGGCCGTTTGTGCGTCCTATATTTTGTAATTGTCGTTCTCTAAACAGTCGTTTAATTTTCCATATGTCACAAAATTGATGTGTTCACCCATTCGCATACATTTGCAATACCCCGTTTTAGCTGCACCCTATTGTAGTACGTATTGTTGCATTACATTGTTATGTTCAGTGGTAAATCATCGGTTTCTTTAAAGATAGGCACTTGCATTTAGAAATACCAGTGAAGTGATTAAATCCCGTCAAACATTTGGCACAAAACATATGTCATATTTATAACTTTTCCCATCGATAACTTGCTACTTCATTCATAGCTTTCCACCGTTAAAGTGTAACTCAATTCAAAACTTGTCGACAACGTACTACTTCATTCTCAATGTACGCGACGGTAGCTCCCCATACATTTTGGACATTTCTATAGGGAAAAACCCACGGCATCTAGAAATCCGATCTATTATCCCAACGGGAATGGAAATAAGTGGGACCACCACACTAAATTTGGGACCGATTGCTCAAATGCCAGAGGAACCAAAGGAAAACATAAATTCTGCCACCAATGACATAATACCAGGGACGTGCAAAAAACGCGTGTCCTCCCGTTCATTCCAGAATTACTGCTATTGTATAGTAAGAAGATGGAAACTACATTTCGATATGTAATCATATTCGCTTTATGTCTAACGTAAGACCACATATTTTATTGATATCTCGATAATGAACACTTGTATTTTTTACCGAGGGACAATCACAACATATAGGACAGAATAAAGAACCGTGACATACTCAGGTCTCCAACTCGCACCCCGGCAATGCGATGTGACTGTGGCGGCTGCTGATCTTCGAAACTTAGTGTCTGTTTATATGGAGCTGTGTCTAAGAACTTGGTCACTCAATGTGTATATAACGAATATTTCAATTCATTAATAGGGAGGGGTTTTACATGTATATTAAAGGGCAGTGATATTTGAGATACAGATTAAGTATGCAGTTCCTTCGACGAAAGCGACAGAAAATAAAAATATCTATTAGCCTTTGAATTGGCAACACGCATTGCAATATGTTTTCTTATAAAAAGAAATAATGGACCAGTTGCTTATGCAAAGTCAAACCTTCAGAAGTGGTATCTGAAAGAAATGTTTTTTAAAAAGTAAATAAGGATTTATATGTAAGGTATATCTCTCTTTATAGATAGCAGCCTGTTTGAATATGTAAATGAAATGCCACATCATATGAAAAACTAGCAAATTCATTCAAATGAGCAGAAAAACAAATTTGAATATTTGATCTTAGTTTTGAAAATTTGTACATAAATATGTGATCGGTTACGGTAAATGTTATGCGATGACTTTGTTACATATTTAGACTTACTGATATAAATATAATCTTTATAAATATGTATAATTACAGCTCTAAAAGAAACATTTAGGGATATATTTCTATTTGTTTCAACTCATAACTTACTGTAAGAATTAAAACTTTTAGCGTCTATTGGGTCTACATATATTAACATTTCAGTTATTGCATTAAATGAATATGATTTAATGGATCATTTGCTTTTCTCTAAAACAGGTGAACGTGTATATGATTGTGACATCTGCCACTGCAGGATTAAATCATTACAATTCCTCACTAAACACAAGAAGAGTCATCGAGAGGAAAGAAAAGGCAGGAGATATCCTTGTTCATTATGTCCTTACTCTACTGATATATCATCTAATATGAAGCTTCATATGTTCACCCACTCTGAAGATCGCCCTCACAAGTGTTGCCAGTGTGGAAAGAGTTTTAAATTGAAGACTATTCTTGAAGCGCATCTTCGAATCCACGCAGGAGATCGACCATTGCCTTGCGATCTTTGTAGCAAGTCTCAGACAGCAATTTAGCTTATTGATTCACAGACGAACCCACTTGCTACAAAAACCATTTATGTGTAAACTATGTGATAAGTCATTTCTTCAGAAATGTGTTTTTTAAATCGGCATGAAAGGAAACATTTTTAAATCTGTTTTCATTTTCTAATTGTTCTCAACTTGTTGTCTTAATATTATTTATTCTGTCAGAATTTGCTTTGCTACACTACCTGAAAGATTTAAGTGTGACACAAAAATACGAAGTATATGGTATTTTATCATATATTTTTTTCTTGAAGTGCTGCATGTAGAAAAGTTTCGTCACTTTCTATTATTTTTTTGAGCGATTTATTGAAGGAAGTGAACTGAATCGCTTTATTGTTAAAAATTTGTTTCTTTTGATGTACATATTCAACAATATGACATTGTTGAAAGAAATTCGTGTTATAAAACTGGAAAAATCAATTTCCGATTTATATTATAGTTTTAAAAGAAATTAAAACTATTTTTGGAAGATTTAGTACCGAAAATGTGGACACAACCATATTATTTGATTTTGGAAATGAACTCTTTAGGGATTAATATTACTGGAGATTATTTTAAAGATCTCACTGAAATCACTCTGCATCAGTTATTTCATGAGTCTCTTATCTACAGAGGCTTCTGTAATATTATTACTGCCGATTGTTTAATATTTAAATATTATGATGGCTCATGCATTTAACAGAAACCTCCCTGACTGTAACAATTTACCTCAAAAGTTAACTAAAGCGCAAATGATAATTATTACATCAAGGCTGTTATTAAAATGTGAATGTGGAAGTTGGTGTTATGATCCTTTCAGCTATCTTTAAATATCAAGAAAAATATTTCGAAAGACCATAACACCGGCGTCTGCTTTTCAATGTTGTCAACTTCAGGAAATATTTAAATCTTAGTTAACCGCGCTTAACGTCATTCCTTTCGTAATTTTCCAATCGACAACGTATTTTAACTCCATTCACAACTATCCATCGACAACTTACTACACCATTCAGAAGGTAGGCAACTGTAGCGCCCCCAGAAATTTCAAACTGTTTCAGGTCCGTGGCAGCAAGGAATACGATCTCTTAACAGGGTTTTAGATCCAAGTGGGACCACGGCAGGAAATTTGGGATCGATCGCTCAAGCAGTCCTCGAACCACAGGGACCCGAAAATATGTGCCACCGATGACGTCACAAGGTGGCGTTACAAGAAACGCATATCGGCCCGTTTGGAATTAGGCCTATTATATAGAGGTAATGGACAGAAAAATGGAAACCGTTCCATTTACTCTCGATAGAAAATCTCATTCAGAGCTCATCACTTCAATAATTTTTTTTAATGATAAATATTTTTAATGGTAAAAGATCTCAATCAAATCTATCTAAATCTCGATTTTCAACAATATTTTTTCAGTATTCAAAGAAGTGAATAAATTATTATGAAAGATCGAATATTTAAGAGGCTACAAAAAATGACTCTAGTAGAGTATAGAATGCAATGTTTTATTTAAATTTTGACGTTCCTTTTTGTAGCCTTTCAAATATTCCAGCGTTGATAACTTTATCAATACTGAACAAATATTGTTTAAAATAGAAATTTAGATGGATTAGATCTGGATCTCAAATTTTTCCTTATAAATATTTTTCAATAAGGATCATGTTCAAGAAATTATTGAGCTCTGAATGTAATTTTCTGTTGAGATATCATGGAACTGTTGCCATTTTCCTAACCAGTATCTGTAATAAGAAGATTAAAACTGTCAGGTCTTTTGAGTGAGATCTTCAAATTACCTTCAGTGACATTTTTCAGTAAAAAGCTTATTTATAAAGTTGAAAACCGTTTGGCAATTTAAAGCAGGTCGTCAACATATTCTCCATGATCTATAAAACAATTGATTTTATATTGAACAGAATATGAATACATTATATTACGTCAGAAAATGTAAAAAAAAATTATGTCAAATTTAGATTGAATTTGCATTATAATGACAATCTTTCGTATCTTAATATTCCGCAAATTTATATATGTCTTAGAATAATTCTCTTAATAATAGCTAAATTAAATTATATCTATTTTGCTTATAGCAATATATAAATTTTCCATAAAAGGTGCTTTACAAGAAAAATACATTTCCAATAATGGGTTATAACTAAGCCCCGGCATTACATTGCATTGTAATATTTTTCCAAATCGTTTCTAGTGGTTTCTAAAAGAAATCACGAATTACCTGTGTACTATGCAGCACTTTAATAATTATGGACCTAAACTAAAATTCTCAAAGACGTTTTTTTGGCAAAGAAGTTTCTACAGAAACTCCTTTGCTAACAAACTACTTTAAATATAAATGAAAAGAAGCATTTTAAACGTTTCATTCATATATTAGTAGCATTATTTGTTAACCTTGCTTCTCATATTTCTCAACTTAGTTTTAATATGCACTGTAATAATTTGGTAATAGATAATATTTTTTGTATTTCATTGATTTTTTATGTATATCACGATGACTATGTGATACATGCATAGAAGAAACTACAAAATAAAATTATCAGATTTATTTGGTAATTTTCACCTGTATTACAGTCAGTGGTTCCTCACCTGATATCATTAAAAGTTTTGGGAAAATGCGACATTTAGCGAAATGAATTTAAATGAGGTGTCATTTCCGACAGAAATCAAAGTTATAAAAGATAATTGGTCTCTAAGCCTCAAAGAGTTATTTTAAATTCTTAAGTCTACTCCCCCAATAACTGATATCTGAGAACAGATACATTAAAGATAAAGTATCCTTAGTACGATGAAGAAAGGGGCGGGATTTACTCAGTTGGTAGCGTGCCAGTCTCGTCATCTGCAGTTCCCAGGTTCGAGTCACACCTGGTCCTGTTCTGAGATTTATCTCCGCAAAAACTTCCCATCCTGCCCTCGGTCAGTAGGGGACACCGATGGGCTCGCGAAAGGCCACCCTCCGTCGGATGAGACCTTAGGCCATGACCTCATGTTCGGGGGAGATTCATACCCTATGCACATTAAAGAACATGCCGTATGGCCCTGACGGGAGGCTACGATCTGTCTCCTAACAGCTGTCCAATGGGTTCCCTTCCCCCAACCTTCTCAGGGTCTTTGTGACCTGGCCATTTAGTCCATTGTTAAGCCGGGGCCCAGAGAGTGGGAGAGCTATACTCTGTGCACATTAAAGAACATGGCCTTGATGGTAGGGTACCATCTGAATCCTAATAGCAGTCCAATGGGGCCCCTTCCCCAGTCTTTGGGGGAAGGGTCCTTGTGACCTGCCCATTTAGCCCATTGTGTGGAAAAAAGTGCCGCTAGTGGCAAATTACTACTGATTCATGGAGCCATGGACATAACTGCAGCCAGTTTCTTTAATCCTAAGCTCCGTTAAGTCGCTACAAGAGCCATTGCGGGTATGATGTTACCATTCATTTACCCTCAATAACTCTCGAATGGTTGAGATCGGTTGTTCTACGTCTTATTTTTCCCCCAAATAGGGCTAAATAGCGAGTTTATAAGGACCCGAAGGTCTCTGAGAATGTTTGGGGAAGGGAACTTACTGAATAGCTGTTAGGAGACAGATGGTAAACTCCCATCAAGGCCATCTGTGTTGTTCTTTAATGCGCACAGGGTATGGTTCTCTTGCAGAAGGAACCACGGCTTTGTGCCCCATGCAAAGGAAGGCGGCCTTTCCAAGTCCAACGGTGTCCTCTACTGACCGAGGTCAGGGCGGGGAGTTTTGCGGAGATAACTCTCAATGTTGGCCCAAGTGGGAACTGCAGATCACAAGCGTGGCTCACTTCAGACTACGTCAACTCCAGAAACCTCTGCAAAATTATTTTATATAAAGTCAGCCATTCCACGGCCGAGTGGTTAGCGCGCTTGGCTACTGTTCTAAGGGACCTGGGTTCGAGCCCCGGGAAAGGCATGGATGTGTGTGTCGTTTTTCTGCTGAGGTCCTGCCATCCTCTCAGATCTTCTACTGTGGCATATAAACTGAAAGCTCCTGTCAGACCTCTGTGGCAAGGAGCTGCTTGGCGGGTATTTATTTTATGCATCACATTCGAAGATTTAAAAAATTTGCTGATTGTAACAAAAAGAAATGGCAGTTATAATCGTCTGAGAAGTATGCAAAATCCAGAATGAAATTCTTCGTGATCTGATAGGTATAAATAGCACCCATGCGTTATTTATTGAAGAAAATGAAGCTTGGCAAAAAGTGACCAAAAATGCACGAATTTATTTCTGTTGCATTCATATTAAGAGTGTCCCTAAACAATGGAAAATATTTTAAATGCAAATTGGGAACACTGTGTATAATCCGAGTGTATCATTGGTTAATCATACTGTTTCGTAGGCATGGCAATCGTTGCTTTAATTTCCCTCTATGTTCTATTTCGTATAGATATCGTTTGAAGTGGGAATTTTCGTATCTACCCGTTACACGCATTTTTGTGATTCCTTCTTTCAAGCTTTTATGTTATAAATATCAAAACTGAACAGATATTCTGCGATAAAATTTTGTGTCCGACTTTGCAATGATGTTTCGGAAATTATGTGATTATTATAGTACTGGTTGCAGAGTTCCTTATTAAACACCATTTTTTAAATGTTTTCTGGAACTTGCTGCTTGGAGCAGCCATTGAAATCGCCTCCTTATTTGAAACCACCTCCGAATCCGTGCTGAATTTTCGTCTTTACGTTATTTTTCTTAAATTAAAATACTCAGAAATCACAGAACTGGATGGCACAACTCCTGTTCAGTTTTAATATACATAACATAAAAAAATTGAAAGAAATAATCTCAAAAATGCCTATAACAGGCGGATACGAAGATGCCTCACTACTAACGATTTCTATGTGAAAAAGGACACGGAGAGAAACAAAACGACGGTTGTCATGGTTACGAGACAGCAATGATTAACCAATGGATACACTCGCATGACTTCTAACCAATCAGTGTTGCAATTAACATTAAGATCATTCTCAGTTGATTTGGGACGCCCTTTGTAGTTGTAATAATGATGGAACCTGATTTTATTCATTTTTGATGCAACTTTAATGATGTAACCATTATTTTTTGCATAGGCTAAAGATTAAGAATGTCATTGAAATACAGTAATGGACTATTAGGGTCGTTTTTTATACTTAACTACCGTTAAGGTTTTTTATAAAAGTAAATTATGCATATTTGTGGAGTACGTTTTGACTTCTGGAATCAGTTAAAGTAAACCGAGAGATTTCTTTACTTGTACAGTCGCTCAAAAAAGTATCCGAACACGATGGTTGATTAGAGAATTCTGTAAAAATATCTGGCAACAATTTTTTTAGAAATTAGTGATCTGGCAACCTTCGTGTCACGTGACACGAAGGTTGCCAGATCACTAATTTCTAAAAAAATCGTTGCCAGATATTTTTTCCGAATTTTGTAATCAACCGTAGTGTTCGGATACTTTTTTGAGCGACTGTATGAACCATTAATTATGCTTTCGGAAAACTAATGCATAATTGGGATAATATTTATTCTTTTAGAGCATTGTTAAACCAGGACATAATTAAGTGTCTTTATTTAATCCGAGGATTTTATTAGGGAATGATGATTAAGGAAGAAAATGGCCTTGTACTTCTTGTTTTCTAACAACGCTATGGATGTTCAAAATATGAGTGCTATTATAATGTAAAATTATTAATCGAAATATTTAGTGTTAAAGAATTTATCATTTTAAACACTTAATTTTACTTTTCAAAAGTTTCTGTTAAAAAAAGTGAATAGAGACTGTTTCCACTGCTATTTTTTTATTACATGATTTGCATTTTGTTAAAGAATTTAAAATAATATTTCTTTATTTCTTTACAACTCATACCAATAACTGAAAATATTCGAAACAAATTAATTCAGTTCATTATTTTCCTACTTATGTTTTAATTGTATCTATCAACTTATAGTAAAATATTCGAAATATAATTTAAGTGCTATTTCTTACATTTCAATAGTTCATTTTGCTGTTGAAAATGATTGCGATTTAATGCATTATTTTTGTTCTCTAAAACAGCAGGACGTGTTTATGAGTGTGACATCTGCCACTTTAGGTTTACATCATTACAATTCCTCACCAAACCCAAGAAGAGGCATTGAGGGGAAGGAAAAAGGACGGAGATATCCTTGTTCATTATGTCCCTACTCTACCAATTGGGTAACCAACATCAAGCACCATATGCTGATCTACTCTGGAGATCGTCCTCAGAAATGTTGCCAGTGCAGAAAGAATTTCAAACTGAAGAATGATCTTCAAGTTCATCTTCGTATCCATACTGGAGAAAGAACCATTTCTTTGTGATCTTTGTAGCCAATCTTTCAGACAACAGAACAATCTGACTGTGTACAGACGAATGCACTTGCTACAAAAGCCATTCGTGTGTAAACACTGTGAAATATCATTTGCTACGAAAGATGAATTAATTCCGCATGAAAAGATCCATTTTAAAACAATGAAATTTCAAAATTGATATCCCCATCGTTTGTAATTTGCTTATTGAATTTGTTAACCGTTTTAATCCTGAACGTATCTATCTCTCATATGTAAAGTATACCGAACGTAATGCCTGTTAGGTAATAGGATTTTTATTAATAGAAAGTTTCAGTTACACATTTATGGACATCTCTTATTCCACTACACAAACAACTCTTCAAAGTAATCTCCGGCACAAGTGATACATTTTCGCCGCCACTGAACTCAAGACTGGAATCATTCTTACAAAAATTGTGGTGATCAGTTTCTTATCCATGTCTGGAAAACTATTTTAATTTCCATCACGTCATCAAATCATTGTTCCGGACACTGCTGTTTCATCGGGAAGAATAGGGGAGAGACCAGCTCATCTTTGCAATTGCGACGAAGGGCTGGTCTCTGAATCTGTGGCAAAAGACACGTGAGAGAGAGCGTTGTAATTGTGTGGTTGGATGGATTTGACACGTTTTTGAAGCCTGTTCTTTCCTTCCTGAAACTTCTTTAGTGACACAGTGTAATTGGCGCTGTTATTAGAAAATTGTTCCACCACACTGTATGAAATCCATGAGGACGAAACCTTTGGCATCCCAGTTGGTTATGGTCAGTGGCCGCAGTTGAAAGCCCCAAACTTCGTGGTTTGTCCTCGATGATTGTTTCTCCTTTGGTTAGTTTTTTCACCCACCTCACACATTAGCTGAAGTCGATTGTCTGCTCTCTTTACAGTTTGGTTAGCCTGGCATGATGTTTTTTATCTTCGTATCCATGGTTCATCAGCATTGAACTGTTAAAAGATATGAAACACATAAGAAAGTGTAATTTACATTCTACTAATTAAATAAACACAATGCTATTGTTATACGTTTGGTTGGCTTACCTTAGAACGGCACTTTACTGCACGCAATGGGCTAAATGGCAAGGTCAAAAGGATCCCTAGAGCTCAGGAGCTTTGGAAGGAAACTAACTGGCCAGCTATAAGCAGACAGATGGCAGTCTCCCGTCCAGTATGTTCTCTAACGTGCACAGCGTATGGCTCTCCTGCACACAGAACCACGTCATTACCTACCATTCGACAGACGGCAGCTGGACAATTAGTAGGGGATACCGATGGACTTTCGAAGGTCGTTGGTACCAACTGCCCAGGAGGGATGGAGTTTTGAAGAGATAAATATCAAAGCTGGTCCAGGTGGGACACGAACTTGGGAACTGCAGAATATGAGCCTGGCGCGCTACCAACTGAGCCAATCCATACCCCTATTGCTATACGTATTTAGAGTCCTAAGGCATTACTTCCGGTATGAACCTTGCATGTTTGCAATGCAAGTTATTACATTCTGTTGTAATTTTTATTGTTTTCATGTTCAGACAGAAAGTACTACAGTCACAAGTTTTACTTTATTTAGATCGATTATTTTTCTTATCAGTAGGAGTGTTCAAGCATTTAAAGTTTTCTACATTAAAGGAATATGAAGTTTGTGACTTGAATTTTGATAAATACGTTGTGTTTATTTAAATATTAAAATGCAGAAAACAAACAGTTGTTAAATAATTCAATAGCGTTGAAATTCCTGTTTTTTTAACTATTTCTCTTTTTCCTGATTTTCCTTATATTGCTTGTTATTATTATTGTATTTTTAACTTATTTGTATTAACGATAAATTTTGATCTTCTAAAGAGAACATTTTATTATTTCTGTTTCGAACACCAAAAGAATGTAAAATAAATATTTTGGACTTAATACACATCATTCAATATAATTCATTTCATGTATTAAAACTTGTTTTTTCTTTAAAACAGGGAAGAATGTTTATGTGTGCGACATCTGCCAGTCAGGTTTACATTGTTACATTACCTAGTCAAGCACAAGAAAAGGCATCGAGGGGAAGGAAAAGGTCGGAGATATCCTTGTTCATTGTGTCCTTACTCTACCGATAGGGTAAGCAACATCAAGCAACATATGCTGATCCACTCTGGAGATCGTCCCCACAAGTGCTTCCAGTGTGAAAAGAGCTTCACCAAGAAGAGCAGTCTTAAAGTACATCTTCGTATCCACACGGGAGAAAGACCATTTCCATGCGATCTCTGTAGCAAGTCTTTCAGATATCAGAGCCAATTAACTCGGCACCGACGAATCCACTTGCTACAAAAAACATTCATGTGCAAACACTGAGAAATCATTTGTGCAAAAGAGTCATTTGAATCAACATGAGAAGAAGCATTTTTAAATGTGTTATATTGCCATGTACAATTGTTGGAAATGTGCTTATTAAAATAATTCAATCTGTTATATGTGAAGAATCTGACATATCACTTTTTATATTGATTTTCATAGCTCGTACTCTGATAGAAAATGCGGTACAAAATTAGTATCAAAAGTTTCACAATTCTCTTTAGAAATGTATTAAAAGATTCGTTATGTGCTTTTACCAACACCTGTTTCTTCACAAATGTGATTTACTGGATCACCTTTGTCAATACAATCTAACTTTTTAATTTCATCTCCATCGTAACGACATTACGCTTACGTTTGCACCCACTCATTTTGTACGACACAATAATTAATAGATTACAACACATACTCCTGTAGACGCACATGCTATAAACAAAATTACATTAAAATTACTGTACTATAAAGAAAACACGCGGCGACTTGCTTTCGCTTCTTGGAACGATTGGTTAAAGCGGTGGCCGATTGAGCCGAAACCGGATAAGAGAGAGTGTACTATAGTTTAAATGGCAATTCAAGTGTTCAATTTATATAACTGCAATAATATTTTAATTATATAGATGCGTCAAAAATAGTGTCGCCGTTTATTTTATTTTTCTTCGGTCGTGGGTACGATCCCCGATTAGGTGATTGTTTCATTCTTTTAAGCATTATATCTGTGCTTACGTAATGGAATGCCTGCCGATTTCCGCGAATCTCCGATATAGGAAGTTGTGCGCATAGGAAGCTTCAGAACTAGCCACATGAGGGCAGCACCGTTCCGTGGTAAGTTAGCCTACGCTAACGTTAAGTATATAGCCATTCCATCTGGTCGACCAATATTTATTTATTCAACGGTAATTATTTCAAGGAAAATTCACTAAAACATTAATAAATAAAAAAATTTAAATCTCTTTACCTTTAGTGTAGGTTAATCCTTGGCTTACTTTTATAATATATATGCAGAATTCTTTAACGGAATAATTTTAATGAAGAACACGATGGATGACCTTGATGGGAGACTTTGGACACACGTCTCCTAACAGCTGTCCACTGGGTTCTCTCCTCCGAACTTTCTCTGAGCCCTTGGGGTCCTTGTGACCTAGCAATTTTGCTCAATGTTTGCAAAAAACGTTCCGTTCAGATGTAAAACAACTCAACCGAACACCTTTTGAAGTCAGCCAGATCAGCATTTTTACCCATGTTGCACTTGACTTCGTTTTCCACCACTGCGTTTACGGCTTTTATAGGACTTTGCAGTGACACAGAATACTTCTGTCAGTAAGAAATGTTCCATTCATTTAGGATGTTTCATTGCAGTGTATATGAAATGAGAGTTTGCGAATGCATAGGATCGTTAGGAAGATAATAATATTCCCCTTCAAAGTAGAGGAAAGTCTTTGGTGAAAAGGTTTTCTGTGAATTTCTGATTAAACCCATAATATAAATTTAACACCTTTAAAGAACCATCCTTCTTTTTGTATTGTGAAACCTAAATTGTTAAGGTGAAGCATATTGCCAATGATAAAATCAGTTGAACAATTCATGTTCAGGAAAAATGTCTCTAAATGTCGAGTTATTTTGTTAGACGAAATACTTTACCAGCTCCTTTACTTTCTTTGAAATTAACATAAATCGAATTACCTTTATTTAATTTTTAGATCGTTTTCGCAAACGATCTATTATCTTGATTTTATTGTCTGTTGATCGGTCTATAGAGATTCGATTACAGTCGATAGCGCGCCAGGCTCCCAATCTGAATTTCAGAGGTTCGAGTCCGCCTTCATCAGGGCTGAGATTTTTTTCTGCAAAACTCATGGTTAATAGGAGCCACCGACGAGGTTGGAAAGACCGCCGTCTGTCGAATAGCACTTAAGCCGTGGCTCGGTGTGCAGAAGACACCTACCTGTACATTATAAAGAACACGCTGGATGGCTTTTACGGGAGGCTACCATCTGTGGCCTAATAGCTGGTAAGTGAGTTCCCACCTCCCAACCTTCTCTGAGTCCTCGGGATCCTATGAACTGTCTATTTATCCCATTGTCTGCAAAAAGGTTCCTCTCAGATGTAAAACAACCCAATCCAGTGGGCCAGCATTGAGAGGTATTAAAATTCCCCTCTCTGTCCTCGGTCAGCAAGGGTAACACTGATGGGTTTGGAAAGGAAACTTTCCGTCGTCATGGATGTAAAGCCATGGGAGGGCCATACACTATGCACATTAAGAAACAGGTTTGGTGGCTTGACGGGATTCTACATCTGTCTCCCAAGAGCTGCCTAGTGTGCTCTCCAACCTTCTCTGAGCCCTCGGGGTCCTTTCATACCTAGCTATTTAGCTCACTGTGTGCAGAAAAAGTGCCTCTCAGAGATAAAACAACCCAACCTGCGAAATTTCCACGTCTAGTATTCCTAATAATTTTCGTTCCAAATAGCATTAAACGTTTTAATTTTGTCATAAAATGAGTGCAATTATTTTAGGCGTAAACTGGAAGGAGAGCTGTGTACCAATCCCCAGTGATGGTGCACAGAACCGGCCAGGTCTAGAACCTAATGTCCGACCCCGCCTTCTCGTGGTGCAAGCTGTTAGTACCTTTCAAAAGAGATATTCTCTTTTGGAAGGGAACGGAAGGGCAGGGCTGCTAGTTCAGTATGGCCTACTCATCTGGTCATCTATGGCCACTCTTTTCTTTTTTTTCAACCCTGCTGAGGAGTGGTCAACTTCACAGGGTCCTGGTGCTGACCATTTATACCTACTAGACTGGACTTGTTTATGGATTTGAGCTTGATTATGGATCCTGGACTTGCTGCACTGGTGGGCCTCTGTTGAGGGAGAGTCTGCCGCTGTGTTTTCTGTTTGCTTCTGGGTTGCCAGCTCTAAGTGAACAGAGGCATGGGATACCTTATATCAGCTGGTGGATAATCCTAATCAGAGGCCATCGCAGGTACCTGAACCTTACTTAGCTAGTTGGACATCGTCAAGCCTAAACTGGAGTAATGTGTCTCAGGCAGGCCATATGGTTCTTGAAAAAGTCCACTTGAAAAGGTGGTGCCTGATGTTCCTACCAGCATCGGTGACTTCAGCCTTTAGCAGAGGAGGAACAGGTCTTTGCCCCATGCCTGCGATCAGGGGACTGTTTGATATTGTTGGCCCTACCAATCTCAATAAACCTAATTTCTTTAAAAATCCTACTAATCATTTTCTCTCTGCAGGAACGTGGAACGTGAGGACATTACATAGAGATTATTCTCTTGATGTCCTCATGCAGCAATTCCAGCGCTATAACCTAGATATTCTAGGCTTGCAAGAGACCAGATGGACAAGTAAAGGTGAGATACTTAAAAATAACTTTAAATTTCTCTTTACAGGGAGGGAGGATGGAAAGCATCACCAAGGCGTGGGTCTGCTGCTCAGCAGACATGCTAGTGATGCTCTTCTAGGATATGAGTGCATTAATGAAAGGTTTCTTACAGCAAAATTTCAGACAAGCGTTAAAGACTTGAATGTTATCTGCTGTTATGCCCCCACTGAGGATGCTGATGAGGATGAGAAGGATAGGTTTTACAGAAAACTTCAGGATATTTTGAATTCTGTCAAGAAAGGAGATATTACCCTTGTTCTTGGTGACTTCAATGCCAAAGTTGGTACCGACTCTGACCTTTGGGGAGGAGTAATAGGCCCTTTTGGTATTGGTAGCTGCAATAGCAATGGGCAACGTCTCCTACAGGTAAGTAAACTAAATGGTTTCAGAATAACTAACACATATTACAAACACCGCGACATACATAAATACACATGGGTTTCACCTGATGGGCTGCATAAGAATATGATTGATTATATATTAATTAACAGCAAATGGGCTAGTTCTGTTAGAAATGCCAGGGCATATAGGGGAGCTGAAATTGGATCTGACCATTACCTTTTTAAAAGTGTCTTGCAACTTAAACTTAAAAAGTGTTGTGCTAGGGTTAAAAAATTTACCTTTAATACTGAAGCTCTGAAAGACCCAGTTATAGCTAAAGCTTACCATGATAGGTTACTTAGTCATTATGACAGTCATGATTTGCTTAATACTGAAGTTGAGGAAGAATGGGGCCATTTTAAACAGGCTTTTTTGGAAACTAACAGTACTCTTTTAGGGAAAAAGGAGCAGAGGAGGCAGAATTATTTAAGTGATAAGGCACTTGAGCTTATTTCAGAAAGAAGGAACTGCAGGAATGTCCTTAATCAGTACCCTACTAGTCCTAATAGAAAGCATTACAAAGAACTTAATAAACGTGTAAAGGATCAGTTAGCTACTGATAAGAATCTTTGGCTTGATGGCCTTGCTGACAAAGCTGAGGAAGCAGTTAGACAGCACAACAGCAGAGAGCTGTACCAGATAGTTAATGTTTTGTGTGGTAGAAAACGGAAAGGCATACAAAGATTGAAGGATAAACAAGGTAAGGTTATAGAAGGGGAGGATTCTGTCATGGCTAGGTGGGCTGAGCATTTCAGTGATGTTCTAAACAATGTGGTTAGTTTTACTCCCATTGTTTGCAATGATGATAGATGCATTGTTGGCTTTAATTTTGGCCCTATAACACAATCTGAAGTTAGTTTGGCTATTTCTAAACTTAAACTTCATAAATCCCCAGGGGTGGATGAAATTACTACGGAAATGCTTAGAGCTGGGAATGTTTCAGTTACCATTTGGATGACAAATTTTGAATAACTTTTATGATAAAGGCATGGTTCCTAAAGATTTTACCAGAGCTATTATTATCCCTATTTACAAAAAAGGTGATCGCAGTTCTTGTGATAACTATAGGGGTATCAGCCTACTCTCCGTTCCAGGTAAAGTTCTTTCCATGATTGTGCTTAATAGAATTAAGAATCTGGTTGACAGGCAATTGCGTGATGAGCAATGTGGATTCAGAAGTGGTAGGGGATGTGTAGAATAGATATTTTCACTTAGGCAGATTCTTGAGAAATGTTTAGAGTTTCAAAAACCTTTGGTTGCTAGCTTTGTTGATTTCAAAAAGGCTTTCGACTCTGTTGATCGTCATAATTTGTGGTTGATTGTGAGATCATATGGTATACCAGACAAGTTAGTTAACATAATGAAAGCTCTCTATAATAACACTGAGTCATGTGTGAGAGTTGGTAAGTCTTGTAGCAATTGGTTTAGCATTACTTCTGGTGTTCGACAAGGGTGCATTTTGTCTCCTTTTCTCTTTGGTTGTTGATTATGTTAAATGGGCTGGAGATACGAAAATTTCTGATTTAGATTATGCTGATGATTTAACCCTTTTGGCAAATGATGTTGATGAGATGAACTCTTTCATTCGAACTGTTGATGAGACTGGTAGTCAGTAGGTTTGGTTATAAACAGAGAGAAAACTAAAGTGAAAATTGGTCAGGCAGGTTGTGATGCAGTTAATCTGAATGGTTGCAGTCTTGAGCAGGTGTCACAGTTTAATTTCCTTGGGAGCTGCGTAACTGATACTGGTGATGTGCGGCATGAGATTAACAGACGAATAGGTATTGCTGCCGGGACTTTTAAGAATCTATGGAGATTGTGGAGAAATAGGCGTATACACCTAAAGACTAAAATTAGACTTTATAATAGTTTGGTTCTTTCTAGGGTTAGTTATGGTAGTGAAACGTGGACACTTTGTAAACAAGATAACAGGAAACTAGATGCTTTTGATTCCAGATGCTTACGCAGTATCTTGGGCATTAGGTGGTTCAACTTTGTAACTAATGATGAGGTTAGGCAAAGGAGTCTGCAACCTCCTTTAAGCAGCATATTGTGCAGAGAGAGACTCAGCTGGTTTGGCCATGTTGCCCGTATGGATAATTATAGATTGGCGAATAGGGTTATGAACAGTGTGCCTAGAGGCCTCAGAAGGAGGGGGAGACCTAGGATGCGGTGGCAGACAATGTCAAACAGGACCTTGTTAGAATTGGTGTACAGTGGCCGGATGCAGCAGATGTAGCTCAGGACAGATATGCTTGGAGAATTAAACTGCGCGGTCTGGTTGGACCTCCGTAGCCCATGGCTGCTTGAGGATGATGATGATGATGATGAATAAATGTTTTGCCATCTCGGTCACTGAGTGGTTAGCGTGCTTGACAATTGATCAGAGGGCCCAGGTTCGAGTCCCGGTAAGGCATGGATGTTTGTGTTTTCTTTCTGCTGAGGTCTCGCCTTCCTCACAGATCTTCTCTAGGACATGTAAACTGACAGTCTCCTGTCAGACCTGTGGGCCAAACAGTTGCTTGAGGGAATGGTCATTTAATACTTATTTTATAGTTTTCAAAATAATAATAATCCTTCACATATGGGCTTTGTGATTAAAATAATTGTTTTTGACAAAGACAGAAGCAAAATTTAGTGAAAGTATTTCTTTTGCCTAAAAGATGATATTTCAGTTATGGAATACATATAAAAAGTAGAAATTACGTGTTGAAAATGAAATGTTAAATTTCCGAAATTAATTCGCCTTTCCTCCTAAACACCCCACGAGGAAGGGTGAAATCTCTCCTGCCAATTTAAATATCTCTTTTTCATACTGTATCGAAATAAATATCCCTATTAATAAATAAAAAACAATATTGATTTTAAGGTTTGTCATATTACGATTCAAGCATCCTTGTAACTTCCGAAATTCAAACTTCTGGAAGATTCAAAAAATGGGAAGATTTTTTTTTTTGTTAGAACTTAACCAACGGAAAAATAAGTACCTCTTTTATTGATTTTGTTTTCATTTAAAAAAATTTGAAATTGTCAGGCCCATAAACGACGAAGCGGAAAAAAAATAAATGTTGTTTTTTATTAGCATTAGTAAGAATCCCGCATTTAAAATTCCAATTTAACATTTGATTTGTACTGAATAAATTTCTGTTACGTGACATGAGATTTTAAATTTGAATTTCTGATACGATGAAACGAAACAATGCAATGCAATGGCAACAATGAATCGGTTGAAGAGATGAAAATGGACACAACAATGAGATTAAGAATTAATCAGTTTTTCATGCAACAGGATATTGCTTTGAAAGCATCGTTAACCAGAAACGAAATTTACTTCAGTTGGGCGCCGGATCTGGCAGTAATGAGTATCCCCCCTCCTTCCCGTCGTCTTCAATCCTTTTCACATGATTCCCGAGGATGCTGATCGTTGCTGCTGATGAGGGAAGACCACCCTTTTCCATGGAGATGATGATCCTCAAGGATCAGATGTTTCCCTTTCAACCACGACTCTAGGATCTTCTCCCGTGACCTGTCTGCAGTGCAACGACCTTGGAAAGGTCAGATCAATTTATCTCTTATCCATTTAGAAATCTTTGCACTCACTGTAATAATTTATATTTTTCTTTAGTGTTTAATTAAGGAATTAAATTTCCTTTATATCTAATGATGCTCAAACTGTTTTCTTTTTGATCACATTGTTATGGTTTCTGAGTTGAGTAAGGATTTCACAAAGAAAAGATTAATTGTCACCTCACCACCGACATAAATCTTTCGGACGTCCATTCAGATACAATATATCTTTATGTGATCATCAGACTATATAGTCACAATAGCTAAGTGCTTGCAAAAAGTAATTAATTTTCATGTGTACAGTGAATTACTGTACAAAGAGTTGCAATGAATATATAAATAAAGTTTGTGTTATGTACTGTAGATACTCGGAAACTTGAGTATTGTTATTAAATATATTAGAAGTGGAGAAGGCCCAAGAAAACTAAGTAAATCACAAAAAGTGTAAGATAAAATAGGTATTAAAAGTAAAATGTAAAAGCGCTAATCTAATTTTTAATTATATAAATATTTATAGCAAAAGAGTGCTGAAGAAATGCATTCACAATAAAACGATATCAACAATCCAAGTTGAAACACAACTACTGATAAGAGTTCTCTGAGCTTTTGAAAACATCTACTTGATGTCACCACGTCATTTACATGCTTCCGCATGCTCTCTTGTTGACGCGTGACAAGTGCTGAGCTCTTACGTCAAACATTGCCTGCATCAAACGTAATGCGCTGTTGCCGGTTATGGTGAGAAGACCATACGGTTAATAAAGAAATTAAGCGTGAATGGCAATAAAGAGTTAACTGTCAGTTAATTGAAAAATGATAATGCGGTTTTCACGTTACTAACAAATAAATACATATAATTGAAGAAAGAAATGTTAATTAAGTGATGATATAATGAATATAAAAGATTATGAGGATTTGCAAGACTATTTAATGTAAGTTATATTATTGCTAATTGAAGTGCAAAGATTTCTAAATTTATAAGTAGGGATTAATTTCTGTGAGAAAGCATGAGGACGATGTTTTCACAGTCATAAATATTAGTCAGTTTGTGGAATCACAGGTAATAACCTAGGAATGAATAAATAAATAAAATTAAAGGAAACGTATAAATTATCGTAGACAGTAAATTAAATGAACAGAAATAAATTAATAAATAAGTTGCAAAGAAGATGTTGAATCTTAGAACTATAATCCATGGAACAGAGGATTACGGGAAGGCTAGTTTCTAAGGCAACGCAATTTTGTCGTTTACACGAGACATTGGTAAGTAAGACCAGGATTGTTGGAGGATCAGTCCCTTATATTTTGGCTTCCCAATGAACTTAAAACAATTGCAGTAATTAATCCCTGCTTATAAGATGCAAAGTGAATTGTTAAGAATTGTGTTTAAGAATTGTATTATTTGGAAAGCGAAACTTCGATTTAATGTCTTCACTTTAAAAGTCTTTATTTTGACGTTTATGAACCGAATTTAAAATATACTTACATTTCTTTAATTCAAGTGTTTTCGCAGTCAAATTCATGGATATAAAAAGATACTCTGAATAGAAAAGTAATCGTTTATTGTTCTCATGGTATTGGTATTATGAATGGAGATTACGAATTGTTTTTAATTATAAGTCATATGAATGAGTCTTGAAAATACTGTTCAAATGTTACGAATACGAAAGTAATCGAAAGAAATGGTAGAGCTGAATACTATTGTTGCGTAACTGGTTAAGGCAATTGTACTTGCGTCTGTAAGTTAAAGGAAAAAATTCAAGTATTACTTTTCACTATTTTAAGATGCTTAACCTGAATTTTTTTTTTATGTAAATAGTGTACACGTTCATTGAATTCATAACTATTTATAGGTTAGTTAACATTGATATGAATAACTAAATACACATGTACATTGGTCAATGTAAAATAATTTTGCAACATTTTCATGCATATCTCGTGAGAACGTTGATCTACGTCATGTTTCTCGATATTTCGGGATGAATGTGAACTTCGTTTGACTAAAGGTGTCATGAGAAAGCTACGGTTCCGATTTTCAGAAAACATTAGGTAACCAAATAATGTCTCGGTAGTAATGGCGACCATCTTTTTTATACCTCGCTATTTTTTTTTTCAAACAATGGCGACTTTTTTTTACCGATTCACTCCCGCTGCGACCTTATATTTTTTGATGGCTTTTTTTTTACAATGTGTGTTGGACTGTTTTACCTCTTAGCGACACTTTTTTGCAAAAAATGTGCTAAATGGCCAGGTCACAATCACCCCGAAGGCTCAGAGAATGTTGGGGGAGGAGACACACTGGAGAGTTCTTGAGAGACAGATGGTAGCCTCCGGAAAAATCCATCCAGCGTGATCTTTAACATGCACAAGGTATAGCTCTCCCGCACACGGTACCACGGCTTATTGTCCCATCCGAGAACGGCGGCATTTACCAGCAAGTAGGTGTCACGTCCTGGCCGAGTTGCTGGGGGGTGGGGGAGTTTTGAAAAGGTAAATCTTAACGTTTGCCCAGCTGGGCCTCGAACCTGGGAAATGAAGATTATGAACATGGCGCGCCACCCCGGTGCCTTTTATAATGCGGCCAGCGGATTCATTTGAAATAAAAATTCCCAATTCTGCTTTTGAACATTTCTCACAAAAATTTGTTTTTCTGCTTGATCGCATTGGTTAATAATAGTTTCCATTATTTTCTGTCGTTTTGACAACGGCACACCCTTTGTTTTAATAAGATTATATTAAAACTTTATAAATATTTAATCCTATAGTTATGAATACCCATTTCATGTACTTTCGAATATTTATCGTGATATGATTATGCAAAATTCATTAATCTATTTGCTCGCCCTGGCTAGCAACAGTCGTCATTTTTATCGGTCTTCTAGACTAGTGGTTCTCAACCTTTTATGCTTCACGGAAATGTGTATGCAACATTTCCAGGGGATACGCTTGTATAGATAGATAAAACTATAGTTATAGCATAACAATGGTTATTTTTACTTTGTTACTACATCTAGGTAGTTTTGAGCTCTCACGGCGTACTCTAAAAACTTTTACCGCATACCCCACTTTGAGAACCCTTATTTTAGACAATAGCGATCTGAAATGTGCACCGTTTGTATTAATAAGATTATATTAAACATTTTTGAATATTTAATCGTACAATCGGGAATTTGCTTTTCATATACTTTTGAATATTTATCATGAAATAATTGTAAAAATATTCATCTCTCCGTCGTAGTAACGGTTGTGTTTTATAATGGCGATGTGGAATACGATGTGTGAGTTAAATTTATAATAAAATTTATAAATATTTTATTGTACAGTCATGAATTCTCGTTTCACATGAATCTGTTGGCCGCATTAAAAAGCCGCCAAAAATAAAATCATAGAGGAAATAAATCAGTAAACTGTGGAAATACAAATTCGCTCATAATCTCGTTACCGAAAGTTTTCGGAAAATCGCCAAAAACTGAATTCCAGCCCATGAGAATGTTGAGTAAGAATTTCCGATTTAAAATAACTATCAATTTGAAAATGAGAAAAATCTCTCTGTTTCACTTAAAGAGAAAATATCAAGTTGTTTGATCCTACTTCAAAATTGTTTTTGAACCTTTGGGAAAAAATATATATCTTTCTATATATTTTTTGCTCTTTTTCAGAAAAAAAAAATTGAGCTAATATTTTCGCTTAGCTTCTCCCTGTCTCTCTATAAACATTCATTTTTTTATGATTAGAAATAAATTAAAAACATTTTGGGATGGTCGAGTATTGATGAAATATTGAATTCAGAATGTTCAGAATTTCCCTGTAGTTCTAATAGTGCCCTCTAACGGCGGAAAATTTGAGAAAAAAAAATTTAACACTTATTTCAAACGATTTATTTGCGCTAGAAATTTCAATTTCGGTTGTACAGTAGAGTGTGATGGTAAAGGGATTTACGAAGGTAGTGATGTTTTTTTCCCTTACTCCGAGGGGGAGGGGGAAAGCAACTCATTTGTTTTCCCTCTTAGCGGCATTGTTTTTGGACACAAAGGGTTAAATGACCAGGCCAAAAGGACCCTGAAGCTTCAGAGAAGGTTGGAGAAGGAGGAACTCCTAAGAACTAAACAGCTCTTAGGAGACAGATGATAGCCTCCCATCAAGGTCATCCACTATGTTGTTTAACGTGCACAGGATACGTTCTCCAGCACATGTCGGCGTGGTCTAAGGTGCCATTCAACGGACGGAGGTCTTTCGATTGCACTTTTCTCACCAAGGGCAGGGTTAAACGGAGATCAATCCCAAATCTTCGATAGATGGGACTCGAACCTTCAAAATGCAAATTACAAGTCTGGCACACTGCCGACTGAGCGAACCGCACCCCTTATTTTTCTGATTTGCGGAGAGTAATGAAATATAACTATTTGTAATCTCACAATCAACTATTAATTGCAATTTCCTCTGTCAGAGGGTGCTCCAAGCGGAAAATTAAAATTTCATTCTCTTCGAAAGCGAGCATTCGATATTCGACAGTAGCGATCAGTTATTCCTCTAGTTCTCTAATATATAACTTGCTAACATTTACATTCACTCTGTGACATTACACTCTGTGAAATTGCAAAACTCAGAAGGAGATGATGATTTTCCTGAAAATCAGCATGGGTTGCGTTGTTTTACTTCACAGCGGCACTATTTTCTGCACACAATGGACTAAATGGCCAGATCGCACGCGTGAATCCCATGATCCCTTTGCAGGTGGTAGCAGACACAACCATAGCTATAATTCTGGTTCAGAGAATGTTAGGGGAGGAACCCAATTTCATAAAACTACTTATTACTATCTAACGATCCCTTTAGAATGTTTATTTAATTTTAGACTCTATACTCATATTGGGAAATGGGAAAAAACTAGGTTTATCTATTAAGACTTCGATCTTAAACGCAGATGAAGCAAATATTACGTCAATTATATTAGTGGGAGGAATAATAAAAGTTTTTCTCAGCGACACACTATTATGTAGCACACACACACACAGGATTTAGTAACCTTTCCGTGTATTTGAAAACGTGAAAAGAGCTGGGGAGCTTCTCACATTAACATGTATTTTTAAAATTATATAATTCGAGTTCTACGATTGTTCACCTCATAAGTGAACGTGGACATCACAAAGGTTTTTCGTATTCAAGCGTATATTTCAAATTATATATTGAACCACTTTTTCGAAAATTTGATCATATAGAAAGATTTGAAAGAGAGTAATGTTTGATATATATAATCAATATCTTCTGTAAACGTACAAATGACGTTGAATCTGCTTTTCTAAACTAAATTCGCAATCCTTACTTACAACGAATTGCACAATTCCTTTAGAAAGTTTGGTTTATTGTAGAGTCTTTACCCATATTGGAAAATGTGAAACAAATGGGTTTATTGATTAAGACTTTGGTCTTAAACGTGGTTAAACAAATAATACGCCAATTTCCCTAGAGGTGAAAGCAATAATAAACATTTTTTTGAAAGATATACTATTACGTAGAAAACACACATGACTTAGTAACATTTGCATACATCTGAACATGAGAACACCTGGGATCATTTTCACATTCACATGTATTTATTAAATTATATAATTTATGTGCTAGGTATGTTCACCACTTATGTGAAAACAAAAAATGTGTGTTTCTGATATGCAGGTGTATATTTTAAATCGTGTATCGAAACACTTTTAGGACAATTTGATCATACAGAAACATCTGAAACAGAGTACGATTTGATCAATCTAAACGATATCTCTTTCTCAACATACAACTGTTGTTGAATTATCTTTTCCAGCCCAATTAGGCAAAGACCTACTTATTAGGACTTGAACGATCCCTTTAAAATTTCGATAATTGTAGAGTTTCTACATATATTGGAAAACAGGAAACAAGTGGGCTTATTGATTAAGTCTTCTATCTTAAACGTAGATAAAGGCAATAATATGACAATTTTCATATACCTGAAGAAATAATAAACATTTTTCTGAAAACTACACAATTATGTAGATAACACATGATTTTGTAATCTTTTCATACATCTGAAATACATTCCATATCTGAACACATTCCATACCCCTGCGGAGCTTCTCACATTCGCACGTATTCATAGATTTATATAACTCAGGTTATAGGATTGTGCACCTCATAAATGAACGTGAAAACCACAAAGGTTTTTTTCTATCCAGATGTATATTTCAATTCAGCTATTGAACCTCTTTTAGGACAATTTGATTATGAAACACAAAAGTCTTTGATATATCTAACAAATAACTGTTTTTTTTTCTCTCTCACAATTCTCTCTCAACACACAAATGACGTTGAATCGTCCTTTCAAAGAAAATTTCACAATCCTTACTTATTACGAACTGAACGATTCCTTTTCAAACTTTAGTTAATTCTAGAATCATTACTCATATCGAAAAATTGTAAACAAATGGGTTTATTGATTAAGACTTTCATCTTTAACCGTGGGTAAAGGAAATGATACGACAATTTCGATATAGGGAAAAAAATAACACATTTTCTCAAAAATACACTATTGTAGAGAACACACACGATTTAGGAACATTTCCATACATTCGACATGAGAATTCCTGGATATTCTCACATATTCACATGTGGTTTTAAAATTACATAATTCCTGGTCTAAGATTGTTAACCTCATATAATAACATGAAAATAAATCCAATTTCACATACGCAGTTGTATGTGTTAAATCATGTATCAAAGCACTTTTATGACATTATGAACTTATAGGAGCATTAGACACAGTAGAGGTTGATATATCTAATCAATATCTTTCTCTCAAAATACGCATGTCGTTAAAGCCAAATTCGAAACCCAATTTCACAAAGCTTTGCTTATTAATAAGTGACCGATCCGTTTAGGAAATATAGTTATTTGCATAGTCCTATTCGAAAAAGGGAAAGGAGTGGATTTATCGATTTCAGACTTCGATCCTAAACGTGGATCCAGCAAAAGATACATCAATATCCTAAGAGATGAAAGCAATAATAATTTTTTTTTATCAAAGATACAGTATTATGTAGACAACAAACATGTTTTAGAAATCTTTCCGTACATTTGAACGTGAGAATCCCTGGGGTGCTTCTCACATTCACATGTATTTATAAAATTATGTAATTCGAGTGCTGGAGTTGTTAACCACATAAGTGAACGTGAAATCAAAAATATTTTTCTTATATGCAGGATGTATGTTTTAAATTGTGTATCAAACACTTTTATGACAATTTGAATTTATAAAAACGTTAGAAACACTATAGAGGTTGATATATCAAATTAATATCTGTCTCTCAACATATGCATTTCGTTAAATCCAAACTTCAAAACCAATTTCACAAAGCCTTTCTTATTAACAACTGAACGAACCATTTAGAAAGTTTGTTTATTTGTATAGTCGTATTCGAGGAAGGGAAAGTAGTGGATTTATCGATTAAGACTTCGACCCTAAACGTCAATCAAGCAAAAGATACATCAATTTCCTCAGAGGTGAAAGCAAAAATAAATTTTCTTCTCAAAGATACAGTATTATGTTGAGAACAAACATGTTTTAGTAATATTTCCGAACATTTGAACGTGACAACCCATTGGGTGCTTCTCACATTCACATGTATTTATAAAATTATGTCATTCGCGTGCTACAGTTGTTAACCACATAAGTGAACGTGAAAACAAAAATTATTTTTCTTATATGCAGGCTGTCGATTTGAAATTGTGTATCCAAACCCTTTTATAAAAATTTGGTCTTATAAAAACATTAAAAACACTATAGCGGTTGACATATTTAATTAATATGTGTCTCTCAACATATGCATTTCTTTAAATCCAAACTTCAAAACCAATTTCACAAAGCCTTTCTTATTACCAACGGAACGAACCATTTAGAAAGTTTGTTTATTTGTATAGTCGTAATCGAGAAAGGGAAAGAAGTGGATTTATCGATTAAGACTTTCATCGTAAACGTGAATCAAGCGAAAGATACACCAATTTCCTCTGAGGTGAAAGCAAAAATAAATTTTCTTCTCAAAGACACAGTGTTATGTAGTGATCAAATATGTTTTAGTAACCTTTCCGTACATTTGAACGTTAGAACCCCTGGTGTGAATGTGAGAACATTCACATGTATTTAAAAATTATGTAATTCGAGTGCTAGAGTTGTTAACCACATAGGTGAACGTGAAAACAAAAATATTTTTCTTTTATGCAGGCTGTATGTTTCAAATTGAGTATCCAAACCCTTTTATGACAATTTGATCTTATAAAAACATTAGAAACACTGTAGAGGTCAGCTGCTGCTTATGAATCAAATGTTAGTTCAGCGGATTACCCTGATGAAATGCTATCCGTGTTCCTAAAAGGAGGCCAATACATACGTATACATAAGCAATTGCTTGTTTTTGTTTTTCTAGAATTAAGGTTCAGCTTAATTTCATTAATCTCGTGTCCCGAATAATCTTTTTTATTTACCTTGTAAATGTTTTACGATTTTCCCCCTTCAGAAATATTCTGTGACATTTCGTTATTGGAAAAATAGGGTGCTACTGGTAGTCAGCGCCATCCGACGTCCAAATGCAACTCTCTCCATGGTGGCTTTCAGTGAAACTTTCCCCGATATTTTTGTTAAGTGTACGGATTTAGATGTTCATTAAATGTAAAAATACGATTTAAAAAATAATATTTTAAGATAGTAGACAAAGGGTATTATATATCATATTTATTTTAATTGTATTTAACTGCATTTTTATTTCCTCTAAGACTTCAATACAGGGTTTTACCTATTGTATTTGATTTCTATAATAAATATTTGTCATTCAACCGGCAGATTCATCTAACCGCAGTCCCCATTTTCCGTAATAACCGGATAACCGGTAGTTTATTGTATTATAAAACTGAGTATTTTTTAACACTTAATTTTCATGAACTTTTTAAACTTATTCAGCTTTACTTGCCCATATCGTTATGATATTCTTATTGAAAAAAAAAGAATTGAATTTATTTGTAACTAATCATTAAAAAAAGTATATCACAAATATCAGACTACTATTATTGTAATGAATGCCTCAAAAAGATTTCTGAAAAATATTAACTTCATTTCCACCATAGTAAAACAATTCTTCGATGGAATTACACGGCCAATAATAAGCAACTCATGGCCTACAAAAATAATGCATTGCATTCATTAGGGCATAATAAAATAATAAGAAAGAGCATCACAATATTTATTTTAGGTATAATTATCGTGCGAAATAAACCAACATCTCCTGTAACAGAAGGGTTTGGAAATTTAAAATCTGAAACTTCGCAAACTACAAAAGAAACTGTTTGGAAATTTAAAAACTACAACTTCACAGTCTATGACAAGAAAGCTCCATTTCAGTGATTGCACAAGTGGATGCAATGGAATGCTTTTCGGCCATGGGGGGTCCAGGCCACCATCACCGATCGGCGTCGAATTTTTCTGTTTACCTCGTAACGGAAAATACGTACGTCAGTCAGACGATTTTCACACACCATTTTCACAAAGAGGAAACATACATAACAAGTACCACAGAAGGAGTGAAAAAGGAAGAGATTGACAGATCCAAGGGGGAGGAAAAAACAATCAAGATCCACTCCTAACGTTAAAGAAACAATTAAAATGCATGCCTATTATGTTACTCAGAGGGACATTCATTCGAAAGCGGCAGCACTACGCAGAATAGTGGGCGCTCCCCTATCATGGAGTGTCTAAGGGACAAGAGAGCCAGTTTCCATAGGCGTAATGTAAACTGTGCGACTGTAGCGCCCTCCAAACATGAGAAATTGGTGCATCGCAGTGAAGCCTCCTCCGAAACCGATAGGGGATGGTGCCTGTGCCATTCACCTGATTTAATTGTATATTTTTTCCCTCTGTTTACACCACATGCAAATTCGTCTTATAGCTAGCAAGATGAAATCGGATTGGGAACAATTAAATGTTAAGCAATTTCAAAGATGAAATATTATATTTAGTAAAGTTAATGAAAACCAATATTATTTTTTCTTCGCACTAGCTTTATTAGAATTATTCCAATATTTTATATTTTTCCGCAATGCATAACACAATATGAAAACATTGGAAACAATTCTTGTTTTAGGTTAGATTTCAAAATGCCTATCACTTTCGAAAATCATGAAGACCAAGAAAATCAGTTTCTTTAAATTTTATTTTAAAGTTGTTTTTAGTTTACATATATATATATTCATATTTCAATTCCATTTTTTGTTAAAATATTTTATATTCTTTTTTGAAATAGTAAAAAAAAACATTTTTTTAAAACATATTTATTGAAATTCTGTATACAAACCAAAAAATCTCTGTCTCATTGTCTGTGTCTTACAAATTGATTTGAGAACCCTGTATGTAAACATACATACTGAATATTTTCTAAATTCGTCAATTAACTCTGTATTCAAATTTTTTGTTCAATCATAGAAACAAATTATTTTCTTTTTTAGAGGATGTTTGAGCCAACATCAAAATAGAACACATTTATGTAGCAAACGATATAAATATTTTGAAAGCAAAAAAATTAATCCACATATCGATTTACATTCTTTAACACTATTACTGCAATATACAGTGCACGTTTATTAACTTTCTATATCGCATGACTGGTAAATGGCAAAAAAATTAATATTAGAGTCATACACCATTTAGCAATTGTCATAAATTTTCATCCACAATCTATTATTCTTAACCATAAAAGTTTTTAACACAATGCCAAAAGCTGGAAAAATATTTTCTTCACTTACAAGTAATACTGGCTATTATAAAATGCAGCATAGTATATGATCTTCATGTCCATAATAAAATTCACAGTAACCAAATATGTAAAGTTACATGCAATAGATTGAAAATGCCACTTTGCAGTTATCATGCATCTAATAACACTCTGCACAACTCAATTTCAAGTTTGATTTTTTTTCTCTAACTGCAATGCCAAAAGCAGAAAAATTATTTTCCTCACTACTGATTGATATTATGAAATGTAACATGATCCTCATGCTCACAATAAAATTCATAGTAACCAAATATGTAAAGCTACATGCAATAGATTGAACATGCTTCTTTGCAGTTACCATATATCTAATAACTCTGATTCCTATATTTCAATTCATAGTAAATTTAAATATTAAGTTACATTCAATAGACCTTAAACTCTAATTTTATGAAACTCAGTGTGAAATGTGGATAAATCTTTAATTCAGAATACGACTATGTTGCATATATTTAGAGTGAAATTTATAAGATGCCAATGGCAGTTTGTATTATGTAGAAACACATATATCATACTGTTTGAAATAGAAGTATCCTAATTTAAGATAGGTAATTACAAAACTGAAAAGCAATTAAAGGGTATAGAAAATCAGTTGAGTTTGGATATTTTCTTGTTAGCTCTATTCGATTTTTTACACCTTTTGATATTTCTTTAGTTTTGTAATAAAGCATTAACTGCACATAAGATGACACTCTGTAATTCCATACCTCAAGTTCATTCAAATCACAAGAAAAGTTTTCATGTTCTGTTTCCTTGAGTTGAGATATTAATTTAGTCTTCACGTGAAGATATAGTTGGTAACAATGAAGGAAATTTCTCACCCATGATTCACATTGTCCTTGCTAATGCTTCTGTAGGATACGTTAACCCTTCTTTTCCATCATCGAACTCTTTAAAATATAGAAACATGGTGTTCTCAGTTAAGGTTTTGTCATCAAGTAGTAATTCATGAAGTGCATTGCAATTAAATATTGCACATGTTCGTTTTGAAACATTATCATGCTACATTAGCAGCATTTGCTTTTACAGGATCAGAGGTGTCATTACCCTCTGCATGAGGTGGAACATCTACGTATTTCTGACTCTTGTAAATCCTAAACAGGGAAAGACTCATTACTACTACTAACTGGAAGCACTTGGTTTGCAATTAAAACTGTGTCATTGTCTAGTTCACAGTTTGCTTTTCCACAAGTGTATATAATATTTTGCGCCATTATCATTTTTATTCTATGTTGGAAGTCCTATGCAGTAGGATGAACATTAATACCACCTCTTTTCCTTAACAACAGAGAACAAATTTCTAGCGCATCTTGAGTAAATCTACTCATCATAATAAAAGGCATATCTGTCAACAAATTTGGAATGAGTTCCAAAAATGCTGACAATGTAATTTGCCATTCCAAGAGACATGGAAATATAATTTTCCTCCCTTGAGTTTGAATCTCCAGAGATTGCACAAATTCCAAATTCTTTTGCCATAATTGAATGTGGGATGAATCTTTTGTAATAGCTGAGAATAAAAGTCGTTTTCGATCTCTCAAAACCCGACTGTTTAAACTATCAAATAAATCATTGATAGCTGAAGAGAAGTCAGCTGTATATGTAGCAGATACTGGTAGATATCCCAGTGCACTGCGACAACAGAGTGATGAAGCAATAGACTGGCTTAATACCTGAGCTTGAAAGCCTCAAACTCAAAGCGTTGAGACCATCTACCTTAACATGCTTTTCTGTTAGCTTTGGAACCATTCGATGTGGTAACTTACAATCAAATTCCCACAACGATACAATGTGGTAAAAACAAAATCTGTTTTACTGTTTCCAAACTTTACTGGATATTTTCTAAAGTTATTTCGTGTGCACTGCAGAAGATGTGGCACATCGAACAAAGTAAACACTTTATGTCCATTAACTAAAAAGTAAGGCTTATTGGTTCAGCAGTTTCACATATAATTTTTGGTTATTTGCACCTTGATCACATACTACAGCTAGTGGCTTTAACCCACACTAAAATAATTTGGTAAGTGCAGCTGACACCAAAATTCCCAATGTGGCAGCTGGAGCAGTATGTGATGTAAAAAAAAAACCAATAACTTGTTCCCACTTTTTGCAAAGCCCACGAACCATAAAAACAAGAACATGGGTTGCCATATTAGTGGATGAATTACTATAAGAACCATAGTTTTCAAATCCAAGAATTATATCTTTTCTTTTATTGTAGTGCAATCCAGGCTTTAAGTTCATCTCATCAAATGACAAAATACATTGAAGCCATATGATAAATATGGCTTCAACTTGCTGGTTGCTGTCCCGTGGCCGAGTGGTTATCGCGCTTCGCTACTGATCTACGGGACCTGGGTTCGAGCCCCGGGCAAGGCATGGCTGTTTGTGTTGTTTTCTGCTGAGGTGCTGCTATCCTCTTAGAACTTCTACTATGGCATATAAACTGACAGGCTCCTGTCAGACCTGTGTGGCAAGCAGCTGCTTGAGGGGGTATTTATTTTATTTTTTATTTCAACTTGCTGGCTACAAAATGGGTAGCATTTAACACAGGAGCTGAAAATCCAGGTTCTGCCTGAATGCACTGAAAAGTTTTCAAGAGAGTAGACTTACTTGGCAAATGCAAGAACTCTCTTAGTGTGTTATATGCTTTAGGACATGCAAGGTACAGTTGAAGGCAAATAATTTTATTTATACATTGTCCATCTACGTCCATACTTCGTGACACACACTGCTTTTAACTGACTATAAATAAAATTATACAACACCGGTTTTAGTAATGGCTTGATAAGATTCATGGCCAGTTTAAGATTATTTTTTGCATTAAATACCTTTGTTGCTCTACTATACTTTCGCTGTAAATAATACAGTTTAGTCTAGAGCTTTTTTATTTTTTTTCTTTGTTTTGGGTGCAGCCTTAAGGTTGGTAGCGCAACCTTACCGTTTCCCGGCATTACGTAGGTGTGAGGCTCATCAATCACATATCCAAACAATTGTGATTTAGTTAAGCTCACATTCGAAATTACATAGTTTCTTTTTCTTAAGTAATAAGAAAAGACTTACTCTATTGAATGTTGGCTATAATTTTACTTCAACGAAGTTTACACACATACACAATGATATACACAACTTGACACACTTCAATTTCTTAACGCGTTTCTCTCAACTGGAGCATTCTCATGAGCTAATGTTCTTTCTTCGGCTATGTTAGGTATCAGTTATAAGTTCACACATATGATGAGCAGTTAGGCAATGGTGAGCTTCAGCCAATGTTAATCCGTTCAGTGCACTTCTTCTTGATACAGGAATCTCCATTGTAACCCTTAACCGCGGCCCTTACCTTTTTTCATTGGCACACGTTTTTTATAAATACGGTCTTGTTTCGCAATACCTAATTGGAATTTCTTTGTTGGTGCAGCAACAATTCCATAGCGTAAAATTTCGGAATATACTGTCCTTCAATAATTCCTTCAGCTAAGGCAGTTGTTAACTTTTTAGTTTTTTCTCTTCGATGTTCTTTGGCTACGAAATCGAGAGCCAAAGAACATGTTGCGTGTAGCATTGTGTATGAGGGTAGACTTCGTTGAATTAAAAATATAGCCACTATTCAAGATAGTAAGTCTCCTCGTATTACTTAAGAAAAAGAAACTAAGTTGGAATGTGAACCTAACTAAACCACAACTCTTGGATCTGTGAGTGACGAGACGCACACCTCAGTACTGCTGGGAAACGGTAATGGTAGTGTGGATTAATGTTCGTGTGTGGTCATTATACCTGTAGTGTGGATTAATAATCGTGCAAGTGGCAAAAAAGAGACGGAGTTATGCATCAACCAAATAAAAAGACCACGGACTTCACGCATCGTTTTATGGGTGAACGTTATTTCATTGATTTTGAGGCAGTGATTTTAATTCAGCATTTTGTAAACCAACCTTCAAATTCATTAAGACTCTCTTGCACTCTTCTGGCTGCAAGTTTAGGGCTTAATCATGGATATATCAATACAATATCATCGGTGTATAATTGCCACTCTAACCGTTCCAAAGTCAGTCATGTCGCAAAAGAGATCCTTACGAGACTTCTGATTTATTATATTTTGTTTCTGAGAGAATTTTTGACAGTGACTTGGTATCAAAGATAAAAAAGGAACAAAGAAGAGATAAATTTGACTAGTTTTTGCGGGAAGTTCTTCTGGATTAGCTTGAAGAGACCATCCATCCCTAGTTCATCGAAGTCCTTCTCAACATCGAGGAAGACCGCCGCAACCGATTCTTTCCTATTGAGACTTTCGGTGATAGTCTCATTATAATTAAATACTTTAGCTGTATTAAATATATCCATGTCTAAGCCCTAAACTTGCAGCCAGAAGAGTGCAAGAGAGTCTTAACGAATTTGAAGGTTGGTTTGCAAAATGGCGAATTAAAATCAGTGCCTCAAAGTCAATGAAATATTGTTCACTTGGAATGTTTCGGTTACCACATGGATGACTGAGATTTTGAATAATTTTATAGCAAAAACATGGTTACTAAGGATTTTACTAGTGCTATTATTTTACCCATTTTTTAAAAAGCTAATCGCAGTGCTTGTGATATTTATAGGGGTATCAGCCTTCTTTGTGTTCCAGGGAAAGTTCTTTGCATGATTGTGCTTAATAGAATTTAGAATCTGGTTAACAGGCAATTGCGTGATGAGCAATGTGGATTCAGAAGTGGTAGAGGATGTGTAGATCAGATATTTGTGTAGATCAGATATTGTTGATCGTCATAATTTGTGGTTGATTGTGAGATCATATGGTGTACCAGACAAGTTAGTTAACATAATGAAAGCTCTCTATAATAACACTGGGTCGTTTGTGAGAGTTGGTAAGTCTTGTAGCAATTGGTTTAGCATTACTTCTGGTGTTCGACAAGGGTGCATTTTGTCTCCTTTTCTCTTTAGCTTGGTTATTGATTATGTTATGCGAAATTCACTTCAAGGGAAAGATTTTGGCCTTAAATGGACTGGAGATATGAATATTTCTGATTTAGATTATGCTGATGATTTAGCCCTTTTGGCAAATGATGTTGATGAGATGAACTCTTTCATTCGAGCTGTTGATGAGACTGGTAGTAAGAGTAGGTTTGGTTATAAACAGAGAGAAAACTAAAGTGATGAAAATTAGTCAGGCAGGCTGTGATTCAGTTAATATGAATGGTTGCAGTCCTGAGCAGGTGTCACAGTTTAATTACCTTGGGAGCTATGTAACAGATAATGGTGATGTGCGGCATGAGATTAACAGGCGGATAGGAATTGCTGACGGGACTTTTAAGAATCTATGGAGAGTATGGAGAAATAGGCGTATACACCTAAAGACTAAAATTAGGCTGTATAATAGTTTGGTTCTTTCTAGGGTTAGTTATTGCAGTGAAACGTGGACACTATGTAAACTAGATAACAGGAAACTAGATGCTTTTGATTCCAGATGCTCACTCAGTATATTGGGCATTAGGTGATTCAACTTTGTAACTAATGATGAGGTTAGGCAAAGGAGTTGGCAACCTCCTTTAAAGATGCAGAAAGAAAACTTCACTATTTTTATTAATTTGAGAAATGAAACATTTCCTTTTCAAGGAGGTGAGTGAATCTTATCCATATCCAAGCTTCGTTGATTATGTGATCCAACGACTCTACGGAATATATGCAGGCAGTGACGAGTTTTTATCCATATTTCAATCATCTGACCTTGGTCCAGCGTCTATCGCAGCATACATCCTCCCATCTGGCTAATCGGGTATCCATAAACTCATTCGAAGGAAATTTGCTCCAAACGGATATTTTATTGGAAACTGAAATTTATTCGAAGCGGAAATTAGTTAGACAGAAATTTTGTACGAAATGGAAATTTATTCAATATAATTTTGTTTTATGGATATTTGTACGAAATAGGATTTTGTTCTAAACGGAAATCTGTTCGACCGAGTTTAGTTTTACGGTACTATGTTCGAAACGAAATTTGGTTAGAAACGTAAATTTCTTCGAAGGAAATTTGTTCGAAACAGAAAGATATTGAAAACAGAATCAAGGTTATTTTAGGAAAGTTTTCGGAATGATTGTATCTCTCCAGTGCGGAAGATTTTAGTGTGATTTTCAATAGAGGGCTGGGCGCGATCGAATATTTATTTATTTACTTTAATCATCTTTTAAATTTTTTCTTCTGTTCTGTTAATTGACATGACGATAAAGCTCACAGTCATCAAGGCTAAGTCTCGGTATAAAATAATAGTATTTTTTTTGTATTCTCACTCTCCATAAAAAGTTGTCGAATAAATTTCTATTTCAACACATGTCGGTCGAACAAATTTACGTTTCGAATAAATTTCCGTCGAACCAAATCCCATGGCAGGAATTTCCGTTTCGAACTAATTTCCCTCAAACAAAATTCCGCTGAACAATTTTTTGTACCGAACAAAATTCCGTCGAACAAATTTCCGTTTCTAAGAAATTTACGTCGAATAAGTTTCCGTCGAACAAACTGCACCAAACCAAAAATAATAAATGCGAATGATGGCATCACTTACTGAATTCATATTAACTGAAAGAAAATAGGGCTACTGCGTTTTCCATTTAATTGGTAATAGAAACGAGTTTTGAAGTCCTTTGTTTCTTTAAACTTAATATGAAATGCAAGAGTGATTCATCATTGATATGCTTGACTTTGATTTTTCTTTTCTTTTCGTTTTAGAGCGTTTACACTAAAATAGTGTTATTTTAATTTATGCATTTTTTTTTTTGCTTTCTACTGTTAACTTTGTCACAAAACGTCCTATCTTTCCTCTGGGTCCGTTACATATTTTTTCTTCATTTTCGGTTAAATCACTGTGATTGAGGAAGAATCTCATAGTTTGAGGTAACCTTGATATTCTGCACTTTATTCTGGGTGATATAAAATGATATTTTTTTGCTAGATTATATATAACTTATTGATATCGATATCCGTGCACTTCATCCTTGTGTGGGAAAGATAGATGGATGATAATTCTGAGTAGACTATTGCATTCTCCCAGGATTAGAAATTCTCATTTGACTAAAACATGTTATACCGAGCCTTTGCTTTCGGAGGATGTAGGTGAAACAATCGTTTACAATATATTTCTTTTTCAGTAAGAAGAAAACATTTCTTATAGCCTATGACGCTTCCCACGTGATAAACTTTCATTTTAAACATAACGTTCACAGTCAACGGGTGGGGAATATGCAATAAAAAAAGGTTTTCGATAAACAAACTCAGAAATTAGGAACTTACACAAGAAGATATATCAAAAAGTGAGGGTGGAGTTTTGAATCTCTCAGAGACAGATATTTGAGATGGAATCTGCAAATGGGAAACCCTATGCCACTATTGGCATTTTAAATAGTTCAACCAGATCTTTACAAATGTGTTTTCAACAGCATTTGGAGAATATTTATATCAGATGCTTTCAAATTGTTTCATTCGATTCACATTTTTCAATAATAAAGTTCGCTTGTAGGCCCTAATGTAATGTTCTATAATGATTAAGCGGCATAAATATTTTCAATTAACAGCACAACTTAGTTTTAGTGGTACTTTATCGTAAACCTTGATGAATTTAAAAATGCAGGTTTCGTTCAGCAGCTTTCCTAGTTTCTCAGCAACTATAAAAATAAACTGCTCTAATCAGAATACCATTTCATGTGTAAAATGATGTGATGAGTTTCTTAACTGGATTTAATGCTTTCATTTTTATGTTCATTATCCTTTATGCAGTAGCCCAGCATATATTTATACAGCGAAACGAACTATGCTGGATGAGTGATGGAATAGCTGGTAGTGCATCAGTCGTGCAATATATTTCCAGGTTAGAGTCCCAAGTGGACCTGAACGGTTACTTTATCCACTAACCATGACTCTGTCCTTGGCGAGAAAAGGAACATCGATTGTCTTAAAAAGGTTGACATATGCACTGAGATGCCATTTTATTAGTTACACCTAATAAGTAGCGTATTACGCGTCCTTTGACCTTCCGAAAAAGTCCAAATTCGTCGAGACATGGAATTAAAAGATACTGTATGCGTTATGAAGGAATGTTGTACCATGCGGAAAGGACTGTGTTGCGCAGTTGCTGAATATTGGACTGCGGAAGAGTTTCGCTTAAAACAGTTCTTACCTCCACATCCCAAAAATGTTTGATAGGGTTTAGATCTGGAGACTGTTCAGGCCAATGAAGCAAGGGAAACTCGTCGTCATTCTTCTTGAGTCATTCGACGAAGATACGTGCCTTGTGGAAAGCAGGTGCATTTTCATGCTGAACGTGTGCATCGGAGTGAGGATAAACTGTAGCCATGAAGGGGGGATCTTGGTCAGCAATGCTGTTCAAATACGCCTTGGCATTGAGATGTCCTTCGATGAGTAACAGGGAGCTTAATGTGTTCCAGGAAAATATTCCCCACACCATCCAACCGCCGGCCTGTACTGTTGACACCAGACATGATGACTCTATGGCCTCATGATTTTTGCGACAAATTCTGATCCATCAACAAAAGGAACCTTGATTCTTCCGACCAGCCAACCTTCTTGCAGTCCTTAACAGTCCAGTGTTGATGGTCCTGCTTTGAATTGAGAGACGCTTTCATGTTCACGTTGACATCATCAGAACTCGACTTGGTCGGCGTCGGTTGTAGCCCGATGGCGGTAAAGTTATATATGTGGTGCATTCAGAGATGACTTTCTGCACACCAATATTTAATTATGCTGTGATTTGCCTGGTTGTGGCCCGTCTGTTCGCTTGCACGATTGTCGGGCGGTAACGTGACGTATTATATTGATCAACCATTTATGTGATCAGCGGCGATGTACCTAATAAATTGGCATCTCAATGTATATATTATACGTAGTAAACTAAATCAGAAGCGAAAAGGGCTGAATCAACACCTTCTATAACAAAAAACCAGGGGGCGAATTTTATGACGACAGCTTAAGTAGTCCTACCACATAGACACTTCTTATATTTTTGATTCTACTATTATTTCTTGTGGACTATGTGCTAATCTTTATACTAAAGTTTATTTATAAATATATTTTATTTAGGAGAAAAATTATTTATATTAATTAGCATTATTGTATTGATAATAAATACGAATAATTTTCTTTCTTAATAAAATATATTTACAGATAATCATTAGTATAAAGATTAGCACAAGAGTTCACCTGTAATAATATTAAAATCAAAAATATATGAAATCTCTATATATTTCGGACCTTGCTCCCAGATCTGTTTTTCTAACATGTCCTATACATTCTCAATGTGGTCCAGATCCGGGCTTTGTGGTGGCCAGGGAAGATGGTAGAAATCGTTGTCATGCTCGCTGAACATATGCACTGCTGAACATATGTTGCGCGATGGACAGTGGCATTGTCGTCCATAAAACAGCGTCACCTGCTGGATAAAAAGTCAACATTGTAGGATGGAATTGATCGGCAACAATGTTCAGTTAATCCTTGGAGGACACCAAACATTCCAGCAATATCAGGGAACCCCTTCTGTACCAACAGAACGTACCCTACACCATGATACCACCTCCAGAACCTTGAGTTGTGTGTACAAGGCAAGCTGGGTTCATTGCTTCATGGGGCTCCCTCTAAACTCTCTGCTTACCTTCGGTACAGAACAATGTATACCGCGACTCGTCGGACCACATGACTTTTTTGCAGTCTTCCACTGTCCAGTCATGGTGTTCCTAACACCATTGTAGATAAATTTCCGGTTCTTCACAGAAACAAGTGGTTTCCGCATAGGTCATACGACTGCTAATACTGAGTCTCTTCAATTCCCTGCACATATTTCGCTGAGATATGGGCCCCGGGAACAACCTTCATGGAATGCATCGGTTAAGTGTTGCACACAGAATGTCCTGTTTCTGGGTACAAGCCTTCTCAGACGACGGTGATCTCGTTCCTGACAGATTGTCGTAGCGCTACATTTGCGCCTCTTAGACAAGCATTGTGGGTTATTTTTCCACTGATTAAAAACCTTTCGAAATATCAGTCAGGTCTGTTGTTTTTAAAATCGTCGCTCCAGCCAGACGGACACCAACAATAAGCCCTTTATCGAACCCCGAAAGATCCTTTATTTTTCCCCATTGTGATCAACATTACTAACGATCACGACGAGCAGAAGTCTTAAATAGTTGCCGAGATCACGTGTTTTGCATGTATTCTGCGCAAGTGACGTTTACGTACATCTTCATAAAGGTTTCTAATTCAGTGGCTGCTGTGTGTAGTTTACATCTCAAAACATTATTAAGAGAGTCAACTGTAATGCATTTCATTAACTCTGTGTAACCTTTCTTAAAATGGGAAGGTAAAATCTGAAATTTTGCAAGTTCTTCCGATAAATCTGATATTTTCTACATTTATTCTATTTTTTATTAGTTTTACTTTATTTTTTTACCTTTTCTACACACACTCATATATATATATAAGTATCCTCTATTTCTGCTAAATATAGGAAATTTTGAACTTAATATTTTAACTTCAAAATCTCTGTCACGCTGATTTGTAGAACGAGAGTCAAAAGTCATTTTAATTGCAGTTTTCTTGATTTGGTAAAAATTCCTCTATTTGTGTAATAAAGATGGACTACAACTTAAGAACATAATGCGCACCTTGAAATGTATTCGTAAGTTCAATTATTTTTTTTCCATTAGAAATAATATTAAATACGTTTGTGCGTTCTTCTGTCAAAAAACACAGAATGTAAAATTGAAATTTACGACAAACCTTTATTCACATTCTGAAGAACAATTTTTCAAATACTTTTGAATTTCAAATAATAAACACTAATTAAGGAAAAAATTATTTTAAAAAGTGCAACAGTAGTCAGAAGGTTGCAACTTTGCATGGTTGTTTACCGTTATTGGCATTCGACCTCGATAATATTTAGAAATTTGTCTAATCTTGGAATCTGAGAATTCGCATAAATTCTCAAATGCTTTTATTCCTCGTATACTCGTAACCTACATTGCCCATCTGCTTCAGGATGCTGTTTGTAAACAGAGGACACACTCTCTTCGACACTGGAGTACGAGGATTGCGTACAGCAGGGCCTATCATTAAATAGAGGATATCTTGATCGGCAGCCAGTAGCACAATGACATGTTATGAGGAGGACTGGCTTTCGTATCCCACCCGGCTGAAGACAATTTTTCCTCTATACTTATTTGATATCAATGTTAAGAGTGATTTCATATTGTCCAATGAAATAACAACTTATGAACGATATACTATTTTCATTATGATTCGTCATTTTACCAGAAAAGCTGCTCGTTTATATATAAATTATGACATCACATGAAAATGCAGTGTCATCGAGAATCACCGTGATAATACTTTCGCCATCATGGACGAAAACATGAAATTGATGCTTAAATTATGTGTAACCCATTACCAGGATTAACAGCAAAGAACAAAAACTTCTGCATATTTACACTGCAGTAAACCGCACAACTAATAATCAGAAGATACTAATCTATTCACTCTGAGAATTTGATGCTCAGTTGATCTGTTTCGCCTGAAACCAAACTGGGTTCAGGCAAGGATTGAGAGCAAATCATTTAATCCGATCAAAGTGATTCACTCAAACAGCTTGCCCAAGCAAGAAAGCAAGCTGATTGGGCGGTAACTCAGAGGAACTCTCCTTTCTTGGCTTGTGAATAAGCGAGCAAATATCAGGAAAAGTATGGTTTCTAAGAATAATGTTAAAAAATAGAACAGAGATGTGTTATGACTTTCTTGGGAAGAAGAATTCTTGCCACGAAGAGTTTCTTTATTTAATTTCAACCTCTTGACACCTGAATCAATTCCTGAGGAGAGGTAAATAAAATATTTGATCTTTATGTTTGATCAAAACTTATAAGTTTGTCCTGTACCTCCTCGCAGGTTTCATGGTCGGAAAGATTAAAAATGTGTTGAAAGTGCAGCTCAATAGCATCTGCAAATGCCTCAGATTTATCTTCTACACTATGAAACATTCCTGATTCTCCATGAATATCCCATTCACGTGAGGGTTTCTAAATAACCTCACCATCTTCAAATGGTGTTATCATGCGTAGAGAGTGAAGAGACCTTTTTATTCCAGGAGTTACTTCTATGTTCCTGAAGCTTTTGTCTCACCTCCATCTTGAGCGAATAATAAAGATCTTTATCAGATTTTTTTCCGAGTTCCTTGCCATGCATGTCGGACTCTGTCTGGTCTTCTCTTTGATGAGACAGGAGAGATAAAATGGAAGAATGTAAAAAGCTTTCTTGGATGTTATTTCAGTAGTGACGAGTCATGCAACAAATCAGTAATAATAATGACTAAATAATTCATTATCTATGTCTTATAAACCATTTTCTGGAATAAACTATAGCAGAGAGCAAAGGCTCTTTAAGTCATTACAGACGACCATTGTAAAGTTATATACTATCATCTCCTACTGTGGCATATAAACTGACAGGCTCCTGTCAGACCTCTGTGGCAAGCAGCTGCTTGAGGGGGTATTAGAAATATTACTAATTTAACCAACTGTAAAACGACACCTCGATGACGCAATAGCATCGTGTTAATTTGAGGTGACATTGTACCTGCCAGTGTTCGGGTTAGAATCCCGAAATGGCACAGTCATTTATTCTGAATATATGTTGCGATTGTACATTGCTAACCAGTTCAATTCTAAGTACTCAAACCAATCGCTGTTCTCAAAATGATATATATATATATTGGCTCTAAGTTCCGACAATCCTATTGGGGGAAATATCTGTATAACTACATGATCCTATGCGAATCATTTCCATCACTTACACCAACCCAAATCCCAATGAGCAGCATCACCATTCACCTTTGATTTCTTTAAATTTAAGTATTATATTTAAAACAGGTTTATTTTCAAACGAGTTTTATTTCAACGAAAATCATTTCGACTAAACGAGTTGGTCGTACCACCAAATATCTGCACAGCAGGACCAGACCGGATTTATTGACACTTTTTATGCAGAAGATCAGTAGTCTGGTATTAATAGAAAGTTTTTCCCATTCAAATTCAATGGATCGTGTGATTATCATTTCCTCCCAAACATAGTAAGTGTTAAAATAAAAATAGTTTTTAATTCTAATCCTGTTCACCTACAAGCAGGGATGAATTTTTAACGCAACTCAGGGTACACAGTGAAACCTGCGTGAGACATTTAGTAGCAATACAATCAAAGTCGTATTAAAGCAGGGCGGAGTGGGACATATGCTCCTGGACCAAATCCAACCTACGGTGCAATTTCTAATTATTACAATTATTGCAAAATATTTCTTGCCTTGGGCGCGAACATCTCCCCTCACTTGCCATATGGGCAAAATTGTCAAGGCAGGGACATGAATACAATAATTTCATAATTTCATCATCGTAATTTATTTTGAATTTTTTTTAATAAGTACAATTTTCATTTCCGGTATAACTGCCAGAAATTATGTAACAAAGATTATTATATAATAAATTATATACATAAATTTATTCTCTGAAAAAAAATGCGTATTCAACGAACACCTCCTGTAACATAAGGGCTATGAAATAAATTTATGACGTCAGTTTAAGTAGTCCTTTCACATAGAGATTTTATATATTTTTGGTTTTAATATTATTACTGGTGAACTCTTGTGCTAATCTTGTGCTAATCTTTATGCTAACGATTATCTTTAAATATATTTTATTAAGAAAGAAATTTATTCATATCACTTATCAATTCCACAATGCTAATTAATACAAATAAAATATATTTATAAGTAAACATTGGTGTAAAGATTACCACAGAGTCCACAAGAAATAATAGTAGAATGAGAAATATAAGAAGTGTCTATGTGGTAGGACTACTTAAGCTGATGTCATAAATTTCGCCCCCTGGTTTTCTGTTATAGAAGGGGTTAATTCAGACCTTTTCGCTTCTGATTTAGTTTATTACCTATAATATATACACTGAGATGCCAATTTATTAGGTACATCACCGCTTGTCACATAAATGGTTCATTTAAACATCAATATAATACGTCACGTGACCAGACAAATCACAGCATAATTAAATATTATTGTGCAGAAAGTCATCTCTGAACGCACCACATATATAACTTTATTGCGATCGAGCTGCAACAGACGCTGACCATGTCGAGTTCTGATGATGTCAACGTGAACATGAAAGCGTCTCTCAATTGAGAGCAAGAGCATCAACACCGGAATGTTAAGGACTGGAAGAAGGTTGGCTGGTAGGACGAATCAAGGTTCCTTTTGTTGATGGAAGGATCAGAATTTGTCGCAAACAACATGAGGCCATGGAATCATCATGTCTGGTGTCAACAGTACAGGCTGGCTGTCGGATGGTGTGGGGTATATTATATTTTTATGTAATCTACGTCGAATGTTTCCAGAAGAATGCCGACGAGTTTTCCCTACATCATTGGCCTGAACAGTCCCCAGATTTCTAAACCCTATCGAACATTTTTGGGATGAGGAGGTAAGGGCTGTTTCAAGCGAAACTCTTCCGCAGTCCAATATTCAGTAACTGCGCAACACAGTCCATTCCGTATGGTACAACGTTCCTTCATAAAGCATCCAGTATCTTGTAAATTCCATGTCCCGAGGAATTAGAACAGTTCTGAAGGCAAAGGACGCGCAATACGCTACTTGGTAGGTGTAACTAATAAAATGGCATCTCAGTGCATATGTCAAACTTTTTCAGACAATCGATGTTCCTTTTCTCACTAAGGACAGAGTCGTGGTTAGTGGTTAAAATAACCGTTCAGGTCCACTTTGGACTCGAACCTGGAAATATATTGCACGACTAATGCACCAGCTGCTGATCCTGCATAGTTCGTTTCGCTGTATAAATATGTGCTGGGCTACTGTATAAGGGATAATGAACATAGAAATGAAAGCGTTAAATCAAGAAACTCATCACATCATTTTACACATGAAATGGCATTCTGTTTACAGCAGTTTATGCTTATAGTTGCTGAGAAACTAGAGAAGCTGCAGATTGAAACCTTTTCCTCATTAATTTGTGGGGGAGAGAAATCTTGGTTAGTCATATATTACCTGTCTTCTACAAGCTTTGAGATATGCATAGTCTGACGTCAGACAGTTAATTCTCTTATGCCATCTGCCACTAAAAGCCAGATAACGATTGCCTGTTTGTGTTGTGTCTTTCACCCAACATTACATCTCTTGTTTCCATATCATATTACGTGACCATTATAATCTATCGCTAGAAATGTACCATTAAATTCTTTCCACCATAATGAATCACTCATATGGTGCCTCTGTCCATTTGATTGCCAAACATTCCTCAGGCGTGCCTAATTTCCGTGTACAACAAACTGGATTCAGCCTGTGTCACTTAGAAATACTGGGGTAGGACTAGTGTTGCCAACCGCCCTGCTTTCAACTGAAATATGTGGTGTGCAGGTTATGACTTCAACAAGACGAACGTTTTCTGCTTTTCTGCCTTCGGATTTAACTAATGCACATTTTGGAACCAAGAATATATTGTTATACATTGCATCTAAACAGGTGAGATGCATAGTAGAAAAAATAAAGCTATGGTTTTTACAAAAAGATGGCCCACACATAAGCATATAACACTGTTTATTATCATAATAGCTCAACATTTCATTCGATAAAGTCGCTTCTAACAATAAGAGTGCTAAAGAAATATAAAGGGGTACAACCTGCTTGCTCCTAGGATGAACAGTACTTGGTCCTCTTACTTAAATTCGTTGCAGTGACAACTATTCATCGAAGGTAACGAAATCATTAGACCTCGTTCGGCGAAGTAAGTTACGAAGTTGGCATTGAAATTATAAGGGCTATATATGTTCTTTGTTTTAAATGAGTTTCAACCTGTTAAAAATTTGATTGTATAAACATTAGTCAAATAGGCAATTAACAAACAGCATAGATATTAAAAGTATCAGCTTAATTAGAGAAAGCTACTAGAGTACACGAGGTGGATAACGAGAATACCGAAAAAATAATGAGAGTGCTGCAAAGGACTGCTAAAATCTACTAAAGGAGGAAATAAATATATTTTTAAGAAGGGTGTTTGAAGAAAGGTTAAAATTTTTTCGAAATTTATTATTATTTATCTTTTTTAAATAAAGTTTTATTTTTAAAGAACCTTTTTTGTTTTAAATATCCAAACAATTCACACAAATGCATCCTTTAACTCTCAGTGGGCACCTCCAGGTGGAAAAAGTCTTTCTTCATTGTTTAGAAGCTGGTATAATGAATACGATAGTGTATTAGCACCCATTATTTAGGTTTTTATTAATCGATTATGAGCTCGAACAGTTCTGGAGACGACCATGCAAAATAAAAATGGCTGATGGAAATTCAAATTTTGGAAGAGGATGGATGTTTGTATTTAGTCTCATAAAATATGTAAATTTATTTTTGAGTGTTTGTTTATATTTTCCCCTAAATATTAGATAGAAAGAAGCAAAAAAAGTGGGAGTTGAAATCTTCCCCCAAACAAAATGTCCATTTTTTTCTCTAATGGAAAGTTGGCAACACTAAATTTGGGTGGCACTAAGAGGATTCAAGGCACTGATAATCTCTTTCGACAATATGTATTAATTTGCTTAAAAACGAATTTTGAACAAATGATTTTTATCTAAATTAATTTTAGTGCGTTTAAACGTTACCTACCATTTAACTTCAACCTGTATTACCATACAAGTTGAAACCTCCGATTAATGGCCATTTTAAAAGCTAAATTAGTCCAAGAATACTACATTAAATTATAGTGGTGATATAATTGTACATTTCAGTGTGGATGCATCAAATGGATGCAGGAGGATGACCATTTGTGCATTTCGCCAAAAAATTCTATTTTCATGAAAACTTGGAGATATCATTGTGATATATGCGTAATTTATCACTCATTTACCAATTGGGTGCAAACTGAGTGATTGAACGACAGATATTTATTTCAAATTCTCTGTTTTATAAAATCAGTGGTACTTTATAACATTATTTTTACTTTCGTTAATATCTATTAATTTTTTTATTGTTGTTCCTTCTTTATTTATCGGTTCTACAAACTGTTGTTACATCATATCTCTTCAACCCATTGACCGATCGTAACCAATTATTCACGAAATGAACTCTAATAACGCTGGGAGTGTCATAGGTTACATATAAATCGTTTCATCCTGTTTCTTCCCTCCAATGAAAAAGGAAATATGAAATCCAGTGTACCATTATATATTATATTCAGAGTAACGAGTAATATATTAAATTATAGTTTGTGACTTCGGGAGTGTGATTTCGAAATTATTTTTTTTTTGCCTTTTCAATTTTTGATCAGGCACACAAAACAATTTGCTTATCTTTAGGTCATAAGAGAACAAACGACAGTTCCATCACCGGGACTCGAACCCGGCCCCATCTGGGTCACCACGAACCAATGCACGATGTACTGCGCCACTGAGGCGGCAATCTCTCGTGCATTCTTCCCTCAAAACAGGAGCTAAATGTGTAAAGATTGGTTAATCTTTCGACAGCAAATAGCAAAGTAACTACTTATGTGTCAAATGAAAGCTTATGATGTGTAAAGTGACATAGACTACAAATTTTCCATCATATGCTTTCTTCTCTCGTGACAAATGAGAAGCGTCTATAAATAATTGTTCCGTTGCATCTTCGGAACTAGAGAACAGAGAGAAATGAGTTATTTGTCAAATAACATATATATACACACTATTTGTGAAATGCAAATTTGTGATGTGGGAATTGTCAACGTTATGGATCATTTACCATCCGTTCTTTCTTCCCTCCACAAAAGATTGGGGGGGTTGGATTCTGCAAACTATTCCTCTACTCTATCGTTCGTGGCGTCCAGGCTGCCGTGAGGACCAAAAATTATGTCCCTCTTTCTTCTGCTCAAAACGGGTCACGTAAATTTCACGGGGTAAATCTGTAAGAGTCGCATGCCAAATGAAAGCTTAAGACGTGCAGAGAAACATACGGAATGTTGAATTTTTTTCCTTGAAGTAGGGGAAAGATTGATGCATTTCGTGGCAAACGTTTTCCTTGAGTCCTGAACGAGCGGGTGTATTCTTGTGTAAATGTTTTATATCATGAGGAACAAGGACAAGCCTCAAAGTTCTTCTAGGTTATTTCTCTCCAATTACCCTTAAAAAAATAAACATTTCCATGAGAAATTATCGTTAAAAATCAAAATGTAAAATATTGAAGTTAAGGAAATTTAAAATATATTTATATCTTCCCATGTTTGTTCTAAGATGTAACTTACATATGCTCACTGAATTATGACCATTTCCCTCCATGTTATATCAGTGGAAGCTAACTTCGAAACTCTATAACTACTAAGAAAGAGTTTTGTAACAGAATGGGACCTAAGGTAAATTAAAAGTCTCAATCAAATCTATATAAACCTCGTTATTCAACAATATTCCCTTAGTATTTAAAGAGTTATGGATGTTTAAATATTTAAGAATTGCAATGCCTAACATTTAGAATTTAACTCAGAAGTTAATTATAATTGAATAAGAAGTATTCAATCATTTAATACAACAGATGCATATTTGAAAAGGTAATGTCAATAATTTTTCGATATTTTTCAATTGTCGTAAGACAAATATGATTGTTGCTATTAAATATTTAAAGTCTTTAACTCTTAAAGTGCAAAACAAACTTTATTGAAAATCGAGATTCATATAGAATTGATTGAGATCTCTAATTTAGTCCTATTACCTTTTCTCATAAACTGCTTAGTTTAGAAGTTATAGAGCTTCGAAGTTAGCTTCCACTTATATAACATGGAGGGAAGTGGAAATAATTTAGGGAGAACTGAATACATGAATAAAATGTACCAAAGATATATTAGGTTATTGAATTCATTCTGTCAAACATCGATAACATTTTTCTTCCCATTTTTGTTAGGGGGAATGGGGTGGCTCAGTTGGTAGTTAGCATAGCTCGTACTCTGCAGTTCCCACGTTGAGTTCCAGCTGGGTCAACTTTGAGATTTATGTCCGCAAAATTACTGTCCTGTCCACGAGCAGAAGGGGACACCGATGGGCTTGGAAAGACCGCCGTCCGTCGGATGCAACGTTAAGCAGTTGTCCCGTGAGCGAGAGAGCCACATTGTGCATGCATGTTAAAGAACACGCTGGATGGCCTTGATGGGAGACTACCATCTATTTCTCACCAGCTATCCAATGGGTCCCCTAACCCAAACTTCTCTCAACTTTTGGGGTCCTTGTGACCTGGCCATTTAGCCCATTGTCTGCAAAAAAGTCGTTTTCCGTTTCGCAGACACGATAACGTGCAGCCATCTCCCTCGATCGTACAGAGTCCCGTAAGGATTCCGACAAAAGTCAAATGACCTAGGACCTAGAGCTTACCTCTGGGGATAATTATGCCTCGTATTTGACTCGCCGTTCCTGCAACAATTGATGAGACAAGCCTGACAGACGGAATTGGCTGTGTAAGCTACCTCAGTGATTGGAGTGTGAACAGCAGGGATCGTATTAGGACTCTACACCGCTCTTGTACTGAGGAGAATGAGGTACAGGCATTTTCCCAAATTTGGTCCCCATTTTTTCCCCGAGTTAATTGACAGTTCATTGCCAAACCTGGACTAAGCTGATGTGGGAAACGCTTTGTTCGTCACCACTGAGGTCATCACTGTCCACTCAAGTAATGTTTGAGAAAATTCAGATTAAATACATGTGTTTACCTGGAAACCTTAGCATTGTGATGTGTCCCATTTTGTTAAACCCCGAGAGACGGTAGATGAAAAGGTTCCCCACTCTAGAAGTATTCATTCTGGAAAAAAAGGTTATTGCATTTAAAGGCCCACGTTTTTGCGGAATGCCGTGTGCGGCCCCTATAATTCACACAATGCCATTTTCCCCCTTTCCTCTTTTTTTATTGTTTTTCCCTGACGTCCTATCAACCGGAGTTGGGTATGACACAATTAATAAAAAAGTGTGATTTATATATAAAGCTCGTAAAGAATATAATAAGAGCATAATATAAATTTACTTAGAGGCAGGTGAGTATCTGCTGGGTTGATTTTGGAATTTCAGACGCCCTTAGTCAAAATTTTAGATATTGTAAGAAAAAAAGTTTAATTATTTTTAAGCGTCCGGAAATTTGAATGTCACGCCCACTTTTGTGCAGCTCATCGTCGCCTGGTAAGTGAGAACTTAACCCGTTTAAAATTTTTTGTCACGCCACTCCTTATAGTTATCACTGCTCTGAGTAACTGAAATTAAAAAAATACCCCCTCAAGCAGCTGCTTGCCACAGAGATCTGACAGGAGCCTGTCAGTTTATATGCCAAAGTAGAAGGTCTGAGAGGATGGCAGGACCAACTGAAATTAGCTGTTTTAATATACTGATAAAATTATCCCTATTTTTCAAAATATCACTTATTTTTTAAACTATGCTACATATGTTGAGCTGATACCCCTTTAGTTTGCACTATTTGCATATGTATCGAAAACCACACTACTGAAGTGCAACTCTGCGCGCTGAAAGTGCTCAATAATCTTCCCTCGTGTACAATCTGTGAAAAATCATCTTGACATGATAACATGAAAGTTAACGCCGAAATTAAGCTTAATTTAAAACATGTTTACCGGAAAATCACTTTTAATGTAGAAGGAACATAATGTGATTTAAGAATTAGTGGAATCACAGTAAAATTCATTTCGATTAATTTATAAAAGACATCGGAATAGAATAAATCTGAAAAGATCTAATTTGCTTATATAATTTACATAAAATTTAGTCCGTTATCAACTCCCTATATCTCAACTGGCAAAGCAAAGATAGCTTGAAGGTAAGGTATCAATGCTAAGAAAGGATCCCCCCAAAAAATCCCGTACAGTGAGATGTTTGATTCACCGTTATTCATACAAATTCAATTTCGCCAAAATTTTCGATTGCAAATTGAATCAGCGAATAAATCTAACCAGATTGTTCAAAAGCAGGAAGTCAAACTCGTCAACATTTGCAGGCTTCTTTATATTTTATATATTGGTATCCTAGGACTTGCACTATATTTTAAGGCGAAGCTTGACTCAGTCGATAGGGTGCCTTGCAGTATCCAAGTTCTAGTCAAACTGTGAGAGCATAGAAATTTATCACTGTAACCCCCCAACCCAATATACAGACCCTGCCCACGGTTAGAAAGAGTACGCCATTAAGCTTGGAAAGGTGTCAATAGACATATCGGTTGGTACGTTATGCCGTGTCTTCATGTGCCAAATAGCTATACCCTGCATTTCAAAGAACACTCTGAATGGCCTTGACCAGAAGTTTCCATCTGTCTCCTAATAGCTGTTCAGTGAATCCCCTTCTATAACCTCCTTTCAGCCCTTATGACCTGGCCACTTAAACCATTGAGTGCCAAACAGTACTGCTGAAAAGGAAGGAAAATTGTTCATGTTTGTGTAATATACACTATTATTTTGACCAGTGGTTCTCAACCTTTTATGCTTTACATACCCCCTGGAAATGTGTATGTAACTGGCATACCCCTTGTATAGATAGATAAAACAATAGTTACAGTATAACAATGGGAAAAAAATAAAACATATATCACTGGTTCTCAACCTTTTATGCTTTACGTACCCCCTCGAAATGTGTATGTAACTGCCATACCTCTTGTATTGATAGATAAAACAATAGTTATAGTATAAGAATGGGAATAAAAACATATATCAGTGGTTCTCAACCTTTTATGCTTCACGTACCCCCTAGAAATGTGTATGTAACTGGCGTACCCATTGTATAGATAGATAAAACTGTAGTTCTAATATAAGAATGGAAATAAAATAAAACATATATCAGTGGTTCTCTACCTTTTATGCTACACGTACCCCCTAGAAAAGTGTATGTAACCGGCGTACCCCTTGTATAGATAGATAAAACTATAGTTATAGTATAACAATGGGAATAAAATAAAACATATATCATTGGTTCTCAACCTTTTATGCTTCACGATCCCCCTGGAAATGTGTATGTAACTGGCGTACTCCTTGTATAGATAGATAAAACTATAGTTATAGTATAACAATGGTAATGAAATAAAACATATACCAATGGTTCTCAACCTTTTATGCTTCATATACCCACTGAAAATGTGTATGTAACTGGCGTACCCCTTGTATAGATAGGTAAAACTATAGTTACAGTATAGCAATGGGAATAAAATAAAACATATATCAGTGGTTCTCAACCTTTTATGCTTCACGTACCCCCTGAAAATGTGTATATAACTGGCATATCAATTGTATCGATAGATAAAACTATAGTTATAGTGTAACAATGGGAATAAAATAAAACATATATAACAGTGGTTCTCAACCTTTTATGCTTCACGTACCCCCTGGAAATGTGTATGTAACTGGCGTACCCCTTGAATAGATAGATAAAACTATAGTTATAGTATAACAATGGGAATGAAATAAAACATATATATCAGTGGTTATCAACCTTTTATGCTTCACGTACCCCCTGGAAATGTGTATGTAACTGGCGTACCCCTTGTATAGATAGATAAAACTGTAGTTATAGTATAACAATGGGAATAAAATAAAACATGTTTATCAGTGGTTCTCAACCTTTTATGCTTCACGTACTCCCTGGAAATGTGTATGTAACTGGCGTACCCCTTGTATAGATAGATAAAACTATAGTTATAGTATAACAATGGGAATAAAATAAAAAATATATATCAGTGGTTCTCAACCTTTTATGCTTCACGTACCCCCTGAAAATGTGTATGTAACTGGCGTACCCCTTGTATAGATAGGTAAAACTATAGTTACAGTATAGCAATGGGAATAAAATAAAACATATATCAGTGGTTCTCAACCTTTTATGCTTCACGTACCCCCTGAAAATGTGTATATAACTGGCATACCCATTGTATCGATAGATAAAACTATAGTTATAGTATAACAATGGGAATAAAATAAAACATATACATCAGTGGTTCTCAACCTTTTATACTTCACGTACCCCCTAGAAATGTGTATGTAACTGGCGTACCCCTTGCATAGATAGATAAAACTATTGTTATAATATAACAATGGGAATGAAATAAAACACACAGACATATATATAACATATATTTACGATTTTTGAGCTCTCGCGGCGTAACCCAAAAACTTTACCCCGTACCCCACATTTAGAACCCCTAAATTAGACTATAAAATATAGTCGTACAGATAGGAGACCTCTGGACACTAAGTCTATGATAGTCATTATTTAAAAAGTCACTATATAGAAACCAAAATATTTATTCACGTTGTGAATAAATATTGTGGCTCATAGGATTGTCAGGATGAGACAATATTTTTATCTTCTAATTATTTAATTCCTTTACGTTCTTGAAGACATGTTTCGAAAACGTGCAGGCCGAAAACGAAATATTTCATACAGATGTAAACACCTTTTTAAAGAAGAGCCGGCCAACCCAAACTTATCGAACATTCATCGTCACTCTATTCTTAAAGAGCAGCAAACAAAATTCTGTACCTGAAACAGAAAAAACACAGTTCTAATGAGCAATAAAAGGGAATAAAAAAAAAACTATGTTTTTAGCAAATCAAATATCTTGGTTAAAAAACAAAAATATGCATTTTTAATGAGTACTTTGAATTAGAAACATAATTTACTTATTCACATAAAAATATTTGATCAATAATTGAATAACTGAGCGAGATTTTGTATATTACTTGTTTTATGAACCGCTGTTTCAATAATTGACCGGTATAAATAAGCGCAATAGGTTTTTTAAAAATTGTGTCATGGCTTCCACTGGTAACCACGGACCTAGATTTTACAATCTGAAATATGAAGGTTAGTGAATTAAACGAAAGCTATCTCTTTAAATAAATTTATTTGTTTTCGTAGTGGTAGTTTGATCTACGACAATTCCTGTGGACAGTAACTGAGAAGGACAATTCGGTAGATGAGAATTCGGGATATAAGACAATTCAGTGGATGAGAATTTGAAGTCTACGACAATTCTGTGAATAAGACAATTAAGTGGAAATAGAAAAACATTTAGAAGTAATTTTAAATTTAAAAAAATGATAATAAATACCCTCTCAAGCAGTTGCTTGCCACAGAGGTCTGACAGGAGATTGTCAGTTTATAACGCCACAGTAATAGACTGAGAGGATGGTAGGACCTCAGCATAAAACAACACGAACATCCATGCCTTACCCGGGGCTCGAACCCAGGACCCTTAGATTACTAGCCAAGCGCTCTAACCACTCGGCCACAGTACGGCGATTTTTTTTTAATTACTAAACCTAATTAAAATACACTTTCGATTAGTGAACAAAACCAATCCTTCTCGGAAGTCTCTGAAATCCAGCACTACGTAAAACGATATTATTTATAACTCAACGTAATCGATAATTGTATCTGTTCTCTCTAATCCGACCTACAATAAAAGGTATACATCTATTCTCTATACTCCGATATTCCACTACAACGGAATTTTTTAAAGTTTGTTTCTTCTAAATGAAGCAGTTAGAAGTCAAAAGAATATTATACAATTTGCATAAGACTTCAAATATACTCCTTAATCCGATCCTCAATAAAACAAAATTTCTGATATATTTTTTTTCTTACTGAACAAAAAAAAACGAACCCAAAGTACCAGTAGAGTAAATCAAAGCAGCCGATATTTGGTAAATGTATTCCCTCTTATTCGACGCTTCTTAAACACTCTTGCATATTTTTATCACTTCCTGTTCCTTCTAAATGAAACAATTGGAATTCAAAAGAATGTACTCCAGGGAAGTAGACCGCATAAGACTATTGTCATTCTCACTAATCCGATACTCAATAAAACGAATATCTTTAGTCATTTTTATCCGAAAAAGCAATATGACATTAACAGAATGCATTAGAGGAAAGAGGTGATATTTACAACTCTACTCCCTAATTTATTACCAACCCTAATCCGACTTATGTTAAACCGGAATTTCATACTTCTATACCTTTCTGTTCCTACTAAACGGAACGATTGGAATTCAAAGGAATATATTTCAAGAAACTAAACCGCACAACCCTATCGTCAGTCTCACCAATCCGATACTCAATAAGACGAATATATTTAGTATCTTTTATCCGAACAAAACATTAGGAAATTAACGGAATCCATTTAGAAGAAAGATGCGACAATTTCCTCTGGAGTTTAAAACCGACATTAGTTAAACTGGATTTTGATATTTTCATCCCATTCTATTCGCAGTTTTAAAGTAATTGGAAATCAATCGAACCCATGTCAAGGACCCAAACCTCACAGAACTCTAAATCAACACTGAATAAAATTAAATATTTTGGACATTTTGTTTCTCTTGAACGAAATAATTTAAAATGACAGAGATTCAATTGGTGAAATGGACATTCCAAATTATGAAAATTCTAATTATCACATATTCTATTTTATGAGGTAAACAGATTTTCGTTTTCATCTTCAATCAGGAAGACAATTTCTGTTGAAACGCTGATTTGGGATGGATGGGTGGAGGAAGGTATTGCGTGTTCCAATAAAGGAAATGTTTTTCCTTTCGTATGATCATAATTATTGTTAAACTTTGTTTCCATCCTTTGTAATAAAGAAGGGAAATTGATAATCTCAATAAAAATGCGATGAGAACATCGAAGATCGAAGATGTGGAATTATGCGTTATATAGATTTATACCAATTTCCCAGATTAATTTGCAAATGGTTGTTAATTAAGAATTTTAATGGAGAACTGTCTATTTAATAACTAACAGTAATTGATAATTTAACTACTAATTGATATAGTAATCAATTTGATAGTAGAGAAAATTATAGGTTATTGTCTTGTGAACGTTTCCATGATAGAATGCCGAATGCAAAGGTGTCGAGGACAAAAACAAGGAGAAGAAAACGCCGCCTGTGTACATCATCGAGAGCAAAAGTGCCGAATGCATATAACGCCCCCTAATAAAAAAAGGCGCAGTAATTTGCTTCGAACAGCTTCTTTAATAATAACGAGCTATTGCTACCGATCTTCCTATTGCTTTTCGCTAGTTTGTGGATTTATTAAAACAACTATTCCGTCATATTTTCGGGGTGGTTTTTGGCTGAGTCTGTAACGCGCATCTCGTAATTTATTGTTTCCAGTTTCGTGTCCTAATTGTGCCAGCGGTGAGATTTATTTCCACGTTTTAACCGAAGGCTCTCCTTGATTAGAAAAGTGTTAAAAAATTGTAAAAAAGTGCATCTGAGCTTGATCAACACTTGTCAAATGTCAGTGTAATGCCGAAATAACCAAAATCGAAATTCATTTAGAAGTGAACAGAACAATAAAAAATAAAACGGACGAAGTATTGAAACTCTAGTCACCACATTTATGGACGGGATCCATAGATGTGGTGACTTTCACATCACGTTTCAGTAGAGCGATCATTTTTACCTTATTGAATATCTCTCAACAGAATCAGTCGAAAATCAAGCCAATTCACTGAATGGGAAAGAAAAGAGCCAACACACTTATATATGCATTTTCTCTAATCCGGGTCTCAATGCATCGCAGCTTTTTAAATTTGAATTCTCCGAAACGAATAAGTCGGAAATCAAACGAATGAACTCCAGAGACAAAGCGACCAAGAAATATATCTGATCTCTTTAATACGGACTTCGTAAATGGAGAACTTTGCTGTTGTTTCGATTTTTAATTCCATTTTTCCGAAATGAATCAACTGGAAGACTTCCTCCAATATAGCATCTGTCTCCCAACAGCTGTTCCAGTGGGTCCCCTCCCCCAACCTTCTCTGAGTGTTCGGGGTCCATGTGACCTGGCCATTTAGCCCATGGTGTGCAAAGATTTCCGCTCAGAGGTAAAACGACCCAACCCAATCCTCAAATATAGGTTGGACGATGCCCATAGAAGAAATAGATATGTATATTATCTGTAAATATGGAACTTGAACTCTGTCTTGGTGTTTATTTTTTTCTAGATCCGGGCCTTCAATTACATATGACTTCGTTTGTGCACGATTAATTCAAAAGTCGTAACCAAAAATGAAACGGAAATATTTTTTGTTCGCGACTTGTGGAGAGCGAATTTTGCATCTCCTTACATTTATGTCGTGACTACTCCTGTGTGTTTTGGGGGTAGCTGTTCTTTAGGGACGAACCTAAAAAAATGAGGGGCGGAGATAAAGCGCTGTGTTTCATCAAAATCAGCATTTCGGGAAAGTGGGCCTGACACCACAATTTTATAATCGTAAAAATGAGGGGTCTACCAATCTCAGGCCTAGGCTGTCCGCCTATCTCGGTGTACAGGAACTAGACAAAATAAAAATGATACACTTTGGGCAACAAGCCACTTGAACACTTAGATTAATATCCAAAATTACCTGTACATTGACTTTACTGTAACCCACCAGCATGCAAATAACAGAAGCTTATCGATACTTGTGACTATACTTCAGTAATTAATTAATATACATAATGATTATTACATATATCATTGCATTACCGAAATATGCAAAAGAATATGTCCCACAAGTACCTTTTAACTAAAATGAAAATCCAGCCTCTTATAAATGAAACATTCACGGCATAGTAATGAAATGCATGCAGATTTTCCACAATTGACATTAGATCCATCTTATTATAGATATATACCTAGCATTAGATGCGTGATATAAATATTTAAATCTTTTATTACTTCTGGACCTCATAATATCTTCTTGCCTCATAATATCCAGCGCTTGTACAGTAATTAAGGCTATCCTAAGCAAATTCGAGCGTATGACTTCATTAAATGTTTATTGAATACGGGGAAATTAGTAAGATGTCTTAGGAAATAAATATTCATTACATTACTATTATTTTTATTATTCATTTTAATTCTGAATTTGATGGTTTTTGATAGAATTCGATGTGAATTTTGGCGGGTTTGCCCAAGGACATCTTTATACAGCAAGCTTGGACAGCTTTGAACAAAAAAAGGGAAGAAAAGAGGAAAAGTAATTATGCATAAACATGATTAATTTCGTAATTTATTCAATTAGTTTAAAATTTAAGTAAAAAATATTTATATCAAAACCATTAAAAATAATTCATTCATTAATCTATTATTAAAATGTTAGAAAATGTTACACAATTAATTTCCAAATTTTTTAAAAATAAATATCTACCAGTTGAAGTTTTAGAAATATATCTATAATTAAAATTTCAATATTTTTGAAAATTAGGTCTTGTGTGTCTGTTACCACATTGTCCAGGCTTATTAGATCGAGGTGACCTTGACGTGACCTCTCGGGCCAATAAGGACGAGTCGCCTAGGTATATAACAAACTATGCAATTCTCCACTTTTTAGTTAGGGAGAAAGAATGGTGGTAAATATGTTTTATAACGTTTGGTAATCTTCCCGTTATCTCAAACCTTCATTTGAGAATTTGCTGATTTTTCTCAGTACTCGCGTTCAGATGATATTATAAAAGTATCTTTTACATATTTTGCTGTTCTTTCGGGTAGAAGAAAATATATGATAAAATGTTTATAGCCTATCACATTCTGCGTCACAACTTTTCCTTTACATATAACCGTTTACGTTTAGCCTTGGCATTCGAAAGATATAAGAAGGCCAAGCTTTTGCAATTTTTTGCTCCTTTTTTAGCGGAAAAAAGCATGGGAGGAGAGGCAAGAGTTCATTTGGCATATAACTCGTTGTGATTGGTTAAAGGCTTGAAATTATACGTGGAACAGCCGTTACAACCCCCCACACACGTGACAAACACAATAAATGCTGTGGGAAACACAAATCGAAATTAAGTAGCTATAAACACGAAATTGAACAATCAACTACCACCCGAGTTATAAAAACAAATATTCTAAATTAATATCGTTCGTTTAATGAACACTACATTTTTCTGTTCTCTATGTCAATAAGTATATCACGGACGTATCACAACGATATATCTGATTTTGAAGATAATTATATATTACTCGAAATGAACAAATGATAATATCTCATGCATTCTTTGGGTGTCTTCATACTGAATATGCAGTTGTACCATTGCTCTTGGTTCTTAGGGTAGTCTCGAAAACAGTTTCATTCATTTGGTCACGTTAAGTTTCCTTTCAGTAGTTTAGCCGTTAAAAAACGTATTAATCGGAAATTCAAACAGTATAGTAATACGTCAAATAACACTTCTTTTTTACACTTAAATGAAGTGTAGGTGAAGTAGGATTTCCCGGAATCTGGTTTTTCAGAAAAAACACATATATAATGTTCGAAATGAGTATGGAAACTATTATAAATGTTGGTTAACTGAATATAAATTAGGGAAACTTGGTAGTGAGGATGATAGTAGATGGAAGAATCCAATTCTTTTGGATGGAAAATATGTTCAACGGTTTTGTTCGAAATGTGTTTAATTAATAACTGATTTAGAAGTACAATCGCTCAAAAAAGTATCCGAACGCTATGGTTGATTAGAAAATTCAGAAAAACTATCTGGCAACGATTTTTTCAGAAATTAGTGATTTGGTATCCTTCGTGTACAGTTTACAAAGGATGCCAGATCACTAATTTCGAAAAACGTCGTTGCCAGATATTTTATCTGAATTTTCTAATCAACCATAGAGTTCGAATGGTTTTTTTGAGCGACTGTATCAGGTAAATATTATTTTATGTTTCATAATCTGTCTGTTATCTGAATTTGTATTCATATCTTTAAATCGGGTTTAATCTTCTTTATACATGTTTTATAATCGTTTCAATTCGGTACGGAGATGATTTTAAAAATAGCTACAAAAGGAGAGTAGTTACATATATATATAGAGCCATAATAAATACCGAGATTACCTGTGGAGATAAACTTCAAATATTAGTTAAAATATTCTGAAAAAATTCATCACCGACACGTCGTGTCGAGATGAGATGGTCGATACGCTTGAGCGTTATCGACCTTCTCATTAACATCTGAAATTCAATAGCAACGATTGGAAAAAGTTTCATTTCCTTGAACATAGATGGCGCTGTGTCAGCCACGTCTCAGTGAAGAATTATAAGGTCTTATTCTGAAAAATTTCATTGTCCGAGGCGTAGTACAATGGTAGTGCGCTCTGGCATAAATCTGGAGAGATGTGGATTCGGTTCCCGCCGTGTATGTGACGAATTTTTTTCAGAATATTTTAACATCTATATAGGTCTTATAATTTCTTACAGAAGAAAAGTTGTTTCAAATTGAAGAATTTGTCAATTTCTATGGCTATGTAGGATGAAATTTCGATTAACTGATTTAAAGTTGGGAATACAGATTCAGATAATGGAAGAAAGTCGTTTATCCAGACTGAAGGAAAAATTGTATGGTTGCTCTAAAAGTTAACGAATTTTTCTGTTTCCAATATTATTCCAGGTAACATTGTAAATACAAACTAAAAGATGATTTCGAAAAATAGCAATAATGTATTGATTCCTACAAAACACACAAAAAAGTCACTGATTATAATAGATGGCGCAAGGTCAGCCACATTCAGCAAAAGTTATAAAGGACACATTCCAGAAGCAAGTTATCGTCCGATGGTTAGTTTAAATGGTAGAACACTCTGGCATGTATCTGGATAGTTGCGGGTTCACTCTCGGGATTATTTTTTTCCAAATAATTATTTATTGAATTATGCATTTGCAGATAATCTGTGTATTTATTACGTATTGATTTATCATTATCTCACATATCTCCTAAAATGAAAATGTTTAACTTTCCCATCCCTTTGCGGTTAAGGAGAATATTTAAATAAAACCTTTGATCATCACACTCCACCAACTAAATTTTAAATCTCCCTAATGGTAGATTTATTTAGAGGGTGGGTCATTAATAAACCATTACATGCTTTGATTTCTTTTACTCACAGACACATCATACTTCAAGCATTTGCAGAAATTCGATGGTTACTTAAGAGACGACATGGGCAGATGCTGATAAAATTTTGCTACTGCAGATAAGACCTTGCGGATTCGAGTGTGGATAGCACTTTCTATCCTCTCAGAGCTCTATTTACAACATATATGTATTTGTTTTACTCGAAATCGAAATTTGGACTAATGGTAATTTGCTGAATTCCCCTTTTCTATGTCGATAAATATTATGTATGGTTTAACATATTACCTTACAAGTTGGAACCTAATTTAACGAGTATTTTAAAAGCAAAATTAGTGAAATGAATCTTGGCATTACTAAATAAATGGAAACTGACTAAAATAATTAAAGACATTAAGGACTAGAGACTATGACAAGAATCAACAGTGATAATAAAATTCTACATTTAGTATTAAAACATAAAATGAATATGCATGAGGATAACCATTTGTACATTTTGCAAAAATGATTATCCTCATGCATTCATTATCGTCGATATTCTGCAAATGCTTCCAGTCTGAGAGTTTGAAATAAATTATGTTTTTCTTAAACTTTGGACGTATCATTTCAGATATATCCGTAATATAACACTTTTTTGTTATACAGAGACCCGTTGTGGATCGAACGAAAGATTTACCTTTTCCATTTTATATTTAATAAAATTAATGGTAGTTCAGAGTAAAAATTTTATTCACCTGATTAATTATTTTCTTTTTGTTTTCCCCTAATTTATTTGATGGTTTCTCAGTTTATGTGTCAGTTAAGCTTTCATTTGAAAGCTTGTGACGTCAGAAGTGTCAGACTAGAAATTTCACCCATATGAAGTGGCAGCTCCTGAGCGTCTAGACTGGTGGGTGACAGTAAATTTATATGCCATCAACACCTTAGCTGAAAACATCGGATGAAGTAAAAATTCACTTGAGGAATACGAGATTTAAAACTAAATATAATAATTCAATTTATTTTCTATTTCCTTTAAATTTGATACCTACTATTCATTTTTTCTCTGCAGGAACATGGAACGTGAGGACATTACATAGAGATTATTCTCTTGATGTCCTCACGCAGGAATTCCAGCGCTTATAACCTAGATATTCTAGGTTTGCAAGAGAACAGATGGACAGGTAAAGGTGAGATACTTAAAAATAACTTTAAATTTCTCTTTACAGGGAGGGAGGATGGAAAGCATCACCAAGGCGTGGGTCTGCTGCTCAGCAGACATGCTAGTGATGCTCTTCTAGGATATGAGTGCATTAATGAAAGGTTTCTTACAGCAAAATTTCAGACAAGCGTTAAAGACTTGAATGTTATCTGCTGTTATGCCCCCACTGAGGATGCTGATGAGGATGAGAAGGATAGGTTTTACAGAAAACTTCAGGATATTTTGAATTCTGTCAAGAAAGGAGATATTACCCTTGTTCTAGGTGACTTCAATGCCAAAGTTGGTACTGACGCTGACCTTTGGGGAGGGGTGATAGGCCCTTTTGGTATTGGTAGCTGCAATGGCAATGGACAACGTCTCCTACTGGTAAGTAAACTCAATGGTTTCCGAATAACTAACACTTATTACAAACACCACGACATACATAAGTACACATGGGTTTCACCTGATGGGCTGCATATGAATATGATTGATTACATATTAATTAACAGCAAATGGGCTAGTTCTGTTAGGAATACCAGGGCATATAGGGCAGCTGAAATTGGATCTGACCATTACCTTGTTAAAAGTGTGTTGCAACTTAAACTTAAAAAGTGTTGTGCTAGAATTAAAAAATTTACTTTTAATACTGAAGCTCTGAAAGATCCAGTTATAGCCAAAGCTTACCATGATAGGTTACTTAGTCATTATGACAGTCATGGTTTGCTTACTACTGAAGTTGAGGAAGAATGGGATTATTTTAAACAGGCTTTTTTGGACACTAACAGTACTCTTTTAGGAAAAAAGGAGCAGAAGAGACAGAATTATCTGAGTGTAAGGCACTTGAGCTTATTTTGGAAAGAAAGAACTGCAGGAATGTCCTTAATCAATACCCTACTAGTCCTAATAGAAAGCATTACAGAGCCAAAGCCAAGTTACATATATATATAGAGCCATAGTAAATAACCTAATAAACTAAAATATATTAAGGTAAATAACCTAATAACCTAATAAACGTGTAAAAGATCAGTTAGCTGCTGATAAGAATCTTTGGCTTGATGGCTTGGCTGACAAAGCGTAGGAAGCAGTTAGACAGCAGTAGTATCAATTACTGTTTGGCATGATGACCTTCAAAAGGCCTCCTGAACATAGAAATAGGTTGAAAGAAGTTTCGCTAACCTCTAAGTTTCTGTTGCTAGGTTTCCCTCCATTCTTCAGGGGCGTCCTAACTTGGATTCCACCGTCGGTGAAGAGTTCGACATCCTAGGATGGGGCTACGAAATTTATTGGTTGTCCCCCTTCACTGTCGCTTGAGAGATGGGTTTCCCATGAATGGTTCACACAGGTGTACTCTAAACGTGACAGCATCAGTGAAAATGTCATAACTCATGCCAGTATTGAAAGGTAGGCTAACAGTCCAGGTTTTATCTCTCTTATTGTTTCTTGAGTGTCATTCCTATTCTAAGAGCTCCCCACTTTCAAGAGCGAGGTGTTTTGGGAAGCGTTCTGTTGGGAAGCAGCATTGTACTTACGAAACCTGACAATAAGCGCGAATGTGACAGTCAAGGAGGCATCACTCTGAATAGTGTCATCCCTGTGTGTTCGGAGGATGCTTTCTGCTGCTAGGTTTTCCCCCATTTCCCCCAGTGGCGTCCTAATTTGGATTCCACTGTTGGTGAAGAGTTCGACATCCTAGGATGGTGCTACGGAATTTATTGGCTGTCCCCCCTTCACTGGCACTGGAGAGATGGGATTCCCATGAACGTTTCAACCTGAAGCGCAGTGAGATGTCCACGCGAATCTCCCCAGGTGTTCTCTAAACAATATAGTATCAATGTAAAATATCCGTAACTCACGTTTATCTTTCGCTCACCACCCCCCTTCAAGGGGAGAGAGCGTGTCGTACACTTGGGAGAAAGTAGCATGGTTTGTTAACGAGTAGAGAATGCTATTCAATGACACGTTCCATTTAACAGAAGGGACGCTAGCGACAATGGAAGCCTCTCCAGCGAAATATCATGCCGATGTAACAGAAATGGAATTTCGTTTTGAGGAACTGCAGACTGTCTGCAAGGAGGCGGGTTAATTGGTCCAGCACGTTGACTGTTACTTAGCTAGAAAGTGTGCCCTTAGGTGTCCGTGGCTTAGTCGAGCGAAATGGTGCATTCTGTAGTAAGAGAGGCGTGGTTCAAGTCGTAAACGCGTCAATAAGCTATAGTGTTGGGAGCATGATAATGGTCTTGAAGAAGATGTGCCATGGAACTGCTTCCGTGTAGAGTATGAAGAATAACACGTGGGTTGCAATGAACTGTCACTAAGCCAAGTGCCGTTAGACACATCAATAAACTTCAAAAATCGATTTAAAATATCAGACAAGGAGATTTTGTATAATTCAAGATGAAGAAGATTTTTATTAGATTTGAAAACAAACGAATAGAATAAAAGTGGAATATACTTACGCATTTTACGAAAAAATTTACAGGGAATCAGGCTTTTAGAGCGATTAACAGGATTTATGATTTACATAAAACTTCGGTCACGAAGCAAAAGTCTAGTTAAAATACAGCAGGTGGAAGTATTAAACCGAAAAAGATGCAAATGAAGTATTGGGTATATATAATAAAAATACAGGAAATCCAACGTCAAAATATCCAGTTAAAAAACAGGGAACAATCATTGGAAAACATATCCACCTGTAAGGTACGCAAAATAAAACCTCCTTTCAGGATTAAAAGCAGAACGCTCAAGCAAAATATGTTCAATGATGCCGGACACCGACGAAATAAACGAATGACCGAAAACCACTACCTCCTAGCGAAAACATGACGGTTTCAAATTCATTACACACTTTTAATGCATTACAGACATGTAATTTAAAACTTATAATATAACAAAAGGAATAAATGTTTTTCCAAAGTAAATAGACAATTTTTAAAGTGTAAAATACAAAACTCCACAGGAGCCAATGTGCATTTGTGGAGATATTAGATTAAGAAAACATAAAGTATGTAAAGCAACAGTGCCAACTTATTTAACACTGACATATAATAAACCCGTTAACAATGTGACTCAAAAAAGTATATTTAGACACTATAATCGTGCAAGGCATAATCACTATAACAAATTTTTTACATTTTGCTGAGTATCCATTTCATAATTAATTTTATAAAAAGATTTCTTTACGTCTTATTGTTATGTTATGTTTCTTTCATTCTTATGTTATGAGGTTTGACAATGATCTCAAAACGTATTGATTATGGTGTTAATAAAACTGATATTTTTCCCACTGTCACGTACATTACGCTGGGTAATAGAGGGCTCTACATTTTGAAAGACTAATTGATTTTCCCTCCAGAATCATTCCTCACGAGACCAGTGCATTTGGGTAAATTTTGATTCATATTTCGCAGGGGAATCAAATAGGTACTTCCCTGTAACACACCACCCAAGGGGCTAAAAAACATTCTCAAACAGTATAACTTTGATGTAGGTTCCTCTATCGAAGACGGAGTGCTTTCTCTGCAACGCACCACCCCATGGGCTAAATAATATTTCTCAAGCAGTATAACTTTCCCGAAACGCTCCACCACATGGGCTAAAGAATCTTTCTTAAACCCATTCACAGCGTGTATTTTCACGGATTGCTATCTCGATAGATTTAAATGCGACAATGGAGTGCACACGTCTTTGTACGAAATCGTTTATAATGTGATAATATTACCTCTAAAGTTCAACTGAAAAAAGCAAAGGCTCTCTGGTTAAATATTTAAACGATAAGACTGAGACTTTTCCTCCATCCAAAGCATAAAGAACCAATGAAATCGATCAATTGGTTACAGAGATATTGAATACACAGACAGATGGACGGACAGTTGGACCTGATGACAGTTGGACCATTAGCAAATTTTGCTTTTAAAGAAATGTGTTAAAAGCAAACAAAAAAACAAATTCTTGATTCACAATAATACCAACGAAATATAACAGTCAGGTCCTGATCTAGAAAAAAAATTAACAATAAGGGGATAGGGGTGATGGTAAGAAACTGATTTCTGTTGCAGTAAAATGCTTTCCCCTTCGTTTTAGAAGTTTTCAAAACATTGCTTGAAAAATGCATAATATATACCAAAGAGCCAAAACATTTTAACCAGAGCATCTACAGGGTGATTCAAAACTTATCGTACAAATTTCGTGGGGAGGTAGGGAATACGTCAGGAAACCGATTTCACCTAGGAAAGAATGTCCGCAAATGTACGCATGCGTATGTAGAGGGCGCTGTGTGTACCCAACCAGTGTACAGCTCGTCCGACCACTCCCGCTGTCATCAGTGCTGACTTACTAGTGATAAGATGAATCGTTTTACGCATCAAGAGCTAGAGGATATGCATCTCGCATATGGGGCAGTTGGCGAAAGCGGCCACCGAGCTAGGCAAGTTTACGAAGACCGATACCCCAACAGAAGAATACCGTAGCATCAAATGTTTGCACGTGTACATCGCAATCTGCGCCAACGTGGTTCACTGCGCAGCAACATGCAGGATACGGGAGAAGACGACTGACGTGGACTACAGTCAACAAGTCCTACAGTCCATCGAAGATAATCCGAATACCAGCACACGAGCTATTGCTCAGCAGCTTGGGGTCTCTCAGTCAGCAGTGTGGCGGATACTGCACGAGGAACATGTACATCCTTACCATCTGCAAAGGGTGCAGTTACTGCATCCTGACGATTATCCGAAGCGTGTGGAATTTGCACAATGGTTCATGAAGAAAGGTGCCGTGGACCACAGTTTTCCAGCTTCTGTCCTTTTTCCAGATGAAGCTTCATTCACTCGTGAAGGTGTGTTCAATACACACAATTCACATGTGTGGGCTTACGACAACCCGCATGGTACGAGAAGTCACGCTGCGCAACATCGTTTTGCCGTAAATGCATGGGCTGGAATCATTGGTGACTGTTTGTTGGGACCTTACTTGCTACCGCCCCGATTGGACGGCCGGAAATACCTAATATTTCTCGAGACAGTGTTACCGACATTTCTGGGCGCTGTTCCTGCGCATATCCGCCGAGATATGTGGTATCAACATGACGGGGCTCCAGCCCATAGCACAATTGTTGTGCATGATTACCTGAACCAAACATTCGGAGCTCGATGGATCGGTAGAGGTGGACCTTTCGCTTGGCCACCCAGGTCACCTGAATTATCGCCCATGGGTTTCTTTTTGTGGGGGGGGGGCATGAAAGACCATGTGTACGAGACCCCCGTCGACAGTGAAATGGACCTTGTTGCACGAATAGTGGCCGTCGCAGTCATTGTCCGTGATATGCCAGGCATTTTTGAAAATGTTCGGCGGTCAGTGCAACGGCGCTGTGAATCCTGTGTCCGTGTAAATGGTCGCAATTTTGAGCACCTGCTGTGAACCTGTACTTTACCTTGTTGGAATAAAAGTCACATTCGTTACCACCTAAATGTACTGTTTCCTTTTGTTCACTTTACTTTCCATTTTGTTCATGTAGATGACGTTTGCGGACATACTTTCCTATGTGAAATCGGTTTCCTGACGTATTCCCTACCTCCCCACGAAATTTGAACATAAGTTATGAATCACCCTGTATATGCAAATCGAAGAAACTGCAGGTAAATGAAGATGCCTATGAAGGTCATGAAACGGGGTAAACAACACCGAGGCTCTGTATCACACATTTAGGTGGTGTACCTAACAAATTGGCATCTCAGTGTATACTATATGTTTATGATTATGTCTCGATTCTGTACTGGTTAGTGACATTCCCAAAGGGGACAACAGTTACTGTAACGAACTGAAATGGATAACTCTCACGTGGTATACATTTGAATCATATTATTGCCAGAAGCAATAGCATTATAAGTTGCATTATCCTTATCAGACAGATTGCATTTATTGCCTTTTTTTCACCACTCGTTTTATGGCACTTCACACACTTTTTCTTTTTCCTTGCATTTCTTGGTTCATTTTACTGAAAATTACTTCGAATATTCCTAATTGGAACTTTAATTCGTACTTACTAGAGTGCTGCAGTGTTTTAGTTTATTAATCATCATCACCATCAACAACAACAACACGATCATCATCAAGCAGCCATGGGCAATGGAGGTCCAACCACACTGTGCAATTTAGTTCTCCAAATCACTTCTGTATAATTCAGATAAATCATGCTTGGATTTATAAATCTAAATAGTTTATTTACAAGAATTTAAGTTCGATTTTTTAATTAACATCAGCGAAATATCAAATTGGAGCAGGGTACGAAAGCGTAACTTTGAAAGATAAACGAAGTTATTAAAATCCACAGTGAGCCACTCACTAACGATGAACTTCAGGATTTAGAATGCAACGCTGCTTTTGAAGAACAACAAGAACCTGAACCAGAAATAGTGTTGGCGTTTAAATATTTAGTTTTCACTGCACAAATAACGCATGGATTTGGTGAAGGATCATGATATTGATATTTCGTGACAGGATGCCATAAGACGATGTTGTGACCAGTTAATGAAATGCTACAAATAAACATTACGCACAAAACAGAGGCAAGCAATGCAAACCAGCTAGTTTCGCTCCATATTAAGAAATAAACTGTAAAATTAATTAATCGATCACATATTTATATACATAATTCGGCACATATGTAATCATTAAATAAATATTGAGAATTATAATTATTTTTTGTTGAAATAAAACATCTATTACGAAACCAAGAAAAGGAAAAAAAGCCTAATAATATAGGCGAAAATGCAAACAAATAAAAAATCCCCTCGTTTTACACGGAAATTCGTTTAACGATGATCTTCCCGGAACTCATCTCCCGCATTAAATGAGAGTTACCTGTATAAGTGGTCCATTTCTGAATTATCCATTAAATGTATTTTCAGAGTTAAACTACCACCAAATATATATATTAATTTAATAGAATTGTTTGCCTTTCGTTCAATCAGTTAATTGAGTTCTCTATTGTCTGAAGACTGTATATCACGGATGTATCTTAATGATACGTCCAAGTTTTAAGAAAAACATATATTCATCAACAATATTTTCACGCTTTCAGTACCGAATGTTGGATTATCGTCATTACAGTTACTGATACTATCCTCCCTATGTGATTCTGATTTTACCAGGATCGGATCACAAATTAGCCTGCATGGCAAATTTTCTCCACTAACTTTTCTGGTCAGTAAATGTTCGGCACAAACTGGAAGGATAGCTGTGTAGCAATCCCCAGTGATGACGCAGAGAACATTCCGGGTCTGGCACATAATGTCCGACCCCGCCTTCCCTTGGTGCATGCCGTTAATACCTTTCAAAAGTGATATCCTTTTTTCGAAGGGAACAGAATTGGAGGTCTGTCAGACCGGTGTGCCCTACTGATCTGGTCATCTGCGACAATTTTTTTCTATCTTTCTGCCCTGTTGAGGAATGTTCAACTTCGCAGGGTCGTGGTGATGACCATTTATGCCTACGAGACTGGACTGTTTTACGGCTTTGAGCTTGATTATGGATTCTGGACTTGCTGCAGTGGTGGACATCTGTTGAGGGAGAATTTGCCGTTGTGTTTTCTGTTTGTTTGTGGGTTTCCAGCTCTAAGTGAACAGAGGCACGGGATACTTTATATCAGCTGGTGATCCTTATATGAGCTGTGTTTCATGCCCTTGAGCAGTCAAGGGAGGGGCTCCACTAGCGATGAGTCGTTAATTGTGAACCAGTGTGCAGAAGAGCAATATCTTTTGTGCATTAAAGAACATGCTACAATGGCCATGAAGGGAGGCTATCATCTTCCTCTTAACAGCTGTCAAATGATCACCTTCCTCAAACTTTCCCTGAGCCTTTGTGGCCCTTGTGATCTTCATATTTTGTTCATTTTGTAAAAACCGTTCCTCCCAGAGATAAACAAGTCCAACCGAACTGATTAGTGAAATCAGTCGTCTATTTTAAAAAGGAATCATTCAGTATGACATCATATATTTTTCAAATTAATAAAATGGTAAAATATAAATTGCTAATTATTTCTGTTTTTCCTTTCTAAAAGTCGAATAAATGTTTTTTTTTCTCATACTTCGTTTTTCTGACTAATGGATTTCAAATCTCTTTCTTCGACACTAATTTTACTAAAAACTACCGTTTCTCAAACTTTCGCATTTTACATCTCAACATATAAAAATATTCACTAAACTCCGCCTTAATCCTGCAGATATACTTGTTGCTAAATGTGTCATGTTTTGCCACAATGCGACTCCATATTCTCATATTTATCGTTAACTCCCAAATAATGATTGTGTTTTGAAATCTCAGTTATGTCCTTCAAGTTCAAAGATCAAATTTTCAAAAGAAACATATTTATTTATTTGTGCTGTCATCCACAATTTTTTTTATGAGTTAAACGAAGTTTACAAGCCAAACTGAATCAAAGTTTGAATGATATTAATTAGAATATTGAAAACAATGACAAAAATCCTAGTATGTAAAAAAGAATTATACATTTCATTTGTTGTAGAATTATCCTGTCTAAATATCTCCAATAAAATTGTCTTTATAAGGGGCTATTGTAAAGATTGATAACAAAGTCTGCAACTGAATGGGTAAGAAATATTATTTAACATTAAATGATGAAGTTTGGTAGTTCATTGAATGCAAACAATATCCAGATTTTCTGGGTAAAAAATGATTAATATCAGGATTAAACAGAGAAATTAGCTAATATCGACAATATTCAGTTTCTGGTACTAGCTGTAAAATGTACATAGTGTATGAATATATATAGGAATGCAATGATCTACATACAAGAGTACGAAGGGGGGAAATTCACATTAACCACCACTCAAATTACAGAAAAATGTCTTAGAAATTAATATCTTTCGTTCAATCACCAAGTACGGTTTAGCAGGTGTGATGGCTGTATATCACGGATATATCTCAGCGATATGTCCAAGTTTTACAAAAAATCCCGAAAATGCATCAGTAATCTCAGGTATTCACTGAATATCTCCATGAAAGTGTTGTATTTGTATAATCACTTTTGCTTCTTAGAGTAGTCTGTAAATCACCTTTCATTTTTTCGGTCACGTTAAGATGTTTTGAATAATTTTTCTTTTAAAAGTCCAGTTAATAGGAAATTAAATTTTAATGAGAATCTTCATTCCTATACATCGAAAATCGTTCAGGAGAAGTGTTGAAATTTACGATTACTGTTCTTTATTTCCTGTGAGCAGGGAATTAGGAAATTTCATTGCTTTTGCAGTAACACATTGTTCAAAGACAATAATTAGTATTAGTGATTTGATTATATGGAATAACGTTTACTTCATAATTGTTCATGGAATAAATGTTCTGTATTACTATTATAAATTGCATTTGTAGCTAATTTGTTTTAAAAATGATTAATTTAATCGTATAATGTGCATGTTTTTAGGGACAGCTCAAATTATCTTGTTTTCGCAGCCTTTTACTGCTGCTCATCCTTTTTGAATGCAAATATCTGTAAACAAACTATAGCAACTCTCTATCGAATTATTTAAAAATACTAAAATAACTGTACACAAATTATAACCATTGTCCATCCAGTATTTATAACAGCGACAAAAAGAAATGTAATAAATTACCACTCACTCAGCTGCTTACTACAGAGGTCTGAGAGGATCCGCTCACTTTAATATATTTTAAAGAAAAAAATTGCGAGAAAGGTGAGACGACAGCAAACAAGCAAAAAAAAAAAAAAAATTCCAAGCTCGAACCCAGGTCACATTTAAACTGTAGCTAAGCAAGATAACCAATCAATGATCAGGACGACACGAGAGATATTCATAGGCGAAAGTAAAGTATTTGCTTGTTTCTAGGTTAATAGGAGCAGAGCTCCAATGCAGATATGGACTCTGAATATGCAAATATTTAATTGAAAGTATGTTTCATATAATGTTGTACCTTTCTTTTCTTGCGTATATTAATGACTGCTACCTTATATTTGTAACAAGGTGCTTATACATAATTTTTTAAAAAAAACTACACGTCATGAGAATAACGAATATTCAAAGGTTTTCACCAAATGAATAATTTTGGAGGAATACTTCAATTCCGGCACGAGCAGAAGCTCTTCTAGACCTGTCGTTCTTTGAAATATTTTTCCAGTTTTAGACTAAAAAATGAAATAATTGCTTTAAAATACTTTTCTGATATTTGTGATTGTAAAGAGAATGCAAAAAACAGGAAGTTAACAAATCTTATTATAACCTGAATATAATAGTAAAATTAAAAATGAACATAATTTTTTAAAAAGTCATGAAATGTATTTTTACTGATATTTGTGAATCCGCACTTGTACTTTTCTGATATTTGTGATTGTAAAGAGAATGCAAAAAACAGGAATTTAACAAATCTTATTATAACCTAAATATAATAGTAAAATTAAAAATGAACATATTTTTTTAAAAAGTCATGAAATATATTCAATATATTAATAAAAGATGAAATATACGGTAAACAATAAAAGAAAAATCCTATTTCTGAATACAATTTTAGGTTCAGGACACATTAACGAATTATGATTAAATTTGAATATTAGCTCTCTATTGGGCCCTTTTTGTATTTAATGATAATCATTTTATTTAATATATCTATATTTACCTTTAAAAGCGATAAGTCCAGTGATTTTTCAAAGTTACCAATCAAATTAATAAGTATCCTAAATATGAAGGATATTACCGGATATTTCTTATGTAGGCAAAAGGGTTTGTTTTCTAATCAGTTTTTCTTTCTCTTTGATAAGAACTTCTGCTAAATGGCAAGAATTAGGAATATCAATTTCAGACTGCAGCTTCGTCTTAAAACGTCTTAAGAATTGGATTCACAAATTTCTTTCCTCCGAACAAAAAAGGTGAAATAACATTTCCTAAAGGGTAAGATTTATGACCACCAACTTCGGTATAATGCTTACTGTAAATATTATTTAAAGGAACTTGAAGGTTTGGACCTACAACCTTCATTCAGTCTCCTGCGCCCTATAACAGTTGAAATTCAAACTAATGGATGAGTGGAAAAATGCAAATGAGTATTTTTTTAACAGTTATAAACTCATATTTTATTTTAGGGTATAAATGAAAGAGAAAATAAAGAAAATGAGGGCGGATGTATATCCCACTCACTCTCTTAGTTTAAGAAGTCTAATTACAACGACCTCCCTGGGGTTAAAGGTATTGCTGTAAATGTAAAACTTTGGGCCACACATTTCACTCCAAAATTTAAAATTTCAAACATCAATTGCGTGAAAATTCCTTCAAAGTTGTGAAAAATCCTAACTTTTAATAGCTGACTATTCAACTTTAAAGTATTTTTATTTCTAAAAAGCCAAAAAAATAAGTTGAAAGTATGATGAAAACAATCCCTCGCTTTTCTGAAAACTAACGAAAAAAGCATGAATCTTTTAAGTCCACATAACAGAAATTTAGTAAATGTTCGTCGCGTCCAGCAAGGATCTCTTCACTCAAACGTTGCGACAAGCGAATATGCGAACATTTTGATGTAAAACAATCCGTAAGAAGTAGTATTGGGTTGTTTTACTTCTGAGTGGTAATTATGTTCACACAATGTGCTAAATGGCCAGCCACATGGACGCCGAGGTATCAAAGAAGGTTAAAAAAAGGACCAACCCCGCAGCTGTTCGGAGGCAGATGCTAGACTCCCGTCAAGGACATCCAGCGTGGTCTTTACCCTATACAGGCATGGATTTCCCTATACGCAGAGCTACGGCTTAAGACTCATCCGACGGACGGCTGCCTTTTCAAGACCACCATACAGAAAAATAAATTACAGTGCAATAGCCTCTAAAACATTAAAAACTGCCATACATTTCAGATTCCTGATTAGAAACTATTTGCCTTTAGAAAGCTCCTCTGACACTAGAAAGTGTTTCTCTTCCCCTACGAACCCATTTGCTATAAAAGTCATATATGTGAAAGTATAAAAGTCATTTGTTACAAAGAGTAATTTAATTCCAAAGCAAAGAGTCGTTTTTGAATATTTCATTACTGATTCTAGGTCATGAACATTTGTCACCATTTCGCCGCTTTATAAAAATTTATAAAAAATGATAAAAATAAATACCTCCTCAATCAGCTGCTTGCCACAGAGGTCTGACAGGAGCCTGTCAGTTTAATACGCCATGGTAGAGGGATCTATGAGGATGGCGGGTCTTATGTGTGAAAAATCAATAGGTCCACAATTTCATTTTTCGGTTACTGTTGTATACCTATTTGATGTCTGGATAAAATTTAATAGTTCAAAATTGATAAGAATTTAAAAATCTGTTACTTGTTTTGTTTTCATTATTAAATTCGTCAATATTATATGTCTGTAAAGACCGTCACTTAATTTTTTTTGGATGAATCAATTGCAGTGCGTAACCTCAGTCATTGTTAATATAATTTGACAGTTGTGTTGTATTACCGAGTTAACAATAGGACGAAATACAATTGATAAAATTCATTTAGCAAAATTAACGACTCCGAATCTCGGAGACGCCGAAGAATTGCTGCATTAATTGCTATATTATGAAAGCTTTATAATTCAAATATGAAGTCAAAGGTTTTTCTTGAGTGTTACCGTTAAATAAAAGTTAAATATGCTGAGATGACTCAAACCCATAATCTATTGCAACCCAGTGAGGAGAATCGTTTGATGTAACCAATATCGGATTAACTTCTCTACGACCAAGGTTTCGTCCATACAGAAGCTTTCTCAAACATGAATGAGTTTTATGATTATTATTTGATTTAATTAATTGAGCAATACCAATGCTTAGGTTGGATTCAGCTGTTTTACCTCTGAACGGTGCTTTTTTTGTACACCATGGGTAAAATGGTCAGATCTAAAGGCCCCCGAAGGCTAAGAGAAGGTTGGGGGAGGGAACCCATTGAAACAGCTGCTGGGAGACAGATGGTAGCCTCCCAACAAGGACATTCAGCGTGTTCTTTAACATGGACAGGGTATGGCACACAGGGTCACGACTATTAGGTACATTTAAAAAAAAGATAACAAAGAGTTACGATTTTAGGAGGGAATGAAAAATCTTTATGCAAAAAAGTGAAATTTCATTCGCTCTGGACGGATGAAAGTGCACGTTTCCTTGGTATATTTCGCTTCTAATGGTCCAACTAAACATGTAACAACTTTTTAAGTACCCTAACCCCCTCCTTATTGGCAATTAAAGATATGCGCGTGCAAAACTGGATTCTTTCTTCCATGGAATGAAAAAAGTATATCGAGATCGGTTGATTAGTTGCAGAAACATTGCGTCCATAGAAACAAAGATATAAAAATATATGCGTGTAAACTGAGACTTTTCCTGCATCAAGAAGCATAAAGAACCAATGAAATCGATCGATTGGTTACAGAGATATTGAATACACAGACAGATGGACGGACAGTCGTACCTGACGATGCCATTAGCAAATTTTGCTTTTAAAGAAATGTGTTAAGAATACATTGCTTGAAAAATGCATAATATATACCGAAGAGCCAAAACATTTTGACCAGATCATCTTTATGCAAATCGAAGAAACTGCATGTAAATGAAGATGCCTATGAAGGTCATGAAACTGTATAAACAACACTGAGCTCTGTATCACACATTTAGGTGGTGTACCTAACAAATTGGCATCTCAGTGTATACTATATGTTTATGATTTTGTCTCGATTCTGTACTGGTAACTGACATTTTCAAAGGGGACAACAGCTCCTGTAACGAACTGAAATGGATAACTCTCACGTGGTATACATTTGAAACATATTATTGCCAGAAGCAATAACATTATAAGTTGCATTATCCTTATCAGATAGATTGCATTTATTGCCTTTTTTCACCACTCGTTTTATGGTACTTCACACACTTTTCCTCTTTCCTTGCATATCTTGGTTCATTTTACTGAAAATTACTTCGGATATTCCTAAATGGAATTATAATTCCTACTTTCTAGAGTACTGCAATGTTTTTAGTTTATTAATCATCATAACCATCAACAATAACAACACGATCATCATCAAGCAGCCATGGGCTACGGAAGTCCAACCACACTGTGCAATTGAGTTCTCCAAATCACTACTGCATAATTCACGTAAATCATGCTTGGATTTATCCCTCTAAATACTTTATTTACAGGAATTTAAGTTGCATTTTTAATTAACACCAGCGAAATATCAAATTGGAGCAGGATACGAAGGCGTAACTTTGGAGGATGGACGAATTTATTAAACTCCACAGTGAGCCACTCACTAACGATGAACTTCAGGACTTTAGAATTCAACGCTGCTTTTGAAGAACGACAAGAATTTGAACCAGAAATAGTGTTTGCATTTAAATTTTTAGATGAAGCCCTTTCACTACACAAAAAACGCATGGATTTGTTGAAGGATCATGTTATTGATATTTAGTGATTGGATGCCATAAGACGATGTTGTGACTAGTTAATGGAATAATACAAATAAACATTATGCACAAAACAGAGCCCAGCAATGCAAACCAGATAGTTTCGTTCCTTATTAAGAAATAAACTGTACAATTAATTAATCGATCACATATTTATACACATAATTATGCATATATGTAATCATTAAATAAATATTGAGAATTATAATTATTTTTGTTGAAATAAAACATCTATTACGAAACCATGAAAAGGAAAAAAGTTTAACAAGATAGGCGAAACTGCAAACAAATAAAAAATTCCCTCGTTTTACACGGAAATTCGTTTAACGATGATCTTCCCGGAACTCATCTCCCGCATTAAATGAGAGTTACCTGTATAACTGTCCCATTTCTGAATTATCCATTAATTGGTATTTTCAGAGTTAAACTACCACCAAATATATATATTAATTTAATAGAATTGTTTGTCTTTCGTTCAATCACTCAACTGATGTTCTTCAGATGAGAAGACTATATATCACGGATGTATCTGAATGATACATTCAAGGTTTAAGAAAAACAAATTTTCATTAACGATATTTTCACGCTTTCAGTACCGAATGTTGGATTATCATCACTCCAGCTACTGATACTATCCTCCCTATGTGATTCTGATGTTACCAGGTTTGGGTCACAAATTAGCCTGCATCGAAAATTTTCTCCACTAACGCTTCTGGTCACCACAAACTGGAAGGATTGCTGTGTAGCAATCCCCAGTGATGACGCAGAGAACCTTCCGGGTCTGGCACATAATGTTCGACTCCGCCTTCCCTTGTTGCATGCCGTTAATACTTTTCAAAAGAGATATTCTCTTTTCGAAGGGAACAGAAGTGGAGGCCTGTCAGACCAGTGTACCCTACTGATCTGGTCATTTGCGACAATTTTTTTTCTTTCTTTCTACCCTGTTGAGGAGTGTTCAATTTCGCAGGGTCTTGATGATGACCATTTATGCCTACGAGACTGGACTGGTTTACGGCTTTGAGCTTGATTATGGATTCTGGACTTGCTGCAGTGGTGGACATCTGTTGAGTGAGAATTTGTCGCTGTGTTTTCTGTTTGCTTGTGGGTTGCCAGTCCTAAGTGAACAGAGGTACAGGATTCCTTATATCAGCTGGTGTATAATCCTGATCATAGGCCATCGGAGCTACCTGAATTCTCACTTAGCTAGTCAGGCATCTCTAATCCTAAACTGGAGTAATGTGTCTCAGGCAAGCCTTATGGCTCTTGAAAAGTTCCACTTCAAACGGTGGTGCTTGAAGTTCCTAGTAGCATGGATGACTTCAGCCTGTAACGGTGGAGGAACAGGTCTTTGTCCCATGCCCGCGATCAGGGGGCATTTTGATATTGTTGGTCCTACGTTTCTCAATAAACCTAGTTTCCTTTTAAAATCCTACTAATCATTTTCTTTCTGCAAATATATGGAACGTGAGGACGTTACATTGAGATTATTCTCTTGATATCCTCACGCAGGAATTCCAGCGTTATAAACTATATATTCTAGGCTTTCAAGAGACCAGATGGACGGGTTAAGGTGATAAAATTGAAAATAACTATAAATTTGTTTTTCAGTGAAGAGATCTCGTGCTCTAATAGAGCCAGAGATCTCAAACAAATGTTTTCCGATTATATTCTGGAAGAATTACACGCTGAATGGTTCTCGGCCCGTTACTTCTGTAACACAAGTTCTAAACTGATTACATACTGGATAAAATGATTTAATATCTAATGTTTCCGAAGCGTTCGTTTCTTTATCGCCAACATAACGTTATACCACCGGAATTCCGTTCGTTAATTCAATCACTCAAGGTATGGAACCTGTTACGTAGCCGATCAACTGGGTCGAACCCGATAAAAGTTGCAGTTTTATAACTCATGTTCTAATTGAGCAACAGATCTAAAACTAATGTTTTTCTATTACTTTCCGGGAGAATTACACGTTGAATGTATCGGAAAATGTCTCGACCCGCTACTATTTATTTTATGGCACAAGTACCAATCTCTCATTCCTTATCAGGTGCAGAGCGACTTTTTGATCACCCTGTATTTTCTGACGACAATAAAGTTTATATCAATCCATGTTCTTGAGACAATTGTCGTTCCATTCAACTTGCATGCGATAAAATCGAAGACTGCGGTATATCCTAACAGTTAACAATTTCTGCAGACGAAACAACTACCATGCACTTGGGTCGTAGCAAAACAGAAGCAAAAAGAGGCCTCAAAAGAGTCGCCCACCAGTGCAGAAAATCCAGGTCTATAATCTAGCTCAAATTCATAAACCATTCTAGTGGGTATAAATGATCAGCACCAGGACCCTGTGAAGTTGACCCTCCTCAGAAGGGTTGAAAAGAAGAAAAATTGGCCATAGATGATCAGAGCAATAGTCCACACTGAGCTGGCAGCCCTCCCTTTCCGTTTCCTTCCAAAAAAGAATGTCTCTTTTGAAAGGTACTAACGGCCTGCACCACGAGAAGACAAGGTCCGACATTAGGTACTAGGCCTGGCCAGTTCTGTGTTTTCATCACTGGGAATTGGTACACAGCTCTCTTTCCAGTTTGTGCCTAGCTGCCATTTACGGACCTTATATATATACTAATTATGTACCACTTATCTTGTATATAAATAAATTGTACATCTTATATTTATCAAGGAAGTGTGAAATGATTTTATTGGTCACAAGTTAAGGCCATTGTTTCAAGTTTTGGAAAGCATCTTTTATTGACAAACGTTCCAAATACTTTTCAAGTTATACTTCTTCCGTATGGATCTGTAATTAGGGAAAAAAGGGGAAAAACAATTGTATTCGCCCTCCCATATTTTCATACAGGGAGAAGGAATAAAGTGAATCAATATTTTTTAATCTGTGATATTCTCCTAGTCATTTGTTTCCATTCGGAAAGCAAATAATGTGGATATATTCTTTAGTTACGAGATGACGTAAAAAGGTAAAAACACCTTTTTACGTCATTTTTTGGCACTTTTTTTTTGGGGGGGGAATTATTAAATTTTAAAATATTTTTGAAATCATAAAGGCTGTGGTTGTTCCAGTGTCCTTTTCTGACAATATCTAACCTAATTATTCTGTTATTGTCATTGTAAGAACTACATTCCATTTGTCGAAGGAGATTATGGACATCCTTTAGACCTCGTCCTCTGTTTATGTTAGTGAATAATCCATGACGACCCAAAATAAGTTTTCATTTGTCTTACAATTCATTTAGAAAGACAGATGGATAAGAGAATTAGAAAAATACTAGACTGGAGGGCGCAAAGCAATAAATCGACATATCGCACGAGATAAATTACGAAGATAAAATGGATTTGATTGTACTGCTAATAACTTTCTCAAACAGGTTTCACTGTGTACCTTGTGTTGCATTAAAAATTCAAGTCTCTGCATGTAAATGAACAGGATTAGAATTTAAAACTATTTTAAATTTTACTCTTGCTTGGTTTGGAGGGGGATTTGACACGATCTAATGAATTTCAACGGAGAAAATTGATATTAATGTACCAGAATACTGAGCGTCTGCAAAAAGGGCGTCAATAAAACCAGAATGGTCTTTCTGTGCAAGTATTTGGTGCTCCGACCAACTCGTTTAGGTAGAAATCATTTTTCTTGATTTGAAACTAAACCTGTTTTAAATATAATGCTCAAATTTAAAGAAATCAAAGCAAACACTGTTGCTGCTTGGGATTTGAGTTGCTGAAAGTGCATTTATATATTAATTCGCGTGTATATAATTCGAACAAAAATGCATAGTTATACAAGTTTCCTTTTTCCCAATGGAATTGTTGGAATTTAGAGCCAATATTTATTCCCCAATATGAGAACAGAGATTTTTTACCTATCTAGTGTTGCAATGATGAGCGAGGCATAATCGCAACATAAATCGCACAACAAACGATCATGCCCTCCTGGGACTCGAACCCGAACACCGAGAGTTACAATGCCAATTGAGAGAAGACGATACCAGTGAGCCAAGGAGACGGCGTTATACAGTCGGTTGAGTTACTAATATTACCAATTATAGTCTCTAAATTTACATTGGTTGTCTGTACTTAATTGAAGAGCATTTACTCTCTGCGAAGTATATTACAGAAAATCGTTAATAAGGCTAGATATTGAATTATTAATCTCGGTGTTTTTTTAGTGCTGAACATAGCTACCTTGGGATAACATAATATTAGAATGATCCAGTCAAAAAGAAAAACTAATCCTAACGATACAAATTCGTTAACACTTTCCGCAGTTAAGAAAACAATCGGAACTAAATGATCCAGTAAGTTAAGCCTTACTAACGATTTTTGGAACAAACACTTTTGACGAATTAATGGTCTTGTCATTACAGACAACGAACACAAATTTACAGAATTCCATTAGAAACATTATCACTCAAGCAACTGTATCAGTGCGCAAAGTGCACATATCCATCCGCTTACATCAACTTGTAAGCAGTACACATTACATATCCGTAGACTACGCATCAAATTAATGTTAATCTAAAATAAAAAGAATTCGTTACAACAATTATCTTCATTACAAAAATAATGATTACCCATAAAAGCGTTTCTTTACCACTCTGAAATAAAACTCTTTGCTAGATTCTAACTTACAAACTTCTACAAAATATCAATTGGGTATTCTAGGCATATTGCAAAATTGCCTTTAATTACAATATTTAAATGTGAGTTTTAATATTTGCTAGGTCATTTAAATTATTTTACTGCATTTTACCTCTGTTGCAATTACTGAGGAAATATTTTAACATTTGGCATTTTTAAATGCTTTATGCATGAATGATGAGAAACATACTTTCAATAACAAAATAAAAATGATACATTTTGGGCAACAGGCCACTTGAACACTTAGATTAATATCCAAAATTACCTGTACATTGAGGTTACTGTAATCCACCAGCATGCAAATAACAGAAGCTTATCGATACTTCTGACTATACTTCAGTAATTAACTAATATACATAATGATTATTGCATATATCAGTGCATTACCGAAATATGCGAAAGAATATGTCCCACAAGTACCTTTTAACTAAAAAGAAAATCCAGCCTGTTATAAATGGAACATTCACGGCATAGTAATGAAATACATGCAGATTTTCGACAATTGAAGTTGGATCCATCTTATTATAGATATATACCTAGCATTAGATGCGTGATATAAATATTTAAATCTTTTATTACTTCTGGACCTCATAACATCTTCTTGCCTCATAATATCCCGCGCTTGTATAGTAATTAAGGCTATGCTAAGCAAATTCGAGCGTATGACTTCATTAGATGCTTATTGAATACTGGGAAACTAGTAAGATGTCTTTGGAAACAAATATTCATTACATTACTATTATTTTTATTATTCATTTTAATTGTGAATTTGATGGTTTGGTATATATCATGAAAATTTTGGCGGGTTTGCCCAAGGCCACCTTGATACATCAAGCCTGGACAGCCTTGAAGAAAGAGAGGGAAGAAAGGAGAGAAATTAATTATGCATAAATATGATTAATTTCGTAATTTATTGAATTAGATTAAAATTTAAGTAAAAATATTTATAGCAAAACCATTAAAAATAATTCATTCATTAAAATTTTATTAAAATATTAGAAAATGTTACAAAATTAATTTCCAAATTTTAAAAAATAAATATCTACCAGTTGGAGTTTTAGAAATATTTTTACAATTAAAACTGCAATATTTTTGAAATTTAGGTCTTGTGTGTCTGTTACCGCAGTGTCCAGGCTTATTCTATCTAGTTGACCTTGACGTGACCTCTCCTGCCATTAAGGAGGAGTCGTCTAGACATATAACAAACTATGCAATTCCCCACTTTTTAGGGAGGGGAGAAAGAATGGGTGGTAAATATGTTTTATAACGTTTGGTAATCTCCCCGTTATCTCAAACCTTCATTTGAGAATTTGCTGATTTTTCCCAGTACTCGCGTTCAGAAGATATTATAAAAGTATCTTTTTCACATTTTGCTGTTCTTTCGGGTAAAAGAAAATATATGATAAAATGTTTATAGCCTATCACATTCTACATCACAAGTTTTCTTTTACATATAACCGTTAACGTTTAGACTTGGCTTTCGAAAGATATAAGAAGGCCAAGCTTTTGCAATTTTTTGCTCCTTTTTCAGCGGAAAAAAGCATGGGAGGAGAGGCAAGAGTTCATTTGGCATATAACTCGTTGTGATTGGTTAAAGGCTTGAAATTATACGTGGGACAGCCGTTACAACCCCCCCCCCCCACACACACACACGTGACAAACACAATAAATGTTGTTGGAAACACAAATCAAAATTAAGTAGATATAAACATGAAATTGAACAATCAACTACCACCTGAATTATAAAAACAAATATTACAAATGAATATTATTCGTTTAATAAACAAATTGGATGTATCTTACACATCAATAGGTATATCACGGATGTATCACATCGATATGTCCAATTTTGAAGATAATTATATATTACTCGAAATGAACAAATGATATTATCTCATGCATTCTTTGGGTGTCTTCATACTGAATATGCCGTTGTACCATTGCTCTTGGTTCTTAGAGTAGTCTCGAAAGCACGTTTCATTCATTTGGTCACGTTAAGTTTCCTTTCAGTAGTTTAGCCGTTAAAACGTATTAATCGAAAATTCAAAACGTCAAATAACAATGCTTTTGAACACTGAAATATAGTGTCGGTGAAATAGGATTTTTCGGAATCTGATTTTTCAGCAAAACAAATATATATGTTCGAAATGAGTGTGGAATCTATTATAATTATTGGTTAACTGAATATAAATTAGGGAAACTTGGTAGTGAAGATGATACCAGATGGCAGGATTCCAGTTCTCTTAGATGGAAAAATTTGTTCAGCGGTTTTGTTCGAGATGTGGTTATCTAGTAACTGATTTAGAGATAATACGTAAATATAATTTAATGTATCATAATTTTTCTGTTATCCGAATTTGTATTCCTAACTTTACATCGGGTAATCGAAGTTTCCTCCCACATAGCAATAGAAAACGACACGCCATTCAATTTCAAACAAATTTTCTCCTGTAACGAATTAACACACATATAAAATAAAAAACTTCTTTGTACCTTTTTTTATAATTATTTCAATTCGGTACGCAGATGATTATAAAAAAAGCTACAAAAGAAGTGTGGGTTTTATATATATATATAGATCTTATAATTTCCTACAGAAGAAAAGTTGTTTTTAATTGAAGAGTTTATCATGTTCTATTGCTATGTAAGATGAAATTTCGATTAACCGATTTAATGTTGAGAATATAGATTCGGATAACAGAAGAAAGTCGTTTATCCAGACTGTTGGAACAGTAGAATCTCTAAGAGATAACGAAATATTTTCAGTTTCCAATTTTGCCCCAGGTAGCATTGGAAATATAAACTAATAGATGATTTCGAAAAAATAGCAATAATGTATTGATACCTACAAATCACAAAAAAGTCACTGATTATAGATGAAGCAAGGTCCGCCACATACAAAAAAATATATAAAGGACATATCATGGAAGCAAAATATCGTCCGATGGTTAATTTAAATGGTAGAGCGCTCTAGCATGTATTTGGAGAGTCGCGGGTTCGAATCACGCACCGTCGGCACTGATTGTTTTCAAATAACTATTTATTGAATTATGCAGCTACAGGTAATCTGTGTATTTATTATGTATTGATTTATCATTATCTCACATATGCCTTAAAACGAAAATGTTTCACTTTCCCATCCCTTTCGGGTTATGGAGGAAAATTATAATAAATCCTTTGATCATCACACTCCACCACCTAAATTTTAAATCTCTCTCGTGGTATATTTGTTTGTAACATTCATTTTTAATTTTTGTATTTCCATATTTAAAGAGCTAAGTCGTGATTTTGATCCTAGATCGTTAGGTCTTGTTATTTAAATACTAAATTGATTATTCATTAGAGAATTACCGTATTTCTTCGATTCGAAGACGCCATCGATTCGAAGACGCAACCCGTTTTTAGAGCCGTTTATATGGGGAAAAAGTGCGTCTTAGAATCGAAGAAATACATATTTACAAAAATCAATTTTTATTTAAATTATGATTATTTTTTTTAGTCTTTATATCAAAAATTATTGTTGAAGTATAATTACCCAAACGAATTTAGGTATATATTGAAATATATCATGGCATAAATATGAATTAAAAGAAACTTTAAATTCGTGATATTTATTTGCAATATTTTGTATAGATCTGTGCCTAAACGACTGCTTTACATAATTTTGTCATGTAAAGCACTAATTTAAGTTCGTCAGTAACAAAATACTAATAAAAGAAAACAGGAAAACTTAATTAACTCACGCGTATTTTGAGGCTTCTTCTCAGAAATTTCTGCACTATAATCTCTCGATGAGATGAAAGTGTTGAGACTGTCCAGTCGATTCCATCCTTTAAATCGTGCTATCTGCTAACCACTTATGAACAACCTTTTCACAATGATAAGATGCTTTATCATCCTGTGATTTAAAACACTTTTAAAATCTACTTCATCCAAACACGAGATCCCTCACTGTTGGTAACAATTTTGTTTCCAATATTTTGATATAGTCCTTAGATTTTGCTATTCCTTTTCCAATATGTACCCTTCGAACACCCTGACAAGACATACAATACAATGAATTTGGTTAAATATTTCAAAACTACAATAAGACACTAAATGCTGAAACACTTATGAGACCGTTTTCTTCTGTGGACACTGGTCTGTAATCCAGTAATTTAAGTAAATTTTAAAATCAGTCTTCCATCACTGAAATTGTCTCTTGCACCGAAAGCCTGTCAGTAAAGGTTTAAAACGTCGCAATCAGATTTCTAGGCGTTTTTCTCTTAGATATTGAGCACACAATGATGTTTGCTGCCAATATCCATCCTTTCAGAAATTGTGTGAATTCAGCTTTTTTTGGGAAAGCGCAATCCTATGTTTGTCAACACGAAAAGTTGTTTTTCTAGGTCTCCCACTTCCTTCTCTTTCAGAATGGCGTCTCAGTGTTTACAAAACAATAGAGAATCAAGACACATTTTGGCAAAGATTTGACGAATGCACATACAAATATACCACGTGCATATTCGATTTTAAAGTGAATTAAAAGATTCGGTTTTAAAGTGAATTAAAAGATGCAACAAAACCAACAATCCCAAATTTATGGTTACTTATATGTGATTGGTCAGAATAACAGAATTTGATTGATTGTACCGAGAGCCTGTTCGCTCCAACTACTGGGTGTCCAAAAATTATCTTTGCAATTTTTATCTAATATAAAAAGTCAACCAGGAGGTGTTGAAATACTGGCGTTGTCCCATTCTACAGAAAATTTTATGGAGTGGTCCTGAATACCAACTTTGGACAAGTTTTCCCAACTTTTTTTTTTCAGTTCTTCATTCCTCCTCTCAGTCACAATAAATCCACAGGAGAAAGCACAGTGTGTTGAGTGGTATATTCAAACACAATCTGATTACACGTCCAACGAAGGTTTAGAACTCTTTGCAACCGATCGCCCCATCAAGACCAACCATGCGAGCTCGGTATAAAAAGTTTACGAAAACTGAGAGTTAACACAAGAAAGGAGGAAGGCGGCCTCGAACGACTGAAGAAAATATCGAGCGTATTCGAGAGGCCTTTGTTCAAAGTCCACACAAACGACACGAACTGCATCACTTGAGTTACAGTTACGACAATGTAAGATGTCTTGCGAAAACGTTTGAAGTTGCAACTCTTGCAAGCGATTATACAAGATGATAGGATCACCTGTAAATAATTTGCAACGACACTAGAGGACAGAGTCGAGCAGGACAATGATTTTATGTCAAGAATTACGTTTTCTGATGAGGTAACTATTCATGTTTCATGGAAGACCAAAACTTGGTATTGAGAAAAATGTAATGAGTTTCCCTGTAAATTATGACAACCCCAGTATTTCTACACTCCTGGTTGACTTTTTATATTGAATTCAAATCATACACTGCAGAATAAGTCAAAATGGACGACAACCATAAGAAAAAAAGAAACGCACACGATCAGCGAATTACTCAGGTGTCATAATCCATTTGTGAAATTTTCCAGCGTTAGTTCCAACTTCTCGTTAATCTTTTCGCATCGAGGAACATGTAACGCCACAAAATTGTAGTCACACACATGGATCGAAATTCTCAACTGTCTCTTATGATTTCTTTGATAAATGACCAGGACATTATATGAACACGCAATTGCATGGGAAGAGCGACAGGCTTAGTAATCACAGTCGGTTGCTTCTCTTTATATAAAGATATTTCATTTAAAAGATCTTATTCCGTTAAATTATGATTTAAGATACATCCACTAGAATATAGATATACAGAACCAACTCGAAACATTTTTCGCTACTGAGATCTGAGATCACGAAGAAGTATCATATTTGTTACCTTAGGAGGCATTTATTTTTATCACTTTCATTTTCTTGGAAATCCATTAGAGGAAGAAATCTACTTTCGGTTTCAATAGTACACACTTCGGGGGAAGAGAGTGAGCTTTTCTTACAAGTCTAAAATGAGCTTTTCATTCAAAGATTAATTTTTCTACTATCAATAACTAAAATTATAAATGTAAAAACCTTTAAATAAAATAATAAAACCGTAAATAAAAGCAAAAAATCATAAACGTTACAATATATATATAATACATTAAACTTTACAGAATAGTATTCAAATCTGTTGCCAAAATGCCTTGACCTGCCGCATTGAAAGTGTTGATTACAATTTTATTTACTTTAAGGTTTAAAATATTCTATTAGATGGCGGAAAGAAACATCAGACGTTACGATAAGAATTTTGGACTATATCTATTATCCTTTCTAAAAAACCTGCGTTTTTTAAGTGGCAATAGAATCCGTTCCTTGGCCGAGTGCTTAGCGTGCTTGGTTGAAAAAAGGACCTGGGTTCGAGCCCCGGGTAAGGCATGGATGTTGGTGTTGTTTTTCTGCTGAGGTTTCGCCTTCCTCACAGATCTTCTACTGTGTAATATTAAACTTGCAGGCTCTTGTCAGACCTCTGTGGCAAGAGGCTGCTTAAGGGGGATATTTATATTTATTATTTATATCATTTACCCCATTTAGGGTTAGAGAAAATAACGGTCATCTTTGCGACAACTGTGTCCTACTCAACACTAATCTCTCCTGTTTCTTGAATTGTCTCCAAAGTCTTGAGAGAACATTTTGTGAATATTTAAGACCCTCAATATCTCAGGCAAGTATTAATCCTTCATCATCCTACATATATCACTCTATATAATCATCACAAAGTCGACTTTGTGACAAGACGAAATCAAATTGCTACTCAACATCGTACTGGATTGAATGAAAATGAGTAACAACTTCTGACAAATGCTCGTTTACAGCAACTAGAGGTGAGTTCGAGACCGATTCCGCCTGAAACTGATTTTATTGAGTCCTAGGAAAAACTGTTCTAAAGATTATGAATTCGATCATCTATCCCTTCCATCCTGAGACCGTTTGGGAGAAGTATTGCTTTGACACATCATAAAATATATAATCGAAACGGATGACGCTAAACGTTTTTTTTTTAATAAGAGTTATTATAAGTATAGGAGTAATGCAGTTAGTTGAAGACGAAATTCAAATCTTTATATTATTTGGAACTAAAAATACTAGAAATAATTCGTAAAAGACGAAAATTCTAGAGTACAATCAATTATAATATCTATGGGCAATTCTTAAATGAAAGAGAGAAGCAAACACTCATAATTAAGAGAGAGAAAATATTAAAGGTTGAATGATGCTTATATTAATAGCTTTGGAATGGTTAAAAGGTAGAAATTTTATGAAATGAAATACGCATATATATTCCACAAGCAAATCTTTGACACAGAGGGCTGACAGAAGCCTTTCAGTATAATACGATCAAATAGAGATTTGTGAGGAAGGAGAGACTTCAGCGGAAGAAAAACACAAGAAAGAAAACATCCGTACCTGAATCAGGATTCGACCTCGGGTCTCTTTGGTCAGCAGCCAAGCACGCAAACCACACTCAATCATCGGGATGGTAAAGTAATCGAAGAAATTCTTTATTTTATTATTTTTCATTAATCTTTATCATAATTAAAAGAAAAATTAGAATTTTGATTTTTACTGAACCTAGAAGTGAAAGTTTGTTTTAAGTGGCAGTAAAAGATTCACAGAGTAATGACTTTGTTACGCAATTCTAATGCATTTTTTTCTAAGATGTTCAAAAACGAGGCATCATAGCACATTGTGAAGTATTGCTATTAAAAGACTTGAAACATAGCAAGTGACATGAGAAAGTTACATAAGTGACAATTAGCTTTAATAATTTCTGCAAAACAGTGGTACACCAATTACTGTGAATTTTAGATTTGAAAAATAAAACCATTAATACGTGAAGCCAGAGTAAGAGATTTGGGTTGTTTTACCTCTGAGCGGCACTTTTTTGCACACCGTGGGCTAAATGGCCAGGTCACATGGACCCCAAAGGCTCAGGGAAGGTTGGGGGAGGGGACCCACTGGAACAGCTGTTGGGAGACAGATGGTAGCCTCCCGTCAAGGCCATCTAGCATGTTCCTTAACGTGCACAGGGTGTAGCTCTCCCGCACACGGAGCCACGGCTAACGTCCCATCCGACGGACGGCGGCCTTTCCAAGCCCATCGATGTCCCCTACTTACGTGGGCAGGGCGGAGAATTTTGCGGAGATAAATCTCAACTCTGACCCAGCTGGGACTCGAACCTGGGAACTGCAGATTACGAGCGTGGCGCGCTACCGATTGAGACACACCCACCCCAGAGTAAGAGAAACTGGTGAAAAAGAAGTAGAGATCGATCTGTCTGTATTGATCAATGACTAAAGCATCTCCCTTCCACGGTTAGAAAGGGAACAGCGATGACTTTCGAAATGCCGAAGTGCATTGGATGAGTCGTTAAACGTGGATCAGTGTGCAGGAGAGCTATACCTTGTGTACGTCAAAGAACAAACTAAAATGGCCATGAAGGGAGGCTATCATCTTCCTCTTAACAGCTGCCAAATGATCCCCTTCCCCCAACTTTCCCTGAGCCTTTGTGGCCCTTGTGATCTTCATATTTTGTTCATTATGTAAAAAACGTTCCTCCCAGAGATAAACAAGTCCAACCGAACTGATTAGTGAAATCAGCCGTCTATATGACATCATATATTTTTAAATTAATAAAATGGTAATATATGAAAAGCTAATTAATTATGTTTTTCCTTTCTAAATATCGAATAATTGTTGTTTTTTGTCATAATTCGTTTTTCTAAGTAATGGATATCAAATATTTTTTTTCGACACTAATTTTAGTAAAAACTACCGTTTCTCAAACTTTCGCCTTTTACATTTTAATATACAAAACTATTAGCTAAATTAATCCTTAATCTTTCAGCTTTCCTTTTTGCCAAATATGTCATGTTTTGCTACTATGCGACTCCATATTCTCATATTCATCGTTAACTCCCAAACAATGATTGTGTTTTGAAATCTCAGTTATGTCCTTCAAGTTCAAAGATCAAATTTTCAAAAGAAACATATTTATTTATTTGTGCTGTCATCCACATAGATTTTTTTATGAGTTAAACGAAGTTTATCAGCAAGATTGAATGAAAGTTTGAATGATAATACTTAGAATAACAAAAACAATGACAAAAAACCTAATATGTAAAAAATATACATTTCATTTGTGTAGAATTATCCTGTGTAATTATCTCTTATAAAACTGTCTTTATAAGGGGTTATTGTAAAGATTGATAGCAAATTCTGCAACTGAATGGGTAAGAAATGTTATTGAACATTAAATGATGAAGTTTGGTAGTTCGATGAATGCAAACAATATCCAGATTATCCGGGTAAAAATGATTAATATCAGGATTAAACAGAGACAATCGAGAGATCAGACAACCGATAGAAATTCCGTCTTGGATCTGTTCACCATGCAAAATTCTTACTGACTCTCTCAGATTTCAGCAGCTATTTTCACAGTCTACTGCCATTGTCATATCCCATTTTTACTCTGAATTAAAACATAAATGGCCAGAAGCTGTCTGGATCGGAACTGATGCTTCAGTATCTAAACAACAAACTGAAATCGGCAACGCCTGTCCTTCACGCACAATCTTCATAGGTGAAAAATTATCAAGAGAAACATCTATATTCTTAGCTGAAGCTACAGCACTAATCAGCACCGTCACTCCTATTATTGAAGAAAATTATCATTTTCTCCTATTTTCTGATTCCAAATCGGTACTCTTAGCACTTCATATCGATAAAATCACATACGGCTATTTTTGTTCTCCATCATTCTCTTCAACAAGCAACGCTTTGGGCCTCATTAATCACTTTGCTTTGGATTCCTGAACCTTGAGATCAATAAGTCAGCCGACTCCCTGGAAAAAAGTGCAAGAACTATTCCACATTTGATTATTCCTTACATACATTTTAAAAACACCACATATATTTTTTTTTATTTGCTAAGATAACAATCATTTGCTCATCAGGAATATTCGTTCAAAAAATTACAAAATCCAGTCAATAACAAACTGTCTTATTAATCCGTGCAAAAATATAACTTAAAACATTATACCACTATAAAAACAGTAAATTAGGCTACGGATTCATTCGGTTACAATAATAGTTTCAAAATTATACTTTTTATGAAGCAGGAAACAAAAGTCTCTGTACAGTGTATAGTAAATACGATCTCCCACAACCACATCGGCACACCAAAGATTCCCTCGATCCCTTAATAGGTCAATCCTCCTCTGATACTAAGAAAGTGAAATGTTAAAAGAAATGAATTTTGTTGTGGAAGCTTAATAAAACACAATGCAAAAGTACTGTCAATGAAAATGCGTCTATCTCTCTTATCTATCTTGCATATTCGACAAAGGAAATGCGGGTACAACTGGTTTGTCACCATAATGAGGAGTATAATTTTCGAAAGAAATATCACTCTTAGTTTAAGATCCCATGACGATGATAAGTATGTTGCGAGGATACGTTGAATAGATCAAAGAAATTTCTCTACGCTCATGTTCATCTGTCAAAGAAAACATCACTCTTAGAGTAAGTTGATATTAAATGTTAGAGGAAAAATTGACTGAGCCGGGTGGGATACGAGCCCATATCCTCCTGATAACATGTCAGATACTCTGACTGATGAGTCACCAGCTGCCGTTCAAGATATCCTTAAATTGATGTTAAAAACTGTCTACCAGTATACCACCATGTCTGGACATAAGCGTCGCGAAATTTCTTTGAGCTATTCAATGTATCCTCGTAATTATCATAGTCATGACGTACTTGTCATCTGTTTCTAGACGATGTGAGCGACTGGGCCATGCCTGCATGAGACACATAGAAAACTGTACGTAGACAATGCTTAACATCAGTTAGAGGCAATCTTTATTGGCGTCCGGTAGCTCAGATGTCATTGCACGTTACAGGTTATCAGGAGAATATGGGTTCGTATCCCATCAGACTCAGACAATTTTTTATTATAACATTTGATATCGACTTTAATATGAGTGGTGTTCCCTTTGATAGTTGAACATAAGCGCAGAAAAATTTTCTTGAGTGTAATTTTACTTGACAGACAGGCTACAGTTAAACAAACAGTCCCTGATCCCACTATGGAACTTAGAGACCAATTCTCTTCAGATATTCAAGCTCCCTCTTTGTGGAGAGTAATTCGTAATTCACGTGTGATTTTAACAAGTGGCTGAAGTGCTTCTACCTAGAGAGTATCACACTTGTTCAATAGCACTAAGGTATGGATATCTCGGAAGTGAGTCTATTCGGCCATTTCGAAAAAATTCTTCTATCAAATGGACTTCCTGTGCATGAACAATGTCTTCCATTAGAAAGAACTGAGAGCTCAGTGAAGAAAAATCTGATATATGATGCAAGAAATTTCTTCCCTGTATCTTAGATCAGATAAAGTTCATTTCAAAAAGGTTCGGTTATTGGTTGAACATTATGCCTGCTCATTCCATTTGATCCTTTCCCCTATACAGAGTGATTCAAAACTTATCGTTCAAATTTCGTGGGGAGGTAGGGAATACGTCAGGAAACCGATTTCACATAGGAATGTATGTCCGCAAACGTCATCTACATGAACAAAATGGACAAGTAAAGTGAACACAAGGAAACAGTACAGTTAAGTGGTAACGAATGTGACTTTTATTCCAACAAGGTAAAGTACAGGTTCACAGTAGGTGCTCAAAATTGCGACCATTTACATGGACACAGGATTCACAGCGCCGTTGCATTGACCACCGTACATTTTCAAAAACGCCTGGCATATCACGGACAATGCCTGCGGCGGCCACTATTCGTGCAACAAGATCAATTTCACTGTCGACGGGGGTCTCGTACACAAGGTATTTCATGGCCCCCCACAAAAAGAAATCCATGGGCGATAAATCAGGTGACCTGGGTGGCCAAGCGATCGGTCCACCTCTACCGATCCATCGAGCTCCGAATGTTCGGTTCAGGTAATCACGCGCAACAATTGTGCTATGAGCTGGAGCCCCGTCATGTTGATACCACATATCTCGGCGGATATGCGCAGGAACAGCGCCCAGAAAAGTCGGTAACACTGTCTCGAGAAATATTAGGTATTTCCGGCCGTCCGATCGGGGCGGTAGCAAGTAAGGTCCCAACAAATAGTCACCAATGATTCCAGCCCACACATTTACGGCAAAATGATGTTGCGCAGCGTGACTTCTCGTATCATGCGGGTTGTCGTAAGCCCACACATGTGAAATGTGTGTATTTAACACACCTTCACGACTGAATGAAGCTTCATCTGTAAAAAGGACAGAAGCTGGAAAACTGGGGTCCACGGCACCTTTCTGCATGAACCATTGTGCAAATTCCACACGCTTCGGATAATCGTCAGGATGCAGTAACTGCACCCTTTGCAGATGGTAAGGATGCACACGTTCCTCGTGCAGTATCCGCCACACTGCTGACTGAGAGACCCCAAGCTGCTGAGCAATAGCTCGTGTGCTGGTATTCGGATTATCTTCGATGGACTGTAGGACTTGTTCTGCGACGTTGACAGTCCGGGTCAGTTGTCTTCTCCCCGTATCCTGCATGTTGCTGCGCAGTGAACCACGTTCGCGCAGATTGCGATGCACACGTGCAAACATTTGATGCTGCGGTATTCTTCTGTTGGGGTATCGGTCTTCGTAAACTTGCCTAGCTCGGCGGCCGCTTTCGCCAGCTGCCCCATATGCGAGATGCATATCCGCTAGCTCTTGATGCGTAAAACGATTCATCTTATCACTAGTAAGTCAGCTCGTACACTGATGACAGCGGGAGTGGTCGGGCGAGCTGTACACTGGTTTGGTACACACAGCGCCCTCTACATACGCATGCGTACATTTGCGGACATACTTTCCTATGCGAAATCGGTTTCCTGACGTATTCCCTACCTCCCCACGAAATTTGAACGATAAGTTTTGAATCACCCTGTATATAAGTTAGTTAATAAGTGTAGTTAATTAATGCTGTTAATAAATATCAGTAATAACATTTCTATTGTGTTTGACATGCTATTGAGTCCATCATCATTTCTGCAGATGAGACATCTATACTAATTATGTGACGGTATATAATACACTGAGATGCCAAAAGTCATGGGAAGAGCAGTGAAAGTAGGACTAGCGCGCTATACTTGTAACCCATGCGTTTGACGTCAACCGCAGAATGGCGCTGCAGTAGCCTACAAGCCCAACATTCATTTCGGAGTAGTTGACTCTAGAGCACTTTGAATAGTGAAGGGATATTCCAACAAGATAATGCAACGTGTCACCAGTCTTTGGTTGCTAGGAGGTGGATTGAGGAATACTCCACGGACACCATGAATTGGCCCCCACGGTCTCCTGATATGAACCCCTTGGAGCATCTGTGAAACCCAATGGAAACAAGCTTATGATCCATGAATCCAGCAACATCCAATGCAACACAATTACGGTCTACACTGTAGAATGTGTGGGCTGCCATCCCTACAGAACGGTACCGACAACTCGTTGATTCCATGCCTCGATGTGTGACTGCACTACTGAGGGCTCGAGGAAGACCAACCCGTTATTAGGCAAGTAACCCATGACTTTTAGTCTCTCAGTGTATTAACCATGAGGTCAGGGTGGGAAGCTGCTAACTTGTGGGAGTCGTAACTTCGAGTACCACTCATCGGTGAAACTTATTTTTTAGCAAAAGTATTTCTTAAATGTTAACAGGATATTTGTTTATTTTGCAATTTTGAGTAATATTTTCACATTTTCTTCTGTCTCTCAACTTGTATATCCCTCCGTCTCTAGATACTCAATCTTTCAGTTTTTAGAATAAAATGAAGAATTATTTTTTGGCTACATGCATATTGATGAAATATTAAGATTCACATTTTCGTATATCTAAATGCAAACTATTATTTACTTTACAGAATATTGTAAAAGATCTATTTGCAATAGAAATTTCAAGTATAATTATTTTTACCATTAGAATAATTATTTTTACCATTGGAATATATATTACCATTTAGTAATATATATTCCAAGTGGGTTCCGTTATTAACCTTCTGAACGATATTTTCATGCATATAATGGGCTAAATGACCAGTTTGCAAGGACCCTACGGTATAGAGAAAATGGTAAAATGGATATCTCTCATGTTGTGTACATTTGAATCATACTATTGCCAGAAGCAATAACATTATAAGTTGCATTATCCTTATTACATAGATTGCATTTATCGCCCTTTTTCACCAATCGTTTCACGGCACTTCACACACTTTTTCTCTTTCCTTTCATTTCTAGGTTCATTTTACTGAAAATTACTTCAGATATTCCTAAATGGAACTTTAATTCCTACTTACTAGAATACTGCAATGTTTTTAGTTTATTAATCATCATCACCATCAACAACAAACGATAATCATCAAGCAGCCATGGGCTACGTAGGTCCAACCACACTGTACAATTTAGTTCTCCAAATCACTATTGCATAATTCACGTAAATCATGCTTGGATTTATTCCTATAAATACTTTATTTACAAGAATTTAAGTTGCATATTTAATTAAAACCAGCGAATATCAAATTGGAGCAAGATACGAAAGCGTAACTTTGAAAGATGGACAAAGTTATTAAACTCCACAGTGAGCCACTCACTAACAATGAACTTCAGGATTTAGAATTCAACGCTACTTTTGAAGAACAACAAGAATCTGAACCAGAAATAGTGTTGGCATTTAATTTTTAGATGAAGCCCTTTTACTGCGCAATAAACGAATGGATTTGTTGAAGGAGCATGATATTGATATTTCGTAACTTGATGACCTAAGACGATGTTGTGACCAGTTAATGGAATATTACAAATAAATATTAGGCAAAAAACGGAGCCAAGCAATGCAAACCAGATAGTTTTGTTCCTTATTAAGAAATAAATTGTAAAATTAATTAATCGATCAGATATATGTACATATTTATATATTCAATTACGCATTTACGTAATCTTTCAATAAATATTGTGAATTATAATTATTTTTATTGAAATAAAACATCCATTACAAAACCAAAAAAAGGGGAAAAAAAGATCAATAAGATAGGAAAAATACTGAAAAAAATAAAAAAATCCCCTCGTTTTACGCGGAAATTCGTTTATGATGGTTTTCCCGGAACTTATCTCCCGCATTAAATGAGGGTTACTTGTATTACTGTTCCGTTTCTGAAATATCCATTACTTGAAATTTTCAGAGTTAAACTCATCATCATCATCATCATCATCATCCTCAAGCAGCCATGGGCTACGGAGGTCCAACCAGACCGTGCAATTTAGTTCTCCAAGCAAGTCTATCCTGAGCTACATCTACTGCATCTGGCCACTGCACACCAATTCTAACAAGGTCCTGTTTGACATTGTCTGCCCACCGCATCCTAGGTCTCCCCTTCTTTCTGAGGCCTTTAGGCACACTGTTCATAACCCTATTCGCCAATCTATAATTATCCATACGGGCAACATGGCCAAACCAACGGAGTCTCTCTCTGCACAATATGCTGCTTAAAGGAGGTTGCAAACTCCTTTTCCTAATCTCATCATTAGTTACAAAGTTGAACCACCTAATGCCCAAGATACTGCGTAAGCATCTGGAATCAAAAGCATCTAGTTTCCTGTTATCTTGTTTACAAAGTGTCCAAGTTTCACTACCATAACTAACCCTAGAAAGAACCAAACTATTATACAGTCTAATTTTAGTCTTTAGGTGTATTCGCCTATTTCTCCACACTCTCCATAGATTCTTAAAAGTCCCAGCAGCAATCCCTATTCGTCTGTTAATCTCATGCCGCACATCACCATTATCTGTTACATAGCTCCCAAGATAATTAAACTGTGACACCTGCTCAAGACTGCAACCATTCAGATTAACTGAATCACAGCCTGCCTGACCAATTTTCATCACTTTAGTTTTCTCTCTGTTTATAACCAAACCTACTCTACTACCAGTCTCATCAACGGCTCGAATGAAAGAGTTCATCTCATCAACATCATTTGCCAGAAGGGCTAAATCATCAGCATAATCTAAATCAGAAATTTTCCTATCTCCAGCCCATTTAAGGCCAAAATCTTTCCCTTGAAGTGAATTTCGCATAACATAATCAATAACCAAGCTAAAGAGAAAAGGAGACAAAATGCACCCTTGTCGAACACCAGAAGTAATGCTAAACCAATTGCTACAAGCCTTACCAACTCTCACACACGACTCAGTGTTATTATAGAGAGCTTTCATAATGTTAACTAACTTGTCTGGTATACCATATGATCTCACAATCAACCACAAATTATGACGATCAACAGAGTCGAAAGCCTTTTTGAAATCAACAAAGCTAGCAACCAAAGGTTTCTGAAACTCTAAACATTTCTCAAGAATCTGCCTAAGTGAAAATATCTGATCTACACATCCCCTACCACTTCTGAATCCACATTGCTCATCACGCAATTGCCTGTCAACCAGATTCTTAATTCTATTAAGCACAATCATGGAAAGAACTTTACCTGCAACAGAGAGTAGGCTGATACCCCTATAGTTATCACAAGAACTGCGATCACCTTTTTTGAAAATAGGGATAACAATAGCTCTGGTAAAATCCTTAGGAACCATGCCTTTATCATAAAAGAGATTCAGAATTTCAGTCATCCAAGTGGTAACCGAAACATTCCCAGCTCTAAGCATTTCCGTAGTAATTTCATCTACCCCTGGGGATTTATGTAGTTTAAGTTTAGAAACAGCCAAACTAACTTCAGATTGTGTTATAGGGCCAACATTAAAGCCACCAATGCATCTATCATCATTGCAAACAATGGGAGTAGAACTAACTACATTGTTTAGAACATCACTGAAATGCTCAGCCCACCTAGCCATGACAGAATCCTCCCCTTCTATAACCTTACCTTGTTTATCCTTCAATCCTTGTATGCCTGTCCGTTTTCTACCACACAAAACATTAACTATCTGGTACAGCTCTCTGCTGTTGTGCTGTCTAACTGCTTCCTCGGCTCTGTCAGCCAAACCATCAAGCCAAAAATTTTTATCAGCAGCTAACTGATCCTTTACAAGTTTATTAAGGTCTCTGTAATGCTTTCTATTAGGACTAGTAGGGTATTGATTAAGGGCATTCCTGCAGTTCTTTCTTTCCGAAATAAGCTCAAGTGCCTTATCACTCAGATAATTTTGCCTCTTCTGCTCCTTTTTTCCTAAAAGAGTACTGTTAGTGTCCAAAAAAGCCTGTTTAAAATGATCCCATTCTTCCTCAACTTCAGTAGTAAGCAAACCATGACTGTCATAATGACTAAGTAACCTATCATGGTAAGCTTTAGCTATAACTGGATCTTTCAGAGCTTCAGTATTAAAAGTAAATTTTTTAACCCTAGCACAACACTTTTTAAGTTTAAGTTGCAACATACTTTTAACAAGGTAATGGTCAGATCCAATTTCAGCTCCCCTATATGCCCTGGTATTCCTAACAGAACTAGTCCATTTGCTGTTAATTAATATGTAATCAATCATATTCTTATGCAGCCCATCAGGTGAAACCCATGTGTACTTATGTATGTCGCGGTGTTTGTAATAAGTGTTAGTTATTCTGAATCCATTGGGTTTACTTACCTGTAGGAGACGTTGCCCATTGCTATTGCAGCTACCAATACCAAAAGGGCCTATTACTCCTCCCCAAAGGTCAGAGTCAGTACCAACTTTGGCATTGAAGTCACCAAGAACAAGGGTAATATCTCCTTTCTTGACAGAATTCAAAATATCCTGAAGTTGTTCATAAAACCTATCCTTCTCATCCTCATCGGCATCCTCAGTGGGGGCATAACAGCAGATAACATTCAAGTCTTTAACGCTTGTCTGAAATTTTGCTGTAAGAAACCGTTCATTAATGCACTCATATCCTAGAAGAGCATCATTAGCGTGTCTGCCGAGAAGCAGACCCACGCCTTGGTGATGCTTTTTGTCGTCCCTCCCTGAAAAGAGAAATTTAAGATTATTTTTAAGAATCTGACCTTTATCTGTCCATCTGGTCTCTTGCAAGCCGAGAATATCTAAATTATAACGGTGGAATTCTTGTGTGAGGACATCAAGAGAAAAAGCTCTGTGCAGAGTCCTCACATTCCAACTACCTATGGAGAGAAAATGGTTAGTGGGATGTTTAAAGAAACTATGTTTATTGAGAGAGGGAATGCCGACAATATCAAACAGCCCCCTAATCGCAGACATGGGGCAAAGACCCGTTCCCCCACTACTAAAGGCTGAAGCCATCTACACTGGAAGACTTCCTCCAATGTAGAATTTGACGATGCCAATAGAAGCAAAGAGTTCAGGTGCCTGCGATGACTTCTGCTCAGGATTATCCACCAGCTGATAAACATATCCTGTGGATCTATTCACTTGGGGCTGTCAACCCACAAACAAAAAGAAAACACAGCGGAAGATTTTCCCTCCACAGAAGCCCACCAGTGCAGCAAAATCAGGATCCATAATCAAGCTCAGAGCCATATATCTGTCCAGTCCAGTAGGTTTACATGGTCAGCACCAGGACCCTGTGTGGTTGACCACTCCTCAGCAGGGTAGAAAAAAAAGAAAAGTAGCCATAGTTGTCCAGATCAGTAGGCCACACTAATCTGGCAGCCCTCCCCTTCCGTTCACTTCCACAAGAGAGTATCTCTTTTGAAAGTTACTAACGGTCCGCACCACGAGAAGGCGGGGTTGGACATTAGGTGCTAGGCCTGGCCGGTTCTATGCATCATCACAGGGGATTGGTGCATAGCTCTCCTTCCAGTGACTACCTAGCTACCATTTACAGACCAGAGTTAAACTACCACCAAATATATATAGTAATTTAATAGAATTGTTTGTCTTTCGTTCAATCAGTGGAATTTTAAAGCAGTTAACAAAGGCTATATATCACGGATGTATCTTAATGATACGTCCAAGGTTTAAAAAAAAACTAATATTCATCAACGATATTTTCACGCTTTCAGTACCGAATGTTGGATTGTCATCATTACAGCTACTGATACTATCCTTCCTATGTGATTCTGATGTTTCCAAGTTCGGATCAAAATTAGCCTGATTGCAAATTTTCTCCACTAACGCTGCTGGTCAGTAAATGTTCGGCACAAACTGGAAGGATAGCTGTATAGTAATCCCCAGTGATGACGCATAGAACCTTCCGGGTCTGGCACATAATGTCCTTGGTGCATGCCGTTAATACTTTTCAAAAGAGATATTATTTTTTCGAAGGGAACAGAAGTGGAGGTCTGTCAGACCGGTGTGCCTTACTGATCTGGTCATCTGCGACAACTTTTTTCTTTCTTTCTGCCCTGTTGAGGAGTGTTCAACTTTGCAGGGTCGTGGTGATGACCATTTATGCCTACGAAACTGGACTGGTTTACGTCTTTGAGCTTGATAATGGCTTCTGGACTTGCTGCAGTGGTGGGCATCAGTTGAGGGAGAATCTGCTGCTGTATTTTCTGATTGCTTGTGGGTTGCCAGCCCTAAGAGAACAGAGGCACGGGATACCTTATATCAGCTGGTGGATAATCCTGATCATAGGCCATCGCAGCTACCTGAACCCTCACTTAGCTAGTTAGGCATCTCTAATCCTAAACCGGAGTAACGTGTCTCAGGCAAGCCTTATGGCTCTTGAAAAGGTCCACTTCACATGGTGGTGCTTGAAGTTCCTAGTAGCATGGATGACTTCTGCCTGTAGCGGTGGAAGAACAGGTCTTTGTCCCATGCCCGCGATCAGGTGACCGTTTGATATTGTTGGTCCTACGTTTCTCAATAAACCTAGTTTCTTTTTTAAAATCCTACTAATCATTTTCTTTCTGCAAGTATATGGAACGTGAGGACGTTACGTTGATATTATTATCTTGATGTTCTCACGCAGGAATTCCAGCGTGAGGACACCTATATATTCTAGGCTTATCGGTTTGGTTCTTAGCAGAGATACGCCAGTGATGTTCTTCACTAGGACATCACTGGCGGTATAATATAAAGCAACCATATCCAGGATAAGACTGCATTAATGAAAGAATTTATAAAGCAAAATTTAAAACAAAAATTAAAGACGACAAGACGTACGACACCGTGTAAGAGCTACGTATTGCCATAAATAAGCAAAGTGAAATATGTGTGCGCTTTAATAATAAATTGGAGAAAACACAGAGATGACGTCAACAACGCGGTTTCGGTTACTTTCCACCATAATAATGTGAAGAGGAAAAGCATTTTCAGTGTCTCGTGAAAGCCATACCACAAAACTATATTGTGAAATCACAGTTTATTATTCAGTTCAATACATTTTCCAAAACATACTTTCTCCTGAGGTCACTCACAAAAACTATCTCATGGAGAAAATAATAGGTGACATTGCCATAATAATTTAGTAGCCAAATATCTTATTCGATATCATTTGCATTAGATATCTCTCACACCTGTACGACATACGTGTAATATAGAATATAAAAACGTTGGTTGCCGTAATATATAAATGATGAACGCTGGAATATTTAACACGCGAAACAAAAAAAATATTAAACGCAAAATTGACATGAAACTTGATATTACGTTTAGATTTCAGGTTTACTCTTAATAAAATAATTAGTGTATTGCACCGGATAATTATTTTGCATCTTGGCATTTGTAAAATTATCCTATCGATCTTAACTCCAAAAACGCAACTAACGTAGTTCAAAAAACGCCATTTCCATAGCTACAATTAGGAAGACCCTATTTCGTGTCAACACAAATATTTCGCAGTCAATCCCTATTTATAGAAAGGTAATTGCAACTGTTTATTTCATCTCTCGATAAATAAGTTTTACCCCACCATTCATTCTAAAACGATATATTTATTCACCATAAACCTAAATTTTAAACACTGCAAACGTTTGGCAAAAGGCTTAAGGTGCGATGCAAATCCATTCCTATTTTTCTATCTTATTACACCACGACGTGCACATAACTGTTAATTTTCATTTCTGGCCAAAACAATAATATTAATCTTCAGATTACTCGCAAACACCTAAATTTTTGCCGAAAACGACTTTTCAAAAACCGGAATTTTCAAAGCTTTAACGGTTCGTAAACGTATAAATGGTTGCTGCCTACGTAAAGCCCTTCCACATCGCAGTACATCACTAAAATCTCACCCAAAATATATTAAACAAAAGAAGGGTTACTTTCTCACAAAAGAATTGTTACTTCCTCCGTGGATCGTAGGAGGGTGAGAAAAAACATCCAGTGGAACAACTCCAAAAAGCTAGCAATGCGAAACTCAAAGTATGCAACTTCCAACTTTTACTACGGCTTCACAATGTTTCGTCTATACTTCTACGAATCTTTATACAACCATTTTTCTTCTCTGTAGAAAAATAAAAACACATCTTACGTACCTGAGATGATCGAAACATAATATAAAAACATATCTAAAATAGCAATATTATTATGATTAAGAAAAGCATTTTTAAAAGTTCAATGTGCCTCTAATATATTATACAAAATCTGCTGGCATCACATCAAAACAGTACTGCTGACGTCATCTCGGTGTTTTTGCTAATTTTTATTAACCCGTATTCACAGGCAGCACTAATTTTAGGAGATTTAAATATTTTCATATCTATTTTTTTCATATGCACTGAATTTTTTTTAAAGGTTTATTTTTTTACACGGATTTCTCGGGAACCTATCTACAATGTCAGAATTCGAAACAGAATTGGGTGCATTGAATTAGATTATTCCTATTGTTTATTAAGAAGGATTGATTTTTTTTAAAGTTGAGTGCTTAGCTCGCTTGGCTACTGATCTAAGAGACCTGGGTTCCAACCTAGGGTAAGGTATTGATGTGTGTTGCTTTTCTGCTAAGGTGCTTACTTACGGTAGCAACAATGCAATCAGTTTAGGTTAATGAGTGACAAATTTGAATCTCAATCAAGTATATTATTTTTTTTACACCTTTTTGATTTAACACAGATCAGAAAAGAAATTTAAATTCCCTATTTACACGATTTATTTTGGTGTAACACGGTTCATAGGCGCCTTTTTAAAAACCCCATTCGAATTTAATTCTGAAAAAATATTTCTATTGAAGAAAAAATTTCTAGAAGAACCAAGATGCCGCTTTTATGGTCACATTTTTCGAAATTGTTTTATGGTTTTAGGTTGTTTTACCTCTGAGCGGCACTTTCTTGCACACCTTGTGCTAAATGGCCAGGTCACATGGACCCCGAAGGTTCAGAGAAGGTTGGGGGAGGGTACCTCTCGTGCCCCCAGGAATTGATCCTGCGGACACGACTTGGGCTATAAAAGGTCCTTGAATGTGTTTTGCTCAAAGTATGAACAAAGACCTGGTTAGTCATCTCAGTTTCCACGAACTTGCCAGTTAAACTGGATGAAACCAGTGTCTAGCATCGCCCCAGGAGCCAAAAACTTCCGGACCCAGAGTTCGGACTCGCCGCAAAGGAGGCCGAGTAGGCGGAGCGATGTTCGTCCGACGTCCAATTGCAAGCGCCCGCGTCAGCTTACGACGCTGACCACCGCTAGAGGTCGCGGCGGGAAGAAGCGGCAATTCTGAACTGCGGCAGAGAAGAGCCTTCTTGTCTTCATGTATCTGATGAGGTTAAGACGTTTTCTCTTTGGCCGAGAATCGGCACGTGGGCAGAGTTCCGTGTGACAGGTAGCGTAGAGTAGCCGCCCAGTTTAGCAGCGTTTTTCGAACTGTTCAACTTTCCTTTTGTCTGACCAAACCTAGGCGATGGGCCTCCAAAGGACAGTGCTGATCTTCGCAACAAAGGCTCCTGCAGCGACCATATCCGACAGGTAAGGGTCACCTCTCATTCATAGATCTGGAATCCTTTCCCCAAATTGTTTATTCTGTCTGCTTCCGCCACTGTGTTCTTAGGAACAGCCTCCGTACTAGGACTTTAGAGCTGGTAGCTCAAACTCCATGAACAGACTTTTGCCAAAACGATCTGGCGTCTAATTGTAAAGGCGGTCATCGCCTGAGAACGAGTAAGTTCAGCTGTATTCCCCGAAGGGAACTCACGATACTGGAGATTAGATTTAGCAATGTACTGTAAATAAATTATGTTTAAATGGTAATATCTGACTCCGCTCTGTCTTTTCAAGTTTGAGTCCCGTTTTGGGTTATTGCAGAGAAGGTCCCCTTCTCGATAGTCTGCACAAGTCGCAGCACGGCCAAATCGACGGGAGGGAGTCAGAAATTTAATGGCGGACCGCCCTCATACGAAAGGGGGGTTCACGTCAAATTGTTGCCGTGACCCAGGATTTTCGAACCTGAGTGTTATTGCGGCTAGAAAAAGAGTATAATTAGAGATGGCAAAATTATTGTGTTGAAATGTGGCAGTAGCAGAATGTAAAGAAAATTAAGAATGTTAAATATTGTGATTTTAGTGACTTTAGTGATTTAAATGGTGATTTAATATTGTGATGTTAGTGAGAATTGTATACTATGTTTTGAGCGAGGAATTTCAGGAGCATCTGTTAAAACAAGTGTTATATTGAAGCATAGAAAGTGATTTGAATTAAATGTTTAGTGCTAAGAAATAAGTATAAGACTATAGCTAGGCCCAGGTGTAGAGTGTATGAGGAAGTATTAGAGATTTCGACTAGGGACTATATTATGATATTTTAGATAGGAGTGATTTTTTTTTTCTTGTGTTACTGTTAAGTTGCATTTCTGTGTGCGCCTCCATTGCACTTAGGAGGTACAAAAAACCCAACACACAGCACAACATACAGCACACGGGGAATGGCGGGACAAATAAGTGGAAATACCAAAAGGTTTAATTAGGATATAGCGTGTAAGATGTTGATTATTGTGCTGATAAACTAATTTGAGAATTGCTCAATTTTATATGTGTATTGCATTGTTAAGATTTTTAGTTAAAAATTAATGGAGTTAGTAAGATATTTGTGAATTAAGTAATCGTGTGAGAGAGATAATTATTGATGCGTGATATAGATAGAAATTGTTTTAAAGAGATTTTCGAGGTTGCTTAACAGTTTGTGGTTTGTTACTGTTGTTATTAGAGATAAGGCTTCAGTATATTTTTGAAAAGTTTTCATTGTATAGAAATGCCCAAGATTATCGTAAGAGTTGTTAAGTTCGGAGATTGTGGTTTAATGCAGTTTAAAAACGTGTAATTTGTTTTGAAAAGTTTTCTGATGAGTTAATCGGTTAAACGATGTCGAGAATTAGTGCTAAGAGTATATAATAGTGGAATCCTTTGTAGTGAAGTTTTGCACGAAAGTGATCACTGCCCAGTAGCTCAATTGGATAGAGCGGCTGACCCACAATCAGCAGGTGTAGGGTGCGGATCCCACCTGGACATATCAGCTTTCTTAATTCACTACACTGCTCGTGTGTCACAGTTTTCTTTTGAGGAAGGAGTATCGCAGATAGTGATAGAGTTCAGTGATTTTTGTGTGTGTAATTAAAGTTAAGAATTTTAAGTTAAGTTAGATAGCCAGTTAATAGGTTTTTGTTTGTGAAGTTAGTGAAGTATCAAGATTGTAGTTTGAGATAGTAAGAGTCTTACGAGATATTCCGAAGGTTTTGTGAAGTGTTGGTTGAAAGGTTAAGACATTGAAAAAAATATTGTATTAAGGTGTTATTGATTAAGAAGTATATTGCAGTCGGATTGAGTGATAGTAGATAAAAGTGTATCGCATAGATTAGTTGGTATATAATTATATATCTGGTATTAGAGTTTAAAGAAAATTAAAATGGCACATGGAATATTGTATACGTCTGCACACGGCACTAAGTATCCACAGCATAAGAACCGTAGTAACTCATTTGGCAGGAATGCTAGGCATCATCAGAAGGAATGTTTCGAGTGTGGAAATTTTGGCCATTTTGCCCTAGACTGCACCAAGAAGAGGAATTTAAATGTTAAGCATTACCAATACAGTGGTCCCGATAAGTACACAGAGCATTGTCCCCCACACTCTGCCTACTCAGGACAAAAACAGGCTTTTAATAATCCAGCAAAAATTTCGGAATCAAAAACTTTGGCATTTTGCCCTTCAGAACATTTAGACTGCTACAACCTCGAGAAACGCCAGCAGGAAGAAGCCCCCTCGGTCAGTTTAATTAAGCAAACCCCATTGTATCAAATTTTGGAAGCTGAGCTAGGACCCTCCCCCCCCCCATGCATTGGAGTAAAGTAGAAGACATCGACGTCCTTCGAATGGTGGCAACCGTTTTTACCCCTCTGGGATTAGAGCAAGATGAGGAAGTGCGCGATTTAGTGGAAGTTGTGTTCGACATTAAAGGTCTCAGGGATATAATTTTTGATGTTTTAAAGAATCAAAGTGTAGCCCAGGAGAGGGAGGCGACACAGGAAAAATCGAGAAGTGAGGATGGGAATCGATATCTTCTTCATTACTGCAAGTTGTCATTATAAGTGACTTCCCTCCATTCTCTGACGGTTCCTCTACGGGGGTTCGATTCCCATCCTCACTTCTCGATTTTTCCTGTGTCGCCTCCCTTCTGATTTTTCCTGTGATATGTTTTAAAGAATCAAAGTGTAGCCCAGGAGAGGGAGGCGACACAGGAAAAATCGAGAAGTGAGGATGGGAATCGAACCCCCGTAGAGGAACCGTCAGAGAATGGAGGGAAGTCACTTATAATGACAACTTGCAGTAATGAAGAAGATATGAATAGGGATAGAAAGAGTTTCGAGGCATTAGATAATATTATGGAGGTAGATAGCCAAGTGGACAAGGAACAGAATAATGGGAAGATAGAAGAGATAGTTGAAAAGCAAGTGAATGTATTGGATGCGAAACCGTTTCTAGAATTAGAAGAGTTAGTGCCCCTCCCCGAAGCTGTAACTGAAGCAGCAGAATTTGTCATGTCCGACTGTAGCCCTGAGACACAAGTTGATACAGAGGAAGAGATTCCAAGAAGTAGGAGTTTTGGCGCACCCTCCCGAAGCCGGAAATGAAATCTCAGAGTTTGTCGCATATGACTGTAGCCCTCTAATCCGAACGGACACAGATGAAGCTAACCCGGACATACCCCCCCGCAATAGGGGACCACCTTGTCGTGGTGGGGGTGCCTAGGGCCCAGCAACCCGGCTGAAGGCTGTGCCGACCGGGTTGGGTGCCGGTTGGACATGGCCAAGGCCAACCGAGGTTGAAGACGCTGCTGGCCGGCTTGATTGCCGGTCGGGTGGTGACGGCGTCGGAGACCTCACCTTTCAGGGACCTTGGGTGGTCAGTTCGACGACTCTGCCAAAAGGTTTCCCCCAGCCTAGTAGGCACGAGCTGTCCAAAAAGTCTGGGTCCTACTAAGAGTCTCCACCCCGGGTGCCGATCGAGCTTGGATCTTTATATCCTTGCACATTTGCAAACCGGGGAATAGATTAAAGTTAGGTTTCTTCCGGTGGTCAGCTTTCCTTCTATAGGACTGCTGCCATGTGAGGCCGGGGTTGAGGTGCGCCTATAGGGCGTATTCCTTGCCCCCGGCTCTAGATAGTCATGGCTTTTCTTTAACTAGGTAGTGCTGTCAGGCGGAACCGGGAATTGCCGTGGTTGCACAAGATCGCAACATAGAGATCAACCCGGACATACATACAACAGACAGCAGCACGGAAGAAAATATACTGATTATTTGCACGCCCCTCCCAAGTAATTTGGAAGAAAAGCCCCCCGAAGTGTCACTCAACGCTCTGCAGCCAGACGTAGAATGCACAACCTCCCTTTCATGTTTTCCTGCTGCGGCGGAAATCGCCACCTGCTGTACGGACAGATTGGCTGAAGAATCAGCACCACCAAAGGCTCGATTTGTCATGCTAGAAACCGGTAGCCACATGGAGAGAGATCAGCCCCTACCTCGGCCAGCCCTAACTAACCCTCCTAGCCGCCGATTTGCAGAGGAAAATAGCCAAGATATGTTGATAAGTAGCCCACAGGTCCCAGAGAAAGGACAGAAGCGTAGTTTGAATACGCATAAGTTTGAAGTAAAGAAAAGTGTAACGTATGTGTGTAAGATGGGACCAGAGAAACGGTCATTTAGCAAGGGTTTACCAGTGAGAAGAGTTAGGAAGAATTTTAGAAGTGGATTGAAATTTAGTAGAGTAACTAAATGTAATTTTTGTAAGGAAAAGAGCGCCGTTAATTCGCACAGAATGAGTGTCAGGGTTAGAGAGGCCAGGTATATCCAAGTATTGAGATCAAGTGAATTAGTTAAGCAATGGAAGACTAGAAGAAAAAAGGAGAACTAAATATTAGTTGTGTGGGTGGAAAAGCACAATCACAAAGTAGCAACTTATCCCCTCACAGAGACAGCGAAAGTATTCGAGTATCCGCAGAATTCGCCTTGGGGACTAGGATTTCGACCAGCCAGCCGCCCAGAAACACGTGTAGGGATCGTTCATCAACGGCAGCGCGCCTGCAGCCGATCAGAAGAGAGCGGAAAGCAAAACAGGTTCTCCCCCATCCCCGCACACGCTACTCAGGAGAGACCAAGGGCACGTGCAGCTATGACGCAACAATCAGCGCGAAGCGAGTCTTCGGCGCTCGCATCTCCGTGATGACGTCAGCTGCTCATTCTTGGAATGGAGTCGGAAGCATAGAACGCTCACGCGAGAAATCGAGAGAATTTCTCCCGTGCGCGGTGGCCGGCCGCAAGCAGATGGTGACGTTTTGGGCAGACTCTGGCGGGACTGTAGGTTCTACGCACCAGCCCCGTGAGTCGGCGAAGGAAGCGTGCCGGGAGGTGACGTCATGTCATGGCGCTCGTCATATCCTCCCAGGGCCCGGGTGATGCTGCGAGAGCAATGACATCGACGTACCAGCGTCTCACAACCCCCCCCCACACACACCCATTCAATCAATCGGCCGGAAGAAACAAAGCCGTTATTAGCAATGGAGTAGACCTAGTGTAAAGACACCATTGGAATAGTACAGATTTGAGATTCGATAAATAATTATAAATGAGTTTGCTATTGGAGATTTGAGTTTTTGAGAAGTAATGTTTGCCACTATTAAATGAATTGATGGAGAAATAATTTTCGATGATCATTGTCAGAGTAACTTGGAAATAATTTTGAATGATTTTGTTATTAGCGATTTGAGTTTTCGAGAAGTAATTATGTCAAGATTAAATGAATTAATGGAGAGATAATTAGATGATCATTGTCAGAGTAACTTGTCAGAGTAACTGACTTGGAAATAATTTTGAATGATTTTGTTATTAGAGGTTTGAGTTTTCGAGAAGTAATTATGTCAAGATTAAATGAATTAATGGAGAGATAATTAGATGATCATTGTCAGAGTAACTTGTCAGAGTAACTGACTTGGAAATAATTTTGAATGATTTTGTTATTAGAGGTTTGAGTTTTCGAGAAGTAATTATGTCAAGATTAAATGAATTAATGGAGAGATAATTAGATGATCATTGTCAGAGTAACTATTAGATGATTTTGTGATTATAAGAGTAATTTTAGATGATTTTGTTCATTATAAGAGTAATTTTAGATGATTTTGTTACTGTGAGAGTAACAATTAGATGATTTTGTGATTATAAGAATAAAAGTTAGATGATTTTGTTGGTATAAAGTGAGTTTTACTGAGAAAGGATTTTTTTTTTGCTTTATTGTTGGAATCGTAACTAATTCCAGGAAGATCTTGCTAATTAAGAGTGTAATTTGTACCATAAGTTTTTGAAGTTCTATGTAACAGTAAGTCACGTGGCGGTAAGCACGAAGACAGACTGTGTTTTTAACTTGAGTACGTGGAAAACCAGATTGGTGACCCTTTTTCCCTGTTTTCTCTATTTCATGTGCTGTGGAGCCTCCTGCAGACCGACGCCCACCAGAGCGGTCCGGGCGGACCCCAACTGTGAATCGCTGGACTTTCTTTTGTGCGATCATGTGAACTGTGTGACCTTTTAGACTGTTTGGTGCGACAGCTGGACTCATGAAGAAAAAGCCAGATTCCAGATCGTGACGGGTGACCCAGGAGATCATCTTCAACAATATAGTGCCATCTGCAGTGTGGTCAGCGACCTTTTCCCTGCCCCGCCTGTCCTCCTCTCTCCCTAAAGGGGGATAGGTGTGTCGTGCCCCCAGTAATTGATCCTGCGGACACGACTTGGGCTATAAAAGGTCCTTGAATGTGTTTTGCTCAAAGTATGAACAAAGACCTGGTTAGTCATCTCAGTTTCCACGAACTTGCCAGTTAAACTGGATGAAACCAGTGTCTAGCATCGCCCCAGGAGCCAAAAACTTCCGGACCCAGAGTTCGGACTCGCCGCAAAGGAGGCCGAGTAGGCGGAGCGATGTTCGTCCGACGTCCAATTGCAAGCGCCCGCGTCAGCTTACGACGCTGACCACCGCTAGAGGTCGCGGCGGGAAGAAGCGGCAATTCTGAACTGCGGCAGAGAAGAGCCTTCTTGTCTTCATGTATCTGATGAGGTTAAGACGTTTTCTCTTTGGCCGAGAATCGGCACGTGGGCAGAGTTCCGTGTGACAGGTAGCGTAGAGTAGCCGCCCAGTTTAGCAGCGTTTTTCGAACTATTCAACTTTCCTTTTGTCTGACCAAACCTAGGCGATGGGCCTCCAAAGGACAGCGCTGATCTTCGCAACAAAGGCTCCTGCAGCGACCATATCCGACAGGTAAGGGTCACCTCTCATTCATAGATCTGGAATCCTTTCCCCAAATTGTTTATTCTGTCTGCTTCCGCCACTGTGTTCTTAGGAACAGCCTCCGTACTAGGACTTTAGAGCTGGTAGCTCAAACTCCATGAACAGACTTTTGCCAAAACGATCTGGCGTCTAATTGTAAAGGCGGTCATCGCCTGAGAACGAGTAAGTTCAGCTGTATTCCCCGAAGGGAACTCACGATACTGGAGATTAGATTTAGCAATGTACTGTAAATAAATTATGTTTAAATGGTAATATCTGACTCCGCTCTGTCTTTTCAAGTTTGAGTCCCGTTTTGGGTTATTGCAGAGAAGGTCTCCTTCTCGAAGGTCTGCATAAGTCACAGCATGGCCAAATCGACGGGAGGGAGTCAGAAATTTAATGGCGGACCGCCCTCATACGAAAGGGGGGTTCACGTCATACCCACTGGAACGGCTGTTGGGAGACAGATGGTAGCATCCCGTCAAGGCCATCCAGCGTGTTCTTTAACGTGCACAGGGTATGGCTCTCCCGCACACGGGGACACGGCTTAACGTCACATCCGATGGACGGCGGCCTTTCCAAGCCCATCTGTGTCCCCTAACCGACCGTGGGCAGGGCGGGGAATTTTGCGGAGATAAATCTCAACGCTGACCCAGCTGGGACTCGAACCTGGGAACTACAGATTACGAGCCTGGCGCGCTACCAACTGAGCCACCCCCGCCTTTGTATGGTTTTAGGTAACGACTAAGATAAACAAAAAACTAAGAAATAAAATAAGAATTCTTTATATATTTATTATCCTGAAAAAGAAACTGGTAGGTTTTAATTTAAAAATTTCTAAGTTTATAAAATTAAAAATGTGTTAAAATTAATAAAAATGAAATAAAGGCTTCAAGATTTTGATATGACTTGTTTGAAAACAACTCATTTGTATTCGGTGTTCACGTCTAAGGGACCTGGGTTCGAGTCCCGGGTAAGGCATGGATGTATGTTTCGTTTTTCTGCTGAGGTCCTGCCATCCTCACAGACCATCTATTATGGCATATAAACTGAACTGACAGGTTCCTGTCAGATCTCTGTGGCAAGCAGCTGCTTGAGGGGGTATGTTTTTTTTTTTCACGTCTGGAACCAATTCTATTTTCATATTTTATTTTTTCATATGCACTGCGTTTTGTTTTAGAATTTTTTTTACACAGTCTTTCCGGAACCTATTTACCGTGTAAAAATTTAAAACATAATTAGGTGTATTTATTTAGATCATTCCTTTTCCGTAGTATAAATGAATTATTTTACACTTGAGAAACATCCTGCAACAATTTTTAGAGAATCTAATAGGAGGAGTGCATTGTGATGAATACGAATAATGTTAAAGATCTTTGTTAGGTGGATGCTTTTAAACGTTGAGAATAAATTTGAATAACTGACTGGAATTTCATACAATAATACGCATTTGATATCATATGGAGCTCAGAATTGATTGTTTTACCTGTGATCGGCATTTTATTTGTAGACAATGGACTAAACGGTCAGGTCACGAAGACCCGGAAGGCTCAGAGAAGGTTGGGAGAGGAGCCTCACTGGAACAGCTGTCGGGGGATAGATGGTAGCCTCCCGTCAAAGCCATGCAACGAGTTCTTTAACGTGCACAGGGTATGGCATTCCCGCACACGGTGCCACGGCTTAAGATCCCATCCGACGGACGGCGGCCTTTCCAAGCTTATCGATGTCCCCTGCTGACCGTTAGCAGGTCGAACAGTTTTGCGGAGATAAATAAATCTCAACGCTGACCCAGCGGCGACTCTAACCTGAGAACTGCAGATTACGAGCTGGGAGCGCTACTAACTTACCCATCCCTACCCCAGTGCTCGCAGTTTCTTTGCGATAAGGAATGAATAACTGCTATGGTTTCTCTTCGTGTGCAGTTCTTCTCTGGTTAGAGTAGCACCTGTGACTGCGTTGACATCCGCAGTTACGTATATATTATACGTCATCGCGAAGTAACGATATCTGTTTTCGTATTAAGCGGTCTTCCGCCTTGCTATTACGAATGCCACCAAAAGACATAGTATCAGGAGTGCTTTCATTAACGTGAAGAGGTGGAAAGTTAGGTATTGCTACAGGAAAGGAATATGCAATTCCCAGGGTCGATTCCCACTACACTCAAAGTTTTGATTAATTTACCTTAAACACCCCATCGTTATATCGGTTACAAAGGCGAACAGCGATGGTTTGTGTAAAGGCATATTTGCATAACATCTGTCGTAATGAGAGTTCACTGAAGCAAACGTTACTGTAACAGTATCATGCCGTGATAAAGGAGTCCGTTGTATTCCATAACTATTCGTAATTCAGGAAATCCTATTTCGACTAAACATATCTGCAGAATTGACTCCTAAGTGTCGTTTCGAAGACTCACGGAAAGAACCATATCTAAATAACCAATTAAATCTATTTCAGTTGAAAACCTAAGTTTTATATTCACTAGTAAAATGTTACATTGTTCGTTTCACGATTAAAGAGAAAGGAAGAAAACAGATCGAATGCTAAATAATCGATGAAACTACAACAATCCTTTTCGAATCGTTAAACCGGATACGCCTTTTGTTTCGTAATTTGCATTTCCGTCACGAATAAGGTTAATTAATTTAATTCCTTGAATCCAATTCCTGCTATTATATTCTCTATAATTTGTTTCAGGATATTTCTCAACTTTTAATAATAAATAAATAAATACCCCCTCAAGCAGCTGCTTACCACAGAGGTCTGACAGGAGCCTGTCAGTTTATATGCCATAGTAGAAGGTCTGAGAGGATGGCACTCCCTCAGCAGAAAAACGACACAAAACAGCCATGCCTTACCCGGGACTCAAACCCAGGTCTCTTAGATCAGTAGCCAAGCGCGCTAAGCACTCAACTTTAAAAAACAAATAAATCCTTCTTAATAAACAATAGTAATAATCTAATTGAATGCGTCCTATTCTGTTTCTGGTAGGTTCCCGAGAAAACCGTGTAAAAAATAAACCTTTAAAAAAAATACAGTGCATATGGAAAAACAGATATGAAAATATTTAAGTACTCATTTGATTTTTATTAATTTAAACACATTTCTTATTATATAAATGTTACTTATAATAGAGCGGTTACAAAGACAAATGGCGGCATGAAAATCAACTTCGAAAATTAGTGCTGCCTGTGAATACGGGATAATGATAAACTAGCGAAAACACCGAGGTGACGTCAGCAGCACTGTTTTGTGGTGTTGCCAACAGATTTTGCATAATATATTACAGGCACGTTCAAGCTTTAAAAATAAAAATAAAAATTCTTTATATATCATCATCTGCACTCTGGTAGTCCAGTAGTGCAGACCGTTAGTACATTTCAAAAGAGATACTCTTGTGGAAGTGAACGGATGGGGAGGGCTGCCAGATTAGTGTGGCCTACTGATCTGGACAACTATGGCTACTTTTCTTTTTTTTACTCCTCTGCTGAGGAGTGGTCAACCACACAGGGTCCTGGTGCTGACCATATAAACCCACTGCAATGGACAGATATATGGCTCTGAGCTTGTTTATGGATCCTGATTTTTGCTGCACTGATTGGCTTCTGTGGAGGGATAATCTTCCGCTGTGTTTTCTGTTTGTTTGTGGGTTGACAGCCCCAAGTGAATAGATTCACAGGATGTTTATCAGCTGGTGGATAATCCTGAGCAGTGGTCATCGGAGGCACCTGAACCTGTTGCTTCTATTGACATCGTCAAATTCTACATTGGAGGAAGTCTTCCATTGTAGATGGCTACAGCTTTAGTGGTGGGGGAACCGGTTTTTGCCCCATGTCTGCGATTAGGGGCCTGTTTGATATTGTCGGCATTCCCTCTCTCAATAAACGTAATGTCTTTAACATCCCACTAATCATTTTCTCTCCATAGGTAGTTGGAATGTGAGGACTCTGCACAGATCTTTTTCTCTTGATGTCCTCACACAAGAATTCCACCGTTATAATTTAGGTATTCTCGGCTTTCAAGAGACCAGATGGACAGATAAAGGTCTGATTCTTAGAAATAATCTTAAATTTCTCTTTTCAGGGAGGGACGACAATAAGCATCACGAAGGCGTGGGTTTGCTTCTCAGCAGACACGCTAGTGATGCTCTTCTAGGTTTTTTTTTTTTTTTTGAGATTTTCGGAGCTTTACGTACCGGGAACACATTACAGTGTAATAAGCAACCATTGGTAAGGTCTATTCGATTAAAAAATACACACGGACTGTATTCCCTATGTCCTCCTCTAAACCACCATTCTGCTGCTCGAAAAAATATCAGGTGAATCAAGTTTAATAATATTCATAAAGTGTTTGTGGTTCGTTTATAAATTCCTTCAGGTAAGTAACTTTGTAGTGAATAATTAATTTACAGTAGAGGTAATCTAATTTTCCACTTTTTAGTATGAGAGTTATGAAATTTCAACGGAGAGCTACTATAGAGCACATTAATCTGATTATGGGATATAAATTTTATAGTTAAACGCTATTTGTCGCTGTCGACCAGTAACGACCCCTTTCTTTTCGGCTCGGATTTTGTTAGGCTCGCTCAGTAGAACTAATGGTTGTCCGAGGAAAAAAAAATTCTTTGCTTAATTTTTGACTTCTTCATTTTGCTATTTATCGTTACAGTATGCGTAGAAATATTGCTATATCGTAAATGATCAAACGGGAGTTTTCTTATGTACAGACTTTCACATCTATTTGCCCATTATCGTGGACGAAGTTCGAAACCAACGTCTGATATTCGCAACAGATATATCGAGCTGATAGGGTAACGATCCCAAGAAATGTCAACTTGGCGATAAAATTATTATTTACCCACTACACGGAAACGCATTGTTCAGGGCTAAGAAGGTAATGTACAGTACAGCGAAATGTGTAATAGAAGCCTTAGATTAAACCACAGGGTTGTCCTTTGGGAACACGAAAAAGCGTTCTTTACCCCTAAGGACAAAGTTGCCTATGACATACGTAAGAGATTGACAACTAGCCTCGATCTAGGAATTTCTCGTTGGACACCACAGGGAAACGCGTACTGTGAAAGCAACCTAGATACCGCCTGTCTGAATAGCCTTCAACAAAAACAGCGAAAATTAATATGCCTAAAGACGCAATTCCTTTCATTGGTTTAAAATAAGTTAAATTTAATTTAGTTTATTTTAATAACATTCAAAATAATTTACTTATTAAGATTTTATTTAAATATTTCAGAATATTATAAAAATATTTACCAAAATTAGAAAAAGAAATAACTACTAGTTAATATTTTAGGATTAGAAGTCTTTTGATTTATACACTTTGGTTTTGAAAAACATTATAGAAATTATAGTGGCAACATTCAACATACTACTGATGACGTCACGTCCGTGTTTTCGCGATATCATTTGTAATTCTAATTTACCTGCTGTATTCTTCTGTTAATTTCCCTTTTTATTTATAACCACACGCCGTAGACTTTTATTGTAAGGAAGTGACTCATTTGTTTTAATGTGCGACAATCTGTAGCTGAATTTCTTGTTTTGAAAATAATTCCACTTTTTCACTGGCATACCACTGGAGATTATTGTTAACCATTCCAGCTTCCGCAACCATTTAAATACTAAAACAATATTTTTGAAAACCGATATTTAAAAAATATTTGATTATGATCTTTAATTTATCATCAGTGACATTTTTCCATTAAATGCATATTTTAGAGCTTCCAAGTAACGTTTCTCACTGGCATAACAAGGAAATTCTGTAGCCATTCGGTAGGTTACCTGAAAAGCACAGGAAATAAATAATGTTCGTATTACGAGCCAAAATAAAATGGTCCAAACCGACAAATATCTGTTAACTATCAATTTTATATCCCATAATCAGAATAATGTGCTGCATACTATTTGTTGGTTCGAAACCGACCGAAATTTCAAAGCTCTTATGCTAAAACGAGTAGAATTAGATTACCTCTACTCTAAACTAATTATTCACTACAAAGTTACTTACCTGAAGGAAAATATAAAGGAACCGCAAACACTTCACGGATATTATTTAACTTGATTCAGCTGATACTTTTCGAACAGCAGAGTTGTGGGTTACAGAAGGACAGGCCGACGGTATTTATCAACCGCACGGGCCTTGCCTATGGCTGCTTATTATACTCAAATCTGTTCGCGATAGGCAAAGCTCTGATAACTACAAACCCTCAAAAAAGGATGACTTCTTCGCTATATTTTAATAGCTATCGCGGCAAATGGAACAGCGAGAAAAGCGTTGGACGATTTCAATAATAGGCGAATGACATCTGACAGTGACGATTGAGAATGCATTGTTTGCACTGTCGAAAGGAAGTGACATTTCCATTGTTTCGTATTCCCAATAGAGGGGTTCGTTTACTCTTCCGCACTGACGTTTTTCGATACTTTCTATACCAAATTTACTAAAAATTTTGGAGCAGAAATAAGACGCATTTCTTTTAAATTAGTACTTCTTTCAAAAGTTTTTCGAATTCACCGTGAGTATCTTAAATATCTCTTTTTGGGGAGGAAAGAAAATAAACATCACCAAGGCGTGGGTCTGCTTCTCAGCAGACACGCTAATGATGCTCTTCTACGATAGGAGTGCATTAATGAAAGGTTGTTTACAGCAAAATTACAGACAAGCGTTAAGGACTTCAATCTTATTACTGTTACGCCCTCACTGAGAATGCCGATGAGGATGAGAAAAAACGATTTACAGACTTCCAGCTATTTTGAATTCTGTGAAGAAATGAGATATTACCCTTGTTCTAGGTGACGTCAATGCCAATGTTAAACTTGATGGCTTCAGAATAACTAACACTTATTACAAACACCGCGACATACATAAGTACACGTGGGTTTCACCTCATACGCTGCATAAGAACGTTATAGGTTATATATTAATTAACAACAAATGGAGTATTTATAGTACTTCTTGACGTATATCAAATTTATAACATGAAGAAATGAAGGTTCTTTGTACTTTACTGTTAGGCTGATGTAAAGAATATTTTCGTGACTTTAAACGTTAGTTGTATTGCATATATTATTGTATTTAAAATTTCCTCTTAGATGTGCACATTTATTAGGCTAGGCACGGACTTTACAATTTGTTTCCTTTCTCCTCAGTCTTACTGCTATTGCTATGTGCATGTAAAGAGTTTAAGGAGACCTAAAAAATTGTGCTGATAATTTTTGATATTAACTCTTATGGAAATACTAAAGAAATTTTTCAACATAAGAACTAAGTTTTTTTTTTCAAATTAAAACTACCGGTTTGGTTTTAAATAAAATAAATATGTAAACCATTCTTAAATATTTTTTGGATTTTATATTATTCCTGTTACCTAAAAACCATAAAACTGTGTGTAAAATGTTTATTCGTATGCATCACAGCGCATTCCTGCTATTATGTTCTCTGAAATTTGTTTCAGGATGTTTCTCAACTTTTAATAATAAATAAAAAAATAAATAAATATCCCATCAAGCAGCTGCTTACCACAGAGGTCTGACAGGAGCCTGTCAGTTTATATGCCATAGTAGAAGGTCTGAGAGGATGGCACGCCCTCAGCAGAAAAACGACACAAAATAGCCATGCCTTACCCGGGTACTCGAATCCAGGTCTCTTAAATCAGTAGCCAAGCGCGCTAACCACTCAACTTAAAAAAAAAAATCCTTCTTAATAAACAATAGGAATAATCTAATTCAATGCACCCAATTCTGTTTCGAATTCTGACACGGTAGATAGGTTCCCGAAAAAACCGAGTAAAAAAAATAAACCTTTAAAAAAAATGCAGTGAATATTAAAAAAATAGATATGAAAATCTTTAAGTATTCATTTGATTTTTTTTAATTTAAACGCATTTTTTATTATATAAATGTTACTTATCTCGTATAAAATTGTAAGTTAAAATTGAGTCGTGACAAAGGAAAATGGCGGCATGAGAAATAAGTCAACTCCTAAAATTAGTGCTGCCTGTGAATACGGGTAGCAAAAACATCGAGATGATGTCAGCAGTATTCTTTCGTTGTGCTGCCAGCAGATTTTGTATAATATATTACAGGCACGTTGAAGTTTTAAAAATGCTTTTCTTAATCATAATAATGTTGCTATTTTAGGTATATTTTTATATTATGTTTCGATCATCTCAGGTACGTAAGATGCATTTTTATTTTTCTACAGAGAAGAAAGCCGTCCCGTGGCCGAGTGGTTAGCGCGCTTGGCTACTGATCTACGGGACCTGGGTTCGAGCCCCGGGTAAGGCATGGATGTTCGTGTTGTTTTCTGCTGAGGTCCTGCCATCCTCTCAGACCTTCTTCTCTGGCATATAAACTGACAGGCTCCTGTCAGACCTCTGTGGCAAGCAGCTGCTTGAGGGGGTATTTATTTATTTTGCCGTCCCATGGCCGAGTGGTTAGCGCGCTTGGCTACGGATCTAAGGGACCTGGGTTCGAGCCCCGGGTAAGGCATGGATATGTGTGTCGTTTTTCTGCTGAGGTCCTGCCATCCTCTCAGATCTTTTACTTTGGCATATATACTGACAGGCTCGTGTCAGACTTCTGTGGCAAGAAGCTGCTTGAGGGGGGATTTATTTTATTTTACAGAGAAGAAAAATGGTTATATAAAGTTTTGGAAAAGTATAGACGAAACATTGTGAAGCCGTAGTAAAAGTTCGAAGTTGCATACTTTGATTTTCTCATTGCAAGCTTTTTTGAGTTGTTCCACTGGATGTTTTTTCTCACCCTCCTACGATCCACGGAGGAAGTAACCATTCTTTTGTTTAATATATTTCTGGTGAGATTTTAGTAATGTACTGCGATGTGGAAGGTCTTTACCTAGGCAGCAACCATTTATACGTTTACGAACCGGTAAAGCTTTGGATATTCCGGTTTTTGAAAAGTCGTTTTCGGTAAAAACTTTGGTATTTGCGAGTAATCTGAAGAATAATATTATTGTTTTGGCCCAGAAATGAAAATTAAAAGTTATGTGCACGTCGTGGTGTAATAAGATAGAAAAATAGGAATGGATTTGCATCGCACCTTAAACCTTTTGTCGAACGTTTGCAGTGAAAAACCCAGAAACAGCGATGCCTTACCCGCGGCTCGAACCCAGGTCCCTTAGATCAGTAGCCAAGCGCGCAAACCACTCTGCCATGGATATCAAATCAAGGGATACATAAGCTAAATTCAACCTTTTTTTAAAATGTTTCTAAAAGATTCCTATTTATCGGTGAAATGTTTAAAAATTTCAACCCTTCTACTGCGCGCCAAAATCAGTTTACTATTTTAATTCAGGAAAAAAAAGGGGTAAAATCGCCATTTTAGAAAAAAAATAAATATAAAGGACAGAGCAGTGAAATAAAGTACTGTCCTCTTAAATAAAGGACGTATGGTCACCGTACATATACGATGTCATTAAAATATCCTCTTCCTACCTCCGTGATTTAAAAGACGGCTTATTTTTCTAACCACAACTAATCTTCGATTCACTAGAAGAAAACGTGAAAAATGTCGACTCTAATACGTACGTTTGAGTTCCACAGATTTCATTAACTGTATACTGTTTGAAAGTAATCGTAATAATTCTTTGCTGACGTCTGAAAATAACATTGTTGATATAATTGTTTTCCGACTTCGAAGGAAGTGACACCTCTCCATATCGACACCTCTCCATTTGTGTGCAAAAAAGGAAGTGACTATCTCTCCATAACAAACTTCCTTCCCTTTAAGCTTCCTTTCGCACCATTTCTCGTACCGGGTGGGCGGGGGGTCTGTCTGTAGCGCGCCAGGCTCGTAATCTGTAGTTCCCAGGTTCGAGTCCCAGCTGGGTCAGCGTTGAGAATTATCTCCGCAAAATTCACCGCCCTGCCGACGGTCAGTAGGGGACACCGATGGGCTTGGAAAAGCCGCCGTCCGTCAGATGGGATGTTAAGCCGTGGCCCCTTGTGCGGGAGAGCTATACCCCGTGCACGTTAAGAACACGCTGGATGGCCTTGACTGGATGCTACCATCTGTCTCCCAACAGCTGTTCCAGTGGGTCTCTCCCCCAACCTTCTCTGAACCTTAGGAGTCCATGTGACCTGGCCATTTACCCCATTGTGTGCAAAAAAGTGACGCTCAGAGGTAAAACAACCCAACTCGTACCTGGGCGAAGCCAATTAGTGAATATTATAGGAACGAATATTATCGAACATAACGTAGCAGTGGGGATCGCCATCAAATAACCAAAGATAATCGAATAACGAAAACTTTCCCTTCCTATACACGTTAAAGGATAAAATATCCCACGTGTACCGTGTAAGAGCTACGTATTGCCATAAATAAGCAAAGTGAAATATGTGTGCGCCTTAATAATAAATTGGAGAAAACACAGAGATGACGTCAACAACGCGGTTTCGGTTACTTTCCACCATAATAATGTGAAGAGAAAAAGCATTTTCAGGGTCTCGTGAAAGACATACCACAAAACTATATTGTGAAATCACAGTTTATTATTCAGTTCAATACATTTTCCAAAACATATTTTCTCCTGAGGTCACTTACAAAACCTATCTCATGGACAAAATAAAAGGTGACATTGCCATAATAATTTAGTAGCCAAATATCTTATTCGATATCATTTGCATTCGATATCTCTCACACCTGTACGACATACGTGTAATATAGAATATAAAAACGTTGGTTGCCGTAATATATAAATGATGAACGCTGGAATATTTAACACGCGAAACAAAAAAAATATTAAACGCAAAGTTGACATGAAACTTGAAATCACGTTTAGATTTCAGTTTTACTCTTAATAAAATAGAGTATTGCACCGGATATTTATTTTTCATCTTGGCATTTGTAAAATTATCCTATCGATCTTAACTCTAATAACGCAAATAACGTAGTTCAAAAAACGCCATTTCCATAGCTACAATTAGGAAGACCCTATTTCGTGTCAACACAAATATTTCGTAGTCAATTCCTATTTATAGAAAGATAATTGCAACTGATTTTTTCATCTCTCAATAAATAAGGTTTACACCACCATTCACTCTAAAACGAAATATTTATTCACCATAAACCTAAATTTTAAACACTGCAAACTTTCGGCAAAAGGCTTAAGGTGCGATGCAAATCCATTCATTCCTTTCATTGGTTTAAGTTAAGTTAAAGTTTATTTAGAATGTTATTAAAATAAATTATTTACTTATTAAGATTTTATTTAAATATTTCAGAATATTATAAAATATTTACCAAAATTAAAAAAGAAATAACTACCAGTTAATATTTTAGGATTAGAAGTGTTTTGATGTATACTCTTTGATTTTAAAAAATATTATAGAAATAATGTTGGCAACATTCAATATACCACTGATGACGTCACATCCGTGGTTTCGCGCTATCATTTATAATTCTAATTTATCTGCTGTATTCCTCTGTTAATTTCCCTTTTTATTTATAACCACACGTCGTAGACTTTTATTGTGAGGAAGTGATCTTATTTTTTTTTAATGTGCCACAATCTGTAGCTGAATTTCTTGTTTTGAAAATAATAATTGCAAAATGTTTGACCAATCGTAAAAGAGATAGAGTAAAAACCGTTGCGAACGGGGTAACAAGGAAATATTTCACTAGAAATACATTAACACCACTTCCAGGAATTTCGTTCGTTCGGCACTGAACGTGGTACCTCTGAGAAAGTACATAACTTGAGACACATTTATGCATTCAAGTTTCAAAACTTTAAGCAACGCTGTTATAATATTACCGCATACTATATCTGAATATCAATTTAGAATTCATCGTTTTTTTTTCTAAAACTATTACTTATTTCAAGCATTCCTAAGAAGAAATAAAATCCTCTGTTTCTCGGCTAAAAGGGATAAATAGGCAAAACATAAGACCAATGACTCTTGTTTTAAGAGATTGTTTAAACAATAATATTTATTTTTGCGGTTATAAATATAAAGAAAATTTATTTATCAACTCAAGAATCTGGTTGTCACAGAGGCTGTTATGTTACACGCCGCAGTTGAAGGCGTCATCCCAGCATAAAAGCAACCGAAACATCCGGTCGTTACAAGTGGTTGGAACACCTTGGATCGGCAGCTAAGCACGCTAACCTCTGGGCAACGGATATTGTAATAAGCACATTTTTCTAGTCATTTAATTCAAGGAATTAAATTAATCTTTATTTTTGTACGAATGTTAACATACCAAATAAGTATTAACTGTACTAGTATTTAATTAGAAGGAATATTACACAAAAGTATGATTCTTGAAATCGGAAAACGCAAAAAAGACTAATCGCAAAAATAAATATAGCGTTTTAATGTCGTTGTGTACTAGGTCGGTGAGGTCGGTAGTGTACCAGGATGTTTCTTAAATAATAAAATAAAAAAAAATAACTACCCCCTCAAGCAGCTGCTTGCGACAGAGGTCTGACAGGAGCCTGTCAGTTTATATGCCATAGTAGAAGGTCTGTGAGGATGGCAGGACCTCAGCAGAAAACAACACCAACGTCCATGCCTTACCCGGGGCTCGAACCCAGGTCCCGCAGATCAGTAGCCAAGCGCACTAACCACTCGGTGTTTTATAAAAAAATGCTTCCTAAGTTAAAAACCTCAGTCAAATCTATTTAAATCAGAATATCTTTTCCAAACGGAAGAAATTTTTAAATATATGCGTTTAGTGTTTAAAATGTTGTGGAAGCTGAAACATTTAGCAAGTTAGCTTGTGCTGCAAAACGTCATTTATAATTAGTGTAAATTAACATAATTATTATAAGAACTGCTAAAAACACTCTTATATGGATTAGTAAAGTTCAGTATAACGGTTTTGCTTTCTTTTCAACTAGTTTTTGTTAACTTAGTAGAACAATTATTTAAACTGTCATTTTAGCTGTTAAATGTTACAATCTGCGCAACTGTGAAAATAGTAAAAGAATTTTATTGAAAATCGACACTGAAGTAGATTTGATTGCGATGATTTTAATGTAATGCTTATTTAAGAAGTTACTAAGCTATGTATCTGAATTATTACTGAGATAACATGAAACTGTTCCAAATAATGCATTGTGCTCTGGATATGCTTTATTTGTGTTATACGTGTTAGATCATTCTTGGAGCTCCTCGAAGAAGAAGGGTTCCTAGATGATAGAAGAACTGAAAACACAGTAACAGGTGGAGAATGCTGTGAAATTTCATCAACGCCAGAGGATGTGACGATTTCCTTACCCAACAATGCTAAGTGTTGACATTACCATTTAGCCGGAAGTACGCCTCCTTACTCCGTAAAATGTTACATGGCCAATTGTTGGCCAGCTCCATCCTATCCAACCCTAAGCCTTGAAAATACCAATTTGTACCGGAAGTAGCGCAACACATTTCGTAAGACCTTAGAGACAGTCGATCACGCAATTATCAGGAGTGTTACATCGGCCCTGGCTCTAAGAGAAGACTACTGCATTAGCCATTTACAATGTGTTCAAAAACCGGTAGACTTCCTCTGCAATGGCATAACGATTAATAACCATTTCTTCAAAATTCTGAGCCCTGTTTTGTAACTCATTTTCCGCAAAGGCGTCTCCATCTCATCAGTAAGCGATATTCGGCTATAGCATTCGTGTCTTTGTTATTATTTTGGAAATAGAACTTACCAATAATGCACGATCCTTCAGTTTCGGTGTCGTGGCTCTTTTTGTCCACTCTTCTGGAAAGTTTGGGAAAGTGAAAATGATCATGCTTTCTACTACAAAAGGGTCAGGTCTCTTGATGGCCTTCTGTTTCCATTCTGTAACCACGTGATATATTTTCTTACTAACACATGATTGGTAAAAAATGTGCATCGTTTTTCTGTACAGCTCCACGTTCAACCAGCTGGCATTTTTTATAATTCAATTTTTTACCTGCCATTTTATTCTGCATGACCTGATTATTATCCCCTTCAAATTTCAGCTTTGTGCAACTGTGTTTATCCGCAGACCTACAAAGTAACGTAGTTCCATTTAACCACTCAGTATATATCATCAGTTTGAAACATTTCACTTGAACCTCCTCCTCCTCCTTTAGGGGTGGCTCAGTCTGTAGCGCGCTAGGCTCGTAATCTGTAGTTCCCAGGTTCGAGTCCCAGCTGAGTCAGCGTTACGATTTATCTCCGCAAAAATCCCCCCCTTTCGAGGTCCTTGAGACCTGGTCATTTATCCCATATGTGCAAAAAAGTGCCGCTCAGAGGTAAATCAACCCAACCTCCTCCTTTTATAAATTTCAAGGTTAAATCCTAACCTCGATTGAGATAATAAATAATCATTTATTTCTTGAAACATTACTTAAAATGTTATTTAGTTTCATAAAGAAATAGAAGCACAAACGTATATTCTGACCACGCCTGCATATAAAAATAAAAACCCATCATACATAGATTCAGTTGTGTCCCGTAGGCATCTAAAGAAGTGAAAGCAATTCGTATCGCAAAACCAATATGTAAGATTGGAGGAAAGTTTTTTGGTATTGTTCGAGAACATATGGGTTTGGTAGTTTCAACTCTGAGAGGTACAGGTCGCTCAAAAAAATATCTGAACACTATGGTTGATTACAGAATTCAGGAAAAAATATCTGGCAACGATTTTTTTTAGAAATTAGTGATCTGGCAACGATTTTTTTTTAGAAAGTAATGAACTGACAACCTTCGTGTACGTACACGGGGGTTGCCAGATCACTAATTTAAAAAAAAAAAAACGTTGCCAGATAGATTTTATCAATTCTGAAGTCAACCGTAGTGTTCGGAAATTTTTTTGAGCGACTGTACGTTTTTGCGAAAAATGAGTTAAATAACCGGATCACAAAGACTCCGATGTCTGAGAGAAGGTTGGGGGAGGGAACCCATTGGACAACTATTAGGAGACAGATGGTAATTTCCCACCAAGGCCATCCAGTATGTTCTGCAATGTGAATAGGGTATGTATCTCTCGCGCATGCGGAGCCACGGCTTAACGTCGCATTCGAAGGACGGTGGCCTTTCTAAGCCCATCGGTGTCCCCTACTGATCGTGAGCAGGGTGGGTGTTTTGCGAAGTTAAATCTCAAAGTTGGCCCAGGTTGGACTTGAACATGTGAACTGTAGATTCCGAGCCTGGTGCGCTATCAACTGCCCCCCCCCCCCAACCCAAAGCAGTATTCTGTTGTCCTAAGGTTGAAGTCCCAACTGCGCTTGCGTGGATATTTTCTCTCTCAACTGCCACTCTGAATTTGGTAAGAAAATAAACACCGATGGGCTTCGTAAGATTTTTTTATATATTACTAGAAATCAATCGTTGTCATGTCATTTACCAGACTAGTTGTCTCTGATTGGATCATTCTGCTATGATGTCCCTATGCAGATCAGCTTCCCACTTTAGAAAAGCACTGAAACTAAATAACACAATCAAAGACAATTTGTCTAAAAAATGCAAATTCATGAACAAGTCACTTCCAGTCCATACTCATAAAAACACGGAGAGTGAATAATGGAATCAATAGCACTTATTAATTATTTTCTGGTACAAAGTGTTGTAAATAATAAATACTATTGTATCACTACAGACAACCAATCTAATCTTACAGAATAGCATTAGTTAATTTCCAACACTATCACTATGCAGTCCTATTCGAACCATGGAAAGATCGATTCGTTTTCATAAAATAATTTTTACTTTTAATTTTTGACTTTATCCAAATGCATTTTTATTCTCTTTAAAATATCATCATTGAATTTTCAAATTAGCTTTTCCTCATTATCGAAAGTCATTTTTCCCTTAGGTCATCTATCAATAATGCAGTAATGTTTGCACACGTTTCTGCAGATTTTATCTCCTGTCCTTGGTAATACAAGTATTTTATTCGAGGCTTAAGGGACCATCACGCACACCCTTTCAGAATACTAGTAAGGGTAAGAGAGTGCCTAAAAATATTTAACATATTTGGAAAATTTTAAATACCTGTAAAACGGAGGGGGATGTGTTATGCTACATTAATTCAGTCTATTGCCACAGGGGGGAGTTCGCAATATTTCCGGTTCGATGTTATATTCTATCCATCATCCACTGGTAATAAATGTCTTTTTCAAGTGATTGTTGTGTTAATTAATTATTGTTAATTAATTATGTTATTCACAATTTTCTGCAAAAATGCCCCCAGAGTTCTTCAGCCCTATGGGTACCTTAGGTACCTTTAGGGCTGAAGAAAGGTACCCTTCCCACTGGTACAGCCCTCGGTGGGTCACGAATGCTGAGTAACCTTTACTACAGCGGCTGATTGGTATTTGCCAATATCCCTTTAGCATATCCAGAGTTGTTATATATCTCGTCCCTTTCACCTGGTACAGCGACTCTATTGGGTTTGCCACCCAGTGATGGCATTGAGGCTGTGAAAGATGATGCATAACCTCACTGTACGGTCTCTTTTCGCCACACACACCACTGGGTGCGTAAACTCACTGTTGAAGGGCATAATCAATCCCTTCAGTCTCCCACTCGACGGTCAACTTCATCGCGTAGTGCAATGGGAACCATATAATGTTGTGCTTACTTGACCACTGGTGGAACCCTGAGCTTAAAGAACACCATGAATGGCATTGAAGGGACGCTACCGTCTGTCTTCTAGCAATTATCCAGTGGTTTCCCCCTTCAGGGTCGTTGTGACCTGGCCACTTAGCCCATTGCGTGCAAAAAGGTACTACTCATAGGTAAAACAACCCAAATTAACTTATATTCCCATTCACATGTAACAGATCAAAAAGTATTTCGAGAAAAACTGTGCTTTCTGGTTGTTTTTAGGTCTTAAATGATGGAAACCAAGGTAAAATACGTTCAATCCAAAAATGTTACTTAGAATTAAATTACGTTAACTTTTTATGGCAAATTATCTAATTTCGCTTACCTCTTATGATTACCTGTATTCGTAGTTATACCTTACACTCTTATATATTAATCTATTTCAACTTTCTACCAGGAACCGACAGGGAATTCCTCTTTCTGTGAAGAAGAATTGAAATGAGAAAAGGAACAAATTGTTACTGAAAACCTGTCGTGCGCTTTGTTTCGTCAAAGATGATTCAATTGTTTACATTTATTGTAAAATATGTAATATTCAGTAGCGAAATAATCAATGTTCTACGTAATTAAGAAGTGTCTTTTATGATTCCCTTATTGATGCCATGACTGAAGGAATCAATTTATTGAAATATATTGCATAAAATGACTATTTGAGATTTTCCATCCATTATAGATTTACAAAGAGAAATCGAATCTTTCTCTTCAGAAATTGACATAAGAGATAACGATATGATCATTTAACTGTAGACTATTAATTGATTTCCATTGAAATATACAAGTCTTTTCCAAAAAGCTTTTCATCGTAAGGTAACTTATGATACATTGGAATCTTCGTAAAATCGTAACTCTAAAGTGTTACGTAAACAGGCAATAATGGGAAGATGTCAACAGATTTAATCGAACTTTTAAGAAATGAATTATGAAATGGAGACTCTGAATGTTCTGACTATGTAACTGGAGCTCTACGGTTGAGCTTATTGTGCACAAGAACAACACAGAAGATCATTTTCCAAACATTCAGGAGAAGAAATGTATAAACCCCAAATGCAAAGAAACGCTGATGAATTAAATCTTCAGCGCTATCAGTAGGTATTTCAATTTACACCGTTTGTGCACTATTAATTCGTGACTTGAACGTTATTAACATGAGACTTAATTTGGCATTACACATTCTCATCTCACCTAAACATGCATTTCGTTAACATTCCATTGTGTTGAAATACTTTACCACTGAGCAGCACTCTTTTCACACACAATGACTCTGAAGTCAGATGTTTGGGGAAGCGGATCCACTTGACAGCTGATAGGAAAGAGATATGCTCTGCAATATACAGTCGCTCAAAAAATATCCGAACAGATGGTTGATTGCCAGATATTTTTTCTGAATTCTGTAATGAATTTTTTGGAAATTAGAGATCTGGCAACCTTTGTGTACGTACAAATAAATATCCGAACACTATGGTGATTTACAGAACACGAAGGTTGCCAGATCACTAATTTCTAAAACAATCGTTGCCAAATATTTTTTCTGAATTCTGTAATCAATCATAGTGTTCTGATGTTTTTTGAGCGACTGTACAGAAGGTATGGGAAGCTTAAGTCCCATCCGATGTACGGTGGTCTTTCCAAGCACAACCGTTGTCCCCTTTATCACTGATGAAGATTTGAGGTTAGTGGAGTAAATCTCAAAGCAGGCACAACTGGAAATCAATATTCGAAACTGAAGTTTAAGAGTCTGGCACATTGCTGGCTGAGCCATCTCCTGCTCCGAAAGAAATGGGCATATTCTGTGAACAGGACACCTACAATGAATGGCCAAACGCTGTACAGTTCCTATGGGGAAGATGGAAGCTTCCCTTTAAAGCCACCAAGAATATTCTTTAAAGTATCGCTTTCCTGCCCACGGCTTAACCGATCTACGACAGCCCTTCAAAGTCTCTCATGTCTTCTTTCTCACCGAGAGAACGATGGGGTTCAACGGGGATAAGTTTCCTCGCGGATATAATTGGGACTGGAACTTGGGAACTACAGATTACGAGTCTGGTACGCTGCCACTAAGCCAACTCTCATCTCTCATTCAAATAAGCTATATATTTCATTCAATATATTTTTTACAAAACAGAAGGGATGGACATAGAAGTTTTATTAAGCCATTCCAGGATTCTCATATAACATTAAACACCGCATTCTCTATAACGCTGCCTGTCCATTCGCCCTCAAAATATGTAAAAATATTCTATTTCATCCTAGGTTAAACATTGGGCACTAGATGGCAGCATCTGCCTGGAAAACGTTTCAATATGGGAAATACTGATACTCGAGAATTTTCTACACATTCAGCTAACAATTTTAGAGTTATTCAAACAGTATAGAAATAAATGTGCGTGGCAATGCTTCTGTTACAGCTCAAACATAGGAAAAACACACATATATATATATACTCTGTCCATTAGCCTAATTGCTAATGGATAATTTCAGATTGAAATTTCACCTTGAAAAACCCAATGCCCATTTAAAGGAATCTTTAGGAATGGCTCTATGTGAGGAGAAACAAAAATACATGAATGTTAAAAAAATCTACAAATAGATTTCAAGTGAGATGATTTCTCCATTCACTTCTTGATCAGCAAAATCCCTGTGTCTCCTTATCAAGTATTTGAGAAGTAATTAAAATCGAACATTATAGTCAGTTTCTTTCTTTTAGGAAAGAGTTAAAACATGTTTAATTTCTCTTAAAGTTTCTATAATTTGAAGTTCATAAATCGAAAAAAAAAACTTCCCCTTTTTTTTCTGTTTAAATAAATTATTTATTATTTTTTTTGTTCATACGTAATCAAATTTCAAATGAGCGTCAAAATTTCAGGCACGTATTGTTCACGATACGCCAAATTCTTTAAAAGTGTCATAAGGAAATAACTACTACTGTAATACCTATAAAATAATATCTTTCTACAGACACTCCCAGATATACGAAAGGGTTTGATTTCTCTAAAACCTAAATCGGCCCGGAGTTGGCTAAAGTCGATAACCTACTTCCACGCATCGCAAGTTAAAGTTTGTTAATCAGAATGGGATATGTCAATGAAAATCAGAACAAATTAATGATGTTGGCTTGAGGAAACTACAATATGCTGCAAGATTTCATTAATGCAGTGAGTGATAACTAATTTAAATGTAATTTTATATTTTTCAACATCCCACACTGTATGCATTAGTGTACTAATACTCTTTATGATTATACTAAAATCAGTTATTAATACTTGTGTCAGTTTAATGTATGAACTTTAAAAGGAAATTGCAAAGGTATTTACGAGTAAATTTGTTGGGACCGGGCCCTCGTCTTATAAAAAAAATACCGGGCCGCGGTCTCACAAAGGTTGAGAACCACTGGTTTAACCGGTTTGCCAATTTGTTTAATGAGCTTCAACGCTGTGGAGGTGGGGGGTAAATACGTTAATTCTATCACATATTGAATTTCATTCCATATGCCTGGCGTATTTAATCCCTTTTTTTTTGTAACCGCTTTGAGACGTTTATATGCCGGAATATCCTCCTGTCTTTTAATTCGTTTCATTTTTCTTTCCGCTCGTCTGCCTATTGTTATCATTATTCTAATGTAAATTGCGTTGTAGTTAATATAGTTATGTTTTTTAACTGTTACGGTGTTCTCATCTAGCCATAGGGTAATGTGATTAAGGAATTTTAACAGAGAGTCGTCTGTGACTTCGCAATTAAGCTCTTCGGAAGTTTGAAGTTTTGCAGCAAAAGCTCTCCATTTGATGCATTTGCTGGCTCTGTTTGCAGGCTTTCTGATTGGGGGAAATCCGTTAATAATGATGACGGAATGATCGCTGAAAACTTGGTCGAGGTGTAGTTTCGAATTAAGCAAATGTGGAATCTCGGGAGAAGCCAAGGTGAGATCGATAGCAGTAGTTATGCAGTGAGGCCTGAAATAGGTGTGACATCCGTCGTTCATAAGAACCAGGTTACATTTCGGGATGAATTGTTCAATAATGGTTCCTTTGGAATCCAGCTTGTCGTCACACCATGTCGGGTTATGGACATTGAAATCGCCGCATAATTGCCAGGGAGAGGTTCATGCTTCTAAAATTTCACCTAAACATTTAACTGTAATGTCTTCATCGGGATTACAAATGGATATAAGTGAAATATATTGATGCTTTATTTTAAGTCTTACTGCTACACGTTCTATTCTGGTCTCATATGTAGGAAGTGATATTCTATTATGGGGGATATCTCTGTGAATAAATACTCCAGCTCCAGCAGTATTTGGAAATAGGTTGGAGATATTAAGGAATAAAATACGAAATTTTTCTTTGAGACTCAGTTTTTACCACCTCCTGTATAGCCAAGGCGGCGAAGTTCTGCTCTTTTAGTACTTGCGAAAGAGGACGTAATTTCGGAATTAAGGATTGAGACTGAAGAACTGCAGAAGAGAGTTCGCTAGAAAAATTATCCTTAATAAGCAAACAAATATTTGGAGGGAAGGTGAAGGAGTGATTAATTTTTCTGAGATCGCAGCAATATCAGATCCTGTGTCTGATATGGCAGGGTTGGGATTAGATTTATTTCTGGCTAAAACCTGATTTATAATTTGGGTGAGACTTTTGGTGAATGAGAGCAAGATGTGTTGCATTCTGAGTAGCAGTTCGGTTACGATTACGTGCAATTTCTCTGCATCCGTGAGAGAAACGTCTGATCATGTGGATGAGATGAATAATCATTCTTCTTCTTCTATATTGGAAATTGAATTGCAGGCTACGGTGCTGCTAGGCAATGAAGGGAATTCCATTTCTTTGCTATTTTGTATGCTCCTTGATCTAGACTTAGGCCTATCGAGCTGTGTTTTAGTTTTAGGCGCAGAATATCTCGAGGAGGATGGTCGTTCAGAATTGCTCCCCCAATATTGATTTTCGGATTTTCCCCCCATACTTTCCTATTTAGATGGCCGCAGCTTGAGACTATGAGAGGTTTTTTATCGATATGAATTTTCCTGATTTTATTCGCCAAGTATCTGGTTTTGCATCCTGCGTAAGTCGCGTAGACATGACAGTTGGGGGCATTTTGAGGTTTGAGAGTTACAGTATTTGAAAACGTGAGCCTCGCCACATTTTTTACAGCAAACTGCTGCAGCAGCCTATGGCAGAAAATCCGAATCTGAAACATCTGAAACACAGAAGAGGGCGTGAATAATGATTCTGAACTTTGAAATAAAAAACGTGTATTATAATAAAATCGGGTATAGGTTTGGCTGCAAACGTGAGAATGATATCTTGGTAGATGGTGGTGATTTTTTGGTCAGAGTTCATACTTATTTCACTGTAGGTAATACTGTGCACATCAATGACCACTTGAGATTTGCTCTATTCATAAATTTCCTCTTCTTAACTGCTAACGGTAATTCCTGTTAGGAGCCCTTGAGGATGAAACACATGCTTTTTGCGGAAGCGTAGGTTGACTCTGTGCCCCGTGATATGCGTGATATTCTTGCAAATGTTAGTGGTTCTTTGTGTCTCCAGTTCCATAACAATATTTTTTCTTCGAGTTAGTCTTAATTTATTTTTTTCTCAAAAATCAATTTTATTTCGGCCCGAAGTTTCGATCTGGCTCACTACAGCTAACGATGCATATTTTTGGTTCTTTAAGTATATGGTCTTCTTCTGAATCTGGGATCATGATGATGGGTTCTTTACAAGTCCAATTATTATCCTCTAAGACAGTGCTATTTTAGCCACTGTTGGGAGCTTCTTCACTTTTGGGAAGGTCTTTTTTGCAAGACGGGTGTTGTTGGATGGGACTACATGAAACTTGAGGGTTATAGTCTTCTAACAGAATACCGTTTTTCGCTTAAATTCTGGTATGCATTTGGATGGGCAGCAAAGAGAAAGTAAAAAATACGACCTGAGCAGAAGCACGTTTCTTCCTAGATCCAGAAAACCCTACATAACTCATCTAATCTAACTGTTAAGCTCTGAAAAGAGCTGTGGAACGTTTTCCTCAAAGTGAGGTTTAAAACTAAGCTAACCTGACTACGCGAGATAACAAACTGAAAGGAAATAAAGAGTGATTTAACACCTTAAAACTCTTTGTTTCAAATTAAAATGGGTAGTATTAGGCGTAGGATAATTGAAAAATTCTCAAATGCTAGAGGCCAGCTCAATAATCTTCTCAGTATAATTTTGAAGCTATTTGCAAAATAAAAATCGCAAATGCCTGTAAATAAATAAAGGATGTTTATATTAATAGGAGATAAAGTTTCGTATTTCAAACTGTTCGAAGAGTCAGGGAAAGCAAATAGAAATATGAAATATGTTACTACCAATCCATCTAAATTCTGCATTTTCCTAATTTTTATTTAAATATTATACGCTATTATTGAAAGTCTATTCACTCTATTAACCAAAAATCTCTCCTTTCCATTTCACTCTGTAGACTTCGTGATTTGCACGACTGAAATTTCACACATTTAATTCAAGTTTTTTACGCAACAGGCGAGTAATTTTTTCAATTAGTTTGCTCTCTCAGTGGAAAGATCGCTTCATTTTCATAAAACAATTTTTACTTTTAATTTTTGACTTTATCCAAGTGCATTTTTTCTCTCTTTGAAATATCATCGTTGAATTTTCAAATTAACTTTTTATTATTATCGAAAGTTATCTTACCCTTAGGTCGTCTATCAATAATGCAGTAATGTTTGCCCACGTTTCTACAGATTTCATCTACTGTCCATGGTAATATAAATATTTTATTCGAGGCTTAAGGGACCAGCACGCACACCCATTTCAGAATACAGCTAAGGGTAAGAGAGTGTATAAAAATATTTAACATATTTATCAAATTTCAAAGACCTGTAAAACGGAGGGGGATGTGTTATGCTACATTAATCCAGTCTTATGCGCCCCACCCCGCTTTGCATTTTTCCGGTTCGATGATATTTCTTGATTCCGGAAACTGTTATTGTGACGTCTTACAATGCATTCCGATGTTATTCTATGTGTAACGTAACACGACAGGATATGTTAGATTCAATCTATTATCCATCGCTAATAAACATCTTTTTCATGTGAATGCTCCGATTCTGATGTCTTCTAATGCATCCTATGGATGCGTTCCGGATATTCAGTCTAGGGTATTTTGTGTTTTATGATTAAATGAAACATTTCTTGTTTGTAATTAAGATATTTGAAAGAGTACTGGTAGTTAGAACAGGAGTAAAGATAAACCTTTTGGGCCGATTAGCAATAAGTCACTGTATCGAGGCTAAACAAATGGAAAGGCCGTTCAGCAACATTAATATCAGCAAGAGGGAAAATACAAGCAGGAGTAGTAGGTTCGGCTCTTTCGAGGCAAATGACCTTGAACTCTATTTTGACATTGAAGGTCATGCAACACTCAGATATCGCGACCACGCCCCCTTTTGAAAACAGTCCCACTATTTTGTCGTTCGTTGCCATTTTGGATTCTGACGTCATCAAACTCCCGTGATTTTGCCGTTCGTCCGCCATTTTTAATTGTGACCCCCCCCAAAAAAAAAGGACCCCCTACCACCCAAATCCTTCGTGAAGTAAACAACTCTAAAGGTCTCAAATAATTTTAAGTCCGCACTTGGGAACTTTTTCATTTCTAATAAATTATATTTTTATTTCTTGTAAATTAGGAATATATTTTTCTTTATTTCTTGTAAACCACACTGGGAATTACTTTTATTATTTCTTGTAAACCATATTAAGATTTTTTTTTATTCCTTGTAAACAACATTCGAAATTAATTCTATTATTCCTTGTAAACCACAATGGGAATTAATTTTATTATTTCTTGTAAGCCACATTGAAAATTAATTTTTTATTCCTTGTAAATGACACTTAGAAATAAATTTATAAATACTTCCCCGTCCTGTGGACCACGTTTTACTGACGGATGGATTTACAATCTGAAAAGTCCTGCGAAACAGACGTTTAAAATCCGTATTTAAAAAAAAAATCCTTATATGCTCGTGGATGATTCATACGTTGAAGAGTCTACGCGTTTATCCACGGCATGGAGGATGACGTTGATGAGTCATCCCGTTTATCAAAGGTCATTTTGTTTGCGAAAACGTGAGATAACGATAATTCATAGGGACACGTTCCAATACGTTTAGCAATGACGCGAAGGGTGATTTTCGACTTTGATTCTTAAAGATGGTATACAACCCTAGAAGTTTTTTTACCTCTCTGAATATCTTAATAAAACGACTCATAATATTATAAAGAAAAGTCTTTTTTCCTTCGATGTGCTGGAATAATTACGGTCTTAATTCATCCCATTGATTTTAAAGATTTATTATTTAACTCGCTAATGTTTCGTAAATGTGTGGACATTGTTTTTTCTTCACTGTCTCTCGTTTATCTCTGTTTATCATACTTTATTGGGTTACATCCCTGGAGAAATGAATGTTTCATATCGGTAAACATTATTTTATACTACGAGTCGTACTTCTTGAATTTCAAAAAAATCGTAATAAATAGCGTAAACATTTTATTTCCACTAGTAAAACTATAAGCCGAACATATTTTACGGTCCTATTCAACACCACAAGAATTTTCTTTGGGTTAAAAACGTTTACATAATCGTGTCATATACACCGAACCCGGGATACGATTTATTGACAAACTACCTCACTCATCAATTCATTTACTCTGTAAAACACTGACTGACTGACTTACTCATATTCTAAATCGCTTACTGACTCCTTACTCACTCACTAAATCACTTACTGTCATATTCACTCACTTTCTTATTTACTTACTTTCTTACGCACTTTGTTACTGACTTCCACACTTTCTTATTCATTAATTCATTTAACACTGTACTCACACTCTTACGTATTTACTTACACCCTGACTGACTGACTCACTTTCTTACTTACTTACTTACACAAACCACACACTTATTGTATTATTTACACACACAAGCTTACCGGTTTATTTACTGACTTAGTTACTCACACTCTTACTGACACATATACTGACTTACTTACTCACACACTTATTGAATTATTTATCGACGCATATACCGACATATTTACTCACACACTCATTGAATTATTTACCGACACATTTACTGACTTACACATTATTTACTGAATTACTTACTCACACACATACTATCTTACTACTTTCCTCACTTAGTCAGAAAACACTTACACTTCAGAAACACTTACTTAGGAAACGGAATAATTATCACTCATTAAATAACCTACTGTGTTATTCACTCACCTTCTGATTTACGCACTTGCTTACTGACTTCCACACCTACTTATTTATTACATATTTTCTTACTCACTAACTCACTTACACCTTACACTCTTACCAATTTACTTACACACTGGCTGACTCAGATTCTTACATATTTATTTTCTTACTTATGTACTTACTTACTCACTAAACCACACTTATTGAATTTTTTACACACACACTTAATGAATTATCTACTCACTCTTACTGACTTACTTATTCACACACTTATTGAATTATTTGCTGACACATATAATGACTTACACAACATTTAATGAATTACTTACTGACAAATATACTGACTTACACTATATTTACTGAATTAATTACTCACACAGTTACGTCTTTCCTCACTCACTAAATCATCTACCGTCTTATTCACTCACTTTCTTATTTACTTACTTTCTCACTCGCTCAGTAAAACACTTACTGACTTCGAAAACGAAATTATCACTCGCTAAATTACTTACTGACTGACTAACTTACACTCTTACCAATTCACTAACACACTTTCTTATTTACTCACTAAACAGTTACTGAATTATTTACTCACATTCTTACTGCCTTACATACTTACCGACTTACTAATACATGTTGCTAATGTGTTTTAATAAATGGGGCGCATTTTAATAAGGTTTTTTTTAATGAGTGGCGGAACTTCTGATAGGCATTTAAATTATTTTACGAAAAGTGTCAGGATGATTATATCTTTCCAATGCACATATTAATAAAAGGAGCATATATAAATAAAGGATTTTTTAAATGGTAAATGAGATTATAGGTTGGCCGCCAAATGGCGAGGGGGTGGCGGAACTTTTGATAAGCGTTTTAATTAAGGGCGGTGCAAATTAATAAAGGGGTAGCACATTTAATAAGTGTTTTATTACAGGGTTTTTTGATAATGGGGGTGGCACTTTTGATTGTTTTAATAAAGGTGGCGACACTTTCGATGATGTTTAATTAATAATGGAGTTTTGATGAAGGGGTTGGCACCTTTGGTAAGTGTTTTAATGAAGGGATTTTTTAATTAATAAAGGTTGATTTATAATTATGAGTTTTAATAAGTGGGCGTGGTCGGTTAGGAATATTAATAAGGAGCTTTAGTAGTGGGAACGCATAAAGGGGCGTGGGCGGGAATGTGACGTCATATAGGGAAAGCACAGTCTGTGGGGCAGGCCTGGGTTGTCTTGTCACTACTCACATTATAAAAACCCACCAAATATATATCAGAAGGGGAAAATCAATACAGTGTAGAATTAAAATATCGGTCATAATTCTCTTACTGCATGTTTGCGGAAAATCGCCAAAATTGCCCAGCAAAAAATCTACGGAATTTGAGCCATTAATTTTCATATATAAAAATTTGTGATATATATTCTTCCGAAATAAAATAATCCCTAAAATTTTTTCCTTATGTGTAATATTCTAGCATCATGAAAACAAAGTTTAATTATCACAAGAGAATGGCACAGAAGTTTGAAATATGCAGCGGCAATTAACACTTCAAAAAAGCCCTGTGGGCTAAATAATCCAATCGCATTGAACTCGCTTCTACCATATAACTAATAATTTCAAGCAAGTTTCAGAGCACTTTTTTTTCTTTTTGAAAATTAATCTCTATAGATGGCGATGGTGGGGATAATACATTAGTTTTGAGATTATGATGGAGGAAATGAGACTACATGCACATTACTTTTGTAGGAAGAAAATTTGAGTTCCTTTCTAAGGAAATCTCAGTCAGTACCGTGTAAATCGAAACTGGTTGCATTTTTTGACCGTGCAAAGCCAAAATTGTGTGAACTGAGTACCGTGTAAATCGAGGGATAGGTGTATACAATTATAAATAATTACCATTCAGTGTTCACTAAATCATTGAGATACATTTAGTTTCCGTGGCACTTTCACAATGCTCATTATTATATCAAAGGTAGATTTCCCACCAAAAAAGAGATGCCTATGATAAATTAAAGTTTGCCATCAGCTTCTATTAAGGCGTCAGTTAAAATGACAGAACTTTCTGTTAAACCTCAGAACACTACGGAACATTTCGAACGTGTTCGATAATTGATGAGAAGACGCTGCAAAGCATGTATTGCTGCTGAGGAAGTCCATTTGGAACACTTGCTCTGATGCAGACCTACGTCACTGTTTCCATCGATCCCTTGAAGTGTAATAACTGGAATTAAAACCAATATACTTCACTTCTTACTTGCACTCTCAAAATGTGCTCTGACTCGGAAGAAAAGCATTTCTGGCACAACGTTATTAACGCCTTCATCACTATGCTCAGCGGAACACATCCGGAAATTTGTTCGATGGAAATTTGTTCGAAACGGAATCAAAATTATTTTACGAAAAGTGTCAGGATGATTATATCTTTCCAATGCAAAAGTATTCAGTGTGGTTTTTATTGGAGGGCAGCGTGGCAGTGTGTTAGTTATTATTTTCCTTTAATTCTCTCGTTTCTTTTTATGTTAAATGGTGTTTATTCTATTTCGTGTTAAAATGTTGATAGCCATGGCGATAAAGCTCACAGTCATGGAGGCTACATCTCGGTTTATAATAAGAGATATTTTGGAATGGTGAGTATGTATTTGGGGGGAAGGGGGTGACTCTCAGCACTTGTAGGTTTCTTTCTGTATTTAGCTGTCTATGGTCATATTAAAAACTGGAAATGTAGTCAAAAATGCTAATGATATTATTAATATACATTTTGTAGAAATGCTTGAAAGAGCACTAAAATAGAAGGAAAAAAAATATTATACAAGAACTGCGTTTAAGTTTTTTTTATTCGATCTGACCACATGACTTCTCTCAAAACAAAAATCATTTATTCATTCATTCGCAAGATCTTGACCATTAGAAATGACATACTCTGAATAATCATTGAAGTCAGTGTAATGTATCATCGGTCAGTAGGGGACACTGATGGGCTTGAGAAAGGTCGTCGTCCGTCGGATGGGACGTTAAGCTGTGGCCCCGTGTGCGGGAGAATCATAATCTGTGCACGTTAAAGAACACGCTGTATGGCCTTGACGGGAGGCTACCATCTGCCTCCCAACAACTGTCCCAGTGGGTCCCCTCCCCCAACCCTTCTCTGAGTCCTCGTGACCTGCCCATTTAGCACATGGTGTGCAAAAAAGTGTCCCTCAGAGGTAAAACAACCAAACTCATAAAATAATAATTTGACTATGGGCAATTGGCAAAGGTCATTGAAAAGCAAACGAATTAGATATTTTTTAAATATGTATTCATGAGAGTTCTAATTAACATTTGATATCTCGTTTTCAGGATGACTTTGATACACCTCAATGGGAGAAGATTCGAGTTCATGGCCAAAGGAAGTTAAAAAAAAATCAGCAGTACCAACCTTATTTTTATATTGCCCAGTATCAAAGGCACGTAAAAGCCCTCCCAGAAGAAACCATGTAAATGAAGCTCCTGAAGAACCAAGGGTTTATCCAGATCATAATTATTGTAAAAGAGACTTTTTGGTGGCTGAAGAAACGACTTATAATTTTACTTTATGTAATAAAACTTTACTTATGAACACTGGTAATAGGGAAAATATTGCAGATTGCGTCAAAAATGAAGTTAATGTTGATGATCTGTTGGCAATTATTCTTATGGTGACACATCTGAACAGAGTAGGGGCGGGTGTGGCTCAGTTGGTAGTGCGCCAGGCTTGTAATCTGCAGTTCCCAGGATCGAGTACCAGCTGGGTCAGCGTTGAGGTTTATCTCCACAAAGTTCCCCGCTCTGCCCACAGTCAGTAGGGAACAACAATGGGCTTGGAAAGGTGGCCGTCCGTCGGATGGGACGTTAAGCCGTGGCCCCATGTGCGGGAGAGCCATACTCTGTGCACGTTAAAGAACATACTGGATGGCCTTAACGCAGGCATGACCAACATACGGCCCGCGGGCCGGATCCGGCCCGCGTAATGAATTTATGTGGCCCGCGAACAATTTTTCAATATTAACATTTAACTTCTAGTAATTAATCGAATGAATTCTCGATACTTCTATATTTTTTAAAAAAGATTCCGTTATAAAGAATTAAAACTTTTATACTCATCTGCACTCGATGTTCAAGCGACGTTGCCAGCAGGCGAGTAAAATATTTTTGCATAGTGCAAAAATATTTTAAAAATCGATCATGTTACAAATGTAGTTGTGAAATTAGTGAATTTCCTACGATCAAAAGGATTAAATCACAGGCAATTTATTGATCTCCTTGAAGAACTAAATACCAGTCATTTAGATGTACTATATCACAATAAAATCCGTTGGTTAAGTTTGGGAAAAGTTTTAAGACGTGTGTGGGACCTTCAAGAGGAAATAAAAATATTTTTAATGCTTAAAGAAAATGAGGATTTTCCTGAATTATTAGATCCAAATTGGATTTGTGATTTAGCATTTTCTTTGGATATTCTCACACATTTGAACGAATTTAACACATGTATACAAGGAAAAAATTTATTTGCTCATGATTTAATACAGAAATTAAGAGCTTTTAAAATGAAGCTTAGCCTTTTTTCTACAATTCTGGCTGAATGTAAATTTGATCATTTTCCAACGTTACAGACCATATCTTTAAATATTTTAAAAGAAAAGGTTAAAATATTTAATAAAAACATCCTTGCACTAATGACAGATTTCGAGCAGAGATTCGATTGCTTCAAAACAATTGATAAAATTTTATCTATTATCCGAAATCCATTTTCTGTACAAGTTGATGACGTTCCTGTTGATATACAATTAGAAATAATTAATTTACAATGTGATGAATTATTACATGAGAAATATCGAGAAGAGCAAGAAAATTTGTGTAATTTTTATAAGCAATTGAATAATGAAAAATATGGAAATTTAAAAAAACTTGCCAAGACGTATTTAGTAATCTTTAGCTCAACTTATATTTGTGAACAAACCTTTTCTTTAATGAATCTAAATAAAAGTACAACAAGATCAAGATTGAATGATTTACATTTGGAGGCTGTGTTAAGAATAGCTACTACAAGTATAGAACCAGATATTTAAAAAATAATAAGCGATGCAAACCGCCTCAACACGTCGCATTAGTTATTATGTTAATTTGTTGTATTGATTTACTTAAAATTATTCATAAACAAATTTCTTAATAAAATTTTGTTTACTTAAAGAAATAAGTGTTTTGCTTAACATTTTTCAATTTTAATATTTCGTCCGGCCCGTAAAAATATTTTTTTTCCAATCCGGCCCGTGAAAATATTTTTTTTTCCAATCCGGCCCGGTGGCAAAAACAGTTGGCCATGCCTGCCTTAACGGGAGGCTACCATCTGTCTTCCAACAGCGTTCCAGTGGGTTCCTCTCTCAACCTTCTCTGAGCTACGGGGTCGATGTGACCTGGCAATTTAGCCCATGGTGTGCAAAAAAGTGTCGCTCAGAGGTAAAGCATCCCAACTGAAATCTGAACAGAGTACTTCGTGCGTTAAACTATAGGCTGAGGTTAAAAAAAAATACCCCCTCAAGCAGCTGCTTGCCACAGAGGTCTGACAGGAGCCTGTCAGTTTATATGCCATAGTAGAAGGTCTGCGAGGATGGCAGGACCTCAGCAGAAAAACAAAACACACATCCATGCCTTACCCGGGGTTCGAACCCAGGTCCCTTAGATCAGTAGCCAAGCGTGCTAACCACTCGGCCATGGGACGGACAGGCTGAGGTTACCATATTGGAAAAACAAACGTGTAAATGCACAATATAAAGTGATTAAAAGTGGTTAACGTTCTAGGTTACTAATCAAAGGGACCTAGGTTCGAGCCCCGGTTAACACATGGATGTATGCTGTATTTCTTCTGAGGTTTCACCATCCTCACTGATCTCCTAATATTGCATATTAAACTGACAGGCTCCTGTCAGACCTCTGTGACAAGTAGGTGCTTAAGGGGTATTTATTTATATTATTGTAGTGTAATAAAGGAAAAAAATCATTTAGAATGTTCTAGCTCTGCATATATATATATAGCATAATTTTGAGAGATTTCCGAATACGTAAAAATATTTTTTATAAAGCTCGCTTATGCTACAAGTACAAGTTATAAAAGCATAAATCAGAGCCCAAATTAAAAATATTGCCGTATTGTTTCAGGAATGTTAAGCATTTTTATTTTTTAAGTAAAAATTTAATATCTGGGACTGAATGTATGAAAGAACAGTTATTACTTTTATTTTTATTATTTTAAGTAATTCTGAATAACTTAATAATCAATAAATATTAGTATAAAATACTGAGAACAGAAAGCACTTCCATGATTTTTAAGTAACAAAATCCTAAAATATTTAAGTAACAAATTCTATTTTTGCATAGTTGCTCCGTCCTCATGTGATTGACGCACTCGCAGAGCACAGACATGGCGACTATGAACGCCGTTTGCCAACCTCTCCCTATATAGGACCACTAAAAACAGAGGATCGCCAGCGCCACAACGGATGAAAACGTAACTAGCGCTGCTGTCACTTCACGTCGTGAAATCGGCAGGCATTCCATTACGTAGGCACCAGTCCACTGCCAGAAGCTTTGGTTGATCAGTGCAAGTCATGTCGCTAAAACCTTCGTATGAGCGAATGCGTTCTCGTCATAATTGAAAATCGTCTTATGAGCGGATCGTCATAAAGTGAAACATCGTAAAGAGGGGTATTACTGTACAAAGTTGAAATCACCACAAATACGGAAAGGATGAATTTTGGCAGCAGACATTAATTTGTGCTCAGTCATCGCAGGCACCTGAACTCTTTGCTTCTATTGGCATCGTCAAATTCTACATTGGAGGAAGTCTTCCAGTGTAGATGGCTTCAGCCTTTAGTAGTGGGGGAACGGGTCTTTGCCCCATGTCTGCGATTAGGGGGCTGTTTGATATTGTTGGCATTCCCTCTCTCAATAAACATAGTTTCTTTAAACATCCCACTAACCATTTTCTCTCCATAGGTAGTTGGAATGTGAGGACTCTGCACAGAGCTTTTTCTCTTGATGTCCTCACACAAGAATTCCACCGTTATAATTTAGATATTCTTGGCTTGCAAGAGACCAGATGGACAGATAAAGGTCAGATTCTTAAAAATAATCTTAAATTTCTCTTTTCAGGGAGGGACGACAAAAAGCATCACCAAGGCGTGGGTCTGCTTCTCAGCAGAAACGCTAGCGATGCTCTTCTAGGATATGAGTGCATTAATGAAAGGTTTCTTACAGCAAAATTTCAGACAAGCGTTAAAGACTTGAATGTTATCTGCTGTTATGCCCCCACTGAGGATGCCGACGAGGATGAGAAGGATAGGTTTTATGAACAACTTCAGAATATTTTGAATTCTGTCAAGAAAGGAGATATTACCCTTGTTCTTGGTGACTTCAATGCCAAAGTTGGTACTGACTCTGACCTTTGGGGAGGAGTAATAGGCCCTTTTGGTATTGGTAGCTGCAATAGCAATGGGCAACGTCTCCTACAGGTAAGTAAACTCAATGGATTCAGAATAACTAACACTTATTACAAACACCGCGACATACATAAGTACACATGGGTTTCACCTGATGGGCTGCATAAGAATATGATTGATTACATATTAATTAACAGCAAATGGACTAGTTCTGTTAGGAATACCAGGGCATATAGGGGAGCTGAAATTGGATCTGACCATTACCTTGTTAAAAGTGTGTTGCAACTTAAACTTAAAAAGTGTTGTGCTAGGGTTAAAAAATTTACTTTTAATACTGAAGCTCTGAAAGATCCAGTTATAGCCAAAACTTACCATGATAGGTTACTTAGTCATTATGACAGTCATGGTTTGCTTACTACTGAAGTTGAGGAAGAATGGGATCATTTTAAACAGGCTTTTTTGGACACTAACAGTACTCTTTTAGGAAAAAAGGAGCAGAAGAGACAAAATTATCTGAGTGATAAGGCACTTGAGCTTATTTCGGAAAGAAAGAACTGCAGGAATGCCCTTAATCAATACCCTACTAGTCCTAATAGAAAGCATTACAGAGACCTTAATAAACTTGTAAAGGATCAGTTAGCTGCTGATAAGAATCTTTGGCTTGATGGTTTGGCTGACAAAGCCGAGGAAGCAGTTAGACAGCACAACAGCAGAGAGCTGTACCAGATAGCTAATGTTTTGTGTGGTAGAAAACGGACAGGCATACAAGGATTGAAGGATAAACAAGGTAAGGTTATAGAAGGGGAGGATTCTGTCATGGCTAGGTGGGCTGAGCATTTCAGTGATGTTCTACACAATGTAGTTAGTTCTACTCCCATTGTTTGCAATGATGATAGATGCATTGGTGGCTTTAATGTTGGCCCTATAACACATCATCATCATCATCATCATCATCCTCAAGCAGCCATGGGCTACGGAGGTCCAACCAGACCGTGCAATTTAGTTCTCCAAGCAAGTCTATCCTGAGCTACATCTACTGCATCTGGCCACTGCACACCAATTCTAACAAGGTCCTGTTTGACATTGTCTGCCCACCGCATCCTAGGTCTCCCCTTCTTTCTGAGGCCTTTAGGCACACTGTTCATAACCCTATTCGCCAATCTATAATTATTCATACGGGCAACATGGCCAAACCAACGGAGTCTCTCTCTGCACAATATGCTGCTTAAAGGAGGTTGCAAACTCCTTTTCCTAATCTCATCATTAGTTACAAAGTTGAACCACCTAATGCCCAAGATACTGCGTAAGCATCTGGAATCAAAAGCATCTACTTCCTGTTATCTTGTTTACAAAGTGTCCAAGTTTCACTACCATAACTAACCCTAGAAAGAACCAAACTATTATACAGTCTAATTTTAGTCTTTAGGTGTATACGCCTATTTCTCCACACTCTCCATAGATTCTTAAAAGTCCCAGCAGCAATCCCTATTCGTCTGTTAATCTCATGCCGCACATCACCATTATCTGTTACATAGCTCCCAAGATAATTAAACTGTGACACCTGCTCAAGACTGCAACCATTCAGATTAATTGAATCACAGCCTGCCTGACCAATTTTCATCACTTTAGTTTTCTCTCTGTTTATAACCAAACCTACTCTACTACCAGTCTCATCAACGGCTCGAATGAAAGAGTTCATCTCATCAACATCATTTGCCAGAAGGGCTAAATCATCAGCATAATCTAAATCAGAAATTTTCCTATCTCCAGATCTGAAGTTATTTTGGCTGTTTCTAAACTTAAACTTCATAAATCCCCAGGGGTAGATGAAATTACTACGGAAATGCTTAGAGCTGGGAATGTTTCGGTTACCACTTGGATGACTGAAATTCTGAATCTCTTTTATGATAAAGGCATGGTTCCTAAGGATTTTACCAGAGCTATTGTTATCCCTATTTTCAAAAAAGGTGATCGCAGTTCTTGTGATAACTATAGGGGTATCAGTCTACTCTCTGTTCCAGGTAAAGTTCTTTCCATGATTGTGCTTAATAGAATTAAGAATCTGGTTGACAGTCAATTGCGTGATGAGCAATGTGGATTCAGAAGTGGTAGGGGATGTGTGGATCAGATATTTTCACTTAGGCAGATTCTTGAGAAATGTTTAGAGTTTCAGAAACCTTTGGTTGCTAGCTTTGTTGATTTCAAAAAGGCTTTCGACTCTGTTGATCGTCATAATTTGTGGTTGATTGTGAGATCATATGGTATACCAGACAAGTTAGTTAACATTATGAAAGCTCTCTATAATAACACTGAGTCGTGTGTGAGAGTTGGTAAGGTTTGTAGCAATTGGTTTAGCATTACTTCTGGTGTTCGACAAGGGTGCATTTTGTCTCCTTTTCTCTTTAGCTTGGTTATTGATTATGTTCTGCGAAATTCACTTCAAGGGAAAGATTTTGGCCTTAAATGGGCTGGAGATACGAAAATTTCTGATTTAGATTATGCTGATGATTTAGCCCTTTTGGCAAATGATGTTGATGAGATGAACTCTTTCATTCGAGCTGTTGATGAGACTGGTAGTAGAGTAGGTTTGGTTATAAACAGAGAGAAAACTAAAGTGATGAAAATTGGTCAGGCAGGCTGTGATTCAGTTAATCTGAATGGTTGCAGTCTTGAGCAGGTGTCACAATTTAATTATCTTGGGAGCTATGTAACAGATAATGGTGATGTGAGGCATGAGATTAACAGACGAATAGGGATTGCTGCTGGGACTTTTAAGAATCTATGGAGAGTGTGGAGAAATAGGCGTATACACCTAAAGACTAAAATTAGACTGTATAATAGTTTGGTTCTTTCTAGGGTTAGTTATGGTAGTGAAAGCTGGACACTTTGTAAACAAGATAACAGGAAACTAGATGCTTTTGATTCCAGATGCTTACGCAGTATCTTGGGCATTAGGTGGTTCAACTTTGTAACTAATGATGAGATTAGGAAAAGGAGTTTGCAACCTCCTTTAAGCAGCATATTGTGCAGAGAGAGACTCCGTTGGTTTGGCCACGTTGCCCGTATGAATAATTATAGATTGGCGAATAGGGTTATGAACAGTGTGCCGAAAGGCCTCAGAAAGAAGGGGAGACCTAGGATGCGGTGGGCAGACAATGTCAAACAGGACCTTGTTAGAATTGGTGTGCAATGGCCAGATGCAGTAGATGTAGCTCAGGATAGACTTGCTTGGAGAACTAAATTGCACGGTCTGGTTGGACCTCCGTAGCCCATGGCTGCTTGAGGATGATGATGATGATGATGATGAACTGTAAGAGGAAAATTCCTGGATATTGGATTGAGATATTTCTTACAGTTATTATTTTAGTGCAAATGAAAGTTTTACTGTTGGAAATAAGCTTTTCTTCACTGTATATCAGTGTCCACATACGAAAACGATCTCATAAGGCATTCAGCACTTAGTCTGTTACTGTTATTGTGAACATTCAGCGAAAGTCATTGTATGGTATTCCATGTTCTATCAGGATGTTGGAAAGCTACGTATTGTAAAAGGAATAGCAAAAGCTAAGGACTACATCAAAATACTGGAAACAAAATTATTACCAAGGGTCTTTGATCTTATTTTGGAATGGACGTAGATCTTAATAATATTTTAATTAACTGGACGAAATGCACTTTGTCAGTGTGAAAAGGTTCTTCAGAAGTGGTTAGCAGATAGCAAGATTGAAAAAATGGAATCGACTGGACGACGATTAAAGGCTCCACACTTTAAGACTATACAGAGCTTGTATTGCAGAATAGGTAAGGAAATTTTCGAGCAGAGACGACCAAATATGCGAGTTAATAAAGGCTTCCCTGTTACTTCTTAATCATATTTTATTAGAGACGAACTTAAATTAGTGCATTCCATGCCAAAATCACGTAAAACATTTATTTAAACACAGGGCTAACCTATGAAATATTGAATTTAAAATGTTAGTATTCCGAAAAATGTGTTTAACAACTCTTATATAATGTTTAAAACAGGGATAAAAATAAATATTTCACGAATTTTAAAGTTTCTTTTAATTCATATCTATGCTATATCATATTAAAATATATACGTAATTGCGTTTGGGCAATTATACTTCAACAATTAATTTCGATACGAAAAAACTAAAAAATACATAATTTAAATGAAAAATAATTTATATAAATAATTTTCTAATTAATAATTTATGTAATATTTAAATAACAAGTCCTAACGATCTAGGATCGAAGTCACTACTCTGTTCTTTAAATGTGGAAAATACAAAAATTAAAAACGAATGTTTCAAATAATATATCATGAGAGAGATTTAGAATTTAGTTGATGGAATGTGATGATCAAAATATTTATTTTCGTTTCTTCCCCTTAACTTCAAAGGGATGGGAAAGTAAAAGATTTTCGTTTTAAGAAATATATGAGAGAATTATTTCTATTTTGTGTTCTGTTTGTACCAGTACATTATTGCGATTTTTTTTTATAAATCATCCATTTGTTCGTATTTCCAGTATCAGATGGGGAAAAATTGGAAACCGAAAAAACTTCATTTTCTTTGAAAACAAGCAACTTATTATCATCAGAGATGATTAGCTATTCTTTCAATTGTTCGTTACATCTTGTTAGAAGGCTTTCTTGTTTTATCCGAATTTGCATTTCTAACTTTAACTCAGTTAATCGAAATTTCATCCTACATAGCAACAGAAAAATATTTGAAAAAGAAATGACAAACTCTTCAATTTAAATCCACTCTTCTTTTGTAGCAAATTATGATACATAAAATATTCTTTACATGTGAACTCAAAATCGATTACTAGATAATCATATTTCTTTAACGTTTATCAAAATTTTCTGTCCAAAACGATTTGGATTCATCATACCTAGTATCATCCTAACTCCCAAGTTCTCCTCATTTATAATCAGTTAACCAACAAATGTAATAGATTTGACACTTATTTCAAATATATATATGTTTTTTTGAAAAATCATATCCAACTAAAGCACTTTGATTTTAATTGCACAAAAACGCTGTCATTTGACTTATTATCGTGCTCTTTGAAAATTCGATTATTATGGTTTTTAACGGCTAAAGTGCTGAAATTAAAACTTAACGTGACCGGATGCATGAAAATTGCTTTGAAGACTAAGAAGCAATATCGATGATACAATTGTATTGTATATTCAGTATCAAGACATGCAAAGAATGCATGAGCATATCATTTTCCTTTCGCAGTAAAATATAATTTTCTTAAATATTGGACATATCGTTGAGATACATCCATGATATACCTGTCCTTACAGGGGTTTACATCCGTGATTGAACGAATGATATTTAATTGCATTAAACTATTTTATTAACATAGTGGTAGTTACTGCTAATTTTTCTCTTAATTTCTACCTATTTCCTACGTCATTTGTTGCGTTTCTTAATTTATGTGGGTGTTAAAACGACTGTTCCGATATATAATTACAACATTTTGACCCATCACAGCAAGTTGTGTATACACACTCTAGAACATTTACCACCCTTTCTTTTTCCCCTCCCAAAAAAGTGGGGAATAGCATAAACCATTGTTTTCTATATCCATGGGATTCTCATTAGTAGTGAATGAAAAGTGCTTTGGACACTACTTTAAGATATAGGGGAGACTTTTCTAATATATGAGGAGTTAGCGAAGATATTCACTCGGAATTGCCTTGCTTCAACTTAAATATAGTGCAGTATATTATGAGGCAAGTTTTAAAATGTGCCAAGAAGTAATAACTGATTGTAAACATTTATGCCACGTATATATCTGTAATAAGATGGATCCAACTTCAATTGTCGAAAATGTGTATTCATGTCATTACTATATAGCGATTTTTCTTTTAATAAGAGGCTGAATTTCTTTTTACTTAAGTGGTAATTGTTGCACAAATTCCTTCGAATATTTCGGTAATGCATAGATATATTGTATATCTATATATAGTAAGATACTGTTATTATTAATATTTATTCCATGCAGGTCAATTTCAGTAAAGCCATTGTACACGCAATTTAGGTATTAAGTGTTCAAGTGGCTTGTTGCTCCAAATATTAAACCGATCATTTTAATTTTGTTATGGAAAATATTTTTCTCCACATTCATGCATTAGGATTCAAACGTGTCAAAAGCTGTAATATTTGCTCAGTAATTGCAGCACAGGTAAAAAATATAGTAAAATGATTTAAATAAACTTTAAACTATTAAAATTCGCATTTAAATCTTATAACTAAAGACAATCTTGTAATATGCTTTAATAACGTACAGATATTTTGAAGAAGATTTTATTATAATTGTAGAAAAGAGTTGTTTTTCAGAGAGGTAAAGGTCGATAAAGAAAATTTTTTATGGGTAATCATTATTTATGAATTTAAGAAAACTGTTGTAACAAATTCTTTTTATGGTAGAATACTATTAATTCGATGCCTAGTCTAAGGATCTGTGTGCTATTTAGGAGTTATAGGTGGATGGATATTTGCAGCTTGCGAACTCATACAATTGCTTGAGTTGTAATATTTCTAACGGAATTCTGTAAATTTGTGATCTTTGTTTGTAATGACAAGAGCATTAATTTGTTAAAACTGTTTGTTCCAATAAATCGTTAATAAGGCTTAAGTCACTGATCATTTAATTTCAGTTGTTTTCTTAACCGTGGTAAGTGTCTTGTTAAAGAATTTCCAGCGTTTGAAGTAGTTCTCTGTGACTGGATTATTCTGTAATGATGTCTCAAGACAGCTCCGTTTAGTACTAAAAATAAAATACCGAGACTAATTTAATATTTAGATTTATTTAACGATTTTCTGGAATAAACTATAGCAATGAATAAATCTTCAAGTCGTTACAGACGACCAATCTAAATTTACATTGATCGTCTGTAACGACTATCCTTAACAGTATCATTAACTCAAGCAACACTATGTGCATCGCCGTCTCTTTGCACAGTTTTATCGCGTTCGCTTGCGGTGGACATTGCTTCTGCCGATGTCCGAGTCAGAATCCTAGGATGGCACGGTCGTTTGTTCGATCATTTACGTTGCGATTGTCTCTCATTAACCAGTTCAGTTCCAGAAAGGTACAGTCGCTCAGAAAAGTATCCGAACGCTATGGTTGATTACAGAATTCAGAAAAAAATATCTGGCAATGATTTTTTTAGAAATTAGGGATCTAGCAAAGTTCGCGTACGTACACGAAGATTGCCAGATCACTAATTTCTAAAACAATCTTTACCAGATATTTTTTCTGAATTCTGTAATCAACCATAGTGTTCGGATATTTATTTGAGTGACTGTACACGAAGGTTGCCAGATCACTAATTTCTAAAAAAATCGTTGCCAGATATTTTTTCTGAATTCTGTAATAAATCATAGTGTTAGGATATTTATTTAAGCGACTGTACCTTGAATTTCTAAGTATCTCACATTGCTTTCCTGTTCCAAATCTTTACCCTTTCTGATAAATTTTCGTTGTATTTTCCAATTTTCGATTCATAGCAAATAATTTTTTATTTTCATGTCTGCAGAGAACCAAGTCCTGAGTCACATTTTCAACCTTATCTCGAAATTCATCATATTTTTCTGATAAAAAAATCTAATGATTTGGTAAGTCCCACGATGTTGTTCTTCAGGTCACCTATGCATTCATTCATTGCTTGTTTAACTGACTGGTATATTAAAGATTTTATTGAAGTCATTTGTTCGGAGCTGAAGAAACATCTGACACAGCACATTCAATATCGTGCGACCTGGCAGGGGAAGCATAAAAGAAATTTAAAATTCATACATTTCTATTATTTATTGCGTTCTGCATAAAATTTACGGTAATTATCTTCTGTAATATTTGCGCAATAGTAATGAAATTGGCTTCTACAGGCAGCTTTACATCTGGCGGAACATCTGATGGCACCTTTACATCTGATGGAATCTATGAGTTTGTCAGTAGTCTCTAGAACTTCATTCCCACGGATATCACACAAGCCTTCCATTGCTGAGCAATATAGAGTGGAAAAACTTCAACTTACCATGAGAGCGTCGTTGTCCTACAGCGTGGGTCCTTGAACAGTCCCTTTACGGAATTTCTTATGCGCATGCGCGTGAAAGGTGACCCTTTGTACGAGACAAGAGGCACGCCGAGCTGACCAACGTTAGGCTTAACTAAATGATCATTTCAAAGTTGCAAAGATTTAATGAGGTAGTTCTCGAAATGGGCAAGAAAGATATCTGAGGAATTAAGCAAATCTTGGAAACATTAAATATAAAGGTTTAAACTCACAGAACGACGAATGATTATGCTATTAAGTGATATAATATAAGTGTCATAAGAACCACATCCTTCTTCTATTACTGCTGCCACTCCGTTGTGGATTTCTCAGAAATCGTAGCCAATTTTCATTCTCATATTCGTGTTCAGCACCTTGAAATCTTTAAGAAATGGCTACTTTTATCTCAGAGGCATCACTTTTCTAAAACTTTTTGCTCAGTGTTATTTGCTAATGTAATAGCAAGAAACTAATGATCAAACCTTTTCATGGCTTCGATAAATATCACTTTTCGGATCAATGATTATATCGCATTTTTCATTGAGATTCACTCCACTTGCCAGCTTGTAAAGTTATGCAGTAGACGTTTAGGACATTCTGTTTTACATTAGATTAATTGTCTGGTTATTAATATTAAATAATTTTAGTTTTCTAATTCAGGTAAACTAGAATTTATCACAAGAAAGGTTTCGGGATCATGTCGAATTATTACTCAAGTAATACGGCATCAGCCAAACAGTGACGTAACAAACACATACGTTTATTATTTGAAATGCGCAATAATTAAACGAATATGAAAAGTAAAAGAGGAAAAGAAACGTTAATTTCAAATATTTCGATCGAAGATTTCGCATTAAATAATTTTCTTTTGCTATTTAAAACTAGAGGTTGAACAAGAGGAGAGACCTGGGATGTCAGGGAGTTTTTTGGAAGAATTGTGGCGACAAACTGAGTCAGAAGGGTAAGTCTGACAAATTAATGGCGAAACCTTTGATAGGCGAAATTTTTACTATATTTATTTAAGTTACGAAATATTGTATGCTTATAAAATTAGGCAAAAATAAGAGTCAATATGACAGCTCTTTTCATTTGCTTTCTTGACATAATTGTGCTTCATAGTATATTTTTTTAATGGTAGGAGGCGCTCCCCTATATAAAGAATGATTTAGGTTATTTTACCTCTCAGCGGCACTTTTTGCACACAGTGGGCTAAATGGTCAAGTCACATGGACCCCGAAGGCTCAGAGAAAGTTGGGGGGGGGAGCGAATCCACTGGAACAGCTGTTGGGAGACAGATGGTAGCCTCCCGTCAAGGCCACCCAGCGTGTTCTTTAACGTGCACAAGGTATAGCTCTCCCGTACACGGGCCACGGCTTAACATCCCATCCGAAGGACGACGGCCTTTCCAAGCCCATCGGTGTCCCCTACTGACAGTGGGTAAGGCGGAGAGTTTTGCGGGGATAAATCTCAACGCTGACCCAGCAGGGACTCGAACCTGGGAACTACAGATTACGAGGCTGGCGCGCTGCCGACTGAGCCACCCCCGACCCACAAAGAATGGAGATAGCCTAGAAGCTATATTAGGCTTATCCTTGTTTCTCATATAACATACAAACAAAGGTCATGCCCGCTAGGTTAGTAGTCATGTGTACTAACCAATAGACCAGATATGGGCTTAACTAGAATTAAACATTTTGACTTATAGAATAATATGATCTATACTGTACACAACATGTGTTACCTGATTGGTTCCTTTTGGAACTTGCATTGCAGTTGAATAATCTTTTGTCATAATACGAAAGAGATGACGTTTTTAGTGAAAAAATATGTTGATATAGAAATTTTGTGCGATTTTTCCATCCAGATAAAAGTAGAGGCCTATGACTGATTATTTCAATTCTGATATTCATTTTCTGCAGAAATGATATCCGAACAATTATATAACCAGGAAAGTAGTACAGTCGCTCAAAAAAGTATCCGAACACTATTGGTGATTACAGAATTCACAAAAATATCTGGCAACGATTTCTTTAGAATTTAGTGATCAGGGAAACTTTATGGTTGATTACAGTATTCAGAAAAATATCTGGCAGCGATTTTTTTTAGTAATTAGTGATCTGGCAACCTTTATGGATGATTAGATAATTCAGAAAAAATATCTGGCAAAGATGTTTTTAGAAATTAGTGATCTGGCAATCTTTATGGTTGATTACAGAATTCAGAAAAAATATCTGGCAACTTTTTTTTTAAAAAATTAGTGGTCGGGCAACCTTCGTGTACGTACACGAAGGTTGTGAGATCACTAATTTCTAAAGAAATCGATTTTTGCCAGATATTTTTTCTGATTTCTCTAATCAACCATAGTGTTCGGATACTTTTTTGAGCGAATGTACATGAATTTAGTAATTGGCATTTTATAAAGGAGAATGATTTCATTAAAAATTCTAAATAGGTTTCTAAGGGAAAAAAAATCGAGGTCTTTGAAATTTAACAACATTTGCTTTTAATGATATGATATATGAAACAGTGTAATCATAAAAATTGTCATCTTGTACTAATATTGTTCTCGCATCTCCTAGGGGCGGGGATGACTCAGTCAGTAGTGGGCCAGTTTCGAAATCTGCAGTTCCCAGGTTCGAGTCCCAGCTGGGTCAGCGTTGAATTTTTCTCCGCAAATTCCCCACCCTGCCCACGGTCAGTAGGGGACACCGATGGGCTCTATAAAGGCCGCCGTCCGTCGGATGGGACGTTAAGCCGTGACCCCGTGTGCGGGAGAGCCATACCCTGTGCACGTTAAAGAACGCTGGATGGCCTTGACGGGAGGCTACCATCTGTCTCCCAACAGCTGTTCCAGTGGGTCCCCTCCCCCAACCTTCTCTTAGCCTTCTGGATCCATGTGACCTGGCCATTTAGTCCATGGTGTGCAAAAAATGCGATCAGAGGTGAAACAACCCAACAACCAACCTTTGTATGACGATGGCACAACGTTGATGAATTTTGACTGATGAAGTTACTGTTCAGGATCATGGACGAACCACTGGGGATGAAAAGGAGGTTAGGACACCCATCTTCCGAAAATCCGTCATCTTATAGAAAATCTCAAATTTGTCTAAATCTTTTGAAATATAGAACATTTGACTTTGTGTAATTTATTTTAGCCCGTATTTCATGTACGACACAAAAATAGATTTAAGAAAAGTGTAAAATTTGTTCCACAGAGAATATTTATTTTTCCTCTTTGGTGGGGGGGCGGGGGTGGTTCAGTCGGTAGCGCGCCAGGCTCGTAATCTGTAGTTCCCAGGTTCGAGTCCCAGCTGGGTCAGCGTTGAGATTTATCTCCGCAAAATTCCCCGCGCTGCCTACGGTCAATAGGGGACACCGATGGGCTTGGAAAGGCCGCCGTCCTTCGGATGCGACGTTAAGTCGTGGGCCCGTGTGCGGGAGAGCCATACCCTGTGCACGTTAAAGAACACGCTGGATGGCCTTGACGGGAGGCTACCATCTGTCTCCCAACAGCTGTTCCAGTGGGTCCCCTCCCCCAACCTTCTCTGAGCCTTCGGGGTCCGTGTTAGTTGGCCATTTAGCGCATGGTGTGAAAAAAGTGCCGCTCAGAGGTTAAACAACCCAACCCAACCCTCTTTGGTGGACCAATTTAGTAATTTGAAAACCCTACCCAATCTTATTCTAATTGACCGCCACCCCCCTTCCCCCGGTAAAAAACTAAATCCTGGGTACAGTCGCTCAAAAAATATCAAAACACTATGGGTTCATTACAGAATTCAGAAAAAAAATATCTGACAAAGATTTTTTAGAAATTAGTGATCTGGCCACCTCCGTGTTGAACGTAACATGAAGGTTGCCAGATCACTAATTTCTAAAAAAAAATCGTTGCCAGATATCTTTTTTCTGAATTCTGTAATCAATCATAGTGTTCAGATACCATTTTTAGCGACTGTAGGTGCCTGTCTGTTGAGGATGAAGGAATCCTGAAAGTCATCTCAATTGAGATCATTTGAAAGATTAGTAGTTATTAGAACAATTAGTAGTTATAGAGAACTTCACTTTAACTTCAAAAAGGCCAATTTCATGTTAGGCATTTCAACTTTTATTTTTGAACCACAAACGAACCATTGTTTTCATTTTGTCTTATGGCCGTGGATATTGTGTTTTTTATTTTATTTTTGTTATTATCATTTTTTAATAAATGTAGCATTTTTAATGCAGATGGTTACTAAAGTACTATTAGCACTAGAATTTTTGCATACTAGTTAAATACACACGAAAAGTTGACGCCAAATATAGGTTCATGGATTACTTTAATCACAGCTTACCACACATAGTACTTCATTTTAAAAGTTGGCTGGTTGGGTTGTTTTACCTCTGAGTGGCACGTTTTTGCACACCATGGGCTAAATGGGCAGGTCACAAGGACCCCGAAGGGTCAAAGAAGGATTGGGAAGGGTCTCAGTGAAGGAGCTGTTGAGAGACAGATGGAAGCCTCCCGTCAAGGCAATCCAGTATGCTCTTTAACGTGCACAGGGTATGACTCTCCCGCACACGGAACCACGACTTAACGTTACATCCGACGGACGGCGGCCTTTACAAGCCCATCGGTGTCCCCTACTGACCGTGGGAAGGGCGGGGAATTTTGCGGAGATAAATCTCAACGCTGATCCAGCTGGGACTCGAACCTGGGACTACAGATTACGAGCCTGGTGCGCTGTCAACTGAGCCAATCCCGCCTCCCATTCAAAAGGTAGGCGACGGCAGCGGTCCTAGAAATTTCGGACACTTTTCGAGGGATCACCCCCTACCATAGTAGCTAGAAACCAAATCTGTTATCCCAACAAGGTTAAAACTAAGTGGTACCATACCATCAGATTAAGATCGATCAAGTAGCTGCGGAACTAGAAGAGAACTGCTAATTTCTGTCACCATGACGTCACACCTCTTCCCGGCTGTTCTCCGGAAACTTCAATTACATAATATGATCATTGCTAGGTTTAGAGGAATATTTTTCCCAAGTTTCGAAAATTTTCCAAAGTTGTAAATGGTCTGTAAATGGTAGCTAGGTTAGTCACTGCACCAATCCCCTGCGATGATGCATAGAACCGGCCAGGCCTAGCACCTAATGTCCGACCCCGCCTTCTCGTGGTGCAGACCGTTAGTAACTTTCGAAAGAGATACTCTCTTGTGGAAGTGAACGGAAGGGGAGGGAGGGCTGCCAGATTAGTGTGGCCTACTGATCTGGACAACTATGGCTACTTTTCTTTTTTTTCTACCCTGCTGAGGAGTGGTCAACCACACAGGGTCCTGGTGCTGACCATATAAACCTACTGGACTGAACAGATATATGGCTCTGAGCTTGATTATGGATCCTGATTTTACTGCACTGGTGGGCTTCTGTGGAGGGAAAATCTTCCGCTGTGTTTTCTGTTTGTTTGTGGGTTGACAGCTCCAAGTTGACAGCTTGCGGAAGCTAGAATGGTTAAAAATAGTCTTCAGTGGTATGCCAGTGAGAAAGTGGAATTATTATTTCAGCAGGTAAATTAGAATAACAAATGATATCGCGAAAACACGGACGTGACGTCATCTCTGATATGTCCAAGTGTTGCCACCATAATTTCTATAAGATCTTTCAAAACCAAAGTATATAAATTAAAAAAAATTCTAATCCTAAAATATTAACTTGTAGTTATTTCTATTTTTAATTTCGGTACATATTTTTATAATATTCTGAAATATTTAAATAAAATCTCAATAAGTAAATTATTTTGAATGTTATTAAAATAAATTAACTTTAACTTATCTTAAACCAATGAAAGGAATTGCTTGTTTAGGCATATCTATTTTCGCTCGTTTTGTTGAAGGCTGTCCAGACAGGCGGTAAATAGGTGGCTTTCACAGAGCGCGTTTCCTTGTGGTGTCCAACGAGAAATTCCTAGATCGAGGCTAGGTGTGAATCTCTTACGTATGTCATAGGCAACTTTGTCCTTAGGGGTAAAGAACGCTTTTTCGTGTGTTCCCAAAGGACAACCCTGTGGTTAAATCTGAGGCTTCTATTACACATTTCGCTGTACTGTACATTACCTTCTTCTTAGCTCTGAACATTGCGTTTCCGTGTAGTGGGTAAATTATATTTTTATCGCCAAGTTGACATTTCTTGGGGTCGTTACGTTACCCTATCAGCTCGATATATCTGTTGCGAATATCAGACGTTGGTTTCAAACTTCGTCCACGATAATGGGCAAATAGATCTGAAAGCCTGTACATAAAAATACTGCCATTTGATCATTTACCATATAGAAATATTTCTACGCATACCGTAACGACGAATAGCAAAATGAAGAAATCAAAAATTAAGCAAAGATTTTTTTTTTTCTCGGACAACCATTAGTTCTATTGAGCGTGATTTACAAAATGCGAGCCGAAATGAAAGGGGTCGTTTGTGGTCGACAGCGACAAATAGCGTTTAACTATAAAATTTATATCCCATAATCAGATTAATGTGCTCTATAGTAGCTCTCCGTTGAAATTTCATAACTCTCATACTAAAAAGTGGAAAATTAGATTACCTCTACTGTAAATTAATTATTCACTACAAAGTTACTTACCTGAAGGAATTTATAAACGAACCACAAACACTTTATAAATATTATTAAACTTGATTCACCTGATATTTTTTCGAGCAGCAGAATGGTGGATTAGAGAAGGACATAGGTAATACAGTCTGTGTGTATTTTTTAATCGCATAGACCTTGCCGATGGTTCCTTATTACACTGTAATGTGTTCTCGGTACGCAAAGCTCCGAAAATCTCAGAAAAAAAAACTGAAATTATATCAAATTTTCGCCATATCCATACGCTAACGCTATTCGCCAATCTATAATTATTCATACTGGCAACATGGCCAAACCAACGGAGTCTCTCTCTGCACAATATGCCGCTTAAAGTAGGTTGCAAACTCCTTTGCCTAACCTCATCATTAGTTACAAAGTTGAACCACCTAATGCTCAAGTTACTGCGTAAGCATCTGGAATCAAAAGCATCTAGTTTCCTATTATCTTGTTTACAAAGTGTCCACGTTTCACTACCATAACTAATCCTAGAAAGAACCAAACTATTATAAAGTCTAATTTTAGTCTTTAGGTGTATTCGCCTATTTCTCCACACTCTCCATAGATTCTTAAAAGTCCCAGCAGCAATCCCTATTCGTCTGTTAATCTCATGCCTTACATCACCATTATCTGTTACATAGCTCCCAAGATAATTAAACTGTGACACCTGCTCAAGACTGCAACCATTAAAATTAACTGAATCACAGCCTGCCTGACCAATGTTCATCACTTTAGTTTTCTCTCTGTTTATAACAAGACCTACTCTACTACCAGTCTCATCAACAGCTCGAATGAAAGAGTTCATCTCATCAACAACATTTGCCAAAAGGGCTAAATCATCAGCATAATCTAAATCAGAAATGTTCGTATCTCCAGTCCATTTAAGGCCAAAATCTTTCCCTTGAAGTGAATTTCGCATAACATAATCAATAACCAAGCTAAAGAGAAGAGACAAAATGCACCCTTGTCGAACACTAGAAGTAGTGCTAAACCAATTGCTACAAGCCTTACCAACTCTCACACACGACTCAGTGTTATTATAGAGAGCTTTCATTATGTTAACTAACTTGTCAGGTATACCATATGATCTCACAATCAACCACAAATTATGACGATCAACAGAGTCGAAAGTCTCTTTGAAATCAACAAAGCTAGCAACCAAAGGTTTCTGAAACTCTAAACATTTCTCAAGAATCTGCTTCAGTGAAAATATCTGATCCACACATCCCCTACCACTTCTGAATCCACATTGCTCATCACGAAATTGACTGTCAACCAGATTCTTAATTCTATTAATTACAATCATGGAAAGAACTTTACCTGGAACAGAAAGTAGGCTGATACCCCTATAGTTATCATAAGAACTGCGATCACCGTTTTTTGAAAATAGGGATAACAATAGCTCTTGTAAAATCCTTAGGAACCATGCCTTTATCATAAAAGATATTCAGGATTTCAGTCATCCAAGTGGTATCCGAAACATTCCCAGCTCTAAGCATTTCTGCAGTAATTTCATCTACCCCTGAGGATTTATGAAGTTTAAGTTTAGAAACAGCCAAAATAACTTCAGATTGCGTTATAGGGCCAACATTAAAGCCACCAATACATCTATCATCATTGCAAACAATGGGAGTAGAACTAACTACATTGTTTAGAACATCACTGAAATACTCAGCCCACCTTGCCATGACAGAGTCCTCCCCTTCTATAACCTTACCTTATTTATCCTTCGATCCCTGTATGCCTGTTCGTTTTCTACCACAGAAAACATTAACTATCTGGTACAGCTCTCTGCTGTTGTGCTGTCTAACTGCTTCCTCGGCTTTGTCAGCCAAGCTATCAAGCCAAAGATTCTTATCAGCAGCTAACTGATCTTTTACATGTTTATAAGTTCTCTGTAAGGCTTTCTGTTAGGACTAGCAGGGTATTGATTAAGGACATTCCTGCAGTTCTTTCTTTCCGTAATAAGCTCAAGTGCCTTATCACTCAGATAATTCTGTCTCTTCTGATCCTTTTTTCCTAAAAGAGTACTGCTAGTGTCCAAAAAAGCCTGTTTAAAATGATCCCATTCTTCCTCAACTTTAGTAGTAAGCATACCATGATTATCACAATGACTAAGTAACCTATCATGGTAAGCTTTGGTTATAACTGTGTCTTTCAGAGCTTCAGTATTAAAAGTAAATTTTTTAACCCTATCACAACACTTTTTAAATTTAAGTTGCAAGACACTTTTAACAAGGTAATGGTCAGATCCAATTTCAGCTTCCCTATATGACCTGGTATTCCTAACAGAACTAGCCCATTTGCTGGTAAATAATATATAATCAATCATATTCTTATGCAGCCCATCGGGTGAAACCCATGTGTACTTATGTATGTCGCGGTGTTTGTATTATATGTTAGTTATTCTGAATCCATTCAGTTTACTTACCTGCAATAGACGCTGCCCATTGCCAATGCAGCTACCAATACCAAAAGGGCTTATTACTCCTCCCCAAAGGTCAGAGTCAGTACCAACTTTGGCATTGAAGTCACCAAGAACAAGGGTAATATCTCCTTTCTTGACAGAATTCAAAATATCCTGAAGTTGTTCATAAAATGCGTTTGGTTGGGTTGTTTTATCTGTGACCGGTAGTTATTGGCACACAAGGAGTTAAATGGCTACGTCATAAAGAACCAGAGGGATCAGTTTAGGTTGTGGGAAGGTGACTGAATGGAACAGCTGTTTTGAGACAGATGGTAACCTCCAATCCAACGTTTTATTTAACCTGCACAGGGTATGATACATATAGAATTTCTGCACTATTTTCTTGTGGTTTTAATCAGTTTTTATTCTAACAATATTAAGATTTTACGACATTTTGGTATTTTTTGTCTTCTACTATTGGCTTTGGTAATTTTATGCTTATGACGTCATCTCCTTGAACTTTATATATATAATAGAGCAGTGGTTCTCAAAACCATTTATGCCTCACGTACCTCCTGGAAATGTCTATGTTACTGGCGTACCCCATGTATAGATATAGAAAACTATAGTTATACTATAACAATGGGAATAAACTAAAACATATATATATACACACATTCTTTATTGTAAAATTTTCAATCAAAATATCATTACCAGATTTATTCCGGATATCGGAGAAATCTTCCGATGTCTGTCGTTTTTAAAAAGTACGGTAATATATGGTCAGTGACCTAGTTGTTTCTACGAAAGTTGTTAAAACTAAAAGTAATTCGTGGCGGTAATGCAAATTGCGAAACAAAAGGCGTTTCCGGTTTAACGATTCGAAAAGCATTGTTGTGTCACGATTCTTTAGCATAGGATGCAGTAACGTTCACTTCAGTGAAATCTCATTACGACGGATGTTATGCGAATATTCTTTTACATAAATCATCGGTGTTCGCCTTTCTAACCGATATGACGATGGGGTGTTTAACGTAATTTTTTTTTTCAAATTAAGACCAATCGGTTTGGTTTTAAAGAAAATAAGTATATAAAGAATTCTTAATTTTTTTTTTTCTTATTCCTGTTACCTAAAAATTTTCTTATTCCTGTTACCTAAAAAAAACCATAAAAACTATTTCGCCTTAATAATGAATTGTATAAAACACAGAGATGACGTCAGGAACGCGGTTTCGGCTGCTTGCAGAGATAATTCCTATGGTAGGCATGTATCGAAAAAGCATTTCTAATGTGTCATGAACGCCATACAAGAAAAATATATTTCGAAAGAAACATTCATATTCCAATATTCATCTCAATACATTTTTTCTCCTGAGGTCAATCGCAACACGTAGGTCAATGATCAAAAACTCGGAAACATTTCTGTAATACCTCAGTAGCAAAATAACAGACCCACCTCAAGAGCTTATACAATATCATTTGCATTTGACATCTGTAACACCTACACAAGATATCTCTAATCTCGATTATAAATCTCGTTAAAATTACCCCACCAATCACTCTAAATCGGAATATTTATTGACATAGTCTACCATTAGCATAAAGTGCATTTTTTTTAAACACTTGAAACGTTGAGGAAAACGTTTATGGTGCCATGCAATTAAATTCCTAATTTTCTATCTTATTATACCATGACGTGCACATAAGTGTTAATTTTGATTTATCAGCCACAACAGAAATATTAATCTTGATATTATTATTCGAAAAAAAAAGGAGTTTTTACCGAAAATGAATTTCCAAATACCGGAATTTTCAAAGCTTTAACGATGGGTAATCATATGATTGGCTGCTACCAACTAAAAAGCCCTGCAATATCGCAGTCCATCACTAGAATCTCACCCGAAATATATTTAATAAAAAATTGTTTATACCCTCTACCTCCTTCCACTGTGGATGGTAGTAGTGTAAGACAAATCATCCCGTGGATTTCTCATCACACAGAAAAAAATAGCTTGCAATACGAAAGTTCCAACTTTTTACCACGGCTTCGCAATGTTTCGTCTGTACCTCTATGTACCTTACATAAGCATTTTCAATTTTCTCTAGAAAAATATTTATTACGTATCAGGTACATCGAAATATTTCACTTTGCAGATATTCGTTCCACTAAAGAGGCAATAATATGATTTACAAAAGCATTTGTAAAACTTGAATATGCATCTAATATACAAAATGTACTGGCAACACAAGGAAAGTGTACTGCTGACGTCATCTCGGTGTTTTTGCTACTTTATTATTAACCCGTATTCACATGGAAAAACTAATTTTAGCGACTTGACTTATTTCTCATGCCGCCATTTGTCTTTGTCACCACTCTATTTTGACTTGCACTTTCATACGCAATAAGTAACATTATTTCCCGCCGTCCGTTGCCGAGTGCTTTAGCACGCTTGGCTACTGATGAAATTTCGAGCATACAGTTCTGCGTTATATTTCTGCTCAGGTCCCCTTCATTCTCAGCAGTCCTCCTAGTCTGGGGTATTAAACTGACACGCTCGTGTCACCTCTATAGAAAGCACCTACTTCAGTAAGCATTTAATAATAAAATAACTATAAAAATAGGGTCGATTACGTACACAGGAATGGATTTCCATTACTTAACCAATATTTATTTTTTCTTTCCCGAATATAATCACTACAAGAATACTTCTTTAAATCATACTTCGGTCAAAGGTGGAGTCAAATTAGTTATTAATTATGTTAACTTTTGAAACAATAGCAAAGGCTCCCAGAGTAAAATACTACACTGCACCGAAGAAACATTCTGTTCTTCTCAAACCTATTTCCCACAACCGAAATTTAAAATGTGTCGTAACTAATTCAGTGACGGCTCGTAGCTAAAATTAGTGGGGGTGCTGCTCCAGAAAATTTTTAGCCTTTGTTTTAAAATTGTGTAAAAGGAAACAAACATGTATAAAAAGAAAATTTATTCAGAAACTTGGTAAAATCCTAAAAGAACAAAATCAAACTTTTTTTACTTTAACCTAAATTGTTACAGTTCAAGCTTAATCTATTCATTTAAAAATTAAATTCATTCTTCTTGCTTTAATTTGCGCGAAAACCTTCAACCAGCACGCCAGGTTCGGCACTGCAGAAACGACAGTGCTCTCTTCCCTTGCAGCCTCGCGTGTAGCTTCCTATGTGCGCATGCGCACAACAGTCAAAAACCTCGCCGCTAGTACTGTCAAGCGCACAGTTCCATACAAAGATTTTGGTATCATTTTCATAAACTGGGGAATGGCTACTGACATTAAGCTTAAGGATTATATATTGTACATGTATAAAGAAAGAATTAAAGAAAAAAGGACTCATTATATTAAATGTTATCGATAATATCAAGTTGAAATTGGTGATGCTGCAGTTCCACAGTGCCTATACGCGAGCCGCCACTGATCGTAGATAAACTAATTCAGACCCTTTACACTTCCCTATAATGTAAAACTTAAATAGCTCGTTGGTTAAATCTGATTTCATTATGTACTCGCGATCCACATTTTAAGAGCTCCTTCTTTTATGCAGGGTTCATGAAGATTGATTAAAAGCTCCGAGTACCACTGGCATAGACTCCATAATCGTGTATTTCTTCTATAAATAAAGTTGAATACACATGTAACACTATCACTATTTAAATATAACTTTCGTTCCTTTCAACGAATATAGCCGTATCTCAAATTATTGCGTGTTAAAATGATAACTTAATAAGGAATCTTACATCTACCTACTCGATAAATCATTTTAAGATCGCGAGACACTGGATGATACAATAACAACTTGTAAAGCATTTATCACTGGCGTTATTTGCATCTTACAAATTATATTCGAAACACGTATTGGCTAATGGAGAAAGAAAATGCTAAGGTTTTACCAGAAATAATGTTTAAAATCAAACTTTCGTCGACTGCTACTGGTGTTTAATGATAACGGCGACACAATTATGTTGCCAGATATTTTTTCTAAATTTCAAACAAAATATTGTAGTAAACTAAAGGGTTGCTCAAAACGTAGCCCTCAAAGGCAATTTAGCACAAAAAAAGAGAAAGAAAAAAAATTGCATACAAGTCGATCTTATAGTAAATTTTCACCTCATATGTGTGTAAATCAGCTGGGGTTTAATTAAAACTGGAAACGAAATAGTATGCCACTAAAATATGATTTATTTTCTCGGATATTTCTAGGGCACTCAATACTGTAAAATAAAGTAACGGAAGCAAATTCATATTTGGGATAAAAAGATACCAGATGCATGCCGCTAGAAAGGAATGGAGGTTACCTAATCCTACAAAACTAAGGCCAGTAGTATTAGACCCCCTCCCCCACCTCCCGTAGCTCCAACAGCCATTGCCAGTATTTTGTGGCGTTTGTGTTCGTTTATTTCGCAATAACTCTTGAAAGGTTGCCTTTTTCATCTTAATATTCGGTTTCTATTAAGCATTGTTCGTGTAAAAATACGAGTGAATTTCGAATTTGAAATAGATTATAAAATTGGAACAGAATCGCAGCATTTAAGTTGGAACAAAATACAAAATTCACAATAATCTTTAAGTCTAAATGCTAAATCAGTACAGATATTGAAAAAAATATTTTTTTCCGTCAACTAATTCGCTTTTGACAATCTTATCAAATGCGTAACTTATCAACAGCCGAAACTTCGTGTTTGAACTGCAGATACTTTTGAAGTTCCGTACGTATTGCTCTATTCGTACCGTCAGTTTTAGCTTTTTTTTTCATGTCAAGGGATCAGACACAAAGCATTTAATTGTTTTTGGTGTCAGCATTTGCATGGAATGTCTAGAGGAGCGGATGAATTTAAAAAGAGGAGCAAAAATTGTGAACAAATGTGAATATCTTTCCTTTTCATGGTGGTGAAATGGGATAAATTTCTTTTCTATTAATGGTAAAAGATCTGAGTCCAAATTCAGTATATAGTTTATTCAAACTGCAACATAAATAAAGAAAGTGTTTGCCTCTGAACATTTTTCCCCTCTCAAAAAATATCTATTTGGGAGTTCTTTTGATTTTTTTTTTTCTTTAGACAAAATGGGAAGGGATTTCTCTTAAACGGTAAAGCATTACCAAATTAGATATAACATCCTCTCATAATAGTTTAAAGTAACGTAGGGATTTGATCTCCCATCTTTCTTACCTTTACACAATAGAGCTCCCCTCTCCAACACAAACATACGTAATTAATGGAAAATTTCTCCTAAAAGATAAAAAGTAAGATCATCGAAATTAGTAAACAGTTTCCTCTCATCCTCGCTTTAAGCAATATAAAGGTTTCACCCCTTCCTCCGAAACTTTTCCTCCCGTAAAAGATCTTTTTGCATAAAACAGGATATAATTTTTCCTAAGCCTTAAGAGCTATGGTCACCGAATTTGACATATAGCCTCCTCTCATCATGGCTCTAATCAAAGAAGCGTTTGAACCCCACCCTCTGGAAAAGGGTGATTTAGGTACACTATTACTGAGACCAAGGAATTATATTCAAATGAAGTATAGAGAACAAAATAAATTCTCTTTAAAACGAAATGTTCGATTCCCCTCACCCATACCAATAGTAAGGGGAAAAATCGTTGTGCTGGTATAAACCTCTTGACCTCATCACATCCCATCACCAAAATTTGGAATTTCTAGCGTGAATAGGTCGTTTGCAATATTAATTAAAAGATTTGGAATTTCACGACTTTAATCGTTTGAAGCGCTCACAACTGAAGGCAGCTTCCCGCTTCCAAAAAGTCAGTCCAACTCTAACCGATGCTCTAAGATACGCCCACCACCGTCACGTAGCGTATTACGTATTCGAATTAGCGAAATGTATGACGAGTGGTGGTGTACCTATTAAACTGTCATCTCAGTGTAAACTATATGCACCGGTTACTGGTATTCTAAAGGGGAAGGAACATGCTCCCGTGACAAAGTGATATTAGTGCATCTGACGATTTATACATTTCAATAATACTATCGCCAAAAGCAATAACATTATAAGTTGCATTATCCCTTACACTTATATTACATTTATCGGCCTTCTTACTATTCGTCTTATGGCACTTCACAAACTTCTTCTTTCTGTTTTCCTTTCTTCATCCATTTTACTGAGAATTGCTTCTGATATTCCTAAAGAACTGGAATGGGACCTTTATTTATAATTACTAGAATACTACAGTGGTTTTAGTTTTATTAATCATTACTTCTGCGAAATTCACGCAAATCATGCTTTGATTTATCCCGATGTTTTCCACCACAGAATCAGTCAGCAATGAACCTTCGGCAAACTTCAGCACTTAAAGCATTAAAATCACACGGACGATACGCTAGTAACCAGTATTTTAATAATTTTATTACGTGATTTCAAACTTTCATCGAAGTTAAGAGATTTATATTTTCGCTCAGTATATATAAATAAATAATCAGGATCTTATTTGCTTCAAAAGGATCGAAAATGTGAATGACACGAATCACTCTTATGGAATATATTCCTCAAACTTCTACTCCGCATTAATTTTATTTCTGTTAATTATTTATATTAAAAAACTATTTTGTAAATGTTATAAATACCTTAGCAACAACCTTAAAAATCAAAAAGATGTTTAGAAATAAATTAAGTAATTCAGTTTTAAATGATGGACCTGAATTTCAGGGAATCATAATACAGTAGACTCTCTCTTACCTGGTCCTTACGGGACCTGACCCCTGGCCGGATGAACGAAAGGCCGGATAATCAGAAAATTGTGTTAGAAAATAAATAAAAAGGCAAATGACAAAATACTAACTGTACTGTATTTTAATTCATAATTTGTTGTACAATATTAACAATCTACTCTCACTCACTTGAAAAAGTCCGTGATTTTCTTTTGTTTCTTTGCACTTAACACTTTTTTGCGTGCAAAGTCTTGCCATTTTTTATAAACATAACATCAATCGCAGATGAGGCCTGTTGTTGTTCAATGTATCTTACTACAATATCAAAATCTTCTTTTCCTTCAATATGGCTAACTTTCCCTTCTTTCTCTTCTTCATTCACCTCTTCATCTCCGTTCACTTCTTTGTAGACTGCATTGATAATTTCGTCATCATTCAATGTTTCATTTTCCAACTGTTCATCACCTTTTAAACGTTTTTCAATGCCATCTTCAAGTGTGTCACATCCAGGCAGCAGTTTAAAGTCATTAAGTTGCGAAATATTGCCATTATATCTTCGGCAGACTCAAGCTCATTCGACACTTTCGTGTTGTCGTCTCGGGTACTTTTTACAGTTTTCAACTTCGGGCCAAAGTTTTCTATATGACTTCACAAACGTTGTACGAGGCATTTCTTCAAAAGCTCTTGCCAACATGTAGATCACATCCTTGATATTTATTGTTTTCATAGCCTTTAAAATATTTTTTTCCTCATTTTCGGTTCGTTGTAGAATTTCTGAAAGAAGCTTTCTCCTGTATCGCCTTTTTAAACTTACAAGCACGCTTTGATCCATTGGTTGCACTAAAGATGTTGCATTAGCTGGCAAAAACGTGGCTTTTATGTTGTCAGAAATGAGTTCGCTTGGGTGTGTTAGGGCATTTTCGAGAATGAGTAGGGCCTTTACAGGAATTTTAAGACATGTCAAGTGGTTTCTTACTTTTGGAACAAATTCTGTAAAGAACCACTCTTTAAACAAATACGAGTCTATCCAAGCAGACTTTTGAGCTTTGTAGTAAACTGGCAGAGCAGCTAAATTTAAATGTTTGAATTCTCGGGGTTTTGCTGATTTCCCAATTACAAAAGAGGAAGTTTGTGCGTACCTGCAGCATTTGTACACATATCCATAGCGATTCTTTCTTTGTTTGCTTTAAATCCTGATACTGAGGTTTATTGCGCTGTCACAAACGTTTTCGTTGGAAGAAATTTAAAATTTAACCGAGTCTCATATAAATTGTAGATTTGTTGTGCGCATAGGCCTTCTTCTTCAATTAGAACTAAAAGTTTTTCTGAAAATCCCTCTACTGCTAAAGGATCAGCTGACAGTTTCTCACCACAAACACCAAGGTAATGAACACCATGAAGTTTTTCCAGCGAGAAAGCCATCCCTTGCTTGCTGAAAAATCTCTCCTATTGTCGATTTTAGAATGAAGGATTAATGCTTTTTCTTTCAAGATTGGCCCAATGATCGGCGTTCCTTTTCGACGCTCTTGCGTGAACCGTAACCAAAGTGCATCATCAACAATAAAATCATTTTTCGGCTTTTTAAGAGTGCACCGAGAAGAAAGCGTTTTTTTTTTTCAGACTTGAGTGCAAAAATCCTGTAAAGATTTTCTATTCCTTCTCCAGTCATTTACCGTGCTTTTACCAACATCTAGTTGATCACAAATATGCTTTACTGGATCACCTTTGTCAATACGTTCTAACGCTTTTAATTTCATCTCCATCGTAACGACATTACGCTTACGTTTTCACCCTCTCGTTTTGTACTACACAGTAATTAATAGATCACAACATACACTCCTGTATACGCACAGAACAATGTAATATTCACAAAGAGGAACTGAAGTAAATATGTACTCTACTATAAACAAAACAAGCGACGGCTTGCTTCCTCATCTTGGACCGAGACCGGATAAGAGAGAGTTTTCTGTATTTTGCACGATATTGGCTGATAATAGCGAAACTAATTAACGAACTTTGCTACATGAATTATAATAATCTTAATTTAATGAATGATAATAATAAAAGCGTGGATTTCAACTGCTTTAAAGAATTTTCATTAAAGCTACCATTAATATGCAATAGAATCAGAATCGCATCATATTCGAAGTTTGAAAACTCCCTTTTATGCTAAGAAAATGTGGCAACGCCGCTTTAAACCATCATGCAGGCACGTGTAGAGCGCATCTATTCCATGCAGTGAGATCAGGAAAAAATGTGACATGCAATATACCATAGCACGTAATTCATAGCGCTCTAATTGATTAGATCAGAGATGTGGAAACTCTTGCCCGCGAGATTATTTTTTATGGCCCGCTGGTAAAAAGCTGCATCTGCATCCATCTCATTAAAACATGAGTTTAATCTTCTACGTTCTTTAAACGTAATTTTTTTTTACCATTGTTTAATAGATAATATTATTTCAAGATCGATATAAACACTTATTTATTATTTCCCGCAGTTATGCATATAAGATATGGTTTCATAGGATTTTCGTTACAACCCTCAATGTCTTTTTTTTTTCTTTTAGTGAAGGCGCAGAGAAAAAAGTTTCCCCACTCCTGATTTAAATATTCCACAGGTTCAAATTATTGCAGCTTAGCCAGATGCTGAAAAGCAAAGCACGTGAAAATGCGCGTTATGAATTTTTAATAGAAAACTTTGAGCGTGACTTCAAAGAATATTTAACAACAAAAAATTTCATAAATGAACTTATTTATAACAAAAGTATTTAAAAAATCACGTATATCAAAAAAAATTCAACTAACACAAAACCTTATTTTCATCAGCATGAAACTAAACCACCAAACGAATATTTCTCATTATCTACCAATATTTCAAACAGTCGTGTTAAAATTTTTACAGACTCTATTCAAAGCATGAAGGTAAAACATTTTACAACGTTTCAATAAGTGATACAATTATCTTTGTGAATAAACCTGTAAATTACCAATTCCTTTTACATTATTAAGATCACCACGCATCAGACGATGAACTCTTCTTGTGAAGAAATTAAAGCCAAGGTCAGCAGCTTGCTCGACTAGCATGTTGCCTCTTCTCTTTTCTCTTTGATCGCCAAGTCTCTTGAACAACCTTCACTAAGATTAACCTAACACTAATTCACTTAAAGAAAAATGAATATACACTTTCAGCCACTACCGACAACTTTCCAATTCTCTCTTTTCTTAATACCGTTAAATATTGAAATTTTTATGTGTTCCAATCAGCTTGTGACGTAATTCTCACACTGAAGCACAAGACGAACATCAAAAAGATACATCGTGGTTTTATTGTTGTTCTCTCATATGTCGTAACAATATCATTAATTTTTTTTTTCCTTCTGCAAATTTTATTATACTGATCATATTTGTTTCGTATCGCGTTAAATTTGTATTTCGTTATACTATAATATATACATCTATATAATATATACATATCATATGTATATTATATACATCCGTTAAAAGGAAAAACTTTCATTAACTGAATAATTCGTTGTTATAGAGCTCATTATAACATTGTTTCGATAATACCTTAGGGGGTTCCAATCTTATATTTGATAAACAGATTTCTGCTTAAAAAAATTAGTTGAACTTAGACGCCCACGTTAGTTGTCTGCTTTGAGTGTCCAAACGGTTCTGTTACATCTTCCCAAGTCGTTCACCAGTCGTAATGAAGTATGCACGAAATGAAGGCTTTTCACGTGGGAAGTGTCATAAGCTGCGAAAAATATCCCCATATTTCCTTTTGGTTATTTTTTTAAATTCAGTGGTCCTTTCAAAAGCAGCCAAATAAAGTTCATGGCAAATAACATAACGCGATAAAAGGAATATTGACGGAGAGATCAATATGCCAAAGCATTAATTATAAGCAATGATTATAAGCAATACAGGGTGATTCGAAAAGGTCGAGTCAAACTGTGAGAACGTGTTCTGCTTACAGCGATGAAAAGTTTCCTATGAACATTGAAGCCAGTACCTCTTCCCTTCCGAGTAATATAACATTTTGAGAGTGAAAGTAAGGAAGCTGTCAAAAGGAAAATTTGCATATCTGACGTCATAGTGCAAATCCAATTACACACTATTAATTCTCGCTTTCAAACAAGAATAGATGAAATATCCATGAATACTCTTTCTGCAACTTCCATGGATATAAAATCTCCCAATAATCAAACACGTTTATTGTGGTATATGATATGACCTATTCCTGTCTCTTACTTATTTCAGTAAAATTTTTCAAAGCTGTTCTTTTTTTTTAAAGTGTACACTTCAAAATTATACCAGAGTGAATTATGGCATGTTAAGTACACATATCATATCTATCTTTCTCTATTAATCAATTTCTTAATGAATATCGCATTTTTAAAAACAAAATTAGTGAGATAGTCATAATTAACTTTATTATACATCTGCAGATCATTTTCTAAAGATAATTTAATTTACATGCCAAATATGTGAAAAGTTCAGTAGTAAACATTTGTGAATAACTTTCATTGCTCACAAAAAGAAATAAAACCGAGAGAGATCACTATTCAGTTACATACATTTGCCATTATTAATTAAAGTTGTATCAGCAACAATTAAAAAAAAAGTTTTTTCTTCACCACAAAAATTAACAAAAATCAAAAACAAGCAAAAGGTTTGAAGGGTATGGTAAAAACATTTGATTGACAGGTTTACCATTTTAATTCATAATTTGATAACTTTCAATTAGTATTAGGGCGAACAGATGTCCCAGTTTTGAATCTATAGTCCCAATGCCCAGAAAGATCATTGGCGTGATCATTTTTCCTGGTTTCTTTCAAAAGTGAATAGTTTGTCTTACTGGGAACGTTCAAACAGTTCTTGGCACATGTCTATAGATTTGCACTCATTCCTCCCACGTCAATGAGCTACGACTTGTTTGAGAGCTTGTCTAAGTCATTACCTGTTAAAAACAAATACCTTATGGTCATTTCTGTCTTAACTGGAGGAGCTTCAAATTCGGTCTGCGAAATATGTGCGTTGTTGCTATGGAGCCTACTAAAGACAAAGATTTTAGGTGTAAACAAGGATGCAGCTTGGGGACGACATTAAAATATTCGTGACGGTTTATCATAAGTGTATGGGAATCACCCTGTTCATGTGCCACTATTAGAGGATGGATGTCCAAATTCAGAAAAGGACGTCAGAATTTCGATGACCTGCCTCGTGCAGGAAGACCGAAGAAGTGGTGAATGAATCATCACTGCTCTTCATCAACTCATTAAGGAAAACCCACACATCACCCTTTAGATGTCAATGTGTCGATTGCTAGTGTGGAAACAATTAATCCTGAATATTCAAAGTTTCGAAAGAACAGCAAAAAATCTAAATTAAAAAAAAAAAAACCTATCATGATATATAATCATATCGATGGTGCAATCGGTCAATGAGTTCGTATTCACTTCGAAGGAAGATAGGGCGCCGGCAATGTTGCATAGGTAAATGACGGCTTATCTTCCTTTGAAGTGAATAGGAACTCAATGACAGATTGCATCATTGATATGCTTTATATTTATTTTCTGCTTTTTAGGGCCTTATAGGAAGATTGGTATTTTTTTAAATTTTTAATATTTTTTGTTGTCAATAAAAAAAACCACCTTCAGAAACTTTGATATACGACTCATAAGCATCGAGAACATCCCCTCCCCCGTTTGGAGTCACGTTTAAGGTAGACCACGATATTAGGGACATCACAAACTTTAATTTGAGATACAACTCGTTAAAGTCGACCCCTGCGAAAATCCCTCCCCCACATTTTATCAGGAGAAATACGGGAGACGATATTCGAAATATTTAACGACCGTCATTACACGAGCTCTCATTTGACACTTAACTCATAAATGTTGGCCCTCGCGTTCGGAAAATATAGCAGAACGACTTCCACATCTCCCTTCTTTTAGGGAAGAAGAGAGAATAGGGGTTCAATTTTTATAGCCTATGACACTCCCCGCGTCACAAGCTTTCATTTGCAACATAACTCGTTACTTTCCGAACTCGCATTCAGGAGATATATGGGAACAATCATTTCCACATTGTCCTCCTTTACAGGGGGAAAAAGCACGGGGGATCAATGTTTCGTAGCCTAAGACATTCCCCGTGACAGAAGCGTTCATTCGATGTATTGCGTATTACTTTCGGTCTTCGCGTTCTGGGGATATAGCTTAAAAATAATTTTCACATTTCCCCTTTTATAAGGAGGGTCAATTTTTCATAGCCTTTGATACTCCCCGCATCACAAACTGTCATTTGGCACGTAAATCATAAGTTTCTTCTGTTCGAAAGATATGGTGGAACAACATTTTGTCAAATCCAGAAACCGACAAATATCAAAGCCAGAACCAATAGGAAGATAGGTAAAAAGGGCTAGAGTTGATTCACTCAGAGAGATGCTGGCAATCGTTGAACCTAATGGCCACAAACGATTAACAGACATTGTCACAGGTGATGAAACATAGTTTTATTACCATAAAACTCCTAGTAAGATCGACAAATATATTTATGTTGTGAAAGATGAACCACGTCCCCAAATCCTTTCGCTCAAGAGGATTTTCACAGTGTTTTTCAATTCACAACCAATGGACACCTCACCTGAAAAAAATGTTTATAAATGGCCAATACTACACCAACACTGTTTTGCCAAAAATGGTAAAGGAGATGAAGGAGCAGAGTCCAACAACAGCAATGACAAGGGTTCTCCTTCTTCACGACAATGACAGTGCTCACAAAACCCGGAAAGTTTATTTCCCATCTGGAGAGGGAAATAAATCAAACAGCTATCCCATCATGCATATGCAACCGACCTTGTAGCATGCGATTTTTGTTTCGCAGATGCATGTCAAGAACTTTTTTCAACGCCCCTCGTATAAACGGGGAACCAGATTGAGAGAGCAGTATCTTCTAAAAGACTTCTCATGAAAATAAAATGACAAATTAATCAATTTTCAGTCTGAATTGTCTAATCACATAGAATGACATTTATGTCTACAGGCGCGTATACAGATTTTGGGTGTGTTAAATGTTTTCCTTCAATATAGCTTTATTAAAAGCCTTGACATGCCATACAGAGTAGTACGATGAATTTCAGTTGATGGGTGGGAGGGATTATGCACTCGAAACAGTTTATGAAGAAGAAAATAGTTCTCTTCTTTTAACAGCAAAAGGTAGTTGGCCTTCTAAAGAATAATTTCCTTTGCGCTGGCCCAAAAGAAAACCAAATTATCATTGCCCGCTGATTGGTGTCTCATATCATGTTTATTTCTTTCGTTGAAGAGGAAGAAAATCTTCATTTTCTTTACCCTGATTAACTACAATTGCTTCGGCATCTTTCTATACAATTTCAGCTACCAACCTTTCCCAAACCCTTGAATCGCACCTATTAACAGTTTTATCCTTTTTCAATTTCGATTCTTCAAAGATTTAGGGGAAGGTGTTTAGCACTCAACGCCCCTCCCCTAAATATGCACTTGAGAGTTAATATCTACATCGATTAAGGTTCGTTTACCATTCAGTTAATTATCGAAGCGAGAATATACAACAGGTGTTCAAATTAATTTAATTTAATTCGAAAATCAAACCTGGTCAAAACACAACTAAATGACTAATATATTTAATTACATTATATGTATACGCGTAGGTTTAATTGATATGTTCATGTGAATTTTGAATGATTTTTTTCCCAGATGGGACGGCTCTTAAATAGAACAGCTTTTTTTTTAAATTTGAATAAACCACAAGCAGCACTGAAAAATCGATACATAGATGAATTAATTTGAACCTTTTACTTTTTATACGGTTACATATTTGCAAAGAATATTTAAGGGGTTTTTGAGTTTGAAAACTGATTTCTAATTAACATAACATAGGTTATTTCCTATTAACATAACATAGGTTATTTCCTATTAACATAACATAGGTTATTTCCTATTAACATAACATAGGTTATTTCCTATTAACATAACGTAGGTTATTTCCTATTAACATAACATAGGTCGGTTCTAATTAAAACGTTCTCTGACTGCATCACAAATTTTGTAATAATTTTAAAACATTTCATCATATGACAAACTGTAACAAAATGTCAATAGAAAATTCGTACAGAAATCGATGATATTTTGTGCATAAGTATCACATATCTCTTTCTCATATACGAAAGCAATAAAATACGAAACTAAATTTATCACTTCTTGCCAAATTATTATCATTAACTGTTAATAAGTAATTAAATAGCAAAATCAGCTAAATAAACAGTGACCGCAATAGATTATTATAATAGCTTTAAAAAATGCTTCTTTTCATGTTGATTTAAATTACTGTTAGTTACAAATGTTTTTTCGCAATGTTTACACATGAATGGCCTTTGTAGTAAGTGGATTCGTCTATGCTTGGATAGATCGCCTTGCTGTCTGAAAGACTTCCTACAAAGATCACAAGGAAATGGACGTTCTCCCCTGTGGATACGAAGATGCACTTCAAGATGATTCTTCTCTATGAAACTCTTTTCACAATGGGAACACTTGTGAGGACGATCTCCAGAGTGGATGAGCATATGACGCTTCATATTAAATGATTCATTGGTAGAGTAAGGACACAATGAACAAGGATATCTCCTCCCTTTTCCTTCCCCTCGATGTCTCTTCTCGTGTTTGGTGAGGAATTGTAATGATGTAAACCTGCACTGGCAGATGTTACACTGATAAACTCTTTGTCCTGTGATAGAGAGTAGGAACAAAATATCTGAATTTAGTACTTACTTAATAATTCATGTTATTACGTAAAAGCATTTAACTGTGAAAAATATTATATCCATCGTATTAGAAATAATGGGTTACATTGCATTAAAAAATAATTTACTAAGATTAGCTAAAACTATTAATAAAAAAGCTGCAACGGCGATATATATTAATAAAGAAAGATATTCGGACCAGAAAATCACCATTAATTACCCAAAATAACGGTCAAATCACGGAGGGGGGGCATAACCTCCCGTTTCTTGATGGGAGTGCTAATAGCAGCAATTTAGGTATAAAGAAAAATTGTAAACATACAGAGGCACCGACAGAAAAATGAAAACAGTTCCATGTTATCTCAACAGGAGAAACATTCAGAGCTCAATAACTTCTTCAATGCGATTTTTAAGGGGAAAGTGTGTTTAAAGATAGATTTAATTAAGAGCTTTAATTTATCTAAATCTCGATTTTAAACCATATTTGTTGATCATAGAAAGAGCTATGAAAGCTGGACTATTTAACCAGATATGAAAAATCTGACCTAAATATGTAATTAAAAAATTTAAACAGGTTAAGATATCAGAGATCATAGTTGGGTTGGGTTGTTTTACCTCTGAGCGGCACTTTTTTGCACACCATGGGCTAAATGGCCAGGTCACATGGACCCCGAAGGCTCAGAGAAGGTTGGGGGAGGGGACCCACTGGAACAGCTGTTGGGAGACAGATGGTAGCCTCCCGTCAAGGCCATCCAGCGTGTTCTTTAACGCGCACAGGGTATGGCTCTCCCGCACACGGCGCCACGGCTTAACGTCCCATCCGACGGATGGCGGCCTTTCCAAGCCCATCGGTGTCCCCTACTGACCGTGGGCAGGGCTGGGAATTTTGCGGAGATAAATCTCAACGCTGACCCAGCTGGGACTCGAACCTGGGAACTACAGATTACGAGCCTGGCGCGCTACCGACTGAGCCACCCCTAGATCATAGTTGACTCGATTAGAATGTTTGCTTTAACATTTTAATTAAATTGTTATTAACAATTAAATATATTGTTATTAAAATACTTTTTGTAGTCTGTTATATATTCCAGCCTTCCCAACTCTTTAAATATCAAACAAATATTGTTTAAACTCAATATTTAGATAGATTTGATTGGGATCTTTATTATTTAGAGGAATTTTTCATTAATAATCATATGGAAGAAGCTATTGGTCTCTGAATGTGATTTCCTATTGAGATAATATCGAAAATGGTTTCCATTTTTTCCCAGTACCTCTATATGGATATCCCCCGAAATGTCAAGAAATTTGTTAAAATAAACACTAAAACTAATGGAAAGAAAATTATACCGGAAGCCTTTCCGATTTACGCCCTTTCTCTATCCCATTTTTTTCTGGATCCGGGATTGGAGCAGAACACCTTGATACTAAAGGCCTTACAGGTAGTTTAACATCACTCATGGAGGGGAAATTTTATTTAAATTATAGCATAATATTATTGCAGATAGCTTCAAAATATGCTTCACAAATGAATAAAACAATAATTAACATAAAAGTATTACATATGCATTTATTATTTTTTTATTTTTGTGTTATTGCTGATGCAGTATTATATTTAATATTATATTAATTTCTGACTCCTTACGTGACGCCATTGAAATAGCTGTCATCGTCTTAACCATCGAAGTAGCCTTGACCTGGAGAAGAATGCGAAACGGAATCGCGCTTCGTCGCCAAAAATGATGTTCATCGCAAATGCTTGTCCGTTTGGCCTTACATAGCGAAATAAAATGCACGTTAATTTAAATGTGGGCGAACGGTCACGTGTGACCTCATCTGTGCAACAATTGGCAGTTCCACAGTGGTCCGCGGTTACATGAGCTTACGGTCCCGAATATGATGGGGCGGTTCCACTTAGTTTTAGCCATTTTGGGATAACACATAGGGCTCCTAGCTGCCGTGGGTCAGGAGTGATCCCTCGAACAATGTTAGAAATATCTGAGGGTGTTGCCGTCGCCTACCTAGTAGTGAGTAGTAGTTGAGGAAAAGTATAAATGAAGGGATAAAGGGACATATGTTTGGCGAACCTTAATTGCGACTGGAGTGGTGGAAAGCTGTGAAGGAACTGATCGATGGGAAGAGGTAACAATATTTTTTGCGTCAGACTTTTGCCGTGGGTTAAATTAATTAAAAATATTGATTTTGAAAAAACAACCGTTTATCATTCTTCACCATGTCTTCTATAGTTAGCGATTCATAATTTATGAATTACTTCAAGAAACTGCTATTAAAATTCCTCGTGAAATCGGATACATATAGCAGCCACAGTATTATTCACATTAATTTTAAAGATAACAACTGCCATGTTAGATGGATATTTACCTTTGGTGTAAAGTTCAACAAAAACAAAACATTAACTGAATTGTGGAATCCCCTCGAAAATAAAATCCTTCAGTTAGAAAGATTATTTCTGTTATTTGTGTAGGGAAAACACCTTCTTCCCTTTAAAAAGAAATTGCCACTGAATTTTGACAGTATAACACCGAATTAATATCTGTTTATGTAATGAAATGGAAAAATTTTTCTTTCAATATGTACGGAAAAATAACGGGAAGATTTTAAAAATAGGCATTAATAAACATCGCATATTATGTTTTCCTTCACTATAAACTAATTGTTTTATACATAACATAAAAATGAAATTTTCATCTGGACACCATAAATGAGAAAATATAGTAAAAGAAATGATAGATTTTAAGATGTTTAATCATCGAAAGAAGAAAAGTACGTCCTTATGTTCTTTATTTCATTATTTTAATATATTTGTAATTTTTCGTTATTTATTATGTAAAAACAAGGTCTCATAAAAGAGAATTAGTGGCTTAGGTTATATCATGCATTTAGAACCGCAAAAAACTGTTGTGTGGTATAATGCCAGATAAAACAAAGAATAAGCAAACAAAAAAAAACATAAAAACAAACTAATGACACTTCGCAGGATTCTATCAATCGTATCTTTCTCAAAGTGTCAAGCAAATGAAATAAGAAATCGATAAATGGAATTCTAAGATTATCATCGATATGGATCTTAAAATGCAGAGTTACATAATATATGAACACAACCATTTTAAAAATGTTTCTTTTCATATCGATTTAAGTCATCCTTTTGCACAAATGACTTCTCACAGAGTTTGCACAAGAATGGCTCTTGCAGTAAGTGGATTTCTTCGTTTAGATAGATTTTCTTGCTACAGAGATCGCAAGGAAATGGTCGTTCTTCTGTGTGGATACGAAGATGCACTTAAAGATTAATCTTTCTTTTGAAACTCTTTTTTCAGTGGAATACTTGTGAGGAACGGTATGCAGAGTGGGTTAGCACATGATCCTTCATGTTGGAAGATCTATTGGTAGAGTGCGGACATAATGGACAAGGCAATTTCCGGCCTTTTCCTTCCCCTCGATGCCTCTTCTTGTGTTTGGTGAGGTATTGTAATGATGTAAACCAGCAATGGCAGATGTCGCACTCATAAACACGTCCTCCTGATTTAGGAAATAAATAAATAATACATTATTCTTTGAATTGAATAACTAAAGTACTGAATTATATTCAACAGCGTTTGCAGATTTACTCATGACATTATACTACGAAATTAAGACTGAACTTAATATGAAATTCAGCATGTGAAAATTATACTTAAATAGTAATTTTTTAATAATTAGACATGCAATAATATATTTATACCATAAATTCGAGTCAAAGTTCATATGAGAAAATCCCGATTTTTTAAAACAAATAGTAGCATAAAATTAGACATTTTTAGCTCTTGCAACTAGGAAAACTTTTACATACTAAATAAAATGAATTTTCTACTTATATATTTCAATTAAGATTTCTTCGTTTTACGTATAATACCGCAATTCAGTTAACATATTCATATAGAGGTGCTGAAGAGAAAAATGGAAACAGTTCCATGTTATCTCAATAGAAAATCACATTGATAGCTCAATAACTTCTTCAGTATAGTTTTTAATTAATTCAACAAATCTATCTAATTATCAATTTTAAACAACAGTTGTTCAGTATTCAAAGTTATTTGTGAACACTGGAATATTTAAAAGACTATACCATTTACTCCAAAATTTAGTTAAAACATTACACAGGTTAAAATATCACCTTCTTTAGAGTCAACTATGATATCTGATCGCTTAACTATTTAAATTTTGCGCTAAATATTCTCTGTGTACTGAACAAATAACGTCTAAAACCTATATTCAAATAGATTTGCTTGAGATCTTTATCGGCACATATTTTTCATTAAAATAACATTGAATAAGTTATTGTAGCTCTGAGAGAGTTTTTCGGTTGAGATAATCTGGAACTGTTTCCATTTTCTGTCCAGTACTTGCGTATATTGCATGTTATATTATCTCTTCTTCACCTTATGAATTGATTGCTGCTATTTTGCACATCTAAAGAAAGAATAAACAATAAAATGTGTTAGTAAAATCATACAAGGTGTTGAATTTCTACATTCATTATATTTTAAGTTCTATGATATTTGTTTCCATAAAAAAATAAATTCGAGTTCAGAAAAATATACTGCTATATAATCTGCATATATACAGCTTCTGCAGAATTTAACTTCTTCTGTCTTCGAAAAGATTATTTCTTTGGTCAAGCTAAAACTGCCAATGCTTTAAATAAGTGATTCACTTCCTTCGAAAAGCTGCTTTCCTCATAAGATCACTTGAAGGCCCTTTCCACTGAGGGAACCAGTTTTAACCTAGATCAAACGCAGACCAAATACGATAAGTTTCGAATCAACTGTAACTTCTTCATGACGCCATTACTTATGTTCTGTTGGCACAGTTCCTGCAGGTAGACTTCTGTAATTCGCATTAGGAAAGATAAAGTTTCAATCTGAAAAGGAATAGGAAAAAATATTACTCTTCTGTTAAATAAGATGCCTTAAAGACTTTAAAATAATTTCATTGCGAGACCCAACAATAAAACCATCAATGAAAAATTTAGCCTCTTTACATAAATTAAGCTTAAATTGGATATGGTGGTGTAATACTTTCTATGTATCTACTACATTACATTTATGCACTAACTTCGGATAGGCATGAATAGTAAATTATGAATGGGTGCACGTAATGTAAATAAGGAGTCAGACTAACACCTTAATAATTTTTCTTAGCTTATTACGAAATATTATTATTATTACGAAATAATATAATTGAGCACAAATTAAAATCTCAATCGACGCTATCTGAATCTCTGTTTTGAATCAGATACTCTAAATTCTTCTGCTGCCATTTTCAAAACCAGTCCCTGTTCCTCCATCATAATCTCAAAAATAAAATATATATATAAATTCGAGACCATCATTAGGCCAAGAATGATTTTAACAAAGAAAAATAAAAAAAAGTATCAAATAAAACAAAAACAGAGAATATTACAAACAAGTAGTTCTTTCCAAACAAATTTTATTTCAGTGGATTATTTTGACTGTGAGACTTTTATCAAGTACGGCTCCATAGTGCATTTTTAATTTTTTTGTATGTTTACCTTCGTTTATGGTTTTACCGAATGATTATCTTTATTTTGAGAATGAAAATAGCTTTAGAAAGGGGCTATTGGCAGTGGGAAAATATATTTTATAAATCAGATATGTAAATAATGTGATAAATTTGCAAAATTTGGTAAACTTCAGTTCCTCTAAAACCATGGCACCGTATTCAAACTGGATTCCCATAAATAATTCCATCACAAAGTTATCACCGACTATTTATTTTATATCACTTCATATCAATTACTGCAAATAAATCAATTTCTTACTTTATATATCACATTTATGAAATACGTTTTACCGCGATAAAATAGTCCCTTTGAAAAATAGTTTTAATTCCGTAACACCATTAAAGACAAACAAATCTTAAGACAAAAAAACAAAACAAAAACAACGCAAAATCTTAAATTCTCTGCCTTAATGTATTTAAAAAAAAAACACACTACTAAATGCCAAATCAAATAAAATTCACTTCCGGCTAACATCTCATTTTGTTCATACGCCACAATGTTTTTTCAATATATCCATGCGAAACTACCGATTCACAACTCCATAGACTTAACATTAAGGAAACCGTAGAATGCTGCGATAAAGTGCATTTTATAAAATGTTTTTATTATTATCCATAGTTACGAAAAGACTTTATTTCTACGTTTACCTATTAAAAACATCCCTGCTTATGATTTATCCGATGTCTTCCTAGGTGTAGAGGTGGCTCGGTCGGTAGCGCGCCAGGGTCGTTATCTGCAGTTCCCAGGTTCGAATTCCTTGACGGGAGGCTACAAACTGTCTGCCAACAACCGTTCAGTGAGTACCCTCGCGTTATCCTTCTCTGACCCTCAGGATCCTTGTGACCTGTCTATTCAGCTAACTGTGTGCAACTGTTTATGCAAAGTGCCACTCAGAGATAAAACAACCCAACTCCGACTTTCTCCAATCCTTTAAGAACTCCCAGTCCGCTCTGCTAAATAATTAATTTGAATAATATTCGTCCACTATATAAATTATGGCACGCAGGAGTATTATTACAAAGATTAATTTATTGTTCAATACATGGGTTCTCAAAATTTTCGGTATTGCGACCCACTTCAGTCGTATATAAATTAATATCTTACAAAACAAAATCTTAAGAGCTGCGGTCGATGCCCCATGGGTTTGTTACTAACAGACGACTTCATTCTGACTTGGGCATCGACCATATTTACACTCATATTAAGCGCACCTCGAAAAAGTTTTTCGAGGGTGTGGCTGACAATCCGAATAAGATTATATCTGATCTTTTACTTTATGACCATTCTGTGTTGAACAGAATTAAAAGGCCCAAGATGATGGCCTTCTCCGATAAGAACTTTGAACTTTAGTTCTTTATGTTTATTTTTTGCTTTTTGCTTTTTCTAGTCACTTGCCCTTCGGGGCCCTCCCATGGGTGGTTTATCTTTTGTTTTTAACTCATGCCATTTGGGCACATCTCTAGATGGAGATGATTATGGGCACCATAATGCCTGGAACATCAAAAATCAATGCACGATCTACGATCTACACGTCCCTATATAATGTCATACATACACAGCTCCTTGGTCTAATACGACTTCATTATGCATTCGGGATCCATGCTTCAAGAACCCCTGGTTTAATGCAGTTTATGAAGATATATTAAAAGCTCCGAGAACCAGTCATAGACTCCGTAATCAGTGCATTTCTTTGGTAAATAAAACTTAATAGATATATAACATTATCACTATTTAAATAAAAATATCGTACCGTTCAACGAATATAACCAAATCTGAAACAAATTGTATTTTAAAATGAGAGCTTAATAAATCATTCGATAAATTATTTTAAGATCGTCAGACACTAGATGATACAATAACAAGTTGTAAAATACTTACCAGTGAAGTTACTTGTATCTTACAATTTGAATTAGAAGCAAATATTGGCCAAAGAAGAAAGAAAATGTTAAGGTTTTACCTGCAACAAAGTTAATGTATAAAAGTATAACTTTTTCCACTACTACTGCCACTGAATGCTAATGGCGACAAAGCTTTGTTGCCAGATATTTTTTCTAACTTTTAAATAAAATATTGTAGGAAAATAAAGGGTGCTCAGAGCGTAGCCTTCAAAGGTAATTTAGCACACAAAGTCAGAAAAAAACTTTAATTTTCATTACTTTTGTATGTAAGTCAGCTAGTGTTTAAAACTACACTACGAAATAGGATGCCATTAAAGTATGATTTACTGTCGTGTATATTACTAGTTCACCGTATATTCTAAAATTAAGAAAGGGAAGCAGATTCATGTTTCGGATGAAAAGGTATTATATGCATGCAACTTAGAAAAGAATGGAGAATGCTATGTTACTAATCATACAGAACTGAGGTCACTAGTCTTAGTGACACGCCCCCTTCCAGTCCCAATAGCCATTGCTTGTAGGTTATGGCGCTTGTGTGCATTTATTTCTCAGTAACTCTAGAAAGGTTGATGATATTAATATACTCTCGAAAGGTTAATCATCTTAATATTTCGTATACCCATTCTTCAGATAAAAGTACGTGTCAAATTCGAATTTAAAATAGATCCTATAATCAGAACAAAAATTGCAGCGATAAAGTTTGAACACAATGCAAAATTCATAATAAAATTTATTAAACTCTAAATACTAAACCACTACAGATATTTGAAAACAGTTTTTTGTATCATCTAATTCGTTCTTTTCTAATCATTTCATTCATGTATAACACGGAATTTTTTTTTCAAATACGCAACTTAACACCATCCAAAACTTCCTGTTTGGACTGCATATACGTTTGAAGTACTTCAAATTTTCCCTTGCTTGCACGGTCAGTTCTACAGTTTTTTTAATGGTAAGGGATCGCAGATAAAGTAATATTTTTTCATTGTGGTGAAATGGAATAAATTTCTATTCCATTAAGCAATTTTCTTTAGACACATTTTATGAATTATAGCTTTGTGTTAAAGAGAGAAATACTCTTCAAAATGAAAAGAGTCCTATAACTACCAATTGAAGAAGGAATAAATTTTTATTCTAGCATTTGTAAATCGCAAACATTTTAACTTAGAAATAAATTTATAGCCTCTTCGCAAAAAAACAACATTTGATTCCCATACCTCAACTCGCCACTCCTATGTTTGCACAGAACCATGTCTCAGAAATAAATGTTTTGAAAAGTTCAGTTATCGAGCCACAGTCCTTACTCTGAAGGAGGACGATTCTTTTATTATACTCCTACTGTGTCTACAAAATATATTCACGATGGACTGAATTGAAGAACTTCGATTTTTGCATCGGATCTCACACTTCCTTCATGTCTCGCAAGGGAGTTCATTATACTGACGGACGCCTGAAGAAAATATTTTCAAACATTAATTTTACACTCTGTGAAGTAAAAAGTCATGCGAAATAGACCAAGAAATAAGCATTATTCCAAACTGGGGATCACGGGATTTACTCTGAATACTCTTAGAAAACGTTTTTCCAATTTCGTGAACCACAAGGTTTTGCAATCTGATTAATGCCATCAGCAATTTCATTATCGACCCTGTTTAAAAAGCATCACTTTTTATTGACGGACGACGCTACAAGACAGATCATGAAAAAATATTTTGAAACATTATTTTTTTCCCAAATTGGGAATTACTCTGTTTGCTGTGAATAAATAAGGGCGTAATTTATTTGGGAAAAACTATTTCTCGGGGATAAACATTTTTTAATACTATGAACCATAAATCCCTTCCAACAATTTATTCGAATTCCTAGGAAAAAGGTATATTCACAACTTCAATAAAAGAAAGCCAGGAATCCTGTTTGAAATATATCAGAAATTATTTTTTTTTGAAATATCAGTTTCATGATGATCCAAGAATAATATTATGACATATACGTTTTAAATGTTAATCGTATCATGTTTTCTGAGAATTGCAGTGAAGTGATATCGTGCATAAAAACTTACAGTTTGGGGGTCCAATAATAGTATCGAATATTTAAAACCACAAACTTGTTACTTTGAAAAGGCGGTCAACGATGTAGTATAACATAAAGTCTTGTGTTCATGTTATAAAGCTAAAGGGGATACAGAATGTTATGGGCTTTCATTTCTCTCTCCACTAACATGTGTTGGAACTGACAACTTCTCCAAACTTGACTCAATGGACTCTTCAGCAAAGATATTTACCATATTGCATGCACAAATGTGATGCCCAGAAATATAATTAAAAAAAAAATAAATACCCCCTCAAGCAGCTGCTTGAGGGGGTATTTATTTTTTCTTTTTTTCTTTGAGAGGTCTGACAGGAGCCTGTCAGTTTATATGCTACAGCAGAATGTTTGAGAAGATGGCAGGACCTCAGCAGAAAAACAACACACAAAACAATGCCTTACCGGGGACTCGAACCCAGGTCCCTTAGATCAATAACCAAGCGCGCTAACCACTCGGCCATGGGAAGTACCTGAAAAAAAATAAGTGTTGAAGTATATCAGAAGGTTCAATGAAATAGATGATAGGATAAAACGAAAATGCGACGTCGAATATATCAAAATACCGTAGAATGGGATGTCGAATTATCATAAAATAAACAGAAATGATTGACAGAATTGCATCAATATTAAAATATACCTAAATGTGAAATAACTGCAAAATCACACAAGATACATTCGATTGGATGTCAAGATATCTTCAAAATGTATTTAGGTGGAAGACAGACCAACTGAAGCATAAAACAATAACAGAAAGTACACCTAAAATGGACGATGGAATAACACCAAAACTGCGCAAGGTACATAGCAATGGGAGAAAGAATGCTTTCAAAATCCTCTAGAATGGAACCCAAGTAACAGTAAAATGCATAAGAATGAGTGACAGAATTGCTTCATTAATGAAATATATGTACTGAAATGGGAAGTGGAATAATTAGAAAATATCGAAACGTACACTGCAGTGGGTGGCAGAATACCTAGAAAATCTCACAGAGTGCACCAAAATGTGTGTCGGAATAGTTTAAAAGTTCTTAAAATATGCCGAAATGGACGGTACCTTGAATACAATATCCCGAAATATAAAATGATATTGGAAATTAAATAAGTGTAAAAAATACTCACTGAACTGTTTAAAAATCCCTAAAATATCCTGAAATAGTGGTGGAGTGAATACAAAATTACGTAATTAGAGTGAAATAGAATATGTTCAAAATATGCTGGAATAGACTCCAAAATCACTGCAAAATCTCACAGATTAAACCGGATTATCTGAAAACACTATAATAAGTTGAAATGGCGGTTGAGTGAATACAAATTTCATAACATAAAGTGAAATGGGAAACAGAACATCTGTAATATCCCAAAACTGAAATGAAAGAGCATTTCGAAAATATGCTGTAATGTATATCAATATATCTTCAAAATATATCGAAATGGAGAATAAATTTTCGTAAAATCTTTAAAAATACATTGGAATGACTGACAAAATTGCTAAAAATGTTAAAATATTCGGAAATCAGTAGTAGAATTATTACAAAATTTCATTAAATCACTGAATTACGAAATAGAATAAATACAAAAACTCACAAAACATACCAGAATGGTTGAGAGAATTGTTTGAAAATAGTTAAAATATCCTACTAAAGACAAAGATTTTACATTTAAACAAGGATTCAGCTCTCGATGACGTGGAAAAAATTCATGACGGTCCCGTGGCCGAGTGGTTAGCGCGCTTGGCTGCAAATCGAAGGGACCTGGGTTCGAGCCCTGGGTAAGGCATGGATGTATGTGTCGTTTTTCTGCTGAGGTCCTGCCATCCTCTCAGACCTTCTACTGTGGCATAGTAAACTGACAGGCTCCTGTCAGACCTCTGTGGCAAGCAGCTGCTTGAGGGGGTATTTATTTTTATTATATGGGAATCAGCCTGTTCATGTGGCACTATATTACGGGATGGATACCCAAATTCAGAAAAGGACGGCAGAGTTTCAAAGACCTACCTCGCGCAGGAAAACCGAAGGATGCCTTGAACGAATCATCGCTGCTGTTCATGAACTCATTAAGGAAACCCCATACATCAGTGCCAATGTATCGATTGACAGTGCGGAAAATATTATTCATTAACTTCTAAAGTTCTGAAAGATCTGTGCCAAATGGGTATCCTACAAACTGACAGAACATCAGAAAAGGCTAGAATTGACTTGTGCAAGGAGATGCTGGCCATCTTTGAGCTTAATGGCCACAAACGGTTAACAGACATTGCCAGAGGTGACGAGACGTGGTTTTTTTTTTACTATAAAACTCCTAGAAAGATCAATAACTATGTTTAGGTTGTGAAAGATGAACCACGTTCCCAAATTCTGCTACAACACTTTCACTGGAGGAAAAGGCTGTTCTCAAATTTTTTCAATTCCCAAGGAATGGTAGCCCTGGAGTGGTTCTCAAGGAGTGGTAGCCTTACCTCAAAAAATGATTATAAATGGCCAATACTACAGCAACACTGTTTTGCCCAAAATGGTTGAGATGAAGGAGCAACGTCCAACAATAGTTCTCCTTCTTCATGACATTGCAAATGCTGACAAAACGGGTAAGTTACGGCCTATGTGGAGGAGGAAAAAATCAAACAGCTGCATCACGATGCATATTCACCTGATCTTGTACCATGTGATTTTTTGTTCTGCATATGCATGTAAAGAATTTTTAACTACCTTCCTAAAAATGGGGAGCCAGATTGAGGGAACAATATCTTCTAAAATAGAAAAATCTAAATATAAAATAGGTAAAATCTTCTAAAACAGGTCTTTTATGAAAAAAAAATGACAAAATAATCAATTCTTAGTGAGAATTGTTTAATTACAAAGAATGGCATTTATGTTTAACAGGCGTGTTTTCAGATTTTGGGTGTGTTGAATGTTTTTCTTCCCAATAGCGTAATTAAAAGCCTTGACATGCCACACAGAGTAACACGATGAAAGCATTTCTATTGATGGGTGGGAGGGATTATACATATGTACTCGAAACAATTTATGAAGAAGAAATTTTAACCGCAAATGATAGTTGACTTTCTCAAGAGAAATGCTCTCTGCTCTGTTGCCGCATAAAACCAAAATCTCATTGCCTGCTTATTTTATGGGTTTTAGTTTTGGCTGCAGATTAAAAATAAAGAGGCAGAAAATCTTCAGTCTGAAGAACTGTAATTGCTTTACCATCTTTTCACTCAATTTCAAGGAACACAGCGTTTTCCCAAACTCTTGAGCCGTGCCTATGAACAGTTTTATCATTTTTCAATTTCGGGCTTTCAAAGATTTAAAATAGAGGAGGATGCAAGGAAGCTTTCCCCCCACCTCATATATCGATATTAGATGTCAAAAGCGTTTGACATCTAATATCGGTTTCCAATAACGTTTGGGGTAGAGGGTATCTCAGTCGGTAGCGCGACAGGTTCGTAATGTGCAGTTCCCAGATTCGAGGTCCAGCTGGGCCATTTGTTTCCGCGAAACTCTCCACAGTCAGTAGGGTCACCGATGGACTTGGAAAGGCCGTCGTCCGTCGGGTGGAACGTTAAGTCGTGGCTCCTGCAAGAGGTTACCATCTGTCCCCCAACAGCCGTTCGACTGTGACCCCTTCCCCAACATTCTTTGAGCCTTCGGGTTCCTTGTGACCTGGCCATTTAGCACATTGTGTGCAAAAAATGCCGCTCAGAGGTAAAACACCCAACTGAAAAAGGTCCATTTACCATTCAGTTAATTAGCGAAGCGAGATTATATAATAAAAATAATAAATAAATACCTCTTCAAGCAGATGCTTGGCACAGAGGTCTGACAGGAGCCTGTCAGTTTATATACCATAATAGAAGTTCTGAGAGGAAGAGAAGTTAAAATTAATTAATCCGAAAAGTTAATCACAGCTGGTCAAAACAAAACTACTAGCTGTTATATTTAACTACGCTAAATGTATAAGCATAGGTTGAATTGGCTTTCATCCTGAATGATTTTTTTTTTCAGAAAGGACGGCTTTTAAATGCAAGAGTTTTGTTAAGAGCTTAAATAAACCACAAACACCACTTAAAAATTGATAGTTAGATGATTTAATCTGAATTTTTTACCATTTTACGGTTACATTTTTGCAAATAAAATTTAAGAATTTTTTGTTTGAAACTGATTTCCAATTAAAATTTCATAGGTCATTTCCTACTAACATATAATATAGGTCACTTCCTATTAACAAAACATAGGTCATTTTTTATTAAAATAACATAGGTCATTTCTTATTAACATAACAGGTCATTTCCTATTAACACAGCATAGGTAGGTTCTAATTAAAACCATCTGATATCGATTTTACAATCACATCACAAATTTTGTAATAACTCTTCAAAAACTCACCAAAACAAAAACTGTAGTAAAATGGCAATATAGCAGAAAATTCGTACAGAAATTGATAATGATATTTTGTGTACAAGTATCACATTTCTGTTTCTGATATATCAAAGCATTGAAATATGAAAATAAATTTATCGCAACTTTCAAAATTATAAACTGTTCATACTAATTAAGTAGGGATATCAGAAAACTATCAAATGACTGCAAATACATAAATATAACAGCTTTAAAAATGCTTCTTTTCATGTCGTTTTAAATGACTTTTAGTTACAAATGATTTTTCGCAAAAGGTCGGTTCTAATTAAAACGCCCTCTCAGTGCATCACATATTTTGTAATGACTCTTCAAAATCTAACAAAAAGAAAAATCTAAAACAAAATGTCAATATAACAGAAAATTCGTACAGAAATAAAAATTATATTTTGTGCACAAATATTACATTTCTCTATCTGATATATCAAAGCAATGAAATACGAAACTAAATTTATCACTTCTTGCCGAATTATTAACATTAACTGTTAATAAGTAATTAAATAGCAAAATCAGCTAAATAAACAGTGACCGCAATAGATTATTACAATAGCTTTAAAAATGCTTCTTTTCATGTCGATTTAAATAACTGTTAGTTACAAATGTTTTTTCGCAGTGTTTACACATGAATGGCTTTTGCAGTAAGTGGAATCGTCTATGAGTAGATAGTTCGCCTTGCTGTTTGAAAGACTTGCTACAGAGATCACAAGAAAATGGTCGTTCTCCTGTGTGGATACGAAGATGCTCTTTAAGATATTTCTTCAGTTTAAAACTCTTTTCACAATGGGAACACTTGTGAGGACGATCTCCAGAGTGAATGAGCATATGATTCTTGATGTTGGATGATATATCGGTAGAATAACGACATAAGGAACAAGGATATCTCCTGCCTTTTCCTTCCCATCGATGACACTTCTGATGTTTGTTGAGGAATTTTAACGACGTAAACCTGCACTGGCAGATGTCACACTTGTAAACTCTTTGTCCTATGTTATAGAACAGGAATAAATATCTCAGTTTAGTACTTACTTAACAATTCATGCTATTAGGTAAAATCGTTTAACTATGAAAAATATTATAGCCATCATATTAGAAATAATGGGTTACATTGTATTGCAAAAACAGTTTACTAAAATTAGCTATAACTAGTAATAAAAAAGCTGCAACGGCGATATAAATTAATAAAAATAGACATTTGGACCAGAAAATCACTTTTAATCACCCAAGATAACGATCAAATATCGGAGGGGGGGACAGTCTAATCTTCCCCACCGCCATATTGATGGGAGTGCTAGTAACAGGAACGGAGGTGAAAAAAAAAGTAAACATACAGAGGCACCGACAGGAAAATGGAAACAGTTCCGTGTGATCTCAATTTGAAAATATGATTCAGAGCTCAATAACTTCTTCAATGCGATTTTTAAGGAAAAAAAAATGTCTTAGAAAAGATTTGATTGAGGCTTTATCTAAATCTCGATTTTAAACCATGTTTGTTGATTACAGAATGAGTTATGAAAACTGGACTATTTAACAGGAAAGAAAAAAAGTGATCCTAAAATTTAATTAAAAAATAAAACTGGTTAAGATATCAGCGATCATAGTTGACTCTGCTAGTGTGTTTGCTTTAATATTTTAATTAAATTTTAGGGTTAATTTTTTGTAGCGTGTTAAACGTTTCAGATTTCATAACCTTTTTCAATATTGAACAAGTATTGTTTAAAATAAATATTTAGATAGTTTTGATTTGTTTTTTATATTTACACGTATTTTTCACTAAAATCATATTAAAGAAGTTATTAAGTTCTGAATGTGATTTGCTATTGAGATAATATGGAACACTTTCCATTTTTCTATCTAGTACCTTTATGTAGATATGACGCGAATTTTCAGGAAATTTCTTAAAAACCACTAAAACATAAGGAAAAAAATTGTACCAGAACAGCTTTTCAATTATTACTTGCCCCCCCCCTCAATTGTAATAGTTATATATTTTAAACTATTAATACATATGTAGAATTAAGGAAATAACAAACGGTAGTAATATATTAAAAGATCACATTTAAAAATCCTCTTTTTCATGACGATTTATAATTCCCCATAAAGCTATAATGCCAACGTTTACATACAAACACAATTTTCCTATCTCCTTCTCACTCACAAAGAAAAGGAATCTTTTAATTATCGAACAACTGCTTTATAACGTTTTTGTTCATTAGAAACTGAATTAATAATAAAGAAGACTTTCAAATTAGAAACACCATAAATCAGAAAACATTTTTTGAAATACATAAAAGGTTTTGTCTTAAAACTAAAATACCGAAAATGGAGAAAAATCCATGTTTCATTTTTGCTTTATTAAAAATATCATTTTTTAAAATATATCATTAAATAAAACGAACTCATAAAAGGCAAATTACGGTGATGAAATGCATAATCCTAAGCTACAGGATCATTAAGAAAAAGAGGTAAAACATATATTTTAAATATAGCAAAGAAAGCATATAACAATACTGACAATACTTGGCAGGTTTGTATCACACTTAGTTTCGTAAACAAGAAAGAATGCAATTCTTAACAGAATAATAAACGGAATTGCATCCTTATTATCCGAAAGATATTACAGTTTCGAAAATTTCTCAAATTTACTAATAGAATTACAAAACGTTTTATATATATAGAAAAAAAAAACAATTTAAAAGTGCTTCTGTTCATGTCGATTTAAATCATTCTTCTGCACAAATGACATATTACAGTGTCTGCACAAGAATGGCTTTTGTCGCAAATGGCTTCGTCTATGTGCTGACAGATTTTCATGCTGTTTGAAAGACTTGCTACAAAGATCGCAAGGAAATGTCGTTCTCCTGTGTGGATATGAAGATGCTCTTCAAGATGGATCTTGAGCTTGAAACTCTTTCCGCAGTGGCAACACTTATGAGGACGATCTTCAGAGTGCGTGAGCATGTGACGTTTGATGTTGGATGATCTTTCGATAGAGTAAGGACATAAGGAACAAGAGAATCTCCGTCCTTTTCCTTCCCCTCGATGGCTCTACTTGTGTTTGGTGAGGAATTGTAATGATGTAAACCGGTAATGGCAGATGTCACACTCATAAGCATATCCTCCTGATTTAGTAAATAAATAAATAATACATTATTCTTTGAAGTGAATAACTAAAGTACTGAATTACATTCAACAGCATTTCCAGATTTATTTATGACATTAAACTATAGAATGAGAAACCTTAACACGAAATTCCATGAATGAAAAAAATATATTTTAATTCTTTTTATTAATAGACTTGCATTGATATTTATCCCATAGGAATACGAGTCAAAGTCCAAATCCTTTAAAGCAAATAGTAGCATAATATTAGATACATTTTTAAAACAAAGCTCTTACAAATACACAAACTTTTACACACTTAATCAGATAAATTTTCTACTTACATATTTAAATTAAGACTCGCTTGCTTTATAGATAACACTGCAATTCAGTTAACATATTCATATACAGTGTTAACCAATTTATCACCCATTTTATGTATATCTATTATTTAATAAAAACTCATTTAAAATGTCACTTATAGACATTGCGAAATGCGGTCTCAAATAATTATAATCAAATCATATGTACAAATACTGGACTGAAAAATGGAAACAGTTTCATATTATCTCAATAGAAAAAATCACATTCTGAGCTTAATAACCTCTTCAATACGATTTTTAATGAAAATATGTCTAAAGATCTCAATAAAATCTATCTAAATCTCGATTTAAAAAAAAGGTTTTCAGTATTAAAAGTTTTGAATGTTGGAAAAATAGTAACAGGCTATAAAATTTATCCCCGAAATTTAATTAAAATATTAAAACAGGTTAAGAGAACTTTTTGACTCTAGGGTCTACTACATAACCTCTGAAATCTTATTTAATTTATTATATATGTATCACACTTAGCTTCTCAAAACTAAGTGTGATTCATAATTGATATTTAGTAACTATTAATTCTATCAACTATGATATCTGAACTCTCACCTAATTTATTCTTTAGAAATATGTTTCATTAAAAACATATCAAAGAAGTTATTGAACTCTGAATGTGATTTTTCTTTTGAGGCAATATGAAACAGCTAACATTTTTCTGTCCAGTATTCTGTATATATATATTTTAGATGTTATCTCTTCTTTAACTTATGCATTGATTACTGTTATTTTGCATATCTAAAGAAAGAATAAATAATAAAATATATTAGTAAACTCATATAGAGTTTTTCAATTTTCTACATTCATTACGCGTAAGTTTTATATTTGTTTCTATAAATATCTAAATTCCAGTTCAAACAGTTTTCTGCTATAAAATCTGCATACATATAATATATACACAACTGATGCAAGATTTAGCTTCTCCTCTGTTCTGAAAGATGGTTCCTTTGGATATATTAAAATTGCCTATGCTTCGAATAAGTGGTTCACTTTCTTCGATGAGCTACTCTCTTCATAGGATGGTAAGGCCTTTTTCCACTTAGGAAACTGTAGTTTTAGCTTAGATTAGACTGTGAGTTAACACAGCAAGAAAGTATGGCATCAACCGCAACTTCTCCATGATCACATCACTTTTGTTTTATCAGTACATTTCACTTCTCTAGTTTTCCCTCAAAGAGATAAAGTTTCATTCTGAAAAGGAATAGAAAAAAAATAGTACTCATTGGTTAAATAAGATGCTTTAAATAGAGACATTTAAATAATTCCATTGTGAGAGACCCGAAAACACTTCACTGGTATTACTAAATGCAAGTGCCTATCTTTGAAGAATGCGATAGTGTACAACTGAACACAGCAGTATATTGCAACAATACGTACTACAGGAGGGTGCAGCTAAAACGTTGGATTGCAAATGTATGCGAATTGGTGAATACATCAATTTTTGACATATGGAAAATTGAACATCTATTTAGTGAGCGACAATCATAACATATAGGACGCACAAACAGCAATATCACCCAGGGACTCGAACCCGGACTACAGCACTTTCAGTGTCATCGCAATAGCTACTGCGCCATCGAGAAGGCTCTCATTTATTAAAATCTCCATTTGTAAGAATATCGATTCCGTATTTCAAAGTGTCACGAACGCTGAAACGTTTTAACAAAAAGCATGAATGATGATGGCATCGGATCCCATTCCGCTGAAGACAATTTTTCTCATATAGGCAGTATTAGCAGAAATACAACAGCGAAGAGATTGGCTTAAAATAAACCTAATGATCATTGTGATTGCAAACGATGATAAATGCATGAACTCTTTGTTAAAACGAAAATTACTCATACTGATACAAATAGGTTTCTGAAATATAATAAAGTCAAATAAAATGTTATTGTTTTCATTTTGAAATCGCTTCAGTTAACTTTTCAGAATATCTCAACTGCTAAATATTTTGTCTTTCACAACTCTTTAAATACAAAATCAATATTTTACAAAATTTAGTTTCATGTAGATTTGATTGAGCTTTAATTTTTTTTGAATGAAAACCATATTTAAAAAGTTATTTTCTTCCAATGTGACTTTATATTGACATAACAGTTCAATTTCATTCTATTATATTGTTAGAGGTATCAGGTATTTGTGCATTAGGAATATCACAAATATTATGCATTAATTATAAAGATTGCTACTTATTTTCCGAACGTATTGAAGAAATGAACAATGAAATAATTCAGCAAACGCCTACACCATTTCCTACATTCATTACAAAGTTTACATTTGGTTTTCGTGAATATTTAGTTCGCCTTCAAAGTAAATGTCCTGCTGTAAAATTTGCATTAGGCTGATGCATAATGTAGATTTTTCTGTGTTGCTTAAGATTGCTTCTTGGCTTGCCACATGCTAATACCATGCTAATAATGACTTGCCACAGGCTAATAACAGTTTATGCTTTGAAAAGAAGAGTTACTTCCTTCAAAAATATGTCTTCCGTTTTTAGCATAAGGATCATTTTGTAAGATCATTATCCACAAAAGATCAGAACTTGAGGTTCCAAGTGTCATAACAAGTCAGCAAAATAGAGAAACATATTAGCAACTGTAACGACTTCACGTCATGATGACATTTCTTCTATCTTGTAAGAAGAGTAATTCCACATATGAGTATACCTCTGCAGGACTTTCACTCACAAAGATAAAGCTCCATTCTGAAGGGAATAAAGCATAATTTAGTAGTCATTAGAGTAACAAAATATTTAAATAAGACATTTATATACTTTCACTATGATACCTGAAAACACAGAGAAACGTTATAGTTTTTCTTAAAGTTAATTAATGACAGTAAACAGGGCTGGAAATGGGAGAAAGCAGTTGGACGTCGTTGCCTATGCCCAGTGGTTTTTTATCCCGTATATTAAACGATAGGAAATAGATCCACTGTATGTATATCTGTCATTTGTCATATTTTTGTTCATAATTCCTTGACTTTTAAACAGATATTTTTATGTATTGCCTAACGTTACAATGTCAACTAAGGGGTCTTTTTCAATTTATTTTGGCGCGTCCAACTAGTTCTGAAAACCCATTTCCATCCCTGATAGTAAAGTTCATGAGATTAGAAAGCATTTGCCTTAGTTTTCTGTACACTACGCAACATGCAAATTTCCATACCAGGAATGAGGATAGATAGAGCCATGTTAATCGCCATAAGAATTGTGTTGGCTGACATATGGAAATGATTACAATTCCTCGGCTAATGGTTGTGTTGGAGACTGGTTATATGAATGGAAAGCCTTTCAGCAAGGCACATCACATGTCATCACCAATTAATCATGTAAGATTAATTGAAGTTTTGCAGTGCATTAGGAAATTACTCGGATATGAAAACGTCACACATTTCCCCAGGTGATGATTGCAGAATTGCAGTACGTAGGATGCTAGTAGTAAGTGGTAAATGGAGAGGTGAAGGAAGTAGGAGAGCCATGCTATATGGGTTGGTGATAGAGTTCTGTTGCTGTTGTTGGGTTAGGGCATAACCAAAGCACATGTACAACCTAACTTTGTCTATCTAAATGATACAATGATGTTTACACAATCCCAATTACTGAGCAGGTAGAATAATAATAAGCACCAGTTGACTGGAGCGGATGAGATATGGAAAAGCAATGATTATAAGTTTTGTTCACTGATAAATCCGTTTCGTTTCAGGTGAAATGATGGCCCGAAATGGTCCAAAAACATGCAGAATTTTGCATCGTCCACTGACATGTCGGAGCCAGCCATCAGAATAGTAGAGATGACTTCATATATGACATTATAAAAATTGTCAAATACAAAACATCAGGCAGTTATTATGCCTAGAAGGCAGAATGGGCTCAAGTTCCGATTTTTCGAAACATAACGGTAACGAGAATATGAGACAGGTTTAAGATTCCATACTCTACTGATTCTCATCCTCTGTAACCTCATTTCTTTTGGAGTTTTTTTTTTATAATGTGGCCAGGGGATTCATTTGAAAAGAAAATTCTTAATTCTACTTTTGAATATTTATCATATAATAATCGTAAAAAATTATTAATCTCCTTGTTCGTCCTGGCTATTACTGGTCTCAATTTTCAGCAATGGTGATGAGGAATATACATTGTAATACCCATAATGGTACACTTTTTTAATTGAACAAATTGTACCTTATAGCATAATAAAGCCTGCTCGCACACTGTAAAATTTACGACACCCTACACGGTGTGGATACACTGCCATGGTCTTCACAATCGCCTGACCAGTCTTCCGTCGATAAGGTGTGGGGCAAAATTGAAGGAAAACTCCATAGGACACTGTTTCTCCCTCCTTACAAGAGATGTAAACTGAGGGCAATGCTGAGTTGATGGATGCAGTTCCCACATACATGTTTGACAGCCTGTATCGCAGCTAGCAGGTCATACTACTTAACAAATAAATTCTAATGTTCATTTATGTATCGAAATTAATCATTTGCTTTTAATGCTGCTTTAGTGATTTTATTCGATTCCGATATTAACTGCATTGCACTGCAATTTCCATGTTGCGTGGTGTACTTTTTGGGAAACAAAATGGCCGACATTTGCTTTAGGAACAATTACGAAAAGTTCTAAGGTGTATTGTTATTTTTTATAATTATTTTAAATCAACAGTTATGGTAAATCACGAAAGTTTCGAGAATTACTGGCATAAATCATAATTTTAATAGTGTGTATATTTCTCCGTATATAACACTAATATCCCTAAATGTCATTCAACATAAAACAGAATATACATAAAAATTAATAAACTACATTAATATTTGCATTTCAATAAATCTTTTGAAAGAGGATTTTGGCAATCATCGCCAGCACGTCAGACATTTACTGTCAAAGAAGGTCTAAGGAGAAGAAGGCTAGCTTCGCAGAAGCGTAAGTGGCGCCATTCTGCGGAATTTTTCCGAAGCTGAACGTGGCAAATTGATGTGCAGACACAAAAACAACTGTAAGGGGCGATCTGCGCATGCGCAGTGTAATCATTTTTAGCCCACTGCAGCTATGGTTTGTCTTACTATTGGTATATATATATTGCGATTTAACCTGTGTTTCCAAATGTCTAACAGCCATGACTGTTTGGCATAGTGGTAGCTGACCCTAAAGTTATTCAATGAGTGTTTTATCCCGTTCAGGATTACATTTTACGATACCTGGAAAAACCGCTGTATGTTTATTTTGTGTACTTTTGCATAATTTTTTAAATTAATATGTAAATTAATACATTTAATCATCTTGCAAATATATATAAGTCAATGTATGTTGCAGGTTTGTGTTCCTTGGAGCATATCGATGTACATTGGCTTCTGCACTTTGCTCTAACAGTGTAATTATTTCTTTATGGTTGATACGGGAAGTACCTGCTGCCATCTGTTGAACGTTTATACAAGTAAAAACTCGATATGATATTTATTGAAAATATCAGCAATTATATAAAATATAATTATACAGATCATGTTATCGTGCATTGACACATAAATCACAATTTATTATAATATACTAAATGCTGTAGGTTGTTCAAAATATTAAATTTTGTTCTTTAGCATAGCTACTACCAGTTTTACAAAATTGGATTTTATTAAAGAAAATGATTTCAATACTTCTTGAAATTTTCTCACTAAACGAAAAGCAAATTATGAGTGTACCTCATGGAGAAAATGAACATTTTTCAGAGTTAAAGTGTATGTAAAATTAATCAGTTGGTGTAAGCAATTGAAAACTTTGCTCGGCGGTGGAAAAATAATGCAGGGAACTCGATCTTCTCCCTGGATAGGTGGCTTCACTGCAATGCACGAATTTGCCATGTTTAGAGGGCGTTGTAATCGAAAAGTTTACATTACATCTATGGAAGCTAGCTCTCTTCTCCCTTAGACACTCCTTGTTACTGTAACAATTGGTAAAAGTTTAGTACTAAAGTTAGATATATCTCACAAACCGAATTAGACACATACATTAGCGGAGGGGAAAATAAATGATAATATTATACTTCTTTTAATACAGTTACTTACTCGAAAGCAGAGTCATGCACGGAAAAGATTCCGCATTGTCTTAATATCAAACTTTAATGGCGTCAAAATTTTGTTGCCAGATCATTTACACTTTCAGATTCATTAAACATATTTTTCGAACAAGACTTCTGAGGGTAAAAATGAACTCGAAGTCAAAATATCCTTATCTGCATAAAGTATAAAACATTTATTTTTGTAGGTGAGAATTAGAATTTAATTAATACTAAATTATAGGTCCTCATAGACTACAACTAAAGTATTAAATTTCACATATTTGAAATTACATTAACTGGTATAGCGAATCTGGCTTTAACTTTCTTTGCTTCATTATTTCGTTTATGTTATTAAGCCTAAAATTGACAACGCAATAAATCTGAATTTATTTCCCCACTCAATTTGAGAGAAATGAGTTGAAAGCTTTCTACTGAAGATCGTTACCTTCTAATTACAATATATTGATAAATATGCTGTACTGAATTCTACTAGACTATATGACTTTACTGGTTGCAATTATGTATTAGAGTTTGGTGCTAAGACGCCTTTCTGAAAGAACGCTATTATAACTGAAAGTCATTCTTAATCTCAAGTATATTGTTAAAAATCAAATGCGGATCTAGAAAATAATAAACGAGGAAGGGAGCAAGAGACTGAATTTCTATTGCAGTGTAACGTTTTCCCCTCTGTTTTAGAGATCTTTAAATATTTCTTGGTAAAATATATGAAATATGTACAACTGAGATAATGTAATATTTTGTTGCCTTTACAATCCCTAACATTCTCAAAGAGGGAGGGGGATATGCACCACCTAGATGCAGCCCTATTACAAATCATATTTAACATTGAATATAAACAATACACTCTGCCTAATCTTAGTAGTTGGAATCAAATTGTTATTGACTGATTTAATAAAATCAAAAACAAAAATTACCAAACAGCTCCTTATCACAGAGGTCTGATAGGAGCTTCTCGGTTTAATGCATCTTAGTTATGTGAGGAATGTGAGAAAACAAAAAAGGTACATCCACGTATTTTATGGTGTTCAATCCCAGGACCTTTTGAGCAACAACGAATCGTATTTTTTGTGACAGGGGCCTCGCTTCAAAGCAGATATAATGCAAAAATGTAAATTTAAGTGCACTGTCCTGTACTCTTTTAAAATTGTAGTGCCTTGCTATTGTTATATCTGCATCTGAAACGCATTTACAACTGATTACACGCAAACTATCGCTTCTATTCAAATTTAAAGTCAGAACTTTCTGATCTTATAACAGTTTCATTGTTAATAGGTACATAAGATATTCTTTATTACGGGGCAATGTGATCTAATCCGTTTCCTTTCGCGTGACAAAAATAATTTTCCGCTGAATATGAGGATAACCAATTTTCCAATAAGACCTAGTACTTTTTATTTCATAAGAATATCTCTCACTGTGTTCAAGATTTAATAATTTCTGAATTTTAGAATCACAATCAGAATTCTGCCGTATAAACTTCCTACTCTGGGTCGCCTAGTGAACTTCGTGGGAAGGAGTATATATTGGTACCCTTGTTTTCCTCTTGTTAGTAGGAGGAAGACTCCTGGTGGCCTTAATGTCATACTTCACTTACGTGATAAATGTCTACATTTATTTGCATCATAATATTACAAGGTTTCACAAGGACCCACAGAACAAGTCTAAAGCTTAGCCTGAGGTGGCAGTCTCACTTCCAAGATGACACTCTTACTCCTCCAATGGCCGGTGAGAGACCACTTCTCTGCTTCGTCGCGTGAGAGAGGTCTTAAATACCCGGTGGCCCTCAACTCACAGTCGATTCCCAGAACTGCTGGCCGAGTCCCCGACATATTTTCCGAGAAATAGGCAGTGGTGTCACCCAGCCGGTTTCCTGAAACTGATTGTTAAAATTTTACGCCAGTTTCCGGAAACTGGATGCTGCGTGATCGCACACTACAGTAAATTCTCCGCTCATCATTCTGTCAAAATAAACATTAAAACATGTTCCCAAATTTCTCAGAAAGATTTATGACACTTCTCAAAAAATAAATGAATTGTTTCCAACAATTTTAAGTACGTGTATCTTGACCTTGGACCATAATAATTGTTACTTTCGTCACCATGTGGCATCCGTGTTTGAAAAAAAAGAAAAGTAGTGCCATAGACTGTGAACTAGGAGGAGTGATACGCCATAGATGAAAGTTTAGCGTCTTGTCAAAAATGTATATGGTGTGATGATTTGATTTTACGTCCATTTTATTAAAATTTGTATAATTATGGAGTTAAATTACCTTGCAGGGTCTTTATAAAAAGCCTATTTTTCAATATTGTGTCATAATATTAAGTGTTATAAAATTACACAAGAAAATTTTCGAGATCTCATCATCGGTAAACCCGACCGAATTTTAGAAGATGTGAAACTTTTGTCAAAACTATTAAAACTTTGCAGCACAGAAATATTTTATTCCGCGCAGCAAAGTAAAAAAAATAGAGGAAACATTGGTTCGAATATATTTTGGTTTTGAACTCTCGTTTAATTCGAAAGCATTTTACTTTAACCGTGCTTGTTTACACTGTTAGTGATTATATTAATAGTTTTTAACCATAACTAACTATTTAGCGACGAAGAAACGGCACTGCAGCATAAAAAACTTTTTTTTATTAAAGCAAAGCAAGGTAAAGAGGAAGATGATCTTCAAGAAACGAAAGAACCTAGCCCAAGCACATCGAAAAAGAAAGCTACACAAACTAAGTTTGAGTATTAAAAATAAATTATCCATTTGGTCTGAAAACAACTCACGAATTCCTTTTAAATAAGTATCCATGGCTATTGGTTACATAATTCAACACTGTTGGTTGCAAACTGTGTGCTCAGTTCACATCATTGAATGTAGAAGCTCACAAACGTATTCACATATCAACAGAGTGGTGCAATGAAAAAGTTACTGCGAATAGTTGAACCAAGCGAATTCAACTGTCTTCTATTCGTAAAATATTACAGAGGATTCATTAACAACATCCCATGGTAAAGTTGTACAATTATTAGAAGAATTTAAGAAAAATGCTAACAGTTGTAGCCATAAATAAAGTTAAAGAACATTATATAACTTCAACAGTTCATATTTTCAACAAAGTTTACAGTCTTGTAAAACGCAATCGGTCAATGATGGACATATACTGAGAGCCCAAAAGTCATGGGAATAACAGTTAAAGTAGAACTAGCGTGTTGTACTCGTAACCGATGCATTGGATATTAACCGCAGAATGGCGCTGCAGTAGACTAAAACCCAACATTCATTTCGGAGTAGTTGTTAATTCAGCATGGTTGCACATCGTGAGTGTCTGACTTTAAACGTAGCTTGATCGTCGGTGCCAGAAGGATAGGTCATGGAATATCGGAGATCGTGCAGGAATTCGATTTTCCCAGGTCTGTGGTGTCAAGAGTTTATCGTCAGTATTCTATTGATGGCATTTCCACATACGTAAACCGGTGAATGGGACGGCCACAATCAATTGACGAATCGTGTCAGCTGTCATGAATAGTAACGACCAACAGACAGGTTACAGTACATGAAATGAATGCCAATTTCAATGCAGGCCAAACACAAAACTTTTCTGAAAGTACTGTCCGTCGCCACTTGCACTCCATCGGATTTGGTAGCCGAAGACCCAGTCATTTTCCATTGTTTACACATCGTAACAGAGCTCAACGACTGGAATGGACCCGAAGACATCGAAATTATGCAGTAGAACAGAGGCGTTGGGTAGATTAGTCTGATGAATCAAGATTCCAGTTGTTTTCGCACTGACAGACGCGTTAGAGTGTGGCGTAGGCCCTGTGAAGCCATGAACCCTTCCTGTCTGCAAGGTATTGTCTCAGACTGAAGGCGGCTCTGTGATGGTGTGGGGCGTGTTCAAGTGGTCTACATTGGGCTCTCTCGTCTGTTTGGAGCAATCGCTGACTAGTATGACATATGTGAACATTCTCGCAGATCACCTGCATCCCTACATGACTCTCGAGTGAAATTCTCGATGGTGAAGGAGTATTCCAAGAAAATAATGAAACTTGTCACCAGCCTTTGGTGGCTGGGAGGTGGATCGAGGAACACTCCACTGACTTGACCACCATGAATTGGCTCCCACGGTCTTTCGATATGAACCCCTTGGAGCATCTGTGGGACACAATGGAAACAAGCTTACCATCCATGAATCCAGCACCATCCAATGCAACACAATTATGGTCTACACTGCAGAATGTACGGACTGCCATCCCTGCAGAACGGTACTGGCATCTCGTTGACTCCATGTTTCGAGGTATTGGTGCACTGCTGAGGTCTCCAGGAGGACCGACCCGTTATTAGGCACGTATCCCATGACTGGCTTCTCAGTGCATAAGAAGAAATAAAGCTACAAGAAAAAAAAAACGGTGTAGACATGGGAATTTTCTTACATTCAAGACAAATAGCTATGTCCATTGTACAACACATAGCCACTGAGATTAAGGAATCATATTTTTGTCGAAATAATTAAGCAAAAATTAAAATTTCCTTAATTATTGATGAGGCGAGCACAATATCAATAAAGTGACTTAATTATCTTTTTACGATGCAGCATTGAAAAATACGAAGAACCAGCAAATTTATTTATAGATTTGAAATAATTAAATTCCACAAATGCAGAATCCATTTGTAACACTCTGCTTTCTACACTAGAAATGCATGGATTTACTGAGCGACCTAAAAGAACATTTAATTGGTTTTTGTGCAAACAGTGCTAGTACTATGTTGGTTCCAAAATCATGAGTCTCAGCTAAGGCTAACAACTCAGTTCCTGGACTTAATAATCTGGCACTGCTTAAGTCATTGGATTCAGTTGGCATTGGATGATGCGATTAAATCTATTTCTCAAGTTAATCATTTCAAGACTTTTCTTGACAAAATCTATTATCTCTACTAGGGGTTCTCAACGTGGGGAACCCGGTAAAATTTTTGGGTTACACCGTGAGAGCTCAAAAGTCGCTAGATCTAATTAAAATGTTTATAATTTTATAAGATTTGTTAAATTGTTTATGTCTTTTTTGTGTTTATCGATATATGTAATTTATGAATACAAAATTTAATGTCTATATATATGTTCTATTTTATTCCCATTGTTACATATAACTAGAGTTTTATCTATGTATACAAGGGATATGCCAGTTACATACACATTTCCAGAGGGTACGTGAAGCACAAAAGTTTGAGAACCTCTGGTATGTACCATACATCTTATAAGAACAAAATAGACCTAAAAAGTATACCTCACGACTTAGAAATAAAAATTATAAAAATTGGCAGTTTTGGGACCCTGATAGGCCGCTTGCAGTGTTAGAGCAACTAAAACTGTGTGGCGAGCGTATCCAGCACTGCACGGACAATTTTGTAATAATAATATGAGTGGCACGAAGCAGAGAATAGAAAAAATATACATTTTATTGAGGACTTGGCTCTGATGATAGATATTCTTGAAGAATTTCTCATGTCACTTGCTAAACAAAACCAAGACATTACTCTTGTAAAATCAGATAGATTAATACGCAGATGTGTAAGAGCTCTTTCTTTTTTAAAAGAACACCAAAGAAAATATCAAAAACTTGTTCCTTCTATAATTAAATCCGAAACTTATGAAAACATTATAGTTGCATCGAACAATGAACCTGTGAGCTTACCAAGATGCTAACTAATCCAGAGCGTAACCGACTATATGAATTCTAGACTATTAAAAATGAAGAATAAACAAATTTGGTAATTCTATTCAACTTGCTTGATACTTCAACTTGGCCGAAATATATTACAATCTCCCAGTGATTTGATGGGAATAAAAAACTTGTAGAATTAAGTAAACTAATGAAATTTATAATACCTGTTAACGATTTTCGTGGATGCAAGAAATTTGTTTTTCTATCAGATTCCCCAAAGTATAAAAAAAGCCAAAAAAATATTAAAAGTCTTTTGCTGTCAGTTCAGAGGAAGCTGAACTAGCATTTAGTTTAAAGAATAATATATGCACTGTGGAAAGAAATTCGCTACTTATTGAAAATGTATCAAGAATAATGACAGTCAAACTTTTTGTTAAACCAATTTCTGATTGGGATGCAACGCCATATATGAGATCGTGGTTACGGCGGGATCGCTTTAGTACTGCAAACGACATGAGAATCAGAAAACGAAAAGATAAAAACAATTCTGATAATCAGCTCTCAATTTGGAGTTTGCTTTAATCACTTTTGTTTTTCATATGTATCCTACAGTTACACGAAAAATAAAATATATTGCTCTTATCTCTAGTTATATTTATTTATTTACGGTATCACTGCCGCTAATTGTAGGTTTATCCCGGTAGGGATTAGTTTTTAACATTTTTCGATAGGCTCTGCATTGTGTGTGACGCTTTATTTGAGATACAACTTTTGTAGTTAAAGTTAATTATAGTATATTGATATTTACCTATCATGCAATCTGAATGTAATATTTTCAAACATTTTTCCCAGGGGAGGATTCATCCCCCCAGAATGTGGTACTAGTGTCTAACAAACTAAATTGTGATTAATCCAGATACGACCCCCCCCCTCGGTATGGAAACTATTTGTTAATGAATTGGGGTGACACCACTGATATTAACCAAAAATTTGGTTAAGATTTTTATTAATGCAAGTTAGTGAACAAATAAATAAATCACCACTCAAGCAGATGCATGCCACACAAATCTTTCAGGAACCTGTCAGTATAATATCCTTGTCTTTTATGCAGGGCTTGAACCCAGGTTCTTAAGATCATTAACGAAGCAAGCTTTCAGCCAACGTGACGATGCTGAATAAATGATTGCTTAAAATTAATTTCCTGAATGAGGGGGAGATTGCACATTCAGTCCCCCTTCCTCCTTTGTGACTAGAGATAACTCATATTTATATATGCAAGTACTGTACTGAAAAATGGAAATAGTTCCATGTTGTTTCAATAGATAATCACATTCAGAGCTCAATAACTTCTTTAATACGTTTTTAATGAAAAATACATCTAAAGATAAGACTTCAATCAAATCTGCCTAAATCCAGATTTTAAGCAACATTTTTTCAATATTCGGAGAGTTATGAATGTTTGATTATTTAACAGACAACGAAACAAATTAACCCCAAATTTTAATTAACACATTAAGAGATCGGTAACGGATGCAAAGTACCCTGCAAGCTCCTAGCGTCAACTATCATCTCTTAACCTGTTTTAATTCAATTTTGGTGTCAATTTTCGGTAGCTTGTTAAATATATTCCAGAGTTCATAACTTTTTGAACGATGAAAAAATATTACTTAAAACCGAGATTTAGACAGATTTTATTGAGATCTTTAGCATATTTGTTTTCAAAATCATATTAAAAAAGGTATTGAGCTCTGAATGTTATATTCTGTTGAGGTAACGTGGAACTGTTTCCATTTTTCTCCCCACACCTGTATATAATACAAAGGCTGTTTTTTTCTGATGATACGCAGGTATGCCACGAATCGCCACCTGTTTCCATCCGAAATATGTAAAATTTAATTATTATCTTTTATTTGAGAGTTAGTTAAGAAACGATCTTTAATGTACAGTTGGTGATATATTTCTTTACCCCATTTCCGACTGGGCTACAATTCTACAGTGTCGACAACAAAAGCAGAGAGCGAAATCGATATGTTCCTCAGAGCGCAATGATCAATAGTTGGAATTTGTTATACAACGTTTCGAAAGGTGATTTTGTTAATTTTTTTGCAATATAAATTTGTACTTTCGTTCTAACTTCCCAGTAAATAAAATAAAATTATATTAAAATACATATTTAACTTTTTTCATGCGCTTGAGCCATATTCTATATCCCCCTCCCCTATCCTCGACTCTCAAAATAACATTATTGCAAGGCCACAGAATCCCCATATTTTTTCCTAGAAAAGACGCAATGTATAATACTAATTCCCAATAATATTTGATTTAAAATGAATAGAACAATTTTCACTCATAGATAACGAAACATCATGTACGGAACCGAATATCCGTTCAATCATTCGGAAACGTCCAATATAGAATGGCGTTCCGGTTCAGTAATTTGAAAACATCGAGTACCGGAACGGCGTTCCAGTTTAGTGATCCGCAAACATCGAATACCAGAACGGTGGTCCGGCTCTGATTTGGAAATCTACATGTTGGCAAGAGCTTTTGAAGAAATGCCTCGTACAACGTTTGTGAAATCATGTAGAAAACTTTGGCCCTAAGTTGAAAACTGTAGAAAGTACCAAAGACGACAACACGAAAGTATCGAATGAGCTTGAGTCTGCCGAAGATATAATGGCAATATTTCGCTGCTTAATGACTTTAAACTGCTGACTGGATGTGACACACTTGAAGATGGCATTGAAAAACGTTTAAAAGGTGATGAACAGTTGGAAAATGAAACATTGAATGATGACGAAATTATCAATGCAGTCTACAAAGAAGTGAACTGAGAAGAAGCGAAGAATGAAGAAGAGGAAGAAGGGAAAGTTAGCCATATTGAAGGAAAAGAAGCTTTTGATATTGTAGTAAGATACATTGAACAACAACAGGCCTCATCTGCGATTGATGTTATGTTTATAAAAAATGGGAAGACTTTGAACGTAAAAAACTGTTAAGTTCAAAGAAACAAAAGAAAATCAAGGACTTTTTCAAGTGAGTGTGAGTAGATGGTTAATATTGTACAACAAATTATTAATTAAAATACAGTACAGTTAATATTTTGTCATTTGCCTTTTTATTTATTTTCTAACACAATTTTCTGTTTATCCGGGCTTTCGTTCATTCTGCCAGGGGTCAGGTCCCGTAAGGACTGGGTAAGAGGGAGTCTACTGTATTATGATTTCCTGAAATTCAGGTGTTATTTTGTGACAAATAGGCAAAGAACTTTCCTTTTGCTATCATTTTAAACTATATTACTTAATTTATTTCTAAACATCTTTTTGATTTTTAAGGTTGTTGCTGAGGTATTTATAATATTTACAAAATAGTTTTTTTTTAAATAAATTAACAGAAATAAAATTAATGCGGAGTAGAAGTTCGAGGAATATATTCCACAAGAGTGATTCGTGTCATTCACATTTGGATCCTTTTGAAGCAAATAAGATCCTGATTATTTATTTATATATACTGAGCGAAAATATAAATCTTTAACTTCAATGAAAGTTTGAAATCACGTAATAAAATTATTAAAATACTGGTTACTAGGGTATCGTCCGTGTGATTTTGATGCTTTAAGTGCTGTCGTTTGCCGAAGGTTCATTGCTGACTGATTCTGTGGTGGAAAACATCGGGATAAATCAAAGCATGATTTGCGTGAATTTCGCAGAAGTAATGATTAATAAAACTAAAACCATTGTAGTATTCTAGTAATTATAAATAAAGGTCCCATTCCAGTTCTTTAGGAATATCAGAAGCAATTCTTAGTAAAATGGATGAAGAAAGGAAAACAGAAAGAAGAAGTTTGTGAAGTGACGAATAGTAAGAAGGCCGATAAATGTAATACAAGTGTAAGGGATAATGCAACTTATAATGTTATTGCTTTTGGCGATAGTATGATTGAAATGTATAAATCGTCAGATGCACTAATATCACTTTGTCAAGGGAGCATGTTCCTTCCCCTTTAGAATACCAGTAACCGGTGCATATAGTATACACTGAGATGACAGTTTAATAGGTACACCACTATTCGTCATACATATGGCTAATTCGAATACGTAATACGCTACGTGACGGTGGTGGGCGTATCTTAGAGCATCGGTTACAGTTCGACTGACTTTTTGGAAGCGGGAAGCTGACTTCGGTGGTGAGCGCTTCAAACGATTAAAGTCGTGAAATTCCAAATCTTTTAATGGATATTGCAAACGACCTATTCACGCTAGAAATTCCAAATTTTGGTGATAGGATGTGATGAGGTCAAGAGGTTTATACCAGCACAACGATTTTCCCTCTTACTCTTGGGATGGGTGAGGGGAATCGAACATTTCGTTTTAAAGAGAATTTATTTTGTTCTCTAGACTTCATTTGAATATAATTCCTTGGTCTCAGTTATAGTGTACCTAAATCACCCTTTTCCAGGGGGTGGGGTTCAAACCCTTACTTTGATTAGAGCCATGATGAGAGGAGGCTATATGTCAAATTCAGTGACTTAGGAAAAATTATATCGTGTTTTATGCAAAAAGGTCTTTTACGCGAGGAAACGTTTAGGAGGAAGAGGTGAAACCTTTATATTGCTTAAAGCGAGGATGAGAGGAAGCTGTTTACTAACATCGACGATCTTAGTTTTAATGTTTTAGGAGAAATTTCCCGGTGATTACGTATGTTTGTGTTGGAGAGGGGAGGTCTATTGTGTAAAGGTAAGAAAGATGGGAGGTCAAATCCCTACGTTACTTTAAACTATTATGGGAGGATGCTTTATATCTAGTTCGGTAATGTTTTACCGTTTAAGAGAAATCCCTTCCCATTTTGTCTAAAGAAAAAAAATCAAAAGAACTCCCAGATGGATATTTTTTGAGAGGGAAAAAATGTTCAGAGCCAAACTCTTTCTTTACTTTATGTTTCAGTTTGAATAAACTATATACTGAATTTGGACTCAGATCTTTTACCATTAATAGAAAAGAAATTTATGCCATTTCACCACCATGAAAAAGAAAGATATTCTCATTTTTTCACAATTTTTGCTCCTCTTTTTAAATTCATCCGCTCCTCTAGATATTCCATGCAAATGCTGACACCAAAAACAATTAAATGCTTTGTGTCTGATCCCTTGACATGAAAAAAAAACTAAAGCTGATGGTACGAATAGAGCAATACGTACGGAACTTCAAAAGTATCTGCAGTTCAAACACGAAGTTTCGGCTGTTGATAAGTTACGCATTTGATAAGATTGTTAAGAACGAATTAGTTGACGCAAAAAAAAATTTTTTTTTCAATTTCTGTACTGATTTAGCATTTAGACTTAAAGTTTGTTGTGAATTTTGTATTTTGTTCCAACTTAAATGCTGCGATTCTGTTCCAATTTTATAATCTATTTCAAATTCGAAATTCACTCGTATTTGTACAGAACAATGCTTAATAGAAACCGAATATTAAGATGAAAAAGGCAACCTTTCGAGAGTTATTTCGAAATAAACGAACACAAACGCCATAACATACTGGCAATGGCTGTTGGAGCTACGGGAGGGGGGAAGGGGGAATAACACTACTGGCCTTAGTTTTGTAGGATTAGGTAACCTCCACTCCTTTCTAGCGCCATGCATCTAGTATCTTTTTATCCGAAATATGAATTTTTCTTCCGTTACTTTATTTTAGAGTATTGAGTGCCCTGGAAATATCCGCGAAAATAAATCATATTTTAGTGGCATACTATTTCGTTTCCAGTTTTAATTAAACCCTAGCTGTTTACACACATATGAGGCGAAAATTTACTATAAGATCGACTTGTAGGCAATTTTTTTTCTTTCTGTTTTTTGTGCTAAATTGCCTTTGAAGGCTACGTTTTGAGCAACCCTTTATTTTCCTACAATATTTTGTTTGAAATTTAGAAAAAGAGTCTGGCAACATAATTGTGTCGCCATTATCATTCAACACCAATAGTAGTCGACGAAAGTTTGCTTTTAAACATTATTTCTGGTAAAACATTAGCATTTTCTTTCTCCATTATCCAATACTTGTTTCTAATATAATTTGTAAGATGCAAATAACGTCACTGATAAATGCTTTACAAGTTGTTACTGTATCATCCAGTGTCTCGCGACCTTAAAATGATTTATCGAGTAGGTAGATGTAAGATATTGTTGCGGATCACAAAAATGGATAGCCGCTGAACGTGAGTATTAAAAGCTATATTTCAAAACCAAATTCAATACAAGGTAAATTGTTACAAAGGAAATATGGATGAAGTATCTTATTAACAAATCAACTATTAACATGCACAAGTCATCAATCTTCCTGCGTAGAGCACACAATATCAGCTCTGTGTATTTTACTAAATACTACCTTTTACTTGATTTACCAGGTCACCCGAAGATCTTCACTCGTAAACCAATTCTCGTCCTGTGCTAATAACTTTTCACACACTAGCCGAACAAAAAGACAGTCCGTGTAGACATTCGAAGTTAGCCATAAAAGTTCCCACTTTTATACTTCCGCGTATACACAACACATCAAGTTACTTCTTGATACTTAACGATAAAAGATCCCACTTTTATCCTTCCGCGTATACACAACACATCAAGTTACTTCTTGATACTTACGCGCACTGTCTCAGAACAGCTCACCGTCCATTTTCGAACTCTCCGACCGTTACAACACAACAACCGTTACAATACAACGACCGTTAACACTCCACTCTTCTTCTCCAAATTCTCCCAAAGTTCTTATTCGTTGGCTGAAACTTTGCTTTCGGTTGCCAGATTCTTCTGTCGTAACACTGCCCCCTTCCTAGGTCTTGTTCGTCCCGAACAATTCTGGATTCCAAAGCTTCTTCAGTTCTTCGATGAAACGGGGCCAAATGATCCACGTGAACCACCTTGCACTTTGTAGCTGGACATCGACGAATGCGATATACCACGTCTGTGTCAAAATGAAAGCGAATCTCATTATGACGTAGATTTCTTTTCTGACTGAAGCCTCGTCCACAAACATAATACGTGTAAGGCCTATAGCCCTTGTGAACACGTTTATGTCTCTGCAGGGAGAAGAATCGACTAAGAGTTTTCGTGCAAAACCTGTAAAAAGTTTTCTTCTTTGTCGAAAGTTTTCTTCTTTGGATTTTTACTTCTATCAACAGTAACAAGGAATGAAAGTCATTAGTGACATAAAATCTAGGGAGGAGTTTCATCCTCCAGTCTGACCCTTTTGTCAGTTGACTTTCACTTAATTCAGAACTGTCGTGATGAACCTTCAGCCATATTTCACCTGATTCAATTTGATCCCCAAGGTGCTTCACAATTATATCAGCTCCATTCTTTTTAGCGCTTCGGTCCATCTCCTCCTTCCATACTCTTGCTAGAACTGCAGCTTCTAATCCGACAACCTTACCTGTTTCTCCTGTATAAGTGAAATCAGTGATGTGTCGGGCTGCTAGCAATATTTTTTCTGTTTTACCTTCACATAGCCAGCTTGCAACATCTTCAGATACTCTTTGTTCTATTAACATGTTACGAAACTTGTTCAAAGCATTGCCGTTATGCAGAACCTTACGGACACGTGATGCTTCATCTACCCTATTATCCACAATGTTCACAAAACGCAGAAGTTCTCCTCCTAACTCTTCGACGAGCTCTTGCAGTTCCAAGGATCCGTTACCAAGGAAACACTGAACAGCTTCCATCACTTCCAGAGAGTTGTCAACAGAGTTTTCAAGAGGTGAATCCATGTTGCTGATAACAGCTGAACAACTCAAACTCTTCATTCCACGAGCTTGTGATGCTGCAACCACTTTCTTAACTAAATCAACAGCAACATCTTCTGTACTGATGAGATCAATAGCTCCTTTTCCGAATTCAACATCATAAACCAAAGCACACACTCCTTCAGCCAGCTTTTTGGACACAATTGAGCATCTCCTTAGAGGAACGCTATCTACGGTAGCCGTCAGATCCTTGCAGCGGTAAATCTCCTTATCTGTTGGCACCAGCTCCTCTGTCTGTACTACGATGCAGCATCCGACGTCTTCCATCATCTGCTCGATTTTATCTTTAGTGCAGTCGACTGTGAAGCCAGGGATGGATTCCAATTTGTCCAGAGTATCTCCCGTCAATTGGAGAGCACGACCGGAGATCATAGGGACCTTGAGACCTAAAGCAGCAAGTGCAGGAGCCAAGACAAGACTCACTTTGTTGCCGACACCTCCTGTGCTGTTTTTATCTACCATCCGATGGCGCCACTCGGGTCTCCAGCAAAACATATGACCCGAGGAGGTCATATTTGCTGTTTCTTCCGAATTCACTTTCTTGGAGCTCTCATTGTAATTAGCCAGGGAAATATCAGTCATGATTGCCAAATTGTTCATTCTGGAGATCAGCGACGAGTTCTGTAACATGATATTGTCCACTTTAGAGCTCTTGTAATCGTGATAAAACTTTTCTATATCCTTATAATCTAAATGGTTATAATGTCCAAATCTGCACATTGACTGTTCAGAAAAGAAATTCAGCGTGGCTACGTTGAAATTATCTGAGGGATTCACTTCTCTCTGATCGTAACTCTGAGGCTTAGTTTCATCCAGAAAGTTAGTCTTTGAAGTACTGTCTCTGCCTGAAGCTCCTTTACTAGCATCACCTGTTACGCTTCTAAGCCATTCTTCGGAATTCTTCTTTCTTAAATCCCCACTTTCTATAAACGATTCGAGTGTGGCTATGTGTTTCGGAAAAATCTCTCCGACTTCCCCGGTAACGACGAAGGGCACTTTGTATCTATGATGAATGGACACCTCTTCTTTACTCGGACCACTCTGCGAAACGTAAACTCTGTTTCGTTCCCCCTCATTACCACTCGTTACTCTGCCTTTGCGATAATTGTCCATGACGCATTTTGCTGACGGCGAGGAATAGAATACCTTTCGTGTGGATCTCTCTTCAGATCGTGCCAGACTTGTATACCTAGGTATTTTGAAGTGCAAAGCGTCCTGTTTAGTCTCACAGCTCTCTAATCTGTGTGATTGTTCTTCACAGTTCCTAGACATGTCACCAGCGACATAGACACTCTGCCATGCATCACCAGTAGTTGCGTGGTCAAAGGCATTATCTGTGCTATCTCTACAATTCTTGATTTCCAGTAGCAGATCCACATTTTTATATGCGTTGCCTTTCTCTTTTCCATGTTTACAATCTAACTTAACACTATCAAGATCATCTTTTTCACTGACAAATTCAACATTTAAACTATTGCATTGTCTATTGAGTTCGGTTTTATGATCCTTGAAGTGATCAATAATCTTACCAACTCGAGAAGCCACTTCAGCTCTCATCTCAGTATTTTGTGCGGCTATTTCGGCTTTCAAATCATCTTTTTGAGAAACTATCTCCGTTCTCAACTCATTATTTTGTGCGGCCATTTCGGCTTTCAAATCACCTATTTTATCGCTTTGGGCAGCTATATCACCTTTAATCTCAGTATTTTGTGCGGCCAGATCACCTCTTTTATTCCTCAACTCATTATTTCGTGCGGCCATTTCGGCTATCATTTCATCTAATGTACTATTTTGTGTCGCTATTTCGGCTTTCAAATCATTATTTTGACTTTTAATGTCATTCATCAGCGTAGTCATAATGGTTTTCCTATCAGTCATCAGCGCAGTCATATCGGCTTTGAAGCTATTTATCAACTTTACTAATTCATCCATACTTCTAGTTAACGGCATTCAATTAATTAATCCCACTTCTGACACCAAATGTTGCGGATCACAAAAATGGATAGCCGCTGAACGTGAGTATTAAAAGCTATATTTCAAAACCAAATTCAATACAAGGTAAATTGTTACAAAGGAAATATGGATGAAGTATCTTATTAACAAATCAACTATTAACATGCACAAGTCATCAATCTTCCTGCGTAGAGCACACAATATCAGCTCTGTGTATTTTACTAAATACTACCTTTTACTTGATTTACCAGGTCACCCGAAGATCTTCACTCGTAAACCAATTCTCGTCCTGTGCTAATAACTTTTCACACACTAGCCGAACAAAAAGACAGTCCGTGTAGACATTCGAAGTTAGCCATAAAAGTTCCCACTTTTATACTTCCGCGTATACACAACACATCAAGTTACTTCTTGATACTTAACGATAAAAGATCCCACTTTTATCCTTCCGCGTATACACAACACATCAAGTTACTTCTTGATACTTACGCGCACTGTCTCAGAACAGCTCACCGTCCATTTTCGAACTCTCCGACCGTTACAACACAACAACCGTTACAATACAACGACCGTTAACACTCCACTCTTCTTCTCCAAATTCTCCCAAAGTTCTTATTCGTTGGCTGAAACTTTGCTTTCGGTTGCCAGATTCTTCTGTCGTAACAATATCTTATTAAGCTCTCATTTCAACACGCAATAATTTGAGATACGGCTATATTCGTTGAAAGGTACGATAATTATTTTTAAATAGTGATAGTGTTACATGTGTATTCAACTTTATTTATAGAAGAAATACACAGATTTGGAATGTCTATGCCAGTGGTACTCTGAGCTTTTAATCAATCTTCATAAATCCTGCATTAAAGACGGAGCTCTTAAAATGTGGATCGCGAGTACATAATGAAATCAGATTTAACCAACGAGCTATTTAAGTTTTACATTATAGGGAAGTGTGAAGGGTCTGCATTAGTTTATCTACGATTGTACGGGGTTGCAATATCGAAACTGAGAACACCTGTATTAAACAATGAATTAATTTACAATATTAGAATTTCGCAGATATACAAATATTAATTCATTAGAATATTTTAGAGGAAAAATTGTTATTAGCCGATGGGGTCTGAACTCACGACTATTGACTGTTCTGCGGTCGGTAGCTAAGTGGTCAGAGCACCTGACATATTATCAGGAGGTCGTGGGTTCAGATCCCACCCGGCTAATGAAAATTTTTTCTCTAAAATATTCTAATGAATTAATATTTGTAATAATTATTCTGCGTGCCATTGCTTACATAAATAAATAAAATAAATACCCCCTCAAGCAGCTGCTTGCCACAGAGGTCTGACAGGAGCCTGTCAGTTTATATGCCACAGTAGAAGGTCTGAGAGGATGGCAGGACCTCAGCAGAAAAACGACACATACATCCATGCCTTACCCGGGGCTCGAACCCAGGTCCCTTAGATTTGATTGCTTACATACGAAACAAATATTCGAAATAATTATTTAGCAGAGCTTACTGGTGTCATTGAGGGGTTGAGGGAAATCAATAAATATATATAATTCTGATAAGTAAAATTAGAAACGAAAAACAATTTTCTGAATTATGAATAATGATGCGATTAAAAACATTTGTGTAAAGCACTCTATCGGAGAATACTACTCTTGCTTTAATGTTTAGTCTAAGGAGTGTAAGTCGCACGGATATATTGTGTTCATGTATGGACATAATTAAGATGTTAGCAGGAAGTTATTTTTTATGATTTCATTATTTAGTCCGTGGTTTTTTTAATTCATCTCGGCAGAGCATTTAAGATATTGCATTGTTTTTGTTGATTTATGTTATGATTTGTTTACCTTTTACGATGTTTATGATATGTTTATCTTTAATGATGTTATGGAAAGAAAATAATTTATCAAAGGGACCATTTCATAGCGTGAAAACATATTTAATAAGTATGAAGTATAATAAATAAATATCTCTTCCAATATATGCTTTCCCGAGAGTTATGAAAGGAGCCTGTCAGCTTAATTCCACCCTCGACAGGGAACCACCTTGACGTGGTGGTGGTGGTGGTGGTGGTGGTGGTGGGGGGGGGGGGGGGGTTGTGTCCCAGTGCGGTCGAAGGCTCTGCTGACCAGTTTGGGCCCCGTTTGGACAGAGCTAAGACCATTTTGAGGTCGAAGGACTTGCTGACCAGTTTGGAGCTCGATTGGCAGTCTAAGACCTCCATCAGGTGCTCAGTGGAGCAGATCGAGGCCCTGCTGAACGGAACAGATTAAATTTAGGTTTTGACCGATGGATGAGCTTTCCTTCTATAGGACTGCTCCCCATAGGGTAGTCGGAGATGAGCTATATCTATATGGTACAGTCTTGCCCCCGACCGTAGTTAGCGGCGAAAAGGGCATTTCCCATTTATGCTGGTAGTGCTGTCAGGCGGAACCGGTGGGTCTTACTTACATATCTTTCCTGTCAGCTTAATGCGTCATAGAGAAGATCACAGAGGCAGACAAGACCGCAGCAGGAAGACCACACAAAAATCCATGCCTTACCTGGCCCGTTAACCACTTGGCCACCGGGACGGTTTCATGGGATATATAAAGAAGGAAATTGATTTATTTGCAGTAAAATCGTATGAAGTGAAAATAATTAACTTTGTGATGGAATGCTTGATAGGAATTCAGTTTGAAAACGGTTAAGAAGAAGAAACAGAAGTTAATCAATTTTTTTTTCAAATTTAATATATTATTCTTATATCAACTTTATCAAATATATTCTCCCACTATCAAATAGCCCCTTTCTAAAGTTACTTACATTCATAAATCAAAGATAATCATTCCGTTACAATTAAAAAAGGTAAACTTATATTAAATTGTTGAAAAATGTCATGTCGAAACATATTTAAGAAAAGTCCCACGATCTCAATAATCCAGTGAAATGAATGTCGCTTCGGTAGAAGTACTTTCGAATTTTTTTATATTGTGTGATCAATTTTGGTCAAATGGTGAAAATCAATTTGTGAAAATCGATTTTGGCCATATGGCGGTGACGAAGTGTGTTCTTTGATTTTGAGAATACAATGGAGGAACAGGGACTATTTTCACGGACTACATTTAGAAAATGGCGGCGTCAGTACACTCTGCTAAATTTTGATTACCTTATTCGAAATAAAGATTTAGATTTCAATTTATGCTCAGTTATATTAGTTTCTTTAAACCTCGTCAAACATTTGGCACAAAACATATGCATATTTATAACTTTTCCGATCGATAACTTGCTACCTCATTCATAGTTTTCCACCGTTAAAGTGCAACTCAATTCAAAACTTGTCGATAACGTTATACTTCATTCTCAATGTAAGCGACGGTAGCGCCTCCATAAATTTTGGACACTTTTATAGGGAAAAACCTACGGCATCTTGAAATTCGATCACCACACAAAATTTGGGACCGATTGCTCAAATGCCAGAGGGAAACAGACAATTTCTGCCACTAATGACAACATCCGGGACGTGCGAAAAACGAGTGTCCGCCAGTTCATTTCAGAATAACGGCTAGTGTATAGTAAGAAGATAGAAATTACATTTCGATATGTAATCATATTCGCTTTATGTTCCAATCTAAGACCACAGATTTTGTTGATATGTCGATAATGAATACTTGTATTTCTTACAGAGGGTCAATCACAACATATAGGACAGAATAAAGAACCATGTCATACTCAGGTCTCGAAGTCGCCGCCCCGGCAATGGGCATGTCAACTCGATTGTCGGCGTTCGAGCTCGTTACTGAGCCACTGTGGCGGCTGCTTATCTTCCAAACAGTTTAGATTTATATGGAGCTGTGCCTAATACATTGGTCACTAAGTGTGCAGATACAGAAGTTTTCGATCTATTAATAGTGGATATATATATTAAAGGCCATTAATATTTAAGATATAAATTAAGTATGCAATTTCTTTGGCAAAAGCAGCAGACCGTGAAAAATTTATTTGCCTTTGAATTACCAACGCGTATTGCAATATATTTTGTTATAAAAGAAATAATGGACTCACAATGCTAAGACCTGTTGTTTATGCAAAGTCAAACCTATACAAAAGTGGTATCTAAAAAAAGTTTTTTAAAGAATAAATATGGATATATATGTAAGGTGATTATATGTAATGCTCTCTTCATAGATAGCTACCTGATTGAATATGTAAATGAAATGCCACATTATGAAAAACAAGCAAATTAGTTAAAATGAGCAGAAAAGCAAATTTCTATATTTGATCTTAGTTTTGAAACCTTATAATGAATAGGTGATCAGTAAATATTAATATAAATGTTATGCGATGACTTTGTTACAGATTTATATTTTCTGATATAATTTTAATGCCTATAAACATGTATCACTACGGTTCTAATTAATAACAATAAAAAACATTTAGGAAAATATTTTCCTTTGTCTCGTAATTTCTTTTATAAGTTCAAATTCTGTGTGTCAGTTCATAATTCACTGTATCAAATAAACCTATTAGCGTCTTTACTTATATATATATATTTACAATTCATTTATTATATTACAGAAATATGATTTAATGAATAATTACCTTTTTTCTAAAACAGGTGGACGTATTTATGAATGTGATATCTGCCAATGCAGGATTACATCATTACAAATCCTCACCAGACACAAGAAAAGACATCGAGGGGTAGGAGAAGGCAGGAGATATCCTTGTTCGTTGTGTCCTTACTCTACTGATAGCAAATCTAGCACCAAGAATCATATAATCATCCACTCTGGAGATCGTCCTCATAAGTGTTATCAATGTGGAAAGAGTTTCAAACAGCAGATTCATCTTGAAGTACATCTTCGTATCCATACAGGAGAATGACCATTTCTTTGCGATCTTTGTAGCAAGTCTTTCAGACAGCAATTCAGTTTGTCTATTCACAGACGAACCCACTTGCTACAAAAACCCTTTATGTGTAAACTTTGTGATAAGTCATTTCTTCAGAAAAGTGATTTAAATAAGCATGAAAAGAAACATTTATAAATCTGTTTTCATTTTCTAATTGTTCTCAAATTTTTGTCTTAAAGTTATTTATTCTGCCACAATTTGCTTTGCTATACTACCTGAAAGATTTAAGTGTGGCAGAAAAATACGAAGTATATGGTGTTTTATCGTATTTTTTCTCAAATGATGTGTGTCGAAAAGTTTCTGCACTTTCTATACTTTTTTTTTGAGAGATTTATTGAAGGAAGTGAACTGAATCGCTTTATTGTTATGAATTTGTTTCCTTTGATGTACATATTCAACAATATTACATTGTTGAAAGAAATTCATGTTATAAAACGAAAAAAAAAATCGAATTTATGTTATGGTTTTAAAATAAATTAAAATTTGCTACGTTTAACAGAGAATGTATATTCAGATTTATCGTGTTTAGACACTATATTTTGGGTACATGTTCTGCAGATTTAGTACCGAAAATGCTCAGACACAATCATATTTGATTTTGAAAATGAACTCTTTAGAAATTAATATTACTGGAGATTATTTTGACGATCTCACTGAAATCACTCTGGATCAGCTATTTCATGAGTCCCTTGTCTATAGAGGCCTCTGTGATACTTTACTGTTGAGTTGTTTAATATTAAAAAATTTTGATGGCGCAAGAATTTAACAGAAACATCACTGACTCTAACAGTTTACCTCATAAGTTAACTAAAGCGCAAATAATAGAATTACATCAAGGATCTTATTAGAATGTGATTGCGGAAGTTGGTGTAATGATTCTTTCAGCTATCTTTAATTATGAAGAAAAAAACACCAGGATTTGCCTTTTAATGTGTTCAACTTCAATAAATATTTAAATACTAGTTAAACCCAGCGTGTAACGTCATTCCATTCATAACTTTTCCAATCGGCAGAGTATAATACTCCATTTACAACTCTCCATCGTTAACTTACTACACCATTCTGAATATAGGCGACAGTAGCCCCCCCAGAAACTTCTGACATTTTCAGAGGAATACTTCACGAGCCATAGCACAAGGAACACGATCTCTTAATCCAGCAGAGTTTTAGATCTAAGTGGGACCACGACACGAAATTTTAGATCGATCGGGCAAGTACCAACTGGAACCGAAAATATATGTTACTGATGACGTCACAAGGCGACGTTACAAGAAACGCATATCTGCCCGTTTAGAGTTAAGCCTATTGTATAGAGGTGATGGACAGAAAAATGGAAACAGTTCCCTTTAATCTCGATAGAAAATCTCATTCAGAGCTCATCATTTCAATAATATTTTAATGATAAATATGTCTAAAGATTTCAATCAAATTTATCTAAATCTCAATTTTTGAATAATATTTTTAGCTATTCAAAGAGATGAATAAATTGTTATGAAAGATGGAATATTTAAGAGGCTAAAAAATTGACTCTAATCCAGTATAGGATTCAATGCAATGTTTTATTTAAATTTTGATGTTCATTTTTGTAGCCTTTCAAATATTCCATAGTTTATAACTCTATCAATAATATACACATATTATTTAAAATAGAAATTTAAATGGATTTGATCTGAATCTCTAATACATCCTTATAAATATTTTTCAATAAGAATCATATTGAAGACATTATTGAGCTCTGAATGTGATTTTCTGTTGAGATATCATGGAACTGTTGCCATTTTTCTATCCAGTACCTGTAAATAAGAAGATCAAAACTGTCAGCTCCTCTTTTGAGTGAGATCTTCAAATTACCTTCAGTGATATTTCTCAGTAAAAAGCTTATTTATAAAGTTGAACACTGTTTGGCAATTTGAAGCATGTCGTCAACATCATCTTCCTGTTGTATAAAACAGTTGATTTTATATTGAACAGAATATGAATACATTGTATTACTAAGAACATCTTTATTTTTACGTCAGAAAAAGTAAAATGTTTCTATTTCAAATGTTAAAAATTAGGTTGATTTTGGATTATAATGACTAAAGTTAATGACGATCTTTGCTATCTTAATATTCCGTAAATCTCTATCTACCTGTCTCAGAATAATTCTCTTAATAATAGTTAAATTCATTATATCTATTTTGCATGTAGCAATATGTAATTTTCCATACGAGGTGCTTTGCAAGAGAAATGCATTTCCAATAATGGGTTATAACCAAGCCCCGATCCAGACGACAATAAGGGGAGGGGGAGGCATTACATTGCATTGTAATATTCTTCCAAATCGGTTTTAGAGATTTTTAAAAGAAATCACGTGTGAACTATGCACCAGTTTAATAATTAGAGACCTCCATTACCTTTGCTAGCATTCTCAAAGACGGGGAGGGCATTACAGTGTAGAAACTCCTTTGCCAACAATTCTACTTTAAATAAATACGAAAAGAAGCATTTTTAAATATTTTATTCATATATTAGAATCATTTGTTAACTTGCTGCTCATATTTCCAAATTTATTTTTAATATACACTGTAATAATTTGGTAATAGAAAATATTTCTTTGTATTTTATTAATTTTTTATGTATATCACGATGACTAAAGTGATACATGTATAAAAGAAATAGCAAAATGAAATTATCAAAATTGTTTGGTAATTTTTACCTATATTGCAGTCAGTGGGTCCTCACTTGATATTAAATGTTCTTGGTAAATGCGACATTTAGGGAAACGAATTTAAATGAAGTGTCATTTCCGATAGAAATAAATGTTATAAATGATAATTGGTTCCTAAGCCTCAAAAGAATTATTTGAAATACTCAAGTCTACTCCCCCAACCGCTGATATCTGAGAGTAAATGCGTGAAACATAAAATATCCTTAGTACGAAGAAGAAAGGGGCGAGATTTGCTTAGTTGGTAGCGCGCCAGTCTCGTTATCTGCAGTTCTCAGGTTCGAGTCGCACCTGGGCCTATGTTGAAATTTATCTCTGCAAAAAGTCCCCATACTGCCCTCGGTCAGTACGTACACCGATGGGCTCAGAAAGGTCACCCTCAGATCAGACGTTAATCCGTGGCCCCGAGAGCGGGAGAGCCATACTCTGTGCACATTAAAGAACATGGTGGATGGCCTTGATCGGAGACTACCATCTGTGTCCTAATAGCAGTCCAATGGAGTTCCTTCCACCAATCTTTCCGAGGTTCGCTAATGACAAATCGCTACTGATTCATGGAGCCACGGACATAAGTGGATATATCTATGTTATGTTACCGTGCTACAGAAATTGCAGGCAGTTTCTTTAATCCTAAGCCCCGTTAAGTCGTTACAAGAGCCATTGCGAATATGATGTTGCCATTTATTTCCCCTGAATAACTCTCGAATGTTTGAGATCGGTTGTTTTACCTCTGATTTTGCCCCCAAATGGGGCTAAATAGCGAGTTTACAAGGACCCGAAAGTCTCAGAGATGGTTGGGGGAAGGGGACTCACTGGATAGCTGTTAGGAGACAGATGGTAAACTCGTGTCAAGGCAATCTGTGGTATTCTCTAATGTGCACAGGGTATGGTTCTAGTGCACACCGAACCACAGCTTTGTGTCCCATGCAAAGGAATGCCCCTCCTTTGCAATCTCAACGGTGTTCCCTACTAACAGAGGTCAGGGCGGAGAGTTTTTCGGAGATAACTCTAAATGGGTTTTTAAATTTCGGAGATAACTCTCAGGTGGGAACTGCAGATCATGAGCGTGGCTCACTACAGACTAAGTCAACTCCCGCAACCTCTGGAAAAATATTTTATACAAAGTATGCATCTTATTCGAAGATTTAAGAATCCCCTGATTGTAATAAAAAAAATAGCAGTTGTAATCATCTGAGAAATATGCAAAATCCAGAATGAAATTCTTCTTGATCTGATAGGTACAAATAGCACTCATGCGTTATTTATTGAAGAAAATATAGTTTTAAAAAAGTGATAACAATGCACGAATTTATTTCTGTTGCATTCATATGAAGGCGTCCCAAAACAATTGAGAAGATTTTAAATGTAAATTGGGAACACTGTTAAGAATCCTCGCGAATGTATTCATTGATTAATTATACTGTCTCGTAGTCATGGAAACCGTCGCTTTAATTTCTCGCTGTATTTCGCATAGAAATCGTTTGAAGTGAGGCGTATCCGCCTGTAACACTCATTTTTGTGATTCCTCCTCTGAAGCTTTTTATGTTATAAATATCAAAACTGAACAGCGTTGTGCGATAAAATTTTGAGTGCCACTTGGAAACAATGTTTCAGAAATTGTCCGATTATTATAAGACTGGTTCTTAGCGTTCCTTATTAAACGCCATTTGTTAAATACTTTCTAAAAATTGCTGTTTGGAGCACCATCGAAAACGCCTCACATGACTGAAGTGAGAAATCACAGATCAGGATATCATAACGCCTGTTCAATGTTGATATCCGTAGCATAAAAAAATTGAAAGAAAATATCACAAAAATGCTTGTAATATGCGGATACGAAGATGCCCCACTACAAACGATTTCTATGCGAAATAGGACACGGAGAGAAACTAAACGACGGTTGTCATGGTTACGAGACAGTAATGATTAACCAATGGGTACACTCGCATGGCTTCTAAGCAGTGTTGCCAATTTACATTAAGATCATTCTCAGTTAATTTGGGACGCCATTTGTAGTTAATATTATTAGTTAATAAGGATGGTACCTAATATTTATTCACTTTCGTTGCAACTTTAATGATGTAACTATCGTTTATGCAAATGCTAATGACAAGGAACGTTATTGAAATACAGTGACCATTACTGTCATTTTTTCATACTAATGTACCTTCTGTTTTGTATTAAGGTGAACTTTGTATCTTTCGGGAGAAATGTTTGACCTCTGGAATTAGTTAAAATCTATAAAATGGGGAGTAATGGAAATTTAATTTTCGTTTAGTTTTCATCTTACGAGCAGTTTAAGGAGAAACGAATTAAGCTCGTAAGCCGAGGGATTCCTTTATTTATATGAACCACGAATTATGCTTTCGTAAAACTAATACATAATTAGGATAATATTTTTCTCCTTTACAGCTTTGTTAAATTATGACAAAATTCAGTTTTTTAAATTTAATCTGAGAAACGTATTACGGGATAATAATTAAGGAAAAAAATGTTCTATGCTCTTGTCGTTGTCTAACAACGCCATGGATGTTCAAAATATAAGTGCTATTATAATATAAAAATATTAATCGAAATATTTAATGCGTAAAAAAATTTGTCATTGTAAACAGTTTATTTTGCTTTTCAAACGTTTTCTGTTAAAATGTGATTCGCGACTCTTTCCACTGCTATTTTGTTATTACAGAATTTGCATTTTGTTAAAGAATTTAAAATCTGTCTATTTATAACTCATACTGATAACTGAAAATATTCGAAGCAAATTACATTTTATTTATTAATTTCCTACTTATGTTTTAGTTCTATCTCTGAAATTATACTAAAAATTCGAAATATAACTTACAGTACCTTTGCTTACATTTCAATAGTTCATTTTTGTTGAAAATGTTTGCGATTTAATGCATTATTTTTTGTTCTCTAAAACAGAAGGACGTATTAATGAGTGTGACATCTGCCACTGTAGGTTTACATTGTTACATTGCGTGATCAAGCACAAGAAGAGGCATCGAGGGGAAGGAAAAGGTCGGAGATATCCTTGTCCATTTTGTCCCTACTCTACTGATTGGGTAACCAGCATCAAGTACCATATGCTGGTCCACTCTGGAGACCATGCTCATAAGTGTTGCCAGTGCGAAAAGAATTTCAAACTAAAGAATGAGCTTCAAGTTCATCTTCATATCCATACTTGAGAACGACCATTCCCTAGTGAACTTTGTAGCAAATCTTTCAGCCAACAAAACAATCTAACTGTGCTCAGATGAATTCACTTGCTAGAAAAGACATTCATGTGTAAACACTGTGAAATATCATTTGCTCGGAAAACTGAATTAATTCGACATGGAAAGAATCATTTTAAAACATTGAAATTTTAAAAATTGATATCTCCATTGCAATTTGCTTATTGAATTCGTTAACTCTTTTAATCCTGAACGCGGCAGTCACTTATACGTAAAGTATACCGAAAGTAATGCCTGTTAGATAATAAGATATTTATTAAGAGAAGGTTTCAGTTACACATGCATGGACATTTCATGTTCCACTACATAAAACAATCCTTCAAAGCAATCTCCGGCACAAACGATGCATTTGCACCGCCACTTAACTCAGGACTGCAATCCTGTTCACAAAAATTGTCGTGATCAGTTTCTGATCCATGTCTTGAAGGCGATTTTAATTTCCACCATGTCATCAAATCTTTGTTCACGGACACTGTGGTTTCATCAGGAAGAATAGGAGAGATACCAGGCCATCTTTGCAATTGCGACGAAGGGCTGCTCTGTGAATCTGTGGAAAAAGACGCGTGAGAGCGGGCGTTGTAATTGTATGGTTGGGTGGATTTGGCAACATTTTGAAGCCTCCTCGTTTCTTCCTGAAGCTTCTTCAGTGTCACAATATAACTAGCGCTGTTATTAGAAAATTGTTGCACCATGCTCCATGAAATCCATGAGGATAAAACCTTTGGCATCACACTCGGCTATCGTCAGTGACCGCAGTTGAAAGCCTCAAACTCCGTGGGTTGTCCTCGATGATTGTTTCTCCTTTGGTTAACTCCTTCGCCCACCTTCACACATTAGCTAAAGTCGATTGTCTCTTCCCTTTACACTTGGTTAGCCTGGAATATTTTTTTTATCTTCGTATCCATGGTTCATCAGCTTTGAAATGTTGAAAAGATTATACGAAACACATAAGAAACAAAATAAATATCCTACAAATTAAATAAACGCAAAGTTATTGTTATACGTTTGGTTGGCTTACCTACGAACGGCACTTTATTGCACACAATGGGCTAAATGGCTATGTCAAAAGGTCCCCTAGTGCTCAGAATCTTTGGATGGGAACCCACTGGACATTTATTACGAGACAGATGGCATGGGCATGTTCGTTAACCTGCATACAGAACCACATCTTTACATATTACTTTACTTTATCTGTCCACCATCCGACAGACGGCAGCTGGACAGTTAGTAAGGGATACCAATGGACTTTCGAAGGTAATCGGTACTAACTGTCCAGGGGTGGAGTTTTGAGGAGATATATATGAACGCTGGCCCAGGTTGGACTCGAACTTGGGAACTGCAGATTACGTGACTGGCGAGCTACGGATTGAACCAACTTGGGGCTGTAACTATAGGTAATTACAACACTAAGGCATCCCTCGTATGTTAATAATGCAACTTTTACTTTCCATTGTAATTTTTTATTGTTTTCATGTTCTGACAGAAAGTGTACTACTGTCAAAAGTTTTGTTGCCTTCTTTAAATCGATTATTTTTATTGTCATTAGGAGTGTACAAGATGAAGCATTTAAGGTTTTCAACATTAATGGAAACCTGAATTTTTGATAAATTCGTTATTTTATTTAAATATTAAAAAGCCGAAATCGAAACACTTGGTACAAATAATTCAATAGCGTTAAGGATTCCTGTTTTCTCAACTCTTTCTCCTCTTCCTGATTTCCCTTATATTGCTTGTTATTGTTATTGCATATTTAACTTATTTATAGTAATCGATAAGTTTCGATCTTCTAAAGAAAAAAATTATTGTTATTTCTGTTTCGAACATCAAATCTATGCAAAATAAATATTTTGGACATAACAAATATCTTTTAATATAATTCATTTCTATTAAAACTATTTTTTTTTCTTTAAAACAGGGAATAGTGTTTATGCGTGCGGAATCTGCAAGTGCAGGTTTACATTATTACAATACCTGATCAAACACCAGAAGAGGCATCGAGAGGAAGGAAAGGGTCGGAGATATCCTTGTTCATTATGCCCTTACTCTACTGATTGGTTAAGCAAGATCAAGCGCCATATGCTCACCCACTCTGGAGAGCGACCCCACAAGTGTTTCCACTGTGAAAAGAGCTTCACCCGGAAGAGCAATCTTAAAGTACATCTTCGTATCCACACAGGAGAAAGACCATTTTCTTGCGATCTCTGTAGCAAGTCTTTCAGATATCAGAGCGGTTTTACTCAGCACAGAGTAATCCACTCTCGACAAAAAACCATTCATGTGTAAACCTGTGAGAAATCATTTGTGCGAAAGAGTCTTTTGAATCAACATGAGAAGAAACATTTTTTAAAGCTATTGCAATCATATATATGAATGTTTGGAATTTGCTTATTAAATTTAAACTTTTTAATATCTTATGCGTTCGCAATTTATCTTTATTGGTTGTGATTTTTACTGTTTTCATGATATGACAGAAAATGTGGTACAAACCTAGGGAGTATCGAAAGTTTCACAGTTATCTTTAGAAATGGATTATAGGATTCGTTATCTGTCTCCAAGATCCCGCAGTTAATGGTCTTTTGGCTGAATCAACTGTATTAAGTGACGAGACATTTTAAATTAATTTGATAAGTTCTTTACATTTTACTGAGGTTTTGCAGCATATCAAGAAAATAGCAGCAACTCATTTCGCAGTGTTACTAAAACTGTTTCTCAAAGCATTCTCTTGTGTTATACTTTTTTCATCCTAACTTTCTTTTAATATATAAATATTTCCTTTATTGGATAACATAAAATGTTATAAAAAATAAATATTCCGTCAAGCAGCTGCTTGCCATAGAAGTCTGACATGAGTTTGTCAGTTTAATACGCCATAGATAAAATCTGTAAGGAAGGCGAAACAGCAGAAAAACAACGTTGGGTGGTTTACCTTTGAACGGCAAATGTTTGTCCACAATGGGTTAAATGGTCAGGTCATAGGAACCCCCAGGTCTCAGAGAAGGTTGGGGGAATGGGACCCACTTGTGATCTCTTAGAAGACAGATGGTGTTCTCCCCTTTTTGCCATTCTGCGTGTTCTTTAACGTGCACAGAGTAATATATAATTAGATTTATCTGCCCAAAATGCCCACCCTGCTCTCGGTCAGTAACGGACAGTGATGGAAATTTTAATATGTGATTATTTAGATATTCTCACAAAATGCATTGTAAGACGTTTCTAAAATATCCATATCAATTTCTTATAACACAATTATGTCTGTCGAATGATACAAAGCCGTGGTCCCTTATATAGGAGAGCCATATCGTGTGCTCGTTAAATAACACGCTGGATGGACCTTAGGAGAGGTGGTGTGAAAACGCAATTTTTTTAACAAATAAATGAAAAGTTGTTTTTGAACTGAACAGAGAGCATCGAACTTTTGCATTTTCAAAAGCCATCTAGTAGTTTGAATTTCCACAGTTATGGTCGAAAATGGCAAACTTCATTATTTTTTTCGGACACGAGATTAATATTCGCCATAGCAGGTATGTTATAACGACAGACTCCTGTCAGATCTGCTCGGAGAGAATTTATTCATTTATTATTCTTAAAATGTTACCAGCTAAAATCATCCAGTTCATTTTCATTCCCATTATATCACATAAACCAGTGACCCCTGTGTGAGAGAGAAACTTACCCTTTGCACTTTAAAGACACCCTGGATAACCTTGACGGGAAGTGTTCTCTGAACCCTAGGAGGTTTTGTGTTCGGGACAAATTTTTCTACTCTGGAAAGAAAGTGAAACTCGGTGATAAAACAATCCAATCCTAATACTACGTCTCTGGTCTGCACTCCTTAATGCAAATGTCGTTTGCATTGAGAATCCACAGATGATATTTCTGGAGAATCCCACTCCTTCGTTTCTTTTGAACGTTCACAATCCCATTCCTTTAAACCTTAGAAAAAGAAATCAAATAGCTTTGTAAGCCACGAAAATGAAAGACTTAATTCTCACTGCTAATAAACGCTAACATTTTATACATATTTCTTAACATTATTGCTTTGCTATATGTATTCTAATTCACAAATTTATGCTCAAATTGTAACTGCAGACCCTCACGTTTGGAATATATTGTAGAACGACTTTAATTTTTTTCGGTTTTTAGGGGGAAAGAAAGCATATGGAGGTCATTCTTTTATAGCCTAAGGCATTCTCAGCATCAGAAGCTTTCATTTGACACATAAAGTTTTTTTCCGCATTTGCGTTCAGGAGATGTAGAGGAAGAATCATTTTGACATCATTGTCCCCTTTTTTTAGTGGGGGGAGTAAGCATGGGTCAATTTTCCATAGCTCACGACATTCCTCACGTCAGGAGCTTTCATTCGACGTATAGCACGTTACTTTCGACTTTCGCGTTCTGGAGATATAGTTTAAGAATAATTATCATATTTCCCCTTTTTAGGGAGGAAGAAGGCACGGGGGGGTCACTCTTTTAATAGCCTCTGATATTCCCCTCGTCACAAACTTTCATTTGGCTCATAAATCATTAAGTTTCTCCATCGCGTTCGAAAGACATAGTTGAACAATGTTTTGGCAAATCCACAAACTGACCGAACGAACAGCTAACAAATGTCAAAGCCAAAAGCAATAGGAAGATAGGTAATAAAAAGTACAAAAAGAAATGCAGTGAAAAAAATAATAATAATAAAGTATAATACCGTTAATACAATATAAATATGTAAAGTATGATTGTTTTTAAACGTATTTTCACACTTAATAAATGTTTAAACCCGTGCACTTAACAAAACCTTCGGGAACTGCTTCGTTGAAAACCACTACGGAAACAACTGCAATTTTAGCCGTCGGATGGCGCTGACTATCGGTTTACATATTTTCCTAATAACGAAATGGGGAAAAGAATTTTGGAAAGGTAAAGTAGGTAGTAAAGCATACACAGAATAAACAATAACCGTGATATTAGAATAGTGAAATTAAGTTATATTCTGATTTCAAAAAGAAAAAAGAGAAAGAATTACGTAAGCATATGTATATGTAGGGAAATTTAATAATGTGTAAAGTTTGAAAATTGAAGAGTAAAAGTTTACCGGGTTATCTGTTTAGAAAAGATAGGTAAAATGTTTTAAAATATAATAAAATAACATAAAACACTTTAAATTTCATTACTTTTTAGGTATAGCAGATTTAAAATTTTTTAAATTTAAGGTTTTAATTCACATCCGATTTTCATATCTGATATATATATAGCTATTGTGAGTAATTGACTTGGCAGGGATCTCTTAAATTCGAAATATGATGGAGTACGTATCCTTCAAGGTCAAATCGAGGGTCACGTATAGGTCAAAATAAAGTCTACGGGTGCTAGAGACATGATAATTGCTGTCGAGAGTTGTTTTCGGTCGTGGATCTCAGAAGCGTTATTAAATATTGGATCCGGGTGCTTCTTCAATGTCAAAGGTCATATCTCTATCTACTAGTGCGAGAGATCTAAAAATTATTGCCTGGGAGTTTTCCACGTCGTAGATTTCAGAAACGTGAAATTCGGGATGCAACAGGTCACTTGAGGTCAAAAGTCAAGTATCTATGTACAGGCGCTAGAGAGTTAAATATTGGTTCTTATGGCTATTTCGTGCAGTAGATATCAGAAACGTTAAGGAATTTCAGATCCATATATTAGTATATTTCTTTTCTTTGGTTTTGTCAACTGGAGTTGGCTCAGTAGGTAGAGCGTGCCAGGCTCGTAACCTTCGTTTTCACAGGGTTTCACTGGTGTCTCACGCAAAGCTAAAATCAGTTTTGAAATTAGTATTTTTTTTTATGTTCTCTAAAGAGAAAAGGAAATATTTTTCTTTAACAACATTTAAGAAAAGTATAGCGACTTACAATTTGCTACTGATTATATTCATTCGAATTTTTCTCCTGTAATTAATATTTTGAAAATGTTCATTCACAAATGTTTACTTTGTTGCGAGATGATATGCTAAATTTATTTTTAAAATTAGCGGGAAGCTAATGAAATACAAGTGAGATAGGGATCGTATGTTAAGGCTTTTCACCTAGCAAAAAGGTTTTATTCAACACTTTCCTCGAACAGAAAATTGATTGAAATGCTTTCTCAGACTGAAATATTTTACGAAATATTGATATTAGTGAACTAGAAAAAGGCAAAATTATCTCGCAACACTTGAAGCCTGAGATATCTAGTAATGCTTCAAAAGCTAAATTTCAAATGCAAGCTTTCGTTTCGGGTAAGTAACCTTAATATAGAAGGTTTTCTTTCCTCAATCGTTAATCTGTCTTCTAGTATGTTTATTCGTAGGAGATTCATTTTTTCAGGTATGTATAAGAAGAGTACGAGAATTTTTATAAAATATTACTCTAAGTTCTGGTATCACATTGTGACAATGATTGCCAAATACTATGTTTAAGGTTTTATTAAGCTATCAGTATTGATGTACATTTATAGTTCAGTAATATTGGGTTATATTCTGCTATTTCATGTTGATTGGAGGGGACGGAAATTTGTTTTTATCAGAAATTAAATAATAGCTGTCAGGCTAGAGGCCTTTTTAGTTTTTTTTTGTTCAGGCTGTGTATATTTATTTTGGATTTCGCCAAAATAGTCATATGCTACGGGGAGGCCCTCTGTCCCGGCATCTGGAAAGTTAATTGAAGGGGCAGTGCCCCGAGGGACAGATGTCGCCCAACTGCTAGCGGAGGGCCCAGATGGTCAGGAGAGAAAGAAAGGAAAAAAGGGTTTGGCAACGATGAGGCAGAGCCGGTCGAGTTTCGGGAGGAGACGGACGAGAATTGGTAAAGCGGGAAATGCCGACTGGTAATAGCGGCATTGGCTCTGTAAATACAGCTGAACAGGCATAGTAAGCTGGTGTTGTTGTAATCCATGTAATTGAGCATATGTCCTCGTCCAGCAAGTACGTTGGAAGGTTAAATAAATCTTTGTTATTTTTAAGTAAAGCCTGAAGTTGGACTAATTTATTGGGGAGGAGCCTCAGTATCGAGTCTCTGCAATTGTGAATAAACCGTTTGATTCTATCCGAAAGACTCTTTCACCCGTCGCGTATAGCGATCGAACCGAGGGACCGACAAACGAAGAGTTAACATCACAATAGCCTAAGCCAGTCTTTCTAGGAATTTTTAGTCATTCTACGTAGTTATTAATCACCATTATTGCAAGGTAATATAAAACGTGATATTCAAAATATGTTAATGTCGCTATCTAATTGTGTCAAATATTACTATGTTATTTATAATTGTTTCACATCACAATGCATAAAATTGAAGAAATATTTTGCTTATGAACACCTAAAAGTTCTTTTTGTCTCACTGTTCGAAGTAAAAGGCTATGGACATTAAGAAAGAAAATAATAATCTTCATAAAGTGCCTTTATATAACACTGTCATTTTCGGATAAATAGAATGAAAAATGATATATAAACAATGTTCAGTGCATACGTTGCATTTCATTTAATAGCCATTAAGCTGATGAAACCTGTCGGGCTTTGAACATGTTACGAAATTCAATATGACGGCTTCTGACATTCAGTAATTTAATTTGGTGATAATATTTCTCCCCAATGATTAAGAGATTAAAATAGCTAAACAACTTCGCAACAAACAAAAATGTTATATCAATATGGCTAGGTGTAATAATAACTAATATCAAAACTAGATTAGTGAATTTCGACAAATTTACAGAGATTATCTTTTCAACTTAAACTGTTGCAATCTAATAAAAGGTAAAACTCAAAAACCCGAATCCAATCTGTGGTCTATGCTAAAGACTGGAACCTTAGTAATGCTAATAGCAAACATTTAGTTGCTTTTTTTTTCAACATTTTACATATTTTTCATAATTATAAATATTCGTTTGGACAGAAACGGGAGAGCCAAATTATTTAATATTTGTACTAAAACAGAACGGTTTTATTTGTAGTTAGTGAACAAAATTTTAAATTTTAATAATTCCGTATAAATATTAAAATGGACTAAATATTAAGGCAATATATTAATATCTAAATTAAACCAGCGTTGCTATTATTCTCCCTCTAAAATCTCACACTTCCGCCGAAAAGGAACATAAAAACCACCGTTCGTCGGATGAGAGGTTATAAGCCGTGGCCCCGTGCACGGTTGAATCATTTATTATGTGCACGTTAAAGAATACTTAATTATTTAATAATGTTTAATCTTAATTAAATATTTAATTATGAAAATTAATAATGCTTGAATATTAATAAGATTGCTTGAAGAAAGATGAAATCTTTCCCCTTGCTCATCACTGACAGCTCCTAAGTTCTTGGGAAAGAAGTCCAGATGCGAGTGCAAGAAATGAATCTTCAAAGACATTCGGCAGCCAAGATTTTCATAATTTTTGAGATGATCTTGAATGAGCTGATGATAGTTTTCCTCTTTGTGATTCCCCAGAAAACCCTGGATCACAGACGTGAAGGATTTCCATGCAGTGGGCTCCTTCATATTCAGTAGCTTCCTGATCTGAGGACCAACAAAGATTCCTTCTTTGAGTTTGGTATCACTTAGTTTTGGAAATATTTCCTTCAAGGACAAAAACCCTTTACCAGTTTTGTCCACAGCCTCTACATAGTTTTCCATAAACCCCAGTTTGATGTGTAGTGGTGAAAACAGGACATCAGAGGGGTAAACTAGATGCTTATGCCTCACATTACTCTCTCCAGGAATAAAAACATCTCTTTCGGGCCAGTCTTTTGTTTTGTAGTGTTCTTTTCTGGCCCTACTGTCCCACAAACACAGAAAACAGCAAATTTTTTGAAGCCTTCTTCAAGCCCAAGCAAGAGAGGTATGGCATTTAGGTCACTCCATATTGTCCACTTAAACTGGTCGTATTTCAGAGCACTGAGTATTTTTTTCTGTGCATTCATGTTTCCTTCACTCCCAAAGTGTGTGTCACTGGAATGGAAGGTTTTTGGTTTCCTTTCTGCAAAAGGACAGCTTTTAAGCTGAATTTTGACTAATATATAAATAGACGTCATTCTTTAGGGTCGTGAGGTGTTCCAATTTCTTCCATCAGTCCTGAAATATCTGTGCAGAAACAAGCCATCTTTCATCTCGTAATAAGCAGATAAAGCCAAATTTCTCTTTCTGAACAAAGAAACTCTAGTACCCTTGGCCAGAAGATTCCACTCTTGAACCTAAAACCTCAGTTTGTTGTTTGGAAAATCCTAGGTCTCGAAAAAGATAATTTAATTCATTGTGTTGAATCAGATGAGGCTCGTCTAACTTTCTGGAGGTGTATGTAGGATCAGGATATGTATGTACCTCAAAGTCTTCCTCTGAGGAATATGAATCCATCTCCTCCCAGTTGGTTGGAGGTGCTGGTATAAGAAGATCTTCTCTCCGTGAAGAACTGACCTTATGGCTGTAGGCATATTTGGATATTGTATTTTGCTTTTGTTCTTTTTTGAAAAACCCGACACTTTAGTTAAACAAAAATAACAATCATGCAAGTGATTAGTTGGTTCACGCCAAACCATTTGAACTGCAAAGATCAGGGATTTTATCTTACCTTTCAACCATTCACTGCCAACAAAGTACGAAATGGAGCACACATGTGGAGCCCATGTTTTGTCCTATCTCCAACATGACATCCAAAATACAAGTCATAGGCTTCGAAACAACTCAGTTATTTGGAAAATATAAAAATAAAAAATAAATACCCCCTCAAGCAGCTGCTTGCCACAGAGGTCTGACAGGAGCCTGTCAGTTTATATGCCATAGTAGAAGATCTGAGAGGATGGCAGGATCTCAGCAGAAAAACGACACATACATCCATGCCTTACCCGGGGCTCGAACCCAGGTCCCTTAGGTCAGTAGCCAAGCGCGCTAACCAACGAACTAAAAAGTATATGTCTCTCATTTCTCGTATTACTATAATTATAAAAATGTTTTTATAAAGTTTGTCATTGACGTAATGAATTCCAAGTTAAATATTTTGTTTTATTTCTTCTCAGAAAAATAATATTTTTCAGAGTGAAAGACCAACAGAAGACTCCTCTTCCAAGATGGAAATAATATCATCATGAAGAAGACGTTACGATTGCCTTATTGTGCTGACTTCAATCTAATGCAACCTAGATCGACATTTGTTAAATTTCAGTTAAGAGATGCTTTAAAAGTGATTCAACCGTTAAACAAAAAAAGGTTTTTAAATAAAGTGAACTTTTTTTTTCAAAGCAAATTCTGTTTCATCCTGTGACAATTCACTCTTCCAATGAAACAGGATAAGTTACACTCCTCAGTAGCCGTAGATAAGCAATTTTTACATAACATTTTCTTTTAAGGTGAATTTAGGTATTAAAATGTAAAATGTTTTAATATGAGGAATCTACAAAACAGTTCTTGTTTATGTATTTTAGTATTACCAGTTCTTTGTCTTATTCGGAAAATAATCAGGAATCTTTATGAAGATTAATGTTGTGACAAAATAATTGTACTTCTAGTCGAAATCCGTGTTTTATTAATACAATTGAGTGTTTGTCATTTGTTTAAATATATATAATGTTTCTACACATTAAAAATTTTTTTATATTAGAATATTGTTTGATAAAGATATATATATTCTGTAAGACAGCTTAATACTTATCAATTTGGGTGTATTTGTATTATTATTATTATATTTATTATTGCCAGATTGCATTCCACTAGCAAAGACTTTTGCTGATATATTATTAAGTTTATTGTTTTAAATGAATGTGATTTAATGTATTGCTTTCTTTGTTTTCCCTAAAACAGGTGGGTGTTTATAAATGTGATATCTGCCAGTGCAGGTTTACATCATTACAATTCCTCACCAAACAAAAACAAATCATCGAGGGGAATGAAAAGGACGGAGATTCCCTTGTTCATTATGTCACTATTCTAGTGATAAAGCGTGCCGTATGAAGAATCATATGCTCATTCACTCTGGAAACTTAAACGGAAAGATCATCTTCGTATCCACACAGGAGAACATCCATTTACTTGCGATATTTGTAGTTAAGTCTTTAAAACATAGGGTCAACTTATCCAGGCATAGACGATATGACCTAATGCAGCGACCATTCATTTGCAGATATTGTAGAAAAACATTTGTTGAGAAGAGTAATTTAAATCGACATGAAAAGAAGCATGTTTAAATATGTTGCATTCTTTAAATATGTTTAAACATGTTAACCAATAATTTCGTTATCTGGTAATATTTTATGTTCATAACGTAATCGTCATTTAAAAGTTCTGATTACCATTTCCATTTTTTTGTTTTTGATTTCATGCCCTGACAAAACTGCAAAATATCTAAAGTTTTGTTGTTATCCACGCTTTTTTCGGTTTTTTTAGTGTATGCGAGATTCGCCACTTAGGCTTTTTGGGTGATTGAAATAAAGTATGTGATATGAATCATTTAAGTTTTATTGTTTTTAATGATATGTTAAACCATAATTTATAGACCACTGTTTTAGCAGCTGTTAGTTGAAAAAACGATAAAATCTGTATTGTTTATTTATGATATAAATTTCGTATCGTAATATATTCTAATAACCGGTACTTTATTTCAAAATAGCAAAGAAAATCCTAAAGACAAAAGTGTATAGTAGCAGCATAATAAGACCTGCTAACAAAAGATATTCTGATAACTTGATTCCGTGTGATCTTTGGGGCTGATGCATGTTTTTCCATATCTGGCATGTTTTTCCAATACAGTGTTGTCATTAACAAACGAAGATCACCTCTCTTCACAACATCAAAGAAGTTACGAGTTCTTTTTTTAACAACTTTGTTTTCAATAAAACCTTTATTGTTACGTACTGAAAATGAAAAAGAAATTAACACTTTCAAGGAGACTTGTTAAAATTTTTAAAACAAATTTGTTATCAAAATAATAAATATGATATTTACATTTAATTCGTAAGAAACTTACTGTGACCCCCTAACGTTTCTTCCCCCCCTTGTGCATGGCTTGGTCCCCTTGAGGGTCCATATGGCAGATGTTGAAAACCTCTGTGTTGAACAACAGAAAAAGAAACGAGTCGAATTAAAGTAACAAAAAATAATACAAAAACATTTTTTACGTATATTGATTTCAAAAGCTACGAAAGTTTGTTATGCGGTACTTTCAATGTTTATTTTATTTGGAAAGTTTTTCCTGAGATTCTATGCATGAGTATAAAAAAAATTAATATTTTGTTCAGAGGAAAATTACTATAAATGTTCTATTCTAGTTTGAGTCAATTGCGAAATTAAAAGATTTTCTCTAATTTTCAGAAGGAATTTTTATGTAAAAATGTCACGTGTTAAACCAAAGATCTTCATCAGACTATCTGATTCGTCTTCGACATTATGCTTTGAGTGTTTAGATACACTTCCTAGTCAAATTATTTTGAACACCTACTAAAGGTTCTTCGTTTCCAAATATAAAAGTTTTCAATAGTTCTTTAGAGCGAAAACAATTTGAAGTGCTGCTAGAGGTCATCTCTCTCAGCTGATGAACTATATCTACCTTTTTACCCATGTCACAATTGATTTTGCTCTTATAACGCTTACGTCAGTAAGAACTTTTGCCTTCATTGGCACTTTCCATGGTCCATCGTATACGAGCCAACATTCATAATAATTGGGCCACGCTGTGTATGTGAATTTTAATCTTTCTCTGGTTCCGACTCTTACGTAGTTCTTTCTATATCTGAATCTTTTGTAGCTTCAATAAATCCAAGACCATCGGGATCCCACTCTCCGAATCCCTAAAGGTAGACTGCTTTATTTCTTCATGATGATTTAAAATTTCTTCCCTTCCCCCTCCCCCTCCCCTTTCAAGCATTAGTTTCAGGCACCTTTAATGCCGACATATTGTGCAGAGAGAGACTCCGTTGGTTTGGCCATGTTGCCCGTATGAATAATTATAGATTGGCGAATAGGGTTATGAACAGTGTGCCTAAAGGCCTCAGAAAGAAGGGAGACCTAGGATGCGGTGGGCAGACAATGCCAAACAGGACCTTGTTAGAATTGGTGTGCAGTGGCCAGATGCAGTAGATGTAGCTCAGGATAGACTTGCTTGGAGAACTAAATTGCACGGTCTGGTTGGACCTCCGTAGCCCATGGCTGCTTGAGGATGATGATGATGATGATGATTAATGCCGACCTAACATAAATTATATTTTATTAATATTATTCTTGGCACATTTTGGGAGCTATGTAATTCCTTTGTAGCCAGGTTTTATACATTAAAATATACAGACATCCACTGCTCAATGTTGTTGAATTTAATCCAAATAGGAGCTCCACCAAACAATATTTTCTTAATTCTCTTTCAGATATTGGTGTGGTGTGGGTGACTCACTCGGCAGCACGCCAGGTTCGTATCTAGAGTTCCCTGGTTCGAGAACCAATAACAAGCTACAACTCTTCGGGAAATAGTGGTTGACGCTTCAACATTCGGACGATAACTGGAAATAGATTGATCATACTTAATGCATTAATTGCCTGTTTTTTTTCTAAAACATTTGAAACTGTTTACGTGTGTGACATCTGCCCGGCAAGTCTTTCAAACAGCATGGAAATCTATCTAGCCACAAACAAATCTATTTATTAGAAAAACAATTCTTGTGAAAACGCTGTGAAATGTCATTTGTGCAGAAGAGTGACTTGTATCGACGTGAAAAAAAAAGTATTCTTAAATCCGATGTATTTACACATCACAAATGTTTGTCACTTTGCGTATTATATTTATTAACTCTTTATTTATCATTGATATCGATCATAATTTCGCAATTTCGTTTACCAGTTTGTTTCTGATTTTTATTTCTTGAATCCTTGAGAGAATATACAGATATATCAAAATACCAACTGTGTCTTATTTTTATATGTGCTGTTAAATTCATTCAGTATTTACGAATGAATCAGCTTTTTTGTACTTCTAATATTTTAATTCAATTTCGTATTATTTTACTGGAAATATTTCAAAACAAATATTAAAAGAAATATACACTGGTTATTGATTATATATCTAAAGTTTATTAATTGTCTTAAGCTAATAAGATATAACGTATTGTTTTGTTATTTTCTCTCAAACAGGTGGAAGTGTTTATGAGTGCGACATCTGCCAGTATACAATTGCATCATTAGAATTCCTTGCCAAACACAAGAAGAAGCATCGAGGGGAAGGAAAAGGCCGGAGATTCCTTTGCTCATTATGCCCTTACTCTACCAATGAATTATTTAATATCAAGCATCATATGCTCATCCACTCTGATGATCGTCCTCACAAGTGTTGCCATTGTGAAAATAGTTTTAAACAGAAGAGCCATCTTGAGAGACATCTTCGTATCCATAGAGGAGAACGACCCCTTTCTTGTGATCTTTGCAGCAAGTCTTTCACAACTGCAGGCGCTCTAACTAGGCACAGAGGAATTCTCTCAATTCAACGGCCCTTTATTGTAGATGCTGTAGAAAGACCTTTTTGTTCAGAAGAGTCATTTAGGTCAACATGAAAAGAAACACTTTTGAATATGCTGTATTCGTATATTGACAACTGTTTTTTTATTTTCTCTATGGTAAACTCATTTAAATGTTTGATATTCGTTTAGATTAAAAGTTCACAATTCCCTTGCTCAATATTTGATTTCTTCCCTTTTTTGTGTTAACAAACTCTGTATGAGCAAAACTGCAGAGTGTCATAAAAATCTGTCATCGATTTAGTTTCATATTCATTATTATTATTCGTTTCCAATATTTCAGAGAATGATTTCGTTCTTGCCTAAGCTGGTATTTTCTCGTAATCACGAGGCTTTCATGCACACGCGACTGACATCACGAAGGCACGTGCATCAAAATCAATGACACACAATCAACTCTCGTTAACTCGAACCCCTATATCTCGAATTTCTGGTTAACTAAAAAAAACTTTTAATTTTCCCCCGAATTCTTATGCATTTATTGCATTTCCTCTTTTTTGTAAATAAAGATGTTATTCACCTCGAAAAAAAGAAAATTTTATGAAGAATATTTATAAGAAATTCCCTTTCTGATAACTGTTTTTCTCAGCAAATTTTATCTTTGCTACTGGTTATGGTAAGTTGCTGCAAGATATGCTGCAGATAGAAAAGTGTGTTTTTTCCAATCCTCATAAAAAGCGCTAGTTTAATTTCAGTTTAAAAATAGTTTCTGTTGTCACAGATGTAATTTTATTACAATGACAGCAAAGAGTAAACTGAATGCATTGTCATTAAGTGTTAAAGCAAAAGTGATCACAACTGTTAAAAGTATCAAAAAGACTTTGTCTGAGAAATAGGAATTCCTAGCAGCACTCTGTCAAACATATTGGACAAAGGTTAGCAGAGCGAACTCTCTAATCAGAGCCATCTAGCACGTTCTTTAACTTGCACAAGGTACACCTCTTCGGCACATAGGAATAATTGCTAACTGGTTAACATTAAAATCAATAGCATACACACCGGAGGCTAGTGTTTTATAACACTAATATTACTAATTTCTACATATAACACTAATATTACTGATTTTCCTACATGTAAAGTAAATTATGATTTGCGCTGTGGTGAAATATTTTAGCTGTTCCTAAATCCACCTGAGAATTTTTTCGCAAATCTTTTGAATATTCATCCATTATTTAACTATAAAAAATTGCAAAAGGAAATGAAACAGATTGCATCCTCACACACTTTTTTAAAAGAAATTTGCGGAGTTATGAATCTAAAAGATATTGAATTGTGTTTTAAATATATTACATGATATGTTTTTGTTACGTTAGTACACGAAAAAGAGTGGATTACACTCAACTGTATTTTATCCCACCATCATCATCGTAAATTTCTTTTAGTAATCAGTATGACTATTGGCCCTTGTTTATACATACTGAGATCAGTTTTATTTTACTTCTTTTGTTTTTTCTTGCATTTTTATATAACTTGTCTTCGTAAAGTTGCTAATAATGTAATGTATATATGCAAAAGATGTACAATGGCTAATAAATTTCAATTTCAAAAACAATGCAAAAGAAGCGATCTTGTATTGCGAAGCAGAATATAAATTCAAAACAGTTTCTGAGATGTTACGTTGGAAACGAGAATAAAATATCTGTCGAATGAATATTTCCCTCTGGGGTATGACGAAATTTCAGAGGAGAGTTACTAGGCAATAAAAAGGAGTGTCTTTCCATAATAAAGGATAATTGCATTTAAAGAGCAAAATAAAATCAAAAATTTTCCAAAATTAAGTAAATTTTTGTTTACATTTTAGTAAAGCATATTTTTACGAATAAAAGTTTTTTTTAAATTTTCACAGTACATTTTTTCAGTTATTAATTAGTCATTATAAAGATTTCTTTTAATCGCAAACATACATCTGATTCAAGCATTTGCAAAATCCCGATGTACTAAGGAGACAATGTGTGCGAATGGTGATAAAGTTTCGGATGCGAATAGGTCTTTTGCTGTGTTCTCCAGAGTTCTATTTATAACTTGAATGGGACACATTTATTTGTTTTGCTGAAAAACGAAATTTGGATTAATAGTATTTTATCGAAACCCTTTTTCTGTCGACAGAAACATTGCGTATCATTTGACATATTACTTTACAGGTTGGAACCTCGATTAATGAGCATTTTAAAAGCTAAATTAGTGAAAGAAATCGTAGCTTGATTGAATAAATGAAAGGTGCTTTCGGACTACTACAAGTAGCAATAGTGATGATAAAATTCTACATTCGGTATGTAGACATCCAATATAAAAACATCCTCTTTTCATAAACTTCGGACATATCATTCTGATACATCCGTAATAAAGTATTGCTTACAAGTGTGCAACTGCTGTAAAATTGAACGACAAATTTACATTTGAATTAAATCATTTTATAAAATCAGTGGTGGTTTAGAGTAAAATATTTTATCACAAGTTTTATTTATTTTCTTATCGTTTTTTCCTCGTGTTTTTGCTCGTTTGTTAGTTTATGCGTTTCACAGATGATTGTTCCAATATATCTCCTCAACCCTTTAAAAATCGCAATGAGTTAATGTACCATATGCCCTCATAACGGTGGGAGTATAAGAAGCTATTAAGACTTTATCCCCCGAGTTCTTGCGCCTACAAATAGAAAATATGAAAGCCATTTGTGCCGTTATAGCTTATAACTCAGAGTAACGAATTCAATATCAAATTAAACCTTATGAATTCGTCAGTGTGATAATGATATAAACAGATATTTCTCTTACATTCTAACTTCCAAACAAAGAACACAAAATTAAGTCATTGGTATAATTTATGTGTCTTTCGACAGCGAAGAGCAAACGTAACCCTTAAGACTGTCAAATGAAATCTGACGTGGGAAGTGTCATACGCTACAAATTTTCACCCATATGAAGTGGTGGTTCGTGAGCTTCTCAACTGGTGTAAACTGGTGGGATTAGTAAATTTATATACCAATCACCTCTTAGCTAGAAAATATGGTCACTCAGGGATGGAGGGTACAGAAATACATGAGATTTAAAATTAAATTTCAATAAATATAGCAGTTTTATTTGTTTACTTCCGCTAAATTTGTTGCCTATATGCAAGAAAATTCGAAAGGTTTTAAAAACATATCAGCAAGAAAAAATTTGTTTCTTAAGCCATAAACTTTCATTTTCCTTCTTTCCCAAATCTGGCTGCGTTTATCCTGTATGAGATCGAAAACCTCTCTTAATCGTAATATGTTAGTGGAATCGCCATTAAATCGATATAAAAGAATAAAAAGTCTGTTATCAAGAAACTGAAAACAAATTAATATTCCACCTCGAATTTATTGAGTTTTTCATTGTTATCACTCAGAACAAAATATCAAGAACTCAAAAGATAAAGAATGTCAGATCAATTATTTACTTTGGGTTGGTTTGTTAAAGTGGGAATGGAGCTGCATTGCAACGTCATATCAGAATAATCCAATTAGAGATAATTAGTTGAAATAACGTAAAATCCTGAGCAAGATACTTCCGTTTTGCCCTTAAAAACCACTGCAATACAAAAAGAAAATGCAATCACCAGACCGGGAACTTAGGGGTGGACTGATACTAGAAAAAGACAAAAGAAAAATTAGGCAACTAATTTGACGCAATTAAAGAAATTTTAAACACGACTAAAACGGAGGTGAAATGCTCTATTGCAATGGAATCCTTATCTCGTAAACTGTGCTCTTGGTCGCTCAAGTCATCTTCTACCGTTTACTTTTTTCAAGACCTGACACTGCCAATGACTAAGTCTTACTAATGTATTGCTGGAACACTAGCTATATCACTCCCAATGTTGGCTCGAAAGGTCTATCAATTGACAATTGTTCCCATGGATAACGAACAACTTCATTCCTAATTACCATTGCTAATGTATGAATCCATTCAAAACGTTTACACATCAGCGCCTCCAAAGATTTCGGATATTTGCAGTCGGTTTAATCCCGCTCCAGCAAAGGTAGGAACCTGATCTGTTAACTCAACACAGGCACACAAGGAGGAACAGCAAAAGAAATTGGGACCTATTGGTCAAGTTTCTAAGAAATCAAAGGGAGTCGAAAACTTCCGCCAACAACGACGTCATGGACACACATAAAATATACGCAGCGCCGGATTTTTCGTAAAGCCCATTAGGAATTTTCCAAGGGGTGACAATATCCAAGTGTTACATTTTGTTTCTTTAAATATCAACAAAATTATGTTCCTTTTAATTCTTAGAACAAATTAAAAGTTCCAAATATTCATGGTTAAAAACAGTTGAAATAAATCTCTCTCCTGCCAGTCTAAATTTAACTCTTATGGGAATATGGATTGTGAAGCATATCTGAAACACACTGGAACACTCCCACATTTGGTTAATACAATTATCCAAATCTCGATTTCAAACCATATTCCTTAAATACACCAAACAGCCAAAATATTATGACCAGGGCGTCTTTATGCAAATCGAAACAACTGCAGGTAAACGACGGCGCATGTGAAGGTCATGAAACGGTATAAATGACATCTGATACTGAGCTCCGTTAATCAGTGATATTCTTGTTCTTCAGATGGCAAAGGCAGAGGACTTAAGTGAATTTTACAAACGCTAAAATGAAATGGTCAGACGACTGGGTCAGAATATTTCCGAAACGGCAAGGCTTGTGCAGTGCTTACAGTCAGCCGTGGTTAGTACCTTCAAAAAGTATTCTGAGGAGGAAAACACTATGCCAGTTAGGTGTGGGCCGACCACGCCTCATCGATGCTAGAGGTGAGCGAAGGCTATCCCGTATGGTACGAGCCAACAGAAGGAATACTGTCGCGCAACTCCAGTAATTTGAGTGCTGGTGACGGGATAATGTGCCACAACATACCATACATCAAACCCTGCTGAAAATGGAGCTGCGTAGCCGCAGGCCACTCGGAGTGCCCGTGGTAACCTTGGTTCACCGTCAAAAAGTGCGTACAATGGGCACGCAAACATCAAAATCGGACTTTGCGTGATTCGGAAGAATGTCGTCTGGTCCAATGAATCTCGTTTCCTGTTGCACCATGTGGACGGCTGGGTACGTGTGTGTCATTTACCTGGGGAAGTGTTACTCCAGGATGCACTGTGGGACGAAAACAAGCCAGTGGAGGAAGTGTAATGCTTGGGCAATGTTCTGCTGGGAAACCCTGGGTCCAATCATTCATGTGCAGGAAACTATGATGTCTACCACCTACCTAAACATCATTGTAGACCAGATACATTCTTTCATAGCAACGGTTATTTCCCTCTAGTAGTGCCTTCTTTCAGCAAGATAATGCGCCATGCCACACCTCCAGGATTGTTCGAGAATGGTTCACGGAACGTGAAGAAGACTTCCAGGTATTGCTTTCGCCTCCAGATTCCCCAGACATCAATGCAATCGAGCATCTGATGTTTGTGTTGGAACAGCAAATTCGATCTGCGGCAGTTCAATCACGTACCTTACAAGAGTTAAAAAATCTGCTGTTAAAGTATTCGTACCAGATACCACAAGACACCTTTAGAAATCTTGTAGCACCTATGCCTCGCCGTTTTGGCGGCACATTGAGGACCAACATCATATTAGGCAGCTGGTCACAATATTTTGGCTCTTCGGTGTATTTAGAGTTATTGAAGCTAAAATCTTTGACAGCAGACACTGTTGTCTTATCTTAACACCATGGACGTACCTAGGATTTATTTTCTCGATGGTGTGGGTGGTAGGTGTCTGAGAATAAGACCTGAGAAGGGTTTCCCAATTGCTGAAATATTCCACTGAACAGGAAATTTTAAAATGATATTCTATATGAAATGAGATTTTATATTTTTTTACTATATTTTTAGTATCAGATATAAAATATGGAGCTCAAATAAAATTATACTAAGACGACTGTTTTCGATTTCAAAGCAGGTAGACAAGTTCGAGATTTCCTATAAGACGACTGTATTTTCGAAGTGGGGTCCGGACCCCCTTCCCCCAGGGATTCCTATGTCCCTGCTAAAACGCTGTTTCAAATTTGATGGAAACTGAAAGGAAAGTTACTCGATCTCTGATGTCTCGTTCATTTCAGTGAATAATACTGTCCATAATTTTCGAGGTAAATTCTTAAGACTAGCAACACTGCTGTTAAATATTTCATCTTCTAGAATTCTTTAAATGGTAAACAAATGTTGCTCAAAAACATGATTTGGAATTTTTTTTTCATTTATTTCCGTAATATTTTGCTACAAAAGGCTTATTTGAAAATTAGTGGGAATTTTGAATGCAGCTTTCCATTCACAAAGCATAGAAGTGTCGCAATGCATTGACAAGAGTAATTTGCCCATTTAGAGCAAGAAAGAGCGAGGACAAAAAGTATTTAGATTTGAAAGTGAATAATTTGATTTTAAAATGTCACTGAATACGGAATATTATGTATTATATACTTCATATAGGATTAATTTTTTATATCAATAATTGCCATATTTGGTAAGAAAATTGCTACTTGTATTTATTGTTAAATTTCTAGCATCCATTTCGATTATATTATTTTTCTATTCATTCATGGTTGTGAATGAAAAAAAAAATATTTAGAAAAACAAAATCCTACCCTTAAATGTGTAATACCGCTTCTTGTGCCTAGGAGCGCGTGAGGTGTAAATCCTGGCTTCACTATACGTCTATCGGTGTCTGATCGCTCGTTCGGATACGCTTATTATTTATTATGATGCTGTTTCAACGAATGGAATTCTCCATTACAGACAACGAACATAAATTCGTAGAATATTATCATTCGCAACATTATAGCTGAAATCATATCAATCCCCAATGCTTCATAATCCAAGTGCCTATATAAACTCTTAGAAGCACACAGATCTGTAGACTACGCATCAAATAAAAATTAAACGGTATCGTAATGCGAGAGTGCGTCACAAAATTTTCCTTAATTTTATATAAAAAAATAAATAAATACCCCCTCAAGCAGCTGCTTGCCACAGAGGTCTGACAGGAGCCTGTCAGTTTATATGCCACAGTAGGAGATCTGAGAAGATGGCAGGACCTCAGCAGAAAAACGACACACACATCCATGCCTAATTCCGGGGCTCGAACCCAGGTCCCTTAGATCAGTAGCCAAGCGTGCTAACCACTCGGCCACGGGATTTTATATTTAATGATAACTCATACAAGCGATTCTTTACCCAAACTCTTATAGGTTTAACTCTCTAAATTACACCCATTTAAAACAATTTTGAACCTACCCAAAAAACCCTTGAAAATAGCAGTAAGCTATTCTAACAATTGCCAAATTATCTTCCATTGCAATATTACAAATAAGTGAGTTTTATTCGTATAGTTGCAACTGAAAGGTTATTTCAATATCGATTTAAATTTACTGCATTTTTAGGTCACTTCAATTACTTAGAAAATATTACAGCATTTGGCCTGTTTGAATCCATATACATGAATGAGGAGGAAAAAATACTTTCCATAACAATAACCTGATTCTTTAAAAAATTGTAGCTTCACTGTGTGGCAGTGAATTACCAAAGTATACGAAGGAATTTGACTTCCTAGTTTCCTTATAAGATGAAAAAAAATCCTCTTGTTATAAATTGTAATATTTTTGTACTACGGATACTCTGAAATTTCGACACATGTTCGACGATTGATGTTGGATCAATTTTATTACACTGATATATCTAATTTCAATATTTAAATTCATCTGTTATTTAAATCAGCATTTACCTTTTACGTTCCATAACGTCAAATTAGCGTTAAATTTCTATAACACTTATAGGCATTGCAATTTGTTGCACAGCAAATTCTCTTCAACAGCCAATAATAACGCCGATTTACGGAACTTTCACCCGAACGACAATTTATTAATAAGCAGCTAAAATGACGTTTAAATTTGTATTTGTTACTTGAAATGTTAATATACAATTTTTCGAATACAAATATCTCGATCTTCGTTTAAACCACACACGATGCTGTAGAATAATTACATAAAAACTAAGCTTCATTAAAAAAGCTTTAGACTATATATCTGTTAGATGCTCACGCGTAACACTGATTTCTATGAATGATGGGTTTTCACGTGTATTTACAGGCTCTTACACTCATGCATTGTCAGAATATTCGTAAGTACAGAGTGGTTAAAATTAAAGTGCGATACTCTGGAGGTCTGCGGTAGAAAAACGATTAATTGCATAGAGCAAATTTGAGATGGATAATAATCAGGTCATGTGGAATGCAATGGCACGTAAAAAATTAAATTTTTCCAGCGGGTTGAACATGGTGTTGTAGAGAAAAATTGCGCAAATTATTCTTCAGTCAGGGTCAGTAAAATAATATAAGAATAAGAGATAAAAAGAATGAAAAGAGAAAGTCATCTGACTCTTTTGGAATAGAGGGAAGAGGATTGCTTATTTTCCCAAGCTTTACAAATTAGTGGACGGGAGGATCCACGAGATCTGATATGATGAATCGTGTGTCATTGGCAAGTTATATTACCAAACGATATTGCCAAAACGATAATAATGCCATGGCTGCTCTTGGGGAAAATCGTTTACTGAGATCGTCTTTGTCGTAAATGATTTATGCAGCATGATTCAGAAGTTGGAGGATAATGTTATCAGTTTTTGAACACGTTATCGATGACTTTCGACAAGGTTTTTCTTTTAAAGGAGAGTTTTTTTAGTTTTTTTTTAGAGCTTTTTTTTCTTCTTTTCAGATATGCTTATTATTTAGATAGGTGCCAAGGAGAAAATCAGAAATTCCTTTTTTGTTGTACAAATTCTGAAAATATATTGCTATTTGCATTTTCCTAATCATCTGTTATTTCGGATTAGCACAGTTAAAGAATGAAAATTTTGAAAAACGAAAGAAAATTTAACTTTGAAGAAATATTTGCCCTAGGAGATATACTTCTCTACTAATTCTATATTAATATTTACATTGGATATGTCACTTTCTTTTCAGTGTAATTGACGAATTGAACAAGTTGCAAGAGCCCTAGGGAAAGGAACAAGATTTATTGAAAAAATCCATTGGTGAAATTTTTAGAAGTCGCTTTTCAAGTAAGTTTCCTGTTAAATTTACTTCAGCCACTTTATTAGGCAATGTTCCATGTTGTTGAAGTAGTAACTCAGATACAGAAATCAGTAACTTTTTAAATATTTTTTTCACGAAAAATGTGACTAATAATAATTTAAAGATTTCAATCAAATCTATTTAAATCTTGATTTTCAACAATATTCATTCAGTATTTAGAGAGTTACGAGAATTGGGATATTTAAGATACACATCGGTTTCCACCATTCCATTTCAAATATTAAGGAATCAATTCCTTTGCGCAAGCAACACCTTCGGACCGTTAACCACTTCCATGTGCCCCAAACTTTGACCTTACACTTGAAAAAGCTGCTGTCGTAGAAGTAGCGAAACTGGTCGTGTGCCTCCCGTACATACGACAGTCGTCAAAGGAAGAGGAGAACCGGAAGCTGTCTTGACCGAACACCGACGCCTTGAAGTCCACACTAAGTGCTTCTTACAGCCCTCAGCAAAAAATCCTTTGGACACTCTAGCAACATCAATGGCTGCCGTATATACGTGCTGTTACCAACAACATTATAGTGAACCTTTACGAACTCTTGAACCTCATGCTGTGTTTCTAACTTTATTTTGCCAACAAGATTTGCCTTTTAGTGATGATTGTGATTGCAGTAGAACTTTAGGAGAGTGCTTAAAAAGTATGTGTTTATTGGCATCAAAAGTAATATTAAATGATTACTCAAATATCAGAAATGATCAAATACATACAAAAAATGCTCTGAAAGAAAAATTAAGAGACTGTGTCCTTGAGTGAAAAAGTATATAATATTGTTGTTAAAGGGGTGAAATGTTAATGAAGGAGAAAAATATTTTTTTTACCACATAACTGAAAGGTTCTTCTGCAAATGATGATAAGGAGTATTTACTTCCATTTCAGAGATTAAAAGCAGGTATGATTTTTACTGGTTGAATATTTTACGTATCTATTTCATGTTTTCACTTAATGTATGTCTAGGATGACTCATTTGGTAGCAGAGAAGAGCAATGCCAATTTCAGTCTGATATTCCAGGTTGAATATTTACTCTGCCTCTATTCAGATTTCCTTCACTGAACTCTGAGAGAGGAGATAGCGATTGGCTTGGAAAAGCTGCTCTCTGTTCTATGGGATATTAAGCCATGGCTCTGTGTGAGGGAAAATCATATCCTTGCATGTTATTGAAACAGGCTGAATCTATGGATTCTATTGTAACAGCTATCCAATGGATTCACTTTAATTAGAGAACGAGGTCCTTGTGACTTGGTTTTCAATCCATTATGTGAAAAAATTGTTTCTCTGGGGTAAAATAACCTATCACGTAACGTGTGTAATAGTCTTGGTTGCAATAACATGTTTTCCTGTAATGTATTGAACTTTATTAATATTAGCAGATTACCTGTCACTGCTTGGTCTTTTGAATGCCCTCATTTGCCACAAAGAAGCTTCTGTCCCACTCGTGCAATTTACTCATTTCTGAAACTGGTTTTATCCGAAGAAAACTAATTAATTGATCTTTATTTTTTCTTTTGAAATTAATTGATCCAAATACTTAACACATGAAAGACAAATCATCAGTACTTTTACAACCATGTTTTCAATACCATTGTGCTCTGAGTGACTGTGTCTAAAATTTGTTAAAAATGTGAGGCTATGTTTCTCCCACTATAATAACAATACAAATATCTCCTCAAGCAGTTGCTTGCCACAGAAGTCTGACAGGATTGTAAATAATTGGAAACACTAATTGTAACTACTAATTGCAAAGTGTAAAATGCCATAGACAAGGACTTTGAGGAAGGTGAGACCGCAACAGAAAGACAATAGAAACATCCTTACCTTACCTGGGGCTCGAAACCAAGTCCCTTTGATCGCTGTTTCTTCCATTATAATAACAATATAAATATCTCTTCTAGCAGCTGCTTGCCACAGAGGTCTGACAGGAGCCTGCCATTGTAAAATGCCATAGAGAAGGTCTTTGAGGAAGGCTAGATCGCAACAGAAAGACAATAGGAACATCCATATCTTACCTGGGGCTCGAACAAACGGTCCCTTTGATCACTATCCATGCACACCTAACCACTCGGCCACAAGAGGCAGTTGGCATATAAGCACGATACAATTCTTTCGGCCAAGTTTGAAGTTGAGAGCATGAATTATTTGATATTTGAACTACACATATTCAATACTTTTGCAAATTGCTATAATTGTGTGGATGACCAGGTTTATTTCTTAATGCTAACATTTTTCGTTTCATAATGGGCACGCCAGATATTTATCATGACCAACAAAATTGTAGGGTCCATATTTGTTATTCTTTGCACAACATTTCTTTCGACTATCTTTTTGCTTTTGAGCTAATAAGTTTTTACTTGAAGAGAAAAGTAGATTAAACATGACCATGCTGTCATTACTTGTTTGAACTGCGAAATATATACTTGTATGCTTATTCATATCGTATATGTTTCATATATCTAGATAGAGCAACTCATACCCCTAGAAAACGCCTTATCGTTCTTTAGAGTATATAATGTAGATCATAATTTTTGAAATTGAGAATGTTAATAAAAGGATGATTATTTATTATTTTATATAGAGTAGATGGTAGAATAGTAATGGCAATCTGTAAGTGGTAGAAGGTCTTAAAATGGTAGTTAGGTAGTCACTGGAAGGAGAGCTATGCCCCAATCCCCTGTGATGATGCATAGAACAGGCCAGGCTTAGTACCTAATGTCCGACCCGCCTTATCGTAGTGCAGACCGTTAGTACCTTTCAAAAGAGATACTCTCTTGCGGAAGTGAACGGAAGAGGAGGGCTGCCAGATTAGTTTGGCCTACTGATCTGGACAACTCTGGTTACTTTTCTTTTTTTCTACCCTGCTGAGGAGTGGTCAACCACACAGAGTCCTGGTGCTGACCGTATATACCAACCTGAACGGAATTATAGCTCTGAGCTTCATTATGGATCCTGAGTTTGCTGCCTGGTGGACTTCTGTGAAGGGAAAATCTTCCGCTGTGTTTTCAGTTTGTTTGTGGGTTGACAGCCCCAAGTGAATAGATTCACAGAATATGTTTATCAGCTGGTGGATAATCCTGAGTAGAAATCATCGCAGGCACCTGAACTCTTTGCTTCCATTGGCATCGTCAAATTTTACATTGGAGGAAGTCTTCCAGTGTAGATGGCTTCAGCCTTTAGTGGTGGGGGAACGGGTCTTTGCCCCATGTCTGCGATTAGGGGGCTGTTGGATATTGTCGGCATTCCCTCTCTTATTAAACATAGTTATTTTAAACATCCCACTAGCCATTTTCTGTCCATAGGTAGTTGGAATGTGAGGACTCTGCACAGAGCTTTTTCTCTTGATGTCCTCACACAAGAATTCCACCATTAAAATTTAGATATTCTAGGCTCGCAAGGGACCAGATGGACAGATAAAGGTCAGATTCTTAAAAATAATCTTAAATTTCTCTATTCAGGGAGGGACGACAATAAGCATCACCAAGGCGTGGGTCTGCTTCTCAGCAGACACGCTAGTGATGTTCTTCTAGGATATGAGTGCATTAATGTAAGGTTTCTTACAGCAAAATTTCAGACAAACGTTAAAGGCTTGAATGTTATCTGCTGTTATGCCCCCATTGAGGATGCCGATGAGGATGAGAAGGCTACGTTTTATGGACAACTTCAGGATATTTTGAATTCTGCCAAGAATGGAGATATTACCCTTGTTCTTGGTGACTTCAATGCCAAAGTTGGTAATAACTCTGACCTTTGGGGAGGAATAATAGGCACTTTTGGTATTGATAGCTGCAATGACAATGGGTAACGTCTCCTACAGGATTGACAAGCCTGCAATGACAGGAGGCAACGTCTCCTCAATGGATTCAAAATAACTAACACTTATTACAAACATCGTGACATACATACGTACACATGGGTTTCACCTGATGGGCTGCATAAGAATATGATTGATTACATATTAATTAACAGCAAATGGGCTAATTCTGTTAGAAATACCAGGACATATAGGGGAGCTGAAATTGGATCTGACCATTACCTTGTCAAAAGTGTGTTGCATCTTAAACTTAAAAAGTGTTGTGCTAGGGTTAAAAAATTTACTTTTAATACTGAAGCTCTTCAAGATCCAATTATAGCCAAAGCTTACCATGATAGGTTACTTAGTCATTATGACAGTCATGGTATGCTTACTACTGAAGTTGAGGAAGAATGGGATCATTTTAAACAGGCTTTTTTGGACACTAACAGTACTCTTTTAGGAAAAAAGGAGCAGAGGAGACAGAATTATCTGAGTGATAAGGCACTTAAGCTTATTTCAGGACGAAAGAACTGCAGGAATGCCCTAAAACAATACCCTACTATCCTAATAGAAAGCACTACAGAGACCTTAATAAACTTGTAAAGGATCAGTTAGCTGCTGATAACAATCTTTGGCTTGATGGTTTGGCTGACAAAGCAGAAGAAGTAGTTAGACAGCACAACAGCAGAGAGCTGTATCAGATAGTTAATGTTTTGTGTGGTAGAAAACAAACAGGTGTACAGGGATTGAAGGATAAACAAGGTAATGTTATAGGTGAGGATTCTGTCATGTCTAGGTGGGCTGAGCATTTCACTGATGTTCTGAACAATGTAGTTAGTTCTACCCCTATTGTTTGCAATGATGATAGATACATTAGTGGCTTCAATGTTGGCCCTATAACACAATCTGAAGTTATTTTGGTTGTTTCTAAACTTAAACTTCATAAATCCCCAGGGATAGAAGAAATTACTAGGGAAATGCTTAGAGCTGGGAATGTTTCGGTTACCACTTGAATGACTGAAATTTTGAATATCTTTTATGATAAAGGCAAGGTTCCTAAGCATTTTACCAGAGCTATTATTATCCCTATTTTCAAAAAAGGTGATCGCAGTTCTTGTGATAACTATAGTGGTATCAGCCTACTCTCTGTTCCAGGGAAAGCTCTTTCCATGATTGTGCTTAATAGAATTAAGAGTCTGGTTGACAGGCAATTGCGTGATGAGCAATGTGGATTTAGAAGTGGTAGGGGATGTGTAGATCATATATTTTCGCTTAGACAGATTCTTGAGAAATGTTTAGAGTTTCAGAAACCTTTGGTTGCTAGCTTTGTTGATTCCAAAAACACTTTCGACTCTGTTGATCGCCATAATTTATGGTTGATTGTGGGATCATATGGTATACCAGACAAGTTAGTTAACATAATGAACGCTCTCTATAATAATACTGAGTCGTGTGTGAGAGTTGGTAATGCTTATAGCAATTGGTTTACCATTACCTCTGGTGTTCGACAAGGATGCATTTTGTCTCCTTTTCTCTTTAGCTTGGTTATTGATTATGTTATGCGAAATTCACTGCAAGGGAAAGATTTTGGCCTTAAATGGGCTGGAGATACGAAAATTTCTGATTTAGATTATGCTGATGATTTAGCCCTTTTGGCAAATGATGTTGATGAGATGAACTCTTTCATTCGAGCTGTTGACGAAACTGGTAGTACAGTAGATTTGGTTATAAACAGAGAGAAAACTAAAGTGATGAAAATTGGTCAGGTAGGCCGTGATTCAGTTAATCTGAATGGTTGCAGTCTTGAGCAGGTGTCACAGTTTAATTATCTTGGGAGCCATGTAACAGATAATGGTGATGTGCAGCATGATATTAACAGACGAATAGGAATTGCTGCCGGGACTTTTAAGAATTTATGGAGAGTGTCGAGAAATTGGCGTATTCACCTAAATACTAAAATTAGACTGTATAACAGTTTGGTTCTTTCTAGGGTTAGTTATGGTAGTGAAACCCGGACGCTGTGTAAACAAGATAACAGGAAACTAAATGCTTACGCAGTATCTTGAGTATTAGGTGGTTTAACTTTGTGACTAATGATGAGGTTAGGCAAAGGAGACGGCAACATCCTTTAAGCAGCATATTGTGCAGTGAGAGACTCCGTTGGTTTGGCCATGTTGCCCGTATGAATAATTATAGATTGGTGAATAGGGTTATGAACAGTGTACCTAAAGGTCTCAGAAAGATGGGGAGAACTAGGATGTGGTGGGCAGACAATGTCAAACAGGACCTTGTTAGAATTGGTGTGCAGTGGCCAGATGCAGTAGATGTAGCTCAGGACAGACTTGCTTGGAGAACTAAATTGCACGTCTGGTTGGACCTCCGTAGCCCTTGGCTGCTTGAGGAGGTGGAGGATGGTGACGACGACGACGACGACGACGATGATGATGATGATGATGATGATGATGATTTTTGAACCCAAACCGGTTTTTTTTTCTTCTTAATGAATAATTTAATTATTTTTTTATAAACTTAAAATCCTTAAATTTTTGGTTAATATTTTTTAAAGAAAATATTTTTATGTTTTTCTGTTTATGAAATGCCAGATAAATTCATTGAAGTTGAAATTCAAAAATAGTATATTAACATGTAAATTTAATTAATGATATTAATTTATATTGCTGAATACTTGTAATGAAAGTGTACTTTCAGTTTATAACCATCATCTAATGAAAGTCAAGTTTTATTCACAAATTCATTCTAAGTGGCATAAAGCATATCTACAGTGCAACACATACACAATATTTGAATTTTCAATAAATTAACATAATATGTATATATCAGAATACTGGAATTTTTTTTTTTTGCTATGTTTCAGAAAGTTTCCTTTTTTTTAGAAAGTTTTCTTCTCTGAATGACACTTTTCTCACCAATGGGCTAAATGGCCAGGTCACAAGGATCCCGAGGTCTCGGAGAAGATTAGAGAATGAGACCCACTCGACACCTGTTATCTTGTCATCAAGGCCGCACAGTGTGTTCTTTAATATGCACAGGGTTTGGGTCTCCAGCAAATAGGGCCATGGCTTAATGTCCCATCCCACAGATGGTGTCCCCTATTGAAAGAAGGCAGGACAAGAAGTTTTGCTGAGATAAATCTTAACGCTGACGCAGGCGAGATTCGAATCTGGGAACTTAATAATTAATAAGAACTCACGTTAGTTGTACAAGAAAAACAATTCTCTGTCACTTGAAGGCATTACCTTACTCGCTTCCAAATAACACCCGAAGCCAGAGGCATACCTAGGTGGGCTGAGGGTAAGGTTATAACCATTGCCCTTGAAGGGTTGAATATTTCTAAGGCAGTCCCTTAAAATCAGATTCGAGCATGTCTCCATTATAGCTTTTGGTGTAAGCCTCTTCTGGTTATGAGTCGACATCATCTTTGATGTCGACTCATCTGAAAGGTCATGAAATCATTCTTATGCATTGATAACAATCGCAGATGAGAAATGTTTCGAACCAGGCATGATACGAACCTATGATATCGTGTTGATATCTTCACCCAGTTGAATACAATTTTCCTCTGAATTTAGTAAAGATGTATTACAGTTATTTCCTGACCTTTCAATTCAGTTAAATCGACAATTGAAGAATTAAGCCAAAAAAAATTGACTTTTGGTGAAGTGAGAACAGGACCAACGAAATTTACAAACTTCGTATTATATTCGAAATATATATCACTACCTGATTCGGAGTGCTAGCTGGAGGCAGAGAGATAATATTACTTAAATTAAAATATGATTTTTCTCAGGTAAGGTCATTAAAAAAACTTGCATTTTCCGCAAACATTACTAGAATTATTTTTATGTATATTATCTTTGTTTCAAAATCGTAACCATTTTGAAATCACATTTCTGTATTTAATAATGGAGTAAAATTCACATCTTTGTATTGTTTTATTGAATATGGCCTTTAGGACATATTGTAGATTAATGCACTGGATGTTAATAATTGATGGCATTTGAAACATATAAGCATTTTGGTAGTTATTGATAAGAATATTAACAACTATCAGAATGAGCTTTTTCTTTAATTGACTCTGTGTATTATGCTGTTTCTCAACTCGTGGAAAGTGAAGGTCGTCCATGTTGGCTGCGATGTCTTCAAAATAAATTTTAAGAATTCGGAGATAATCATTACACTTTTTTTCAAATCATAAATAAAATTATTACGATGTTTCTCAATGAACCTTTATGCTATTAGCAAAGTTTTTTAACATAACCATTCTTTTGCCCTTTCGTAATTAAAACTTATTCTTAATAAAATGATTACACTCTTTATAGCCAAAAATTATAAATGATTAATATAAAACCAAAATGCATACGTTACGTAAAAATTTTATATTTCATTTTATTGCATAGTACCAATATTCTTTGATAAATGGTCAGTGGGACATAGTTTTCAAAATGTTTCCACTGTCTATGACATTTTTATATTGGATGCAATAATGATATTAATGATATATTCAGAAGACTGCCTTAAGGAAACACCATTCAAGTACTTAGGGAGATTGTAGACTTTTAGTAATATCCACAAACTTAAACCCTTGTGTACACCACTAAACATTATTATTTAGCACTCTAAGCCTTTTTGTTGTCGAAATATGCTTTGAAGTTTCATTCTGTTTTCTCATACTTTATTTGACTAGACATTTAACTTAAAGCTATAAAAAGAAATCGACTTTAAAGGTATCATAATGGTCAGTGCCAATTTCACTTCTTTAATCGTCTATAAAAATATCGGTATTCATTGTGATACGACTTTTTACATTAGTTGGGATAGTTTATCTATAGTAGAGATTCTGAAACTGTGGGTACAAGGATGTGAAGGTTTTATTTTTAATTAGGAACTTGTTAACAAGATGGCTGATGATAAATTAGAGATGGGGAGGAAATAGGGTTTTTAAATATCCAAAAGGAGGTGGAATAATGACCACTGATCTATAACAATTGAGAACAAAATTTTAAGGCATAAAGGTTCAAAACAGTTTTTATTACAAATATGACATAGAACACATTTACATTCCATTGCAATGTCTATAAAGATTACTTTCAATAATTAAACTATCTGCACTAACTTTATGAAAAATATGTTATGTTTCAAATTGTGAAATCATGACTTTTCAAATGCACATCACAACTATTAGTTGTTCCTTTTTCACTATGTTAAAATATATATTTAAATACTACATTTATCATCAAAGATTTTATGAAAAACATACCGAAATGAAGCATTTACTCGATTATGTCAAAAGGTTTTGGATGTGATGAGAAAAAACGTTTTATTACAAACAGGCATGAGGCTTCTTATATACCTCTGTACTAAAAATGGTTTCTTAGATTTGATGTGTGAGAAATGCTTTTATCGCCAATATCACATTCATGAGGCTTCTCATATGTATTAAATGATGGCTTTTCAGAGTCAATGTATGAGAATGGCTTTTTGGCGGACAAAAAAACTGACTTTTGGCGAAACAGTTTTGAGTCTGCACTTCAGGCTTTTCTTCTTTGTGCATTGAAAATGATTTTTGAGAGTTTGATATAATTTTTTTATTCGAAACGTTATATCTATGGGGCTCGTCTATGTCGTTACAGATGTAATAACTTAGAAGTATTATTCAAACACCATAGTAATAAAGATTTCCATTTGTATGTGTAAACAGATGGCTTCTCATAGTTGATTTCTGAGAAAAGCATTAGGACAAACATCACACAAGAGGCTGCTCCTTTGTATGTGTCAAATGATGGCCTTTCAGAGTCGATTGCTAAGAAACAGCGTTATAGCAAACATCACATACATGAGGCTTCTAGCCTCATGTATGTGATGTTTGCTATAAGGCTGTAATAACTTAGAAGTATTATTGAAAACACCATAGTAATGAAGATTTCCATTTGTATGTGTAAACAGATGGCCTCTCATAGTTGATTTCTGAGAAAAGCATTAGGACAAACATCACACAAGAGGCTGCTCCTTTGTATGTGTCAAATGATGGCCTTTCAGAGTCGATTGCTAAGAAACAGCGTTATAGCAAACATCACATACATGAGGCTTCTACTTTGCATGCGTTAAAAATTGGTTTTTCAGAATCGGTGAGAAAAGGCTTTCTGGCAGACTTCACATACGCAAGGTTTCTCTTTGGTGTGCATAAAAAATGTCTTTTCGGAGTCGATGTTTGAGAAAAGGATTTATGGCAGACATCATATACATAGGGTTTCTCTTTTGTGTGCGTTAAAAGATGTCTTTTCAGATGAGATATACGAGAAAAGGCTTTAAGGCAGACATCACATACATACGGCTTCTCTTTCGTGTGGGTTAAAAGATGGCTTTTCAGGTTTGATGAGCGAGGAAATGCTTTATGACAGACATTACATATATTAAGCTTCTCTTTTGTGTGCCTTAAAAGATGGCTTTTCAGAGTAAATCTCCAAGAAAAGGCTTTTATAGCAGACATCACATGCATGCAGCTTCTCTTTTGTGTGCGTTAAAAGATGGTTTTTTAGATGTGATGTTTGAGAAAAGGCTTTATGGCAGATATCACATACATGAGGCTTCTCTTTTGTGTACGTTAAAAGATGGCTTTTCAGATGTGATGTTTGAGAAAAGGCTTTATGGCAGATGTCACATGCATGAGACTTCTCTTTTGTGTGCATTGTAAAATGGCTTTTCTGATGCGATGTTTGAGAAAAGGTTATGTGGCATACACGAGGCTCCTCTGTTGTCTGTGGTACAAGATGTCTCTTGGAATGGAGTTTTTGGAAAAATTAGTAGCGTAAAGCTTCCGCTTTCTGTATGTTAAAATATGACCTTTGAGAGACAATGACTTAGAAACGTTTTTATCCTGCATATCATGGGTGTGAGATTCCTTTTTTTTGTATGCATTAAGCAATCCGTTTTCGGATTTTTTTAGCAAGACCTTTATTGTAAATTTCACCACAACAAAACCTCTCTCTTATATTTGTGAAATGACAGCTTTTTGAATGCGGCTTTTTTTCAGCATACGAAGAACGGTTTATTTTATTGAGATTATAACTATGTTTCTCACGTACTTCTTTTGGGGCTAGAGAATTAACACAGATATGACACCCATGGGCTCTTTCTCGAGTATGTTTCAGATGCCTTTTTTCAATAAACATTTTATAAGGAATATCAAAACCATTAATTGACTCTATTATATCTGTCTTAGATTTTGTATCTCTTCCTCTATCAGTTTTTTTTACTGATATCATTGCCATAATACTGTTTTTTATTAACAGTGAATGGGCGTTTCATCAGATTTCTTCGCCAGAGAAATATTTTCCGATAAGAATAACATAGGAATATTAATTTCTTCTTTTCACCATTTTGTTTATAAAACTAAATTCGTTATCAGAATTTTTTTATTTTTTGTTTGCACACCAAATAAATATTATTTATAGTACATTAAGTAATGCTTCTACAGGAATACTAAAGCTCTCTTCAGCCTACTTTACATAGAAATTGATTTTACTTCAAATATGACATATTTATATCATAGGAATAAAAACCTTTGTATGATATTATGGATTATGAGTTTCTGTGAAATAATACATTTCTTATGCCATTAAATATTTTGAATTTCTTGGCCAGTCGTTCCATCGCAATAAATTATTTGCAACAGCAATATGAAAGTGCAAAAGTACATATCGTAAAATGAAGAACGAATCTTCACAATGAAGACAGCATACTTCGTGGCACACCTTCTACCTAAGGAAATAAAACAAGATAACTGAAAGGAAACGTTATCATTTAGAACATATTTAAGAAAGCGCTGCAATTATTACTATACAGAAATCTTTAATCATCTTTCATTCCAATGAATGAGTGCTTTCTTTTAATATTTAAAAATAACACAATATATTTAAAGTAAAAAGAATAAGTATAAACAGAATAACATATATCGCCTCTGATGCATATGGGAATCGGATTTCCGAAGAGAATAAAGTTTTTCGTTTACCTACTTTTTCACTACTTAAAAGTTTTAATTCGAGCAAACCGATCAATGGTTGTATGATGGGAAAAATGCAAACATATATTTGTATTTTTCCCATCATCCATTATGCATTGCGAAGTATTTATTTAGTAACTTGCTTTGCAAAATATTTTGTTTAGTAACTATAAACGTAACTATAAAAGTATTTGCCTTTTATTTCTTAAAGTTAAAAAGTTTATTTTCTCACACCTCTCTGAGAAAATTGGACATATTACTGCTGTCAGTTAAACTGACACTCTACCACCAGAATTTCAAATTTCTACCATAAACAGATCGCTTGCAACATTCGTTAAACGTTTTGCCGTTTCCACGTATAGTGATGTTTAACGATGTACATTGAAACCACCTAAATATTTGAAAAATACGAATTATCAAATTTTTTTAGTACCAATCCAAAGATAAAATAGTTTTCTAAGTATCTATTGAAATAAAACAGTTGCGTTTGCCACTCACCATGTACGTAAGGGGTCAATTCATTGCTGCCAAAGGAAACTTCGTGGCCTTCACCAACTTTTCATGTTTAAAGCCTAAATACATCATTCGCAATATTCGTTAAAAAATTTGGAATTTTTGATTTTTCCACCGTTAGAAGGCGCATTCATAACTTTTGGAAAATTCTGAATGTTCAAATCGTAATATTTCAACAATACCCATTCAACCTTTATTTTTCCTAAAAACCCACAATTATCTCTTGAATCAAATAAGTTGCAATGCATCCCCCCACCCGAGGGAATAGAGGTTAACCCATTCTTGCCTACGGAAAATTCGTGACTTTCATACTCCGCACCAAAATTTCAAATTTCTAGCATAACTATATCGTTTGCAATATTCGTTTTAAAATTTCAAATATTTCCACCATTAGAGGGTGGAAGCGACGGACCAGGCAGATGACAAACGAGATAAAAAGTTAATTAACTTTTTAAAAATTGCAATCTTCCTGGCTTTAAACAAAAAATGAAACTAAAACATACCGATGTTGAAATGACTTGCTATATTGGCATTCGTATCAAAGGAAGATAGGAAGCCAGCAATTTTTTTCACTTGTTTAATCGGTGCCTTATAATTGTTTCATTACAGGAGATAATATATGAAGGATATTCCACGCGTAAAAGGGCAGTATAATGAAATGGTGATTTGGATATTCCACAGCAATATAATCGCCACAAGCTTCGATTTGAGATATAACTTGTTGTCGTCGAACACCTGAAATTGCCGTCCGCTTTCTTTTTCAGTGAGGAAGAAGTGTAGAGGCGAAACTTGAGGTCTACACGATAGTCCACATATCACGTGCTTTCATTTTCGGAGGTAGGAAAGCACAGGGAGGATGAATTACATCCTATGATCCTCTGAGCATGACAAGCTTTCATCTGTCACATGAGAGTCCAGATCGATTAACTGGTGGGGAAGATACGGCGGAACCATGGATAAATGAAATGGAACAACCGTTTCCAGAAACACTAACCGAGAAAAGGTGAAATAAAAACAATCAAAGCCGTAGCTTCATTTTCACTCCCATGGAAATTCGTCATAGACGAAAAGAAAAAAAAATTAAAAAAATAACAAGTAAAACACTAAGCCGTCCCGTGGCCGAGTGGTTAGCACACCTGGCTACTGATCTAAGGGACCTGGGTTCGAGCTCCAGGTAAGGGATGGATTTTCGTGTCCTTTTTCTGCTGAGGTCTCGCCTTTCTCACAGACCTTCTACTTAGGGCGTATTAAACTGATAGACTACTGTCCACCTCTGTGACAAGCAGCTGCTTGAGGGGTTATTTATTATTTATTTAACACTAATGCAAGAGCAGAAGAATATCCAGTCCCTACAACAGCAATGGGTGAGCAACCAAATCAGTAGCTCAACCACAACAAGGAAAGCCTGGACACCAGACCCCTTCACCCCTAGTATATAGCCTCCGTTCTCGCTGGCCTAGAGTAGTGTCTGAAGCTACGGCTTTGAAACGCGTTGACTCGGTGGTTCATGGAATTAGTTTGCATAGGGAAAAAGTGAAAACAACTCCCTTATGCAATGGGCAATCAAAAATGATTGGACACAAGTGAACGCCAATAGAAACACTGCTGGAAGCGAGGACGGAGCAAGCTGATCGCCAGAAACATAAGTACCTATCTGCATAATAATTTTATGAATATTGATTAGCCTTATCTTTTGCTATTGATGACTCCAGTGTAAATTGAACAGTAGAACTTTCATTTGCACAGACAACAACAAACAATTGGTAAAAGAAGGACTTTACAGTGTAATAGTAGCTATTTCTATATAAGTGAGGGTTAGGAGTTCTTTCCCTTAACCCCCACTTCGCCCACTGATATCCCTACTTTCTATATCGGTTGCACTACACTCACCCTGATGCAGAGGATTGCCAAGCATATACGGGATATTAAGAACGAAACATGCACCACCCTTTGTCAACATTGTCCTTGAAGGGCAGGTAGTCGGCCTTCAGTTCGACTTTGCATTCATCGTTTCCTCAACCCCCGTCCGAAACACAAAGTTTTTCAGTTCTTTCTGAGAAACTATAGAAATCTTTGCCTTCAGAGCTTTGCTTGGCGACCAAAACCACTGATGGTCAACCAGTAGTCCTCTTCTACCCGATACACAAGACCAATCTCGACACCTCAGCTGTCCAGCCATTGCTCCTTTCAACGTAGTGACGGGTACGGACGGCATCTGTGAAAATTGCTTTCTCCTCTTCGCCTGCTGTTGCTAACACGTAAATGTATCAAGTTGCTCCAATACAAGAATCCTTAAATCTACTTTGGCGTACATTGGATTTCTCTCTACGAAACTCCCTGTCCTGCCCACGATCAATAGAGGACACCGATGGGCTTGGAAAATGCCGCCGTCCGTCGGATGGGACGTTAAGCCGTGGCCACATAAGTGGGAGATCCATACCCTGTGCACGTTAAAGAACAGACTGGATGGCCTTGATGGGAAACTACCATAAGTCTCCCGACAGCTGCACCAGTGGGTCTCCTCCCCAACCTTCTCTAAGCCTTCGAGGTACATGTGACCTAGCCATCTAGCTCCTTGTATGAAAAAAAAAAGTACCACTCAGAGGTAAAAAAACCAATCCAACTGAACCTACTTCCGCTGCAGGACTTTATTCAGCTGAAAATGTTTTCAAGAAAAAGATATTAGTTTCACCTATTTTACGTAACCATAGAATCGCTCCCCTTTGGTACTTTCTGCCCCCCTGATTATGACTACTGAGTATAGTTGAAAGGTCTCGGCTTCTACAATCATGTAAAGAGCACATTTAAGTGCCTGACCCATATAAAATGGTTAATAAACGTAACGGGCAAAAAGAACGTTATTCTTTCTTATGAGTTCTAAAAATAAGTTAACTTTATTTCGACACTGTAATCAAGCTGTCAGCATTTAAAACAATAAGTAGTACAGTTACGTTTTGAGCCTCTAATATCATGTAGAGATATTCAAAAGTGAGTCTTATTGTAGTTAGTCGGGGTGCATATGTATGTTTTCTTAGAGAGGATTTGATGGATCATACGTGAAAAAAGAGTGATTTTCATATTTTATGCATTTTAGACACTGTATTTGAATTTTGCGTCATATGAGATCACCATCTAAAGTGGGAGTAAAAAGCTAGAGCAGACCCAAGCAGTAGGTGCGTTCGATGTGAAGTTACTAAGTGGTCGAGTAGGGAATCTTTTATTTTGGCTGAGGGGTGTATTTATGTACACTGTATTTCTGTGTACAGCCTGCCTGCACATTTGTTGGTACAATTAAGAGACAAACACACACCAACACACGGGAATTGGTGGAGCAAAAGGTGGAAACACCAACGGAAACACCAACCTCCTTAGAACGTGCATTAGTGGGTTCCTTAAACTTCGTGAACCCAGAGATGATGGCAATGGTTTTCCAAAATAAAGGAAAGTATATAGGAAACTAATTCCACCACTTTTTTCCAACAGTTAGAGAACATTACCTGTTTGCCAAAATGGCAACCATGTAAGATGGCGATCATCGCCTACTTGACGCTCAGAGGTGTAACCGCTGAATTTGTAAATAAGGTTGTGAGATATTTAAGAGAGTGGTCATTGATAGGTTCGATCATACCACACAACCAAAATATCCGAATATATCATTAAATATCTAAGATGATCAGTGGATATCCACTGGTTAACTCAGATCATATGCATATATTCTTGAGATTGTGGTTGTTTGGTGAGTAGTTAATCCTTCAATTAACCCCATATGGCTGAAATGGAAAATTACACTCAGTTAGAACTTTGGACAAGGATCAGATCCGAACTCCCTGCAAAGCGGTTAAGACCTCACAACCTCATCTTTAGCTGATTTTCAGCTGCACCAACTTGAGCCCAGAGAGAGAGGAAAACTAAGAAATTTATTGATGTGAAATAAAGACGTTTTTGCTACAGAAGTGAGCGAGTCAACAGGAACGAGGGCAATATGCCGCGAGATATATTTTGCAGATAGGAAACTAGTGAGACAGCTGGAAAAAATAAGCTAGTGAGACAGAAGATAGAAACTAGTGAGACAGCTAAAAAACTCTTCTGGGCATGTTGTAGGTACAACACACCGAGAAGAAAGCCAGAATGGTCTGTAACCTGAAAGAACTGAGGATGACTTCACGAATTGTGAGAGTCCCGTGTTCATGGGAAGTCCTGGATAAGACTGACCGATCCTCTTACTCTAGAGGGTGTATTTATATACTAGAATTTCTGTGACCACAGTTTTTGGTGGAAATTTCTTCTTTTCCCATAATATTACTGTGGAAGAACTGATCTGAAGTGTACGAACTGTGAACTGTTTGAAGCCCAAATCCCACACCAAATTAAATGGCAAAGAGTGTCTGCGAAAAAAAAAAACTTTCTTTTTGAGTGTTCTTTTTGCTAATCATTACTAAATGATCTGCAAGCTTCCCTAGAGTTGGGTCACGCAGTTCCCCCCACTGGGGGACAGTATGTCTCGAAGGAGACCAAACTCGGGAAGTGCGTACCTCTCTTCGATTCCCCTGCTTAGGATAGTACTCTCTCCCCACTCCTTGCATAGGTTCTGTTTTTTCGTTTCCCACTTCTCTTTGCTGCCTAGGAAAGGTATGACATGCCCACAGTTCCTGAACTGCGGACTCGATGCATTTTTTGACTCAATCATTCCCTCCATTTTGTTGTTTTCTTCGTTCCCCTTCCCTGACCTTACTTTATGCTTCAGCCTTTAATCCCCAGCACTCGTACCAGTGAGAAAGAAGCCCTCCAAGACACAGTTTTTCGAACTTTTGGAAAAACGTTGGTGATCCTCTCTGAAAAGAAAACATGTGAATCACAACAGCTGATGCCAGTTGTCCAGCTGACGAAGCTACTCAGAGTTAGCCAATGTGCCGTCACCAAATTCTGCACAGGAAACCTCCCTCTCACCCCCGACTATGTCAAGTGGTCCAACAAAGGAAATAAGACATATTTCTTCACTCTTCAGACAGGAAACAGTGCCATAATTTCCCTCGCTCATAAAGAGTCCCGCACATACAGGAGGATGATTGAAGACAAGAGATCTGGGAACTAGAAATCATCCCTGGGGATGAGTACTCGCACATGACTCACCGCACCAGGAACAATTGAGAAGGATACAAACCTGGCAGACAGAACTGACTGATTAAACTACCCGGATGACTGGAGAGTGAATGACTCGTCATATTAGGACTCTGCAACCTTTGTGAGGAAGAAAATGAGGTACAGTCATTATATCTGTTTTGGTCTCCATTTCCTACTTCAAAAGTCGTGGACTGGACTAAAAGTCTTACTCCAAAAATCGTGTTAGTTGCGTACTGGAAACATTGCTTAGACAATACAAAAATAATGTTTCATTCATCTATTAAAATATTGCCTTCAAAATTCATTGCCAAATGTGGCCTAGATCACACTGCACAAAACCTTTTGTTCCTCACGACTAAGGACCTAGTCACTGCTCGCTTTAGCTCTAACAGTGTTTGAGCAAATTCTGAATCGATAAATGTGTTCTCCTTGAAAGCTGGTTTTTCGAAACAGCTTAATAGTCCGATTCATGTTTTAGCAAAAACTAGACATTTTAAGCATTTTGAAGTAATTTTCAGGGTATTTAGCATATTAAAATAAAAATATATACAAATTATCGTTGTCAATCATTGGCATCAACTTGAAATTGATTATATACCATTCATTTTAAATTTGAGAGTTTGTGCCAGTGATAGCTACTAGTTAAATAATTAGAAATCGTTCTTAAATAATGTTTGATCTACTATAGATATACATTGAGAAACTCCATAGTTCAATCATCTCCAGATCTTGTTTCTGCGATCTGCAGGGACCAAAAATGTTCGAAGCACAGCCAATTGAAATTGAACAACAATCATTTTCAACTCTAGTAGACTATTTTTCGGTCCTTTACCTGTCATATTATAGTTCAATACCTGCGCTGATGCTGACAGATATCCGTTGATTTATCAGCCGATATCCGTACTCAAAAGTGCTTGGCAGATAAGTGATTAATGGTGATGCAACTAGCTGATAATACGGTGGGTAAGAAATTCGTTTTAACGCAGATGGGTTCTGCAGCAACGTGAAAACACATAACATCATTATTGGTGACTTACATGAGTTATAATTTTCTTTAGATAGCAAAGAAAACAACTGTTTGAAAATTCAATCAGAATACTTACTTTAAAAAGATAACATTCATTGAAAAATGCCACAAATGAAAAACGTAATTTATTCTATATGAAAGAAACGACCTTTTTTCTCTAACAAAGCAGAATTTAAGTTCAGAATGTTATTGGTAAAAAACAGGTATTAAATACGTGAAACTTTCAATCGCATAGATTACGAAGTTCTCATAGGGAGATGTAGAAGGAGTTACAGGGTGAAAAAATGGAGTATTTTCCCAAAATTGCGGATTACTATATTTAAAATAGGAAAATTTACTCAGAAAAATTTTCAAAATTATATCTTGATAAATTTTATCAAATGTTTAATAACGTTCATTTTGTTGAATATATTGGTTATTTTCGTGGAATAGACAGGATGTCCGAATGCTGACAGAATAGACGGTGATGAGCGAATTGTGCAGAATAGACGATAATGAGCTAAATGCCAGCAGAATAAACAATGATGAGCGAATGGCAGCAGAATAGAGAGTGACCAGTGAGTACAGTAAGAATAGAGAGAAAAAGTGGAGGGAATAGAAGAAGAACTTTTTTCCTTGATGTGTTTAACCAGAGGCTATTGATAGAGGAAAAGAGAGTTACATGAGTTACTAACATCAGTTAGTTGCATTTAGAACTCTTTTGGTTGTAGTAGAGACAACTGATTAAGTCTAATAATGCTTCACTATTGAGCAGATATTGATGTAGAAAGGTAAATTTAATCCATACGAAAGCATATCATGTTATCACGTATTAAAAAGTCTGTGATGCTAGGAAAATAAATGAAGGTTGTAGACAAAACTATAACGTAGGCAAATGAGAAATATCAACGTCTGTGAGATTAGCTCGTCTCAGGTAATTAATGTCTTTGTTGCACTTTATGTAAATAAATAATTTATTTTACTTAATTTTTAATGTATGTTATTTACTGATATTTGGGTCCCTGAAGCAAACCTGGAGTTTTCAAACACAACTGTTAAACAATGAGAGATCAAATATTATATCTCAATATTCGAAGTAGAATCAGAAAGATAGGATCATGCACACAATAACTGGCACAGATGGGCGACCCAATAATAATGTTTGCAGTGCCACCTTTAGCAGCTGGTCGTAAGCCTTTTCCCTAGTAACTTTCAAACTGTGTGCTTATATTGCTTTGCAGTTCGCTATTATTTGCTATTCTAATATAGCCTTAAACAAAAAAAAATATAAAATATAAAACTATATTTGTTAAGATTATATAAGGCTATTATAAAAAGATCTAAAATTAATGATTGAATTTAAAAAAAATAACTACTTGTTTACTTTTTGAACAAAAAAATTAGTTAAGCCATTACTCAGTAAAGAGGGAAATGATTTTGTGCTGCAATGACCTGATCATATATGTAAATCGTCAATCTGGGCTACTCTATCTGTGAGATTCTGAATACTTTCAAATGATACAAATGAGTGTAAAACACCACATGCTTCATACAATATATATATTGTCTTATATCTTATTACAGATAAGCATTTGCAAATTAGTACGCAAAACTGACACAATAAGGAGAGCATCATGCATATTTTAAACAATTAGTAGAAATAATTATTCAAAACCAAGGTCTCTTTTGAGCCGTGCTTCTTTCCTATATCAAATGTTTAATTCTTAACTTCCCAATGTTTCCATAATATTTATAGGCATTTTTGTATTTATTAAAATATATTATTAACTTATACTGTTCAATGTGCAATGATATTCTCTTTATATTATCTGCGTAATATTAGATTTTTCTTAAAATTGTTCAGAATATGGCAATGTAGATATTTTCACCAATACTGATATACAGTTTTGCCGATTTTGAACTACGACTTTTCCATAATAGTTTTGCTTTATACAAAGTCGTATCAGAATAATATGACCATCTACCATATATATATATACAGTATATACTATGGTTGGTGGTCATATTATTCTGATACGACTCTGTAATAGATGGATTAAAATGTGGTGTGGAAGGTTAAATGTCCCTGAACTTTGGGCTTCCTGTTTTCCCATATTCTTTTATAATTACATCTAGTCAAATTTCATATGTAAAATCAAAGTAAGAGAAAAGGGTTGTTTTTTCCAAAAAATCAAAATTCAAGGATTCAGTGGTAGGAGAAGTTAAATTAATCATCAGTTTCATACCCAAAATAAATTTGTGGAACACTTTGAATATGAAATAAGGGATCTAGTATTATATCGTTAACAGGAAAATTCACATTAAAATATGATTAATAATAATGAAATGGCATGATATTAAGATTACCGTAATTAAAATATCTACTACATATTTAAATCCTTTAGATATACATGTAATTTAACCCGTTGTCCCACTGCATATTGCTTACACTAAAATGTTTACTATATAGTCATTTTTAAACAAAAATATACCTAATTTCACACCTTACCTGCAAATTTGGATACACACCTCTACATCTATTTGTTCCAAAGTATAATTTCTTAAAGCAAGCAAAATGCTTGAAGGGAAACTGTAACAAACAAAAATTTAAATTTTCCTATATTACGTCAGAAATATTCAACAGTAACGCAACAACTCTTTGTTCATAACAACTACGTGGTTAAAATTTTTGAAAAGCGTCGTAAACTATTGTTACTCTGAGTGCAGTAAATGTAAAATTTATTTAATATTCATAAAAACTAAAGTTGAACAGAAATTTTTTTTAAATCATTCCGCGTTAATAAAAAGTCATTATTTGAGGGCAGATAAGGTCTACTTCCAGTTGAACCTAGAAAGCATTGGAAAGAGATGTGAAAGTTTCACTTGTAACGAAAAACATAAATTTGCAAATGGAACCGTTACTTTTATAAACATACGCTGCAGGACAAATATTAAAAATATTTCTTTTCGGTTATGAACTGTTTTATGAGACGAACTGTAGAGCGGACGTATTTTTGCTTAGGTCCAAGAAGTGAACTTTAGTTAGCTAAATCTTTACTTAAATTGCCTAATAACCTTGGGCGAGTATGGGTATTCAACCTCGTGGAGTTCTTGGTCGGCAGGATAGGTTAGAAATAGCTTAATATTTTATTTAAACTTTAGTATGGCCGAGTGGTTAGTGCCCTTGGCTACTGACTAAGGGACCTGGGTTCGAGCCCTGGGTAAGGCATGGTTGTGTGTGTGTTTTTCTGATGAGGTCCTGCCATCCTCACAGATCTTCTACTATGGCATATGAACTGACAGGCTCCTGTCAGACCTCTGTGGCAAGCAGCTGCTTGAGGGGGTATTTATTTATTTATTTTATATATTTAGGATTTTAGAGATTTCAATTTGAAATTTCTACTACTATTTGAAATTTCAATTAGAAATCCCTACATTTTTGTGAATTGCAGTCTTTCGACTGCATATTTTACTGTTCGCTTTTAATCTCTCTTGGAGATTAATTATATATTCTGTTTCTAACTGACAATTTTGCAATTCTCAGATTAAGAACTTTTTAAACTTCCGTTGAAGTTTTTTCTAAGTTACACAATTCCGATTAACGAATCTCCTTTAATTAATGTAAGTTCGAATTATTTGAATTTATCTGTGTTTGCATAGAATACATTGTATTACATAGTATGCATTGTATTATATAGTGCACATTGTTGTTATATTTATTTCTATATTTATCTACAAGTCAGTAGATAAATTCTCTAATCGTTGCTTTCAGTAAATACTAGTTAGTTTCTTACTTGTCTTGAACTGCAAACTGCATTGAAACCGTTTTTGGTATACTGTAACCTGTTTTAATAAGTGATATAAATTGGTATTGAATATAATTTGTAAAAGACTTTAGAAGCATTTATATAGCTTATATAATTAAATTGTAATCTGAATTTTGATTATTTTGGTTTTTTAAATCACAAACAATTTCGAAATGCCAGCTATCGCTAAATTTTAAAAACCACACCGGACCGCTCAGAGGTACCGCAATTCGAAAGTTCCGAATCGGACCGTACAAAGACACCAGATTCGGAAAATACAACACTGCAACGGCTCCGGGCTACGTCATTCCGGTCCGTTCAGATACATCAGAAACTATTATTTCCAATCCGGACCACTCAGAGAGTTCTGATTCTGGAAAAACTATGCATAGTTGTGAACGTCTTGATCAGCAAAGAAAATTTTTAAAAGCACTCAATAACAAGATTGAGTTGCTTCCTCCACTTCATATCATTAATGATATGAGTACAGAGAAAGCTGAAGAATTCAACCAGGCCATTCTTCAGCGCTTTTATTTGGAAAGAGCAGTTAAAGAACACAACTGCTCTGAGGATTGTAGAAGTAAGGCTACTATGCAGCTCATTGCTGCCACCAACGTTGACGTTATGGAATCTTCATATCAGGTGACATCAGGCTTTCTCCTCAGACGGCTTTGGCATAACCCACTACCGACTAAGTCACTCCTTCCCAACAGTAGCAGTGGTCAGTTATGTATCTGTGTCTCGATGGTTTCAACTCACACACTGCTCCCCTAAGGCAGGGGTGGTTAGTCAGTAGAGCACCAGGCTCTGTATCTACAGTTTCGGGATTCGAGTCCCGCCTGGGCAGCATTGAAATTTTTCTCCACCCAAATCCCTCCCCCTGCCCACGGTCATATTGAGACATTCGTGGGCTTGGAAAGGCCGCTGTCAGTCGGATTGGATGTAAATCAAAGGATCCATGTGTGCAAGAGAGCCATACTCTGTGCACGTTAAAAGAACACGCTTCATGGCTTTTACGGGACGCTATCATCTGTCTCCCAACAGTTGTTTCAGTGGGTTTCCTCCTCCAATCTTCTCTGAGTCTTCGAGGTCCTTGTGACCTGGTCATTTAGTCCATTGTATGCAAAAAAATACCGCTCAGAGTTAAAACAACTGAACACACTGCTCCCTGTCATTGAAGAGTCGCTACATTGCCACATATCATGAACTGACTCGTAAGAAAAGTCGCTAATTGTTTGCGGCGGCAGCCCACGAATTATCCACACTTCTACTTTTCTTTAAACTATATGTAATATGAAAGAGATTTTTTCCAGAGGAAATTTCTTAGTAGATACTGAGGTTCCAATTAAAACGGAAAATAGATTATTAGTTATTTATCTCTAGAACTGGGGCAGTAGAAAAAAAATATATAGTAAACTCCGGTTATCCGGTACTCAAACATCCGGAATTCTCATGCAACCGGCATAAATTTCAAATTGAAATAATAAATTTTCTGAAATTAAAGTTTAACTTCGTTTCACTTTTCTCGTATCTCGGATTCTACCTTTTCGAAAAATTATTTTTATTTTACTAAGGTAACTACATTTTTTTATTTTATTATTTTTATTTAATGCCAAGGCTTGAATACAATATCATATTTACGGTACTTGTTTTGTATAAAAATCTAACCGGCAACTTCCATTCCCCACAAATGCCGGACAAACGGGAGCATTCACACTCTGACATTAAAATTGCAACAACAAGACACGGCGGGAAAATCGAAATACTCTCATATGAAGCACTGTGGGAGACAAGGAAGGGATGATTAATTTTTCAAAACAAATGGATAATTTTATTATACAAAATATAAGCGACATCAGTAGGAGGTACCACAGCTATTAGCAATACATTGAATAATGCTTCGTGTCAGTGAGTAGCAAAGACTGCTGATAACCTCGTGTGGCACTGTCCGTCACTTTCTGCACCTGATCTGACCTGTCTTACAGGGTGGCTGTTGTCTGTTCTGATTGAGAAGGCTTGGCTCTAGATGGCATCTAACAATGTACCATACACGTTCTTTTGGGAGATCCAGGGATCTTGCTAGCCACTGCAGGACGTTAACAGCGCGTAGACATTCCCTTGTGAAATTTGTGATATGCGGATGCACATTATCTTGCTGAAACATGCTACTAGGCACCCCTCTTACGAAAAGGATAGCAACGGTATCCAGGATATGCTCCATGTATCGCCAAACTTTCAAATTTCCTGTGAGGAAAATTAGAGGTATTTCGTTATCATAACACATTGCTCCCTAGATGCCTGCCCTTGAATTAGAATTCCATCTTTCATATGGGATATTTAATCTTGATCTCGTGTGTGGGAGATCCATACTCTGTGCTCATTAAGGAATACGCTGGACGGTCTTGATGAGAGTCTACCATTAGTCTCCTAACAGCTGGCCAATGAGTCCCCACCTCCAATCTTCCCAGGGGGTGGGGATGGCTCAGTCGGTAGCCTACAAGGATTGTAATTTACAGTTCCAGGTTCGTGTCCCAGCTGGGCCAACATTGAGAGTTATCTATGCAAAATCCCCCCTGGTCAATACGGGACACTGATGGACTTGGAAAGGCTGCCGTCCGTCGGATGGGATCTAAGGCCATGTTCCCCTGTGTACCCGTGTGGGATTATACTCTGTTCATGCTAAAAACATGATGGATGGCCTTGAAAGGAGGCTACCATCTGTCTTCCAATAGCTGTAGAGTGGATAACCTTCACCTTCAACCTTACCTGAGCCTTCAGGGTCCTTGCGACTTGGCCATTTAGCCCATTGTGTGCAAAAACACTACCTCTTAGAGGTAAAATAATCCAACCCTTCCCACTAGGGAGCCGGTCACAGTTGTAACGTTATGTAAACAGCGTTCTCTCTAAAACCGGCAAACGCTCAGCTGGATTGGTCACATATCTTAATCACTTGCATATCTCGACGTAACATCAGTCGCCTTCTGATTTGCAGCACTTCCGATCATTCCTTTTGGGTGTTGCTTTTTCAGTGTTACAGAGTGTATTTTGTATACTGAGGTGCTTGGGGCGCAATCTATGGCAAAGTACCAAAAACAGATTTTTTTTAAATCGACTTTTAAATATTTGGGTTGGGTTGTTTTACCTCTGAACGGCACTTTTTTGCACACCATGGGCTAAATGACCAGGTCACATGGACCGACTGAGCCACCCCCGCCCCTTTTTTAAATATTTAAACCAACTCAAATTCTATGAGGGGATAGTTTCTAAAAATTTTGCAAGTAGAATATTAATCCAGGTAATGAAACTTTTATTACAGTGTAAGAAATGTTTGCAGTAATGAAACTTGCAACCGACTGAAGGTTTATAATGAACTACGTCATCCGAATAAATACCTTTAAAATTTTATAGTGTAATGAAATGAAAAAATGGAAATAGGAAAAGATATAAATATATCTGAAACCTTTTTGTACTTTGATTTTTCATTTACCAAAACAACCAATAAATACCTACAAAAAGGAAATTGTGCTTTTTATAATAAAACTTTCTGCATAATTTGTTTATAATCATTGAAAAAAAAATCAGTTACGTTGTGCCTCGCATATTGTGTTTGTTGTCACCAACTCCTTCGATTTTTTACTACATCAGGACCTGTGCATAGGTAATTTTTTTTTCTGAAATTGAAGTTTAGCTTAGTTTTACTACTCTCGTGCCTGGAACAGTTTTTTTTTTTTGCCTTATGTAAGCTACTCCACCGACTAGAGGGCTGCTATGAGACAGATGACAGCCTCCCGTCAACTAGCATGTTTCTTAACGTGAACAGAGTATGAATCTCCCACACATGCCATAATTTAATGTACCATTCGCGGGACGGCGGCCTTTCCAATCGCATCGGTGTCCCCTACTGATCGAGGGCAGGGCGGGACGTTTGGGACAGATAAATCTCAACCTTGGCCCAGCTGGGATTCGAACCTGGGAACTGCAGATTATAAGCCTGGCACGCTTCTCACCGCGTCACCCCCTTCCCAACAGTAGTAGTGGTCAGTTGTCTATATCTGCCTCGATAGTTTCAACTTTCGCACACTGCTCCCGAGGGGAGGGGGTGGCTGAGTCGGTAGCGCGCCAGGCTCGTAATCTGCAATTCTCATGTTCGAGTCCCGCCTGGAGCAGAGTTGAGATTTATTTCCACATAACTCCTCGTCCAGCCCTAACAAACTATACCGTACTGAAACGCAGCTTGTATCCATGAGAAGTACAATGTTCGCAAAAAATATTAAGATTAACTTTGTGTTTCAAGTGGTGTAATTTGAGTAGTTTGTAGCGGGCTTTATCTGTGATGTAGTTAATATGTTTCTTCCATCTTAGATTATTATCTATGAAAATACATAAATATTTAATTCTCTCAACCTGTTCTATGTCATCACAACGGCAATCAATATGTTTATAGCATTGAGGTGAATGCAGTTTAATGATAAAAGTATTTGTAGCATTTTGGTTATTTTTCAACTTGTGGAAAACAAATTTAGTTTTATTCTTATTAATTGAGAGTTTATTATTTTCGAACCACATATTAACTTTCTCAAGTAATTCATCTTTATATACCGAAGTTTTTTCTGTACTTCAGAGGCATGTGCTTGGTTTTTTTTATCGATTAATAAGAAATCGTGTGGTTTTGAAACTGCATAGAAATATCTTTCTTGATTTCTGTTGCATGATCCATTTCTATCTACAACATTTCTCTCTTGTTCTGCATATTAAAGAATATAAAATAATTACACTGTAGTCGAATGTCTTTCGGAGTCGAAAAATAACTCTGTGTCTGGTAAATCAATGATATGTTCTTTTTTTCTTCCTCTGACGAATAATTCTTCGATGAGTTTTTTATCTCTTTCCGTTACGAAATCGTCGAAAACAATTAAATTTTGCATGTCGGGATCCAGTTCGTTGATGATCTTTATTGGAAGAGAAAGTTGCAATTGAGATTTTTTCGCCAAATGTTTTCTCCAAATTTTCGTGCAAATCGTCGAATATTTCTTGCATAAACTGATATTTCGGCTCGGTTAAACCTTTGGTGTATAAAAATATTTCATTATGGCCACAAGATGGTGTATAAAAGATTTTATTATGGCCAAAAGATTTTAAATATTAAGTTCAACAAAAGATTCGTTTTCTCTGAGCCCGATGGACCACAGATTAAAAGTTTAAAAGACCAGAGAGGTTCTAATAAGTTTCTGTTCAAGAATTTCTCATCTTCTTCAAAGTCAAAATTTGAATCTCCATTTGCTTTATTTAAAAAGATCATGTTCTTTGACCCAGAAATTAAATGTATTATCATAACCAAACCATTTAACATAATACTTTGTTTTATTATTCTTCACTCTAGTTTTCAGAATGGTTTCAACTTTATAAATGTCATCTTGCTTTTCGTATTTCATCATTTCTTGGGTGTAAAAACTACCAATGATAGGTTCTCCTTTCAAATCCTTGATCTTATAGGTTATGGGTTACGGGATATGTATTAAGAACTTGAGCAATTTCAAAATTCTCTTCTGTAAAATTCGGCAGATAATTCATCAGATTATAGGTTCAAATATTCATCAGAGACATCAATGAGTCACCGGTAGCTAAATATCTCAGTGTGATCGCTAATTTCAATTCAGCTGGTATTGCTTCTCTGAAACGAGCATTTTTTTTTTCGATCTTGGCTCCACCATTTCCAAAAGCATGTAGAAGTTTGTTCTAGACATTCGGGTAAAGTTCTTAAAAAGAACGTTTTCATTCAATTCCAAAATTCCGCGTTTTAAAATAATCTTTCATCCATATCGATCGCCGGTATTTACACGTCTTGTTCTCGCTTCTTTCAGCATTAAAATTGCAGCACTTATACCCGCTAACATAGCAACATCAGTACGTCCATTTCAACTTCACGTCTAGAGTGGTGAAAAATTGAAAAATATTTGACTCGCAGGTGTAGACAGTTGAAGGCATGCGTCCAACGTATGTGGAATTTAAAGTTGAAAGTGAAGTTGAAGATGAAAGCGCATAAGTGTGGACATGGCAATTCATCTCAACAGGATAAATGTCTCCAGTATTGTCAGCTGAGGAAGTTGTCGGTTTTTAAAGTTGAAAGGGCTTGCTCTAGCTCTCCTGGAAAATGTTTTGCAAGTCGATACCTTCATTCGGAATGCTCCCTGCACTGCGTTCTACCCCGCCCCTTTACGTTGTACTAGCGACGCGCTCACCACTGGATGGCACCTTCCTGCTTCCGAAAAGTGAATCCAACTCTAAATGATACTCAAAAAGCTGGTCTCTCTTACTTATAGGGCCCACCGCCGTTACGTGGTTGTTACTGGTTGAATGAACCTTATATGTTCGAGGAGTGGCGTACCTTTCAAATTGGCATATCAGTGTATACTATATGTTTATGATTTATTTTTCTATTCTGTACGGGGTTACTGGCATTCACAAAGGGGAGAACAACT